>CM026431.1:2458603-3058603 GCA_014871385.1 Ceratodon purpureus
ATGACACAACATTCTGAATTTATCGACTGGTGTTTCTCCATTCATTAGCAATGGCCATATTTGTCCTTCACTATCTCTCGGGGCAGGGAGTCCAAGAAAGTCTCCGCGGGGACATGAGCGGGATCGCAATCCGACTCTGGGCCACTACGAGGGCGCTTCCAATCCATCACCCACGGTTTCACCGGCATGCGATGTCTCTTCAGGTACCTGTCCAAGCGGAAGATGGCTAACTCGACTACATCTAACATGGTGTGGTGTAAGCCTCCCGGTCCTTCGGCAATCCTTCTTGCGGACATGCGGCTCGGTGACGGTACTCGTGGAGTCCATCGCCATTAAACGGCGGGTTGGGGATCTCCGTGCGCGACTTAACAGATGGAACAGTGTCCAAAAAGAAACAGAGAATCTAACGAAACAAACGAGTGCAGACAACGAACATTGGGGTTAGGGAGTGGACCTGAGGTTGGAAGAGAGCGCAGCAATGCGATTGACAGAGGCCGATTAAATGTCTCTCAATAACATTGTGACACAGTTGAGAACCCCAGGGGCAGCCGCCGTCGACGTGAGCCATGGGCGACGACATCTCATCCCTAAACCCTAGAGCCTTGCAAGAAAGTGGAAATCCCCCCCGATGAGTAAGACAAGAGCGCCCACAACTCTCCCGATCACGGCGCTCTGAACCATTACTGCTGCTGGTCTGCAAATCAGATAAAAACGGGACGGTATGCTAAATATCACCATACTGTCCGCCATCGTGGTGCATGTGGTGGAGAGTGGGAACTCCGTCTCAGAGGAGGTATCTTCAGCATCATAGCTATCCTAGGTTTAATGGTGGAAGTCCTCACTCATGGACGTCGTGGATGGGTTTCCGAAGTGACGCCGTGTCGATGATTACTAGAAACTAACCAATATACCCGGTTGTTTACCTGACAAGGCCGACCAGGTACAAACCGAACTTCCCCACTTAGAAATAGATAATATAGATCAAAAGCAGCTTTCGCGAGAATCCCTCAGATGACGGCGCCTATCATTGGTTGGATGGGCCGAGGGTCGGGGATTGAAGGAGCCTCGTCGCTGAAGGTCATCCTCGGACGATGGCACCAAGAGACTAAGGTACTCTGGTTACGCACTACGGGAGGTTTGGAATGGTCTATAGGTGCATGGGAAGACATAGAATATTTCTATTGCAACGCTGTTCAGGTGGGGACGTTCCCTTCAAGAGAGCACATGCGTTCCCGCTCACCGATGTACTCTGCTTTCCTTGTTGCGCTGTTGCGTTCCGGAAGAGTGTACTGCAGACGCACACCCAACACTCCTAATTAGGGTTTACAGAGTAACGGACAATTTCTGAGGTGCTTACTCTGATCGTGGTGTGGTTGAAGTGGATAGAGAGTACTGAGAGGATGCATCGAGAGGATTTGGAATATAGCTCTGATTACGGAACAGATTCGTTACGCGTTGACCGATTTGGTGGGGCACCAAGTCTGTTAGAGAGCGCAATCCGGGTGTATGAGTTAGAGTGCTCGGTCCTCGTCACGTCTGCATTGAGTTCTGCGATTGCAGTTCGTGTAGGAAACTTAGGTGGTTTAATAATCCGAATGCAACTGCGCTCTCGGGAAAATGTGGGGAAAGTATTTCACCTTGGATGGAGCGATGCGGGTGAAGTGGTTGCGTTGCAGGTGCAATACACTCTCGTCATTGGCGACGTCGGCCTCTCTATTCTGCAAGTGTCTTTTACTACTCCCTACGCAGGAATACAATCCGTCGGAAGGTAGTACACGTCCCGAAGAATACGAAGAGCCTTCTGCAGAAGTCTCTAGCTCTGATTTTCCAGCGGACTTGGTTCGGATTGAATTCGACGGCTTGGAGGAGGTGTATCGCCTTGGATAGGACCAATGCTGGTCAGAATAGTTCTGCACAGAAAAAGGGGATTTCGCTCAGACGCTTACATTTGTTGGGTTTGCGAGGTGAAGCATTTAGGTATGCTGCCATTCCTTGACCCGTTGGGCACCAATTGTGATTAAGGAGTTTTCGGTGGGTAGAAAGTGCTTAATTACGTAGTTACCGTGATGTACATGGCTGTTCATTGACAGTGCGTGAGTCTGAAGAACCGCTGTCGTCGTTCTTCATGTTCTTAGAATGGAAGAGGGCATTCGAAGGAATCCACCGGGGGAGGCTCGCATCCTGTCTCGGAGAGCGAAATTACTCAGGCGGGAGTTGGCGTACGCGAGGCGGATGAGTTGGACGAAACTGCCATGTCCATGTCAAATCCACATGCGGGAGGCGGAACTCACTCTCGACTCATACCGGAGATGCCTGAGGGATAATGGAAGGCATGTGTGGTTCTATGGAAGGACAGAGGTATGTCTCATATTTTCCTTCGTGTGTTGATGTGGTGCTCATATGTAAGATTAACCACGACAACTCAGGAACTCGAATTCTGAAAATTCACTTAGAGCCTTCACCTTCCATGCACAGTAGAAGAACACAATACCGATTGGTTGATGCTATGAATTGGGATATCGCATGTCATGAAGCACCTCCTGCCTAACAGTCGAAGATGTTCTGTTGTACCAGGGATACGAGGACGACGACTCCGACGTCGAGTGGGAGGACCACATTACGTGGTACTATGGAGCGCAGGCGAGAATGCGTCCAAACGCACTACGGCGGAGGATTTAGACCCGGGGATTGATGTGACGCAGATGGTAGTCGAAGCTCATGATATCGTGGACAGAATTCATGAAGAGGTGATGGTGGACCAGGTTCATGCTGGAGAGCATCCGAGAGGAGATCCGCACCAACAGAGATTTCCGAATGGAGTCAGCGACGACTTAGGGCAGGAGAACAGAGCATCACCCGTAGGAGCAGGTCGGGGTGGGGGGATTCCTAGTCCGGAGAGAAGCAGTGACTCGGCAATCCCCTTACGCGAGGAAGGTAATGCAGCAGGTGAAGACGGCCGTGACATCTCCGATGCACCGTCAGTCGACGTTTCTGATGATAGCTCTGGAGACGAGGGGGCGCACCAGTGGGGAGACTCTGACGACGAGACAGACGCTTCCATCGCGGCCCTAGAGGAGGCAGCGACTACTCCCTTGTTCCCAGGATCAGAATACTCTAGCATGGGAACGACGTATGTGCTTCTAAGTAGTGGAAAGCTGCACGGCTGTTCCGACGTCTACCTGGATGAGCTATTCCGGACCTTAAGCACTACCATTCTTCCTAAGCCGAATACCTTACCCAAGACTTACAGAGAGGCATCCGAGTACTTGAGGAAGTTGGGCCACACTTACAAGTCAATCGACTCCTGCCCCAACAATTGTTGCCTGTATCGGAAGGACCTGAAGGACGCTCGTGTTTGTCCACATTGCAGGGCTCCGAGAAAAAGAAGAGCAGGGAGATCAGAAGTGCCGTTCAAGGTTACGAGGGCCTTCCCTCTTACTCCGCGACTCAAACGGATGTTTCGAAGTGCTCTTCAGGCAGCTGCAATGACATGGTGGGCGACCCTCGCAGTCACGGACGGTGTGATGTCTCATGTCTCTCACTCAGCGCAATGGAAGTGGATCTCGGAGAGATTTCATGCAGAGTTTGGCCATGACGATAGAAACGTGCGAATGGCTCTTGTTACAGATGGATTCAACCCCCACGCAGACAAGAGGAGTACTTACTCTATATGGCCTATTCTCCTCATGAACTACAACATTGCACCGTGGCTTACGACGAAGAATTATTTTATTATGTTGGGGATCCTAATCCCGGGTCCTAAATCCGTAACAGCTGATTACTTCGATATCTATATGGAGCCACTGATTGAAGAACTCTTACATCTTTGGGAAGAAGGGGGTGTACTGCATGGATGTCGCCCGTTATAAGGAGTCGTCTCATTTCATATTGAAGGCGATGATCATCTGGACAATTGGCGACTTCCCAGCCTACGGCGTTTTAGCTGGTTGCACAACCAATGGGTTCGTTGGCTGCCCAGTGTGCGGGGAGGGCTTTAGATCACGGCGTTCTAAGGTTTTACACAAGAACGTCTTCTGTGGATGTGCCCGCAGGTTCCTTGTTAGGGCAGACCATCCCTTCAGGGGCGACAGTTCAAACTTCATAGATGAGGAGCACCGAGTGGCCCCTACTCCCGTTACCGGAAGTGAAGCATTGCAGAGGGGAGAGGAGCGTGTCAGGTGGCTTAGAGAGTATGGAAGACCGAAGGAAAATGACCCCGTCAGAAGGCACGGCATCAAGCGAGTTTCCTCACTATATAGGCTTCCTTACTGGAAGGTAAGAGTGCCACTGAGCCGCCCCTGATCCTTGTTTACAGTCTGCACATGTTGTCTTCGACGTCTCGATATTGTGTGGCTCCAGTGGCTTCATGTCATGATCACTTGGGACTCTATGTCTAGACGTCGGGGTGATGTAGCTGTCTTAACATATGTCATTGAAGTTTAGCCCAGCCTTTTTTTTCGGTGTCGATAAACTTGCTGGTGAATGGGGTTCGAACTACCAGGCTCTGTCCACCGGGACTTCTAACCATTCATTTAGCGTATGTTGTTCTCTTAGATAGCGTATAATGACTGCTGGAATTGGATTATATGATCATGCTGTTCGACGACATGAATTGCACATGTCGATGCTCACCTGCGCATGATCTGGTACTGTGTGACCAGATGAATATGTAGCAGACTATGTTTCTCGGTGCAATGGTCAGTCGTGCTTGCTGATCCCCCATTCTTATATTTTCAGCTGAAGTCTCACAACTTTCTTCATGGTGCTGTGAATAGGAACTTCCAGTTAGGCACACACTCGACGTCATGCATGTGGAAAAGAATATAGCGGTTACAATTACTGGATTTTTACTCGGTGAAGAAGACACGATAGCCGTGCGAAAGGACCTACAGGATCAAGGGGTCATGCCTAGTCTGCATCTTGTGCGGGATGAGTTAACCGATAGCTACCTGATGCCGCAGGCACCCTACGTTCTTAGCCCCGGTGAGAAACGACGAGTCCTACAGACGATCAAGAATGTTCAAACACCGACTGGTCACTGTTCGAACTTGTCGAAGGTAGTTAACTTGGATAAAGGGAAGTTCCAGTTCATGAAAAGCCACGACTGGCATGTTGTTCTAGAGGAGGTGTTACCTGCCGCCTTGAGAGGGTCGCTCGCAGATGGACCTCGGGTAGCTGTTATTCGACTAGGGCACTGCTTCAAGAAGATTTGCGAGAAACAAGTAACCGTGAGTGAGCTCCCGAACTTATTGAACTACATTGCCGAAACTTGCTCTCTGCTGGAGATATACTTCCCACTGGCGTATTGGAATATAATGCCCCATCTCGTACTTCACTTGCCAAGGGAGCTTTACTGGTGCGGGCCCGTTCATGCCCGCTGGATGTATAGCGTGGAAAGGTACTTAGGTCACTTGAAGAGCCTCGTGCGTAATAAGGCCAGACCCGAAGGATCCATTGCCCAGGGTTATATGTATACGGAAGCCATCGGATTCGTCACAGAGCATTTCCAAATGTATCCAGGAGTTGCGAGACTACTCTGGGACATGGAAGAAGACGAACAGGACGCAGGGGAGGTGATGGAGGGGCAGGGTCGTGAGCAATTCTGGGACGACATTGAATTGAAGAAACTTCACGAACATGTTTTGCGTCACTGCGTCCACACGGAGGACCTCTATAGGTATGCTACCCTCATGCGTACTGTTTGGGTCAGTGTCATCGCATTGGTGACTAAATAAAGAGTGCTCTAACTGTTATTAAAACGAGTACGTAGAGTACTGTTTAACTCTACAGCCGTTTCTGTTGCAGTATTTTCTCAGAGGAAAGAAGATCGCTTAGGGGTCGCAATCCAAGGAGACTCGTTCCATTCGCAGACTGGATCGAAGAGAGAGTGCGTCAAATGGGAATCGATGGTCATAACCCCTCTCCAGATCTGGTGACTATGTCCAGACTTCCGTCTCCGTACGTAAAGCATCATAACTCGATGTGGGCTTTCGGCTACCACTTCAGAACTGACGAAGAGGACGGGAAACAACACGTAACCTTCGACGCTGGAGTGGCAGCCATCATAAACCAAACCTGCCGTTCTTCAGTGTCGGATGTGAACCAAATTGAGTCGGAGCTCCTTTATGTAGGAATTATTAAGGACATACTGCGCGTTGACTACGGACATTTGAAGTTCAACGTATTGAGGTGTTCATGGATCAAGCCTGATCTCGCAGGGGAGCCGACAATCAAAGTAGACCAAGACGGTTTTTGGCTCGTAAAACACGCTGCTCGACAGAGTGCAGACGTCGAGCCGTATCTCATGGCCGCACATGCCCGTCAGGTCAGTTAATCGACGCAATTCCCTTTCATTCGTACAGTCTCCCAATGTTTGCATTCCGGTCTAAGCTGAACCTCTGAATTGCATCATGAGCATCGTATCACTTATCACAGTCGTCATTATGGACTACCCAATGCCGAACAGGTTTATTTTGTCGATGATCCATACAATGAAGAATGGAAGGTTGTGAGGTACAAGGAGCCGAGATCACGGCGGGTCACTGATGGGCTACCAGACGCTTCTCTTAGCGCACCAGGTCGGACCACTGCCACCGAGCTTAACATTGCTAGAGGACAAGGCGAGGCTGCAGCTGAGCCTCAGAGGCAGCCAGTACTAGAGGCCGACGTGGTGCATGTCATGGCACACGAAGAGGTCGACGAAGAAGCAGCTTACATGCAAACGGACCACATCCATTCCGATTCAGAGGACGACATCCCCAACGACGAGGCAGCAGTTCCAGTGATTCCCGTACCTAATGCGATTGACGATGCATAACTCTAACGAGTTTGAAATGCCATCAGCCCTTCACGCAGAGCTTGAACTCGGTGTTACTACGGCATTCCCTAAGACATTGGTACGTCAATTCAGCGAATGAATCCTTCATTACAGTCTCTCACAGCATTCTGCAAACTGATCAGTTGAGGTTACTCTCTGAGGTCAGTAACTGAATAACTCCCCAAAAGTTTTTCCGCAACCTCTATATTCTAGGTTCTGTTCAGAGAAATACCGTGTGCTTCTCTGGCCATGGGGCATCAGTAGGTCCACGGTTTAGTATATCCACATCCCTCTTAGGTAATATGTTCACACGTCCAAACTGAGTCAGAGGCTCGTCCCATGTACTGACTTGTCAGAACTTGCTTCACGTACGAGCCAAGGTTCTGACGGAGGACGGTCATGTCACCAGCACCGGACACTGAGTAGGCGGAGCCTCTTTCACCTGTCACAAAATCTTAGCCTGTTTGTCTATTCAGGAAGTCCATCTAATCAATCATAATCCAGAGGACGAGTACATACGCATGTCAGTTCCAGCCGTTTCGAGTCCATTCCATCAAAGTAGGCGTAGGTCATGCCGTCATGGGGCACTGAAGTAGACATGAGTAGAACGCATAGCATCCCATCAGCGAGGCGGCTCCTTCTAGTTTCACATGTCATTATTCTGTCACCTCTGGGCTGTAATTAGCAGCAGTCTGCCTCGCTGTATCGTCAATGAGTGGAAGGTGTTGTGGAGAATTGACAGGTTAGTGACACAATGACCATCGTGGCGTATCCACACCCGTCACGCATTGGATTTCAGCATCATATTATGACAGGGAGCAATAGATGTGAGGTGACTACCAGCCCCAATCAATTGTCGGCTGTCTTCTAGAACCCTAATTTCCTCAGAATAAAGCGAGTCGCCTGAGAGATGGAGAGGCGGATGCTCCTCAATGCTTCCATCGCACAGGTGGGCGGAGCCTCCAGAGTGCGAACCCGTCGACTGATGCTTTCTGGCGTCTGTGTGCTAATCCACTCCTTCCCCGGTGCGTGCGAAGCAGAATCACGGGCTTCATTACTGAACCAGGTACGCGCTTCCATCTATGATATTATGTTCCGAATAGTATTTCCATGTGCTTGTACCATGCTGACTTCTCCATATCTTGTCGACGGTCCAGACGCCCTTCTCCTCCATATTGTGTGTGTTTGAATGACTCGTAACCATTTCATCCTCCGAATTTGTTGGGTTCTCGTTCCTCTTTGCTGGAGTTGTGTAGTTAGTGCGCCTTTTTTTTATTTACAATGGAATAGAATTTAACCCTTGCTGTCTCGGCTATGGAAGACTTAATCAATATGATGTCTTCTGTATGTCTTCGCAGACATGGCCATCGACAGCCATGACATTCCACGGAACCCTCATCGGGGATCGCCACGATGGTTTTTCGTGGACAAGAAACTGAATAACTACGGATACTTGCCGGGAGCCCCGAGACGCGACCGGGACGCACTTCCAGACATAGTCGTGAACGAGGAGAAGTGTGCGAAGCGATGGGGACCAAAGCAACACGGCAAATTCTGGTACGCGCGGCCAGGTTCGAGCGAGAGTCCGAGAATGATACAGAGGATTGAGAGTCTGTACGAGGTTACCCACCAGCGCCCAATGGGGAAGCAGCGCTGCATTGGACTCGCCTTTGCACGGGGACTGATTGCAGAGAAGCTCGGGCACGCAGTGGATTGGGCCTCCTTTGCCGCCAAGCAGTGTCAGCGGGGGGGGCGTCCGTTCATATCCTTAGAAGAGCTGAGAAGCAAAACAAGACGGGAGTCCGGTTGGTGGCCACGGATTGAGGCGTCGGAGCTGAACGCGAATGACTTGGAGGGGGCTCCGGATGACTGGGAGGTTAATAGGCATCCTCGGCAGATGAACATGAGGCTCATCAACGGCTACGACTTGAAGGATGCCTTGCCAACGAGGCCGGACACCGTCGTCTCCCCACCACTGTACGGGCGAGTGGTTCATATCGGAGGTCAGCCCCCCTACCGTTTCCCTTCAAGTACCTTGAATATGAATTCTACTCCGCTACTCTGACATGAAATTACATTGTTCTGTACTGAAATAGATGCTGGCTGTTTGTACATAGTGTCGTCGCATGCAGACAGTGATACTGCAAGCTCTGGGAGTGACTCGTCGGAGAAGATAGTTAATAACCACGGTGAGTCTCCTGTCATCCATTATGTACGCTGATGTTCAATCCAGTGTTAGTTAAATAATCCTACAATTGGAGGACATTGTGCTTGGTGGAATCCACTACGTCTGCCAATCATTAGAATGTATCGAGGCGTGTGGTCCAATTCGTGCAGGTACAGCTCCACTCTCGGTTGAAGAGGTCCAATCCGCGGAAGTACCACCTATTGCAACACAAGGATCACCAATCGTAGAAGGAGGCAACGAGTGGGACAGCTGCCCCGTGTCACCAGGACCAGGTACTATTATGTACTCCAGAAATAGCCTCGGTTTAGCTTGTTAGTAGATTTGAAGATATAACACTTAAGTGTTTAGTCGAATAGAAGCACTTTTTAACTTGCTAATGGGTGGCCGTCAGCAGTTTCTCCTGTCGGTGGTCGCCAGGTTGGACGATCCACATCGGACTCTGATTACGAGCCGTCCGACAGGCATAGGACTGAAACGAGTATCCACCCATCCGCCGGCGTGGAGCGCGACCTCGAGGACATTGTTAGCGATGAGGATGTCCTCGGAGTAGACATCTCCGACCGTGTTCACGCCGAATGTGAGTTTTCAAGAGTTCCCCTGTCATTGTCTCATCCTGAAATTGTAGTCGAGAAGTGAGACACCTAAACCTTACTGAACCTATTCGACTTCAGAACCACAACCCGTCTTGATTTTTTTTTTAATCTCATGCGACGACGTGGGCTTACTGTACCTCTGAATTTTGCAGTGGATCACTGGGCCGTGGAGGCTGGATTCTACACAATCGAACCCGAAGCACAGTTGACCTTCCTCCAAGAGAAGGAGACGGAGTTCAAGAGAGAGTCGAAGAAGCGGAAGGCGGAGGAGGAGGCACAGGAAGGGTGGCTTACGAAGATGAGATGGAAAACAATTGACATGGCTTTTCCACCTGAGGGGAATGAGGCGTCGCAGGTGCCGGATTGCAACATCGTAGTGGACAAGTATGTGGCGGATTCCAACGTTTCTGTGAAGTTCTCACCGCTGAGGTTCCAGCGACGTCCACTATTACTCCCTCGCGGTGAGCGATCTATCACCTTTCACTTACATAAGGATAATCTCTACTGCTGAGTTGCTTACGTACTCATGAATATATATAACGTATCACTTTTTGTGAGTGCTGATAGTCGTAGCCATGTCTCCTGTAACAGCAGTTACACTTATAGAATATCTCTGTACTACGTGTGTGAATTTGACGCAGAGGTTGCGGCTTCTGGTTCGGGATCGGGAGATTACGATGCGAATGTTGGAAGGAATATGGGGAGCATCAATATCGGGGACACCGATAGCGACTGATGTGTTCAGAATTGGAGGGCTTCAGTAATAGTATGAGTACTGGGGGGTTTTGGTCTGTACATAAATCATTTTGATGCACATCCGGACGGGCTGATATAGAGCTTTAAAATGAACTTGACGACTGCCGGAGAGTTAGTGTGATCGTAAAGTAGGTGTGATCGGAAATTAGGTGTGAGCTTAACATTTTCTTTGAACTCACTCGGGTATCATGTGCGTGATTGCACCGGACTGAGCGTATCCGCTATGTGGTGCACTCGTTACATACTTCTATAATGGATAATTGAATTTCGTTTCTATCTTCGTATTACTACAGGCCCATGAATTCCACTGCTTTTTCTGTGAAATGGCGTGCTTGTCATGTACTGGACTGGATGTGGTCGTTCAAAGTATTAGGAAAAAAATTGCATCCCTCAGACGTCTATTTGAATCTAAGTGACGACGCGGTACAACTACCGTAATGTGGATCAACAGTAATATCATCAGGAAAAAAAGCGTACTGTACACATTGAGGTCATTCTCCCACATGAAGCACCGGGCATCAACCGGCACCCGAGTCACCCCAACGAGGACGACCTCGAAATCGTGGGACCTAAAATTCCCGGCGTCTTGGACCAGTAATCTCGTAGCTATGTCGAGGGAGGGTCGTAATTCATACGTGGCTCGCGCTTGCTTATTACCCTGTCCGAGGTGGTTCCACCCAGGATAAATCCAGTACCATCGCGCATCCTGATTCGATGTTCAGCCTTCCAAGGAGTGGCCCACACCGCCCACACCGGCGACCACGCAGGGAAAGACAGAAACCGCCGGAGGAGCGCCTAAGCCGCGACCCAGCCCTTACAGTCCGGAGTGAGAAACGACCACTTCGCTAGTAGTGTTGGACCACAATTAATGACTTGACAGTCAATGATAGACTAATGTTTCAGCTGATTATGTGCACTAGCTAGAACATCCAGCAACTGGCACCAAGTAATTCCCACGACAAAACACGGGGCGAAAGTTAACTGAAGAAACAGACAATTCCAGCGGAGCATCCAAAACCTGCAAGTCAAAATTCAGTCCCGCTATGTCAACTCTAGCTCTGGCAGGCTTTGAGAAACCAGGTTGAAACGAAGGCGACAACTCCCGGACATGGGGAGACGGCGAGCTTACCAAAACCTTCGCCGGCGCCATCTGCAGCGGCCCTGACATCCGCCACGCGCACCCGGCTGCCGACATCGACACCGACGCACCCCGGCGCCGCTCTGACGCTCACGCCCCACACCGCCGACGCGAACCGGGAGCTCGTCGACTTCGTCACCACCACACCACTCTCCCTCCCCACCCCCCACTTCACATTCTGCACTGACGTCGCCAGCGCACTGGAATTCATCTTCACGTCCAACACACACACACTCCAATCCTCCCCCACTCCACACCCTCCCACTCCAACTAGCCCAGTACTTCACCCACTGGAGTACCACAGTTCCGAATCACGGTCCCAAACAGCGCATCGAACTGCATCTAGATGTCTAGATCAGTCCCACTACACCATGCAGCTGATCAGGGAATCTAGACACAAAGCTACGCACCGCGATGATCTGAGCGAGAGGCTCTAGAACTGTACGTGAGGTGAGCAGCGCGAGGGGCAGGACAAGCGAGGCATATTCGTGGGATGGGCATTGGCAGGCGATGGTCGACATGGTGGTGCGGTCGGATTGGGCATGGATCCAGCGGGTCCTGGTGGCGAGAGCGGCGTGGACCATGCGATCGATGGGGAGGTGCGGGGCGTCGAGCGTGGATGATCGATTCGGCGAGCGCTGGTTGCGAGAGAGAGATGGCGTCGTGGTTGCATGGCCAGGCGTTCCTTGGGCCCATCGGAGTGGATAATTCTCGGGCTTTTGGTCCCTGGGTGCCTGGTGTCCGGACCCGGGTGGACCGGTGGTGGAGTTGGGGGCGGGTGTCGATCGGGGGACTGCGGAGGCTTAAGTTGCATTGCATGAGAGTGCTACTCTACCGTAGGGGCTCTTTTCTCATACCCGGGCTTATACTAGGGTTCGTACCCGGGATCCTGCCTCTCCTTGTGTGGCGCCTGGAAAAGTGGGTCTGTTTGGTAGGATCCGCTTTGCGTGAGGGGCTGAGGGCTTCAAAATCTGAAGCCAATTCACAGGAAATGTTGGTTGAGGTGGACGCACCAGATTTTGTCACTTTTAGAGCTTCTCAGTTCGGTACTGGGGATGAAATTTTGGAAATAACACTAAAAGGTTTGACAAGTATAGAGGACTAGCAAACAACCTATTGCAATGCAACAGAAGAAAGTGCAAGAATCGCATTGGTCATTGGGAAAGTGAGAATCAATTGAAAACATGAAAGAAACATGGGAACATTACGGAATTGCGGATGAAGGTATGGATGTAGTATTCGGATGATTTGTGCCATGGTATTGTGATATCAGGCTCGGTAGTGACATGGTATTGTGACAATGTTTTTTTAATAGAATAGATGTAGAACGGGAAAACACATTGTTCTTGTTTGTATTTTGTTTATATGAGTTTTAAAAGAAGAATTATATTGATAGGGAATAGTAAGTGAAGTTAGAGGGTCATGTTGATTTGAGTTATTGCCATATTGCAAGTTATTGGAGGAAGTTAAGGTGAGTAATTGGTCCTTCTCAATTGCTGATGCTCTTACTTAAAGGCAATGAAGGAAGAAAGCTTCTACAATGCATGAAGACACCCATGGAAAGCAATTAGGATTTCCATTTTGATTTAATTCAAATGATATTCCTTGTACCTTATCACATTTCATCTTTAGCAAATTAAATTAATTTTTTTTTAAACAAAATAAAATACAAAATTCAAAGGAATGTCTTTGGGATTGACTTTGTGGACTAAACAAGCCACATGTAAGAATTTATAAATGTCAAAGCTCTGAATGTTATACGTGTATTTCCTTTTTTATTGTTGTCGAAGCATTTGCATCATGTCTAAGAATGTATGGAAAATCATTTCCATGTAACATAAATCTTGTCTAGTTTTTTTTATAGAGTAAACCTTATTATAAAAAAAACAATGCAACATCGTCAATACCTAAAGCTCCTTGCCGATTTTTAGCCAAAACGATCAAAACTTACTCCTTTCCACTTTACGTCGAATAACTCTTAATCTAACTTAGCATTATCATGTAAATTTAAGCGTAGGATCTTGAAATCAACTTAATATCCTACTTACATACCAAAATTGGACGATTGAATTTTCTTCATTTAGGAGATCGTAATGATCAAAGAGAGCTCACATTTGATCCTCTCATTGTAAAAAACTTCATTTTGTCAAACTTTGAAAACTTATCCTTGTAAAATTGATGCACACTAGAAATAGGACAAGTTGGCTTTATGAGTAGTAATTTGGTTAAGAATTTTAAGAAAAAAATCCAGAATTTTTTTAAAAATAAAATTTTGGAGCTGCCTTAATTGGATTCTAAAATAATTTTTTTTCATGATTTCTAAATCATGAGTCTTCTTTTTGTGAAAATCGGCTTCCCACAAAGTTCATTGAATTCTCTATATTAACTATTTTTTTTAAAAAAAATTTAATTTTTTTTTTAAGATTTAAAGATTAATACTTCATCTGAAATGACTGAAAACCCAAAAGCCAATTTGGCTTTAAAAGAACTTTAGGGATTAAATTGTTTTCTATTGAGGTTGATAAACTAAAAAAATTATTGAATCAATAATGTCAATATCTACTTTATTATACCTTGCTAGCTTTGATTTTGCTATCAATATAATTGTCAACAACTATTAAAACCAATTCTAATTAATGATCAACCAAAATAACTATTTAGAAGGGCACCACTTGAATTTTAAGTTTTGAATTCAAAATGTTGAGTCCATGTATAATCTTATTTTTCTAGTGATGTTTTTTCTAATAACATATTTCAAATTTATTATTTTTCTATTAACTTAGAAATTTCCTATTCATAGGAAATATAATTATTTCAAAAAATTTATGTTCAATTTAAATGTTGTTATTTAGAGTAAATTACATTATTCTAGTTGAATTATGGTTTGAATGACTTTGTAAGACTACAAACAACAATCAATATACTAAACATATAGATTAATTATAGAAAAACCAAGTGAATGACTTATATGTAACATATGATAATAGACGATGATCCCATATAAAAACATGACCTTAGATTTTTCATATTCATAAAATCCATCGTACGGAGGGATTATACATTGTGGATATGACTGGATTACAGGTCACAAGGTGTTGAATCGAGCCATGAACACACCATTCATAAGCAAGTTGCAAACAAAGACAACCCATTCGAAGTGCAAAATCTTTTCTCAATCTTGATGATTTAAGATAGAAAGAGCACCCAGCAACTCAATGCTGGGCACTAACAGTGAAGCAGAATTTTAGTGCAGCGTCTATGATACAAGTATTAGTGTACATGTAAACAATGTCAAGACAAACTGCAAATCAACAGAAACCAACTTCAATAGGAAGCTCTAACTGTTCCGGCAACCCAGCCGAGAAATTCACCGCTTCTGCTTTGATTTCCATGCACGATCTTCCGAAGTAGAACGATACCTTCACATGTCTTTCCTTGTCCAGTGTCATGTCCTTGGACATATCAATCACAATCACTCCTTCCCTTCGCACTGTCTCGCCAACCGCGTACCTCGGATCCGTTTCACTGGAGCTGAACAGCTCTATCTCCATACTTTTCTGTCCACGGTACAATGGGTACCGTAGTTTGCTAATACAAGAGTTCACATCCACCTTGTCGCCCTTCCTAACAAAAGTTGAGAACCGCATATTACATTTCGGCTTTCCATCCACCTCTTCTCTGTATGACGGGGGATCACGACTCATGTCAAAAGTTTTGACAGATTTGATACCATATGTTTTCTTACACACTCTTGAGAGAATGGTGTCAGGGTTGAGTGCCAGCATCACGGCGCCCTGGCACACGGCACTTCCAGGGTCTGGCGGACTGATGATCTGCGGAACCATCCCAGCAAAGCGCTTTCTGATGCAGTTCATCAGATATGGTGACCCTGCAAATCCTCCCACCACAACGAGAACCTTGACTGTGCCGGTGGGCACTTGCTCCAGTTGGCGAAGTATCAGCTGCACGTTCTGTTCGATGACAGGATCGAAGATGGATTGCATCTCTTGGTAGGAGATTTCAAGCTCCTCGATCGAACAGCTTTCAGGAACACCCATCCTCAGGTTGTACTCCTCCCACTTTGTTATCACTTTGATCGGGAGGATAATGTCGGTGCTTTCTCCAATGCTTCCACTCTCGCCGAAGTTTGCCTTGGTGTGCTCCCACACTTGAAGCAATTGAGAAAGTATAACGGGATGCTCGATGATGCACTCCTGCAAGGATGGTCCGATTCTTCGGTGCAGGAACTCGATGTATCGAGTATCCACATATGTACCGCCACACAAGCCCCCAGAGCTTGTCGTCACCTCTCGCACTTTGTAGCTGGACTCTCCAACCGAAACAACTTCCTGCACAACGATGTCGGAGGTTCCACCGCCGATGTCCGCCACCAGGAGCTTGTCACCAACCTTAAGAACCTGCTCACTCATACGCTTGTGACAAAAAAACGACGCAGCCTCGGGCTCAAGAACCATGATGAGCGGGTGGCAACTCCCGTCATCACCATTCACTAAACCCGCGGACGCCATACACGTCTTCATCGTTTCCTTGGCATCATTGTCCCAAATGGATGGCACAGTGACGCACCACTGGATCGCCGCCTTAGGCAGTTGGGCTCCGTAATGACCTTGCAGCGTCTTGAGAACGAGGTCTCCCATCGCCCGCAAATAATCTGTGATTAGGACACTAACCGTCAGCCCTGGTGGAAGCTCTTGCGCGGATGATACCCCCATGTCTTTGCTTGCGAGGTGCAGCTTGAATCTAGTAACGTATTTCCCCACCGTAGTTTGGGATGAATCATTGCTTGGCCTGCTCTCGCGTTGCTTGGATGCACGAGCAGGGTAACCCCACAACTTGAACTGCCACGCGTCTCCTACATTTTGGTAATAGCTTCCTGTTAGAGTCTTGCAGTACGGCTTCTCAGATCGGCCTCCAGTTTTGGGGTAATCGAAGAAAGTGTACACCTTGTCTGGGTCTGTAATATGTGCAAATGCAAACCCGGAGAATGTGGTGCCGAAGTCGAGGCTCACTACCACCCGTGGCTTTGAAAACGCCATCCTTGAACGTGCTGGTAAATTGGGAAAGTATTGTTGCGATTGTTTCAAGCTCACTAAGGTCGTTATGCCTGGAAACAACTCACTCGCTAGTTGCGGCTGACGCACTATTGCGTTCTGAAGCTCTCAATGCTCTCCTGAAGATCAATGAAAAACTGCTGAGAATCCGTGATGCTATTCAATTGGAGAGGATGGACCGACAAATTGTCTCAATGACCACGGTAAATTTCAGAATGGTCGTTCATGGCCATCGCTATAATCCTACTTACAACGAAGTCATCTTTAACGAGTTGAGTTCTATCGACACCGCTTCGAAGTTCGCTGTGCACACTAACATCCTAAAATTTCATTCGGAAGAACACAAAAATCAACTTGAGAACAATCAACCCTCATGAAGAACCCACAATATCCTCATCACAAATCAGCTAAATAGGGGATAGCACATATAAATTTAGATCTCGGATGGTGTACTCACTGCAGCATCGACGTTGGCTTGAAAAACCCGTTCTCCAATAGACTTGAGATCTGGAAATAATACAAGTCTCCTAGATGCGTGCGCCCTGCCAACGAGTACCATCCACCACTTCATAGACGCAAAATCAGTAGCTCTAAACTAACAAAACCCCCCGAGCTCTGCGAAGCACATATCATAATCGTTTCTAGCGGCAGCCAAAGAGTTCCTGCAGACAAATAAGTCTGCACAACCCACAAACATTTGTTTACTGAAACGTAAACGACCTTAGTACCAGGAAGGAGTCACGAGCTAAGTTAAAGAGTCCCTTGTTAGAAGACGTTCATATGTACCACATGTGGACATGCCAATTTAAGCCATCGGTAAGATGTCGGCAAGCTGTCGGTAAGAAGCATCGAACATTCGAAGTTCATCCACTTGAGGTACTGTAGGATCCAGGCTACTCAATTTCTAAGAAGCTGCATCTGGCGTGTATCAAGTTCACTATTCACAGTCTTGTTAGCTGGCACTTGGAAATAGTCAGTCGCGGTCCCAACTTCCACCGCAACTCGTCCAGCGCAACCTCTGGGAATGGACTTGCTGAATGCTGAATTTAAATGTTGTGATGCCAAACAGGACATGATAGAATCACCACGCCTAACACGTCAACCAAATTCACGATGTATAGGCAAGGAGCTAGTCAGCCTTCCGTAGGGAAATGATCCAATAAACTTTTAGTAGATACAGTTGTTTCGAGATTGCAAGTGCCTCACAAAGTCGAATCAAAATGCATTCAAGTCAAGATACGACAGAGTCCTGAACTGAAGAATAGACCTGTTAGAAGTAAACTCTTGCAAGAGGATATGGTAAACTAGACATTGTTGTCATGTATTAAGTAAAGATGTCAGCCTGACATCTGTGTTCTGCCTTCATAATACAGGAGGGTACTAATAATAAATTTCTTCAAACTAATACAACAAACTATTCCTTCGTCTAGAACCTCTGCTTTCCATGGACTAGGGTATGCAATTATGAACCATTCTCAGACAATCACAAGTGTTCTCTTCATCTAACCACGGTCCGTGACAACAGCAGAACTACCCTGTGTCTACATACAGATGAACTTTCGAAGCAGCTTGCTGTTGAGGAAAACCTAGTCTTAAAAATCAAACATGACAGATGATAGTACACGAACCAGATATAGATCTAGCTGCCGATCCAATACCCAATATGAAAAAAAATTGATGCAGACTGGGCTACTTACGAAAAAAGCATGCTTGACAAATAGGTGACAACGAGTATCATCTTTGGGTGATCTCATATTCCAATCCTCCCCCAGCCTTCAGCCTTTCCATGCGCGCTTGCAGGCCGGAAAGGGCCTTGTCCTCACCTAAGCTCCCACTCGAACTACTTCGAGAGTGTGACATTGTGCCATTCGAAGAAAATGTTGTTGAATGAGTCACGGTTGTACCAGTTGTTCCAGCTTGGATGCTTTTCATCCTCTCCCTTATTGCATCTAAAGTGCCTCCCATGGCTTGGTTGTGGGGTTTCAAATCATCAAAACCTGCAAATTCAAGATGCCATCCTGATATTAAAAAAACAGCTAAAACCAATCCTTCTCATCCAATTCAGGCAGGTCAAATACGACCGAGCTTTAACAAGGTTGCCGATAAATGTCGAAACAATCCAGAGATCTCCTGAACGCTAGAAGCAATCGTGGAAACTTAATGGAACAGAAGTAATCTCACCTTGTGTGGTAGCCATAACATTATGCCCAGCAGATGATTTCAAAGGTAATGTTTCGGTGAATTCAGAAAACCTTGCTTCTGTATGTGCTGAGCTATTATTATCCTCGAAAGCATGCAAAGCATGAGAACTATCACTTTCCACTTCAACGCCCTGGCCCCTGCCCCGATGTTGAAACGATGTCAATGATTTGGTGTGTGACATTGTTGGAGACGACACAGGTGGAGGCGTGGCGACAGGAATGCTCCCAAAAGTTCTCCCAGCAGCTGCATTTCTTTCCATCTGTCACAACATAAGAAACGCATAGTTACATCAAAGTAGAAATGCACAGTTGTACGTGTAGCCCTTCAGGATGTGGGACTAAGCTAAACAATGTCTTTGAATCTTCACACAGGTTGAAGAAGTCTTGGTTGGATTATGATCCAACCTGCGCAATGCCGTCACTGATGTACGTCCGAAAAGCTTCACTTGCATTTTGCAGCTGGGAAAATATATCAACCTGTAAAAAATATTGCATATCAGTAGACTTTTTAAAACTATACTTCATTGATTGCATAGCGATACTCTGTAACAAGAACAAATATACAAAAGACATTCTGAATCTGGTTTAAATAAAATCCATCAGAAAGAAAAAGTAATATTTTTGCACCTGTGGATATAGCTGTGTGATGCGATACAGCTCATAAAGTCCAATTGTGCAAGTCTGCTTATCACCAATTTTCTTGAACACTGCAGCAAGCTCTTGCTGCATGATTGAAACCAACAAATATAAAAGAGTTAATCTATCATCATAGATATGCGAATTCAGTAGAAAGATATCAATATAACCCAATAAAACGAACGAGCATAACAAGCATAAAGAAGTAGGCTGTAAAGCTTACTTTCAGCTGTGCATCGGCAGATTGGTTTGATGGTGAAGTACTTCCATTATTTGAAGGCCACTGTGTTTGTCCAGCTGCTCCCAACGTCTACAAGATTTCATACAGATAAGAATCAAAAGCTGATCAATAGATTGATACCACCCGTTGAGAGTAGCAAGAAATAGATGCTGTCCCTCGTTCGTTGATATTTCCTTTAAACGACTTAACAATCTTGATTTCAGTATTCCTACCCAGTTTCTCTGGTCACGTAAATTTTAAGGAACCTACATGTGACTGATCCTACTGTACTGTGAACACCTCAACTCTATTAAGTCACCAATCATATAAATCCCTTAGCTGTGACTCAAAAAGACAGAATCTCTAAACCTCACTGGCAGACTACTTCGCTACATTGAAACCAATCGCTACGTTTAAAGATGTGTTTGTCCATGGACCAGGTTGATTCCACATTCGACCTTCTAAAAAAGCCAGAATATACATCTAAACTACCTATCCCTAAATTGAAAGAATTTGAGTTTCGTGTCACGGCACCTGAAGGTTAAGGTCAATGTAAGCAAGAATGATAGGCTGAGGCTCCAGATCAATCGGCACCAGCGAAAGGTGACCCTTGATTGCAGAGCCACGGAGCTTAACTAGCTCATGCAGAAGTGTTTTCACCATGCGCAAAGGCTTATCATCAGCTCCCGCTCTGTTTGAAACATACAATTTCCACGCCTTGAATGACAAGATGATGAGGAACACCGGACCAATATAAGAAACTTGCTCTCATCTCAGAATCGGTATCTTAAGAAGAGAATATAACCTTCCTAGAGAGTTAATCATACGATCATACAAACAGGAAACAAGATAGAACACTGCAAATAGAATGTTGTACGAAATTAGAAATCCATCACGTACCTTTTCCTTATTTCTGCCATTCCCAGCTCCTCAAAATATTCATGAATACTTTGAAGTATACGGTCAAGATCTACTTCAAGCAAAGTGGAACCAAGAACCTGCCACCATAGATATTAATCAGATTCAACATCCCCACATATGGTAGTAAAGTTTGAACCGCATTAATCTGAACCGTGTAAAACAAGCGCACTTGCTAACCTTGGTGAGCTTAATAAGGCACTTGACGACGAGATCCAAAAATTTCTGGTTTTTAATAACTGTTGACCCCTGTTGACGAGCAGCAAACTTGGATGAACCCACAGGTCGCAGAAGGTAGATCAAGACTATGAATGCAGATGTGCGGTCCGCGTTTTCCTGAAAAAAAAACACCCAATTTGAGTACTTGGGTAAGTTGAAACCTCCGCCAGATTGAGTCATCAAATTCTCTTAAAGAATTCAAGATTCAAAATGATCAGATAATTTCCAAAATGGAAATATTATATTGACTTACCAGTATCTTCAGCATCAGAACATTCATGGCCTTCAACAGCTGACTACCGTCATCCATCAGCAGGACCCGCTCGTCCAAAAGCCAAACGAGAAGCTCAATGATGAGGTTGTGCAAAGTACCTTCCTTCACAGCTCGTGAAAGTTTCTTTACTTGGAATGTCTACAGGAAACAAGTTTAAAATCGATTAAAGTGAGGTTCAAGTTCTTTCGAACGTTCTCCTGTTCGCACCAAAATACGCAAGGGAATACCAAGAATGTATCCCAAAACCCAGCGAGTCTAGAAATCTTATAGTTGCGTTGAACATAGTGCAATACGTACCTGCATAAGAGTGTTGAGGACATATTTACAAGGCCTTGAAGAAGCCCCAGCAAGACTTAAATTGAAAGTAGTTGTAACCTGGTAGTCAAGCGTATTTTATTAGTATCAGCACATAAAGGAGAAAACAACCAGCTCGACCTTCACAGAACCATTCACTCACAACTAACCATTGAAACCTATAGGGTATTAGGTTCAATTTCAAAATGATAACAATCATAGAAAATGCATATACTTGCAACGCAATATTTACTATGTGGCAGCCTTCTTCTGCGAAAACAACCAAGTTTCACTTTATAACCAACAACCTTATAACTTTGAACCAATTTTTATAAGCAAACATATCCACAAATTATAATATATGAAAATGCAAAAAACTTAACAACAATGCAACCTTCGAAAAATGGGTGTGTTACCTTAACAAAAAGAGTGGTGACAAGAAGGTCTGCATCATTTGCAAGTTCGTCAAGAGCTCCACTATCTGGATCTCCGGCAGCTTTAGCCAACTCGTGGCAAACAAGCTTTAGACCATCAACAACCTGGAATCATGGATAGAGAAGAGATATTACTACAGAAGCACATAGATTAAGAAGTGAATTCTTTCCGAAAGACTGATATCAAACTGTCCTTTAACTCTTTTTTCACTGCGTTGCTTCACAAGGCAGGACTTAATTAGATAGCTTTGTCCGTCACACCCTTGAGCAATGCCAGGATGTCCGTGCAAACCTTCTCCTCAAACAGTGTTTCTTATGGATTGAACAGAAAATCTCAAATAGTAAAACAAGAATAAAAAATATTCAGAAAGATGAACTGGGACAGTTGATGATGATATCCGTGAGGTTCAGTACCTGCTCTGATGATGTTGCATTATTGATGATGTCAAGAGCTTCATTCCAGTCCAATGGACTTGATTGTCGCATATTTCCATAAGGCCCCTCAATTTCAGTGTCTATGTGGCCATTACTTGACTCCGAACTGAAAGATGAATGATCAGAACGCATCTTAGTAGCTATTGGAAAACAGTGAAAAGAAACTCCTCCAAGAACAACCTAAAATACACATGAGTTCATTTCCGAAAGTTTATTCATTTCTTAAATTTTGAAGATAACTAAACTTTCAATGACAAGCAAAGAATTCCATGATGCGTAAAGCCTCAGACTCGTAAAACAAAGTGACAAATAAGCATTGTTAAAATTTTACCAAAAGAATTAGAGTGGATAAATAGTTAAAAATTTGAACAGCTTTAACTCATTGTCCACCACTACTATGGAGAGACCATGCACACACACAACACATTATGCCAGCACTCCTAAAAGCATACACGTAACAATAGCGAACACATGTAATGTGTTTGAAGAGGCAGATGACAGTCAGGTAATCTGTTTACCACAGAGAAGTCTCTCAATATGATAGACAACATTTTTGGAAACCTGCCCACATCTATCAGTTATCTTTTGGCATCGAACAAAAAGCAGACGTAATTCCGTTGTTTTATGACTAACCTGGTATCCACAGCAGAGCGCTTAACAGAAGCTCTTCCTTCATCAGCTCTTGCATCAAGGCCTCTTGCCTCCTCTGCCCTTGCCCCACCAGGTTTACCTTCTCTTCGCTTCTCCATTTCTCGAGCCTACATTCAGGAGAGGATTCAAATTCAAAACCAGTAAATGAGATGGAAATGAATTAATAAAAATATCGAAGAACAGAAGAGAAAAGTTCAAGAGGCGACACAATAGGCAAAGCACGATGGGCAAAAATATCAAACGGGATTATCACTCACCGTCCACTTGAACTTTTCATCCATGACCCCTTTCTGTGCACTTGTTATCTTGCCCACATACCTCCAGATATCTTCACCTGCAGATTATACACAAAAGAAACCGCGGATATCAAAGATAGTCTATGACTAGTGAACAGCACTCTGAAGCTGAAACATATATAAAATTGGAAATCCGCATAAAATAATATGCTCATAGCGTACCTAGAATTTTGTACGCAGTTGCCAGTGCAGCCAGAGAGGCTTTCCGAATATCACCATCTCTTTCTACAGTTAGGGCTGCTATGGACTGTAAGGCTTTTGTGGAACCTACAATCTGCATCACATGTAAAAATGCCACATCATTTATAACTGTGCGATTAGACCTATCTGCAACGCATTTAAACATGACCAACAAAGAAACGGGCACGTCTGAACCCCAACATAATCCAAATACCAAGTTAATCAAACCAGCAACAAAAATACATCCCTAAATAACTATTACCAGCATAAAACATTAAAATTAAAAAAATTAAGGGTTCACTAAATATTATGAAGTAGGGAAATACCTCGATACCACACTGCTCTATCATGAATTCAATATTCTCAACACATTCAATCCTCGTGCGATTGTTCTTTGACTTGAGACCATCTACCATATATCCGAACACTTTTGGAGCCGGATAGATAGAGCATAATAGCCTTGTCAACTCCCGAATTCTCTCACGGACCTTCTCAATGTTGTGTCCCGACTGATTCAAACAAGGAAGGCGTCAAATTCAAAACATAGTGCCAAGCTTCATAGCCCACAACATACCCTAAACACATATACATAAATTTGCGACATCACCGGAAATGATGAAGAGATAAATAATTGAAATTGATGTACCTTTTCCACCAAGCATGGAAACAAGATGTTTCCTTCAAACTCACTGAACATGTAGGCTTCACCCTTCAACCCTTCTACTAGATCGAAAAGGAAGTCAATGACCTGAATCAGTACAATCACTGGTCAGGGCTGTAGGAAGAAATAATACCGGAATAAATGACGGTTCTTAACATAGAATTAAACCGAAGACATAGAGAAAATTAAGACCATAATCAAACCACCAATGCACAGCGATATTATATAAGGTGGTCATTTAAACTTTATGAACCAGTATCACCTTCAGAAGACATGTTGTGTTCGATTCTGCAAACCGGATTGAGATCCACCGGAAAATAACATCCAGGATTTCGATTATCTCTTTGATTTGTTTTGGAATAGCCTGTACATAACATAAAAGAAACATCGTCTTTCAGTTAGACAAGATGTAGTATTTAAAACTTACAAAGACCATCCCGGTCAGTTGATCTTCCTGCAGTTCAACACGAACACCTAAGTCGCTGGGGAGGTCACAAAGCTCAGTGGTGTACAGACTAACACTAAAAGACATAAAAATGCCAATCACGACGACCACAGACCTTCTGTTAAAAAAGCCAACAACCAAGCTCAGTTCTACATGTCATGAAAACTAAACGAAGGGCAGAACCATCTTTACACTAAATTTTTTATGAAACAGTTGAAATTCCGATGACCTAACCAGTGAGTGGCAGTGAACAAACCCTTTGTAGCAAATCAAGTCCATCAATCTGCTTCTTGAAATCTGGACTTGTAAGCTTCTTCTGAAGATCTTCTCGGAAAAACTTGGCAATATCAGCCTGCAGCAAAAAAATTAACCATACAGAACAAGCATGGACGTTTTTCAGTTATGACAAAAGTAACATTACGGAAAAGTTTTACAAATTAACGCGAAGATTAGAAACTGTAATTGGTGACATGATCAACCTACTCAGTTGTGCTAAGATATCAAAAGAAATGTCTTATTTTACCTCGATATCGTGTGGTTGTTCTCTCCTCGCAGCATCATCAAACTTGTACTTTCGAAAATTTAACCTTTCTCGTTCGGCCTAAAAAGAGCGAAACGTTAACAGTTACGAACCCTAGCGTTGTGAAGTTGGCAGCGTACTGCCGCAGTGTACTAAACATAAGTTGCGGCAAAAGTTAGGTACTAACAAGCGAAGCTAGTCAGGGAGATAACTCTCGAATTAGATATCCACTCAAAGCATTCACATTATACTTGCGGCAACCGATTAAAAATGGGAACACATGATTAACTAGCTGAGTAATTTCAGTATGCAAAGCTAGTACGAACAGTAACTGCAAGGTATTCAAATACAAAAACGAATAAGCAGAATGTTCGTGCACCTTATGTGAGTCCTTTAAATTAAAAAGTACTTGCCCCTGCATTTGCGTATCGTACGCCTCAGCAGCTAATGTAGCTGATGTCTTGGTTTGTTTCGAACCCGATTGCCTCTGTCAAAGTAAAGAAGTGGACACAGTAAGAAGGAATCTGTGTAACATCGAATACTCTCGTTACCAACACAATGAACTCTGACTAAAATCACTAAGTTAAAGCCAAGGACTTAAAACGACTCAGCAACTAAAATTTATAGTAGAACCTAAGCAGAACCTCAACCTAACTAGACTGTGGATGCGACACTACAAAGCATTGAGAAGGATATTGGTACAAGGTAACAGCTTCGGTAGACGTGTGAAAATTAAAAAAGTAACACCTCATCAACACTACATAAAAAGCTGAAGAGTGGTTAGGAATTTACTGCAGCTGCACCGCGGACAACGGTGCTAGGATTTCTGCTCGACGCGCGACCCTCGGAGGTTGACACTTTGCTTCCAGTTTTAGGCGTAGTACTCATAGTGAACGAATCTTCTGAAGCACCTGCGAAAATTGAAGTGTTCGCTTCACAAATATTTGACGTGCTGAAACACAGGGAGGTGACAGCAAAACTAAAAATTGAACCAGAGAAACCCATGATTGTCAATTCTTACTTAAGTTTGTTGAGAAGGTAATTATAAAAAAACACGTATAAAGAACATTTTAAGCTAGCGAGCAACTGAGTCACAAAACTTACTGGACGATCTTTGGTGATCGAATACAGCCTGCAGTGCAGCTAGCGCTGATCCTTGAACACCTTTAGATGCTTTCATGACCTGTAACAAAGCTAATTATTAATAAAAGACTCAATCCCTTAAAGCAAACAGCGAGTCAATGATACCACGCATGAAAGGATGGGTTCGCTACATTATCCAACAACTTAAAAACAGGATTATTACCGGTTCAATATCAAAAACTCGGATAAGCTCCAACAAGCACGCTTCGGCTGATTTTCGCATGTCAACAAATTTGTCCTGCAACACCAAAATTTGTCAAGAGCATGCAGCATAATAATTGTACATTTATTACTGGCATTGCAAAAACACTTACTTAATGGACTTGAAATTGCTCGTACCTGCAAACCCATGGCAATAGGCTTAACCAGTTGTAACAGGGCTGGCTGATCCCCTTGTTTTGCCACATTCCTTGCTACCCACTCAAAAAGGTCCTTCCGTCCTTCAGCACATATTTTGGCCTCTACAAGTGCGGGAATAATGTATGGAAGCTGCAACCAGAATCAACCGGTAAAGAGGACACCAACCACGAGAAGTGCCACCTAAAGAGCATTTCGATGAAAGTGATTGCTAACAGGATAGGTGAGGCATTTCTAAAAACATAAGATTTGAAAGACTCTGCATACCATTTTATCAAGCTGCAATAACAGCACCCAAGAATCTAACATCTTGATGACTGCTTCACGAACAACCTTCTTATTGTCACCAAGACATTTCAGTGCGTCGCCCAAAATCCCCTGCACATAAAATGGCAAGAACTCCAAAATAAGATTACAAGGCATTCAAGAATCTCATTTGAAAGAGCTCGAATACGCATATAGAGCTTTTGCATCATGAAAAGATTCCCTATATTTCAATGATGGTGGCACACTAAGTCAGCTACGATTTTAGAATTACAACAACTACTTTGGCACTTGCCAGTCAGGTTGCGAATGATATGATGGATTTTATTTGATAACTTGCCTTGCTGTGCTTTTCAATAACTGGACCCATTGCTGTTGCTAAAGTGCCAAGGGTGGCTAATGTCATCATGACAAGGTTCTTGTTCGAGTCATTTAGCCTCGCCTTCAAGGTCATAAAAAGTTCTCCTGAATGAACAGGTGAAAAATCAGAACATACTCCAGCAAAATAACTGAGGCATTCTATTTTCTCCGTACCATTGTATTAACCTATGATATGTAACCTGCTGGTGGTGATGTACATTTATCTATTATATCAAATTAGACAAGTGTACCTGTTCCGGTAGGCTGTATCCTTTTATTAGCGTCCTCGATGATCCCATTCACGGCCTCAAGTGATTCTTGTCGTAGCTGCAGTTACGTGTATTTTGAGAGACAGTAGATCGTAGGCACAACAAGACAAATACCCAACAATAAATGATCTCTACAATTAACGAAAAGGTTAAAAAGAGCATTTAATTCACATACACAGATCCTGGACCTAAATGTTCTCTATTACGTAATAAGCGAACATTGACGTCCGGGATATTCTTATACCAGCGTATGTGTTCTCTTATTATATTGTATTTAGAACTTCTGATGCATTTTATCAGTTGAAATTTAATATACAAGGGAAGATGCTTGCCTTCCAGTCTGGGCTGCTCATATTCTTTAACAAAGCTGGAGTCAATTTTCCACTTATATCTTCACGAGGCAAGCCATCAGTACCACCAGACGGGGCTCCTACGTCAACCGCTCGAATAGCTCTTTTAGGAGCAGCTGCTGCAGGTCCCTGTCAAAACCACAAACAATGTTTCCTGAACTGAAAGTATCTCAAAAGGAAAGGAAAGCTGCAATTATAAGTAGAGATACCTCTAACAATTATGGCAAGACAGTACCTCATAAGGGTTTTTCTCAATTTCTGCGTCAATCATGGTTTGTAGCTGTGGCTTCACATCAGTTAGGAAACCTTTGAGGTCTGCACATAACAAACAACGAGCATACCAATTGTCAAAACTAGGCACAAATATAATCAAAAGTAGCTGAACTAATTAAGAAAAATCGATCAATCTCTCGCTGGCCTGCATGAGGAGTAAGAACCTGGGCCAACAAATTTGTGGAGAACTCCAAAAAGCTTAATAGTTGCAGTTCTGACAACAGCAGCGCTGGACCCGAGTCCTGTATCTTTACAAAAGTTGATGAGGTCCTGCCATTAATCATGATAAAACGGTAAGATAATAAGTACAAGTATGATAATCTGGTGGGAAAAAAACCTGCTAATTGATTCCGAAGGCATGTAACTGGGCACGTATCCAGGATAAAGCAGCTGATAAATCTAACCTTTAGTGGAATATGTCCTATTCCAAAGTCGTCCAGCGCTGTAATCATCCAACTAAGACCTTCACTAAGAACTTTAGGATTCTTGTGATCCTTCATAATCTTGAAAAGCTGCATCATATATGACATGAAACAGTTAAGAAAGAAAGCTGAAATTCAAATTACAAATGCCAATATCACTAATACAGTCAGCAGCATCATATCCTGAACATACCCTTTCAAACACGAACTTTGGGCCCACTGCCTCGCAAAACGTAGTAAGACATTTTGTGGCCTGTATCCTTGTTTTAATGTCACCAACTTTCTCTACAACGCCTGTACAGAACACAAACAGCTTTTAAAACTGAATAAAAAGCCAAACTTGATTGAGTCAAAATGCTAAAGAAACAGGCTCGTAAATGAAGTGAAATTCTAAAAAGAGATACAAATCTCGATAAAGAATATAGAACCTACCTGTGAGGCATAGAACGACACACTTCTTGGAAAAACGTGTGGCATTCTGAGCAATCAAAATGACAGCTTCAATAGCCTTCTGCTGTACCTGTATATTCCCAATTCCATTGGAGACATCAGATACCTCCAAGACAAATGACTTCGAATACCAAGACAAGGCCACTTCTATTCCCATTCAACAACTTATTTGTACCCGAGAGATAATAATAGAAATAAAATACAAGGCGTAGCAGGAAAAGCATGCCAGTACATCTAACATATTGTGCGAAAGACCAACTTCCGTACCTGAATATTTTTCTCATTCCAACCAGGTAATATGCATAAGAGGCGAATGAGCAGCTCAGTGTTCTGATCCAGCGTCTTCAATCCTTCCACAGTATCCTTCAGAGAGGTAATAGCTGAAAACACATGAAATGCATAAGATACGAACACACGCGGAGGATAATCTCATCTATCGCCAAATCCATTCTTAAAAACCATATCAGATCAATGGAAATTGTATGGGTACCAGGCAGAGCGGCTAGTGTTGAAAACACTTCAATTTAACAAGAATTCTCTGTGTCAAATAATTTCTTCAACTGATATGAGTAGCTTATGTAACAAAAGAAAGTGCAGTCAAATGTTCTGAAAACAAAATCTCCTACAAGCCCACAACACTCTCATGGTCTTACCTTCAAGACGCTCTTTCCAATTGGCACTCTTTAAATTTGTAATTACTTCCGCTTCGAAAAGGGGACCCAATCTGGTCTCAATGTCTTCCAAACTCATCTCTCCAGGCTGCCGAATTCAAAGAACAAACCTTGTGATGTTGGTCCATAACTTTTCAAGACTAAAATTCCTTATCTAAAGCACCATATCAATTTCTGTTGTGCTTTAAGCCTACAAATACTTATGTTCAAATGGAAGTACAAGTCTGCGATTGCTCCAGGCACTAGGCAGATGCAGTTCATCAGATTGACAAGCTATCAATAAAACACAAGTTACAGTGTCTACCTCTACATCCTCGGGTGCCTCAGGCTGAGCCTTGGCTGAAGCTTTACTTCCATCAGTTTTCTTCGCTGCACCTGACTTGGACGCACCACCGGATGGAATACTAGACTTCTTGGGAATCTGGATCATAATTCATATCAAAGTTAGTACAAGAAACCGAACGTAAAACAAGGAGATGCAGATGTATAATAAAGTAGTCATATATAAGATTCAAACAGCTAGATCATTTTCAACAGCAGCACGATTGAAGTTATTCACTCACAGCAGAAACAGGTCTTTTCCCTGACAAAAGACTTGCTGCAGACGACGGCTTGGCAACACCCTGTGAAATAAAAAAATAAAAAATGAAAAAACAAGATTTAAAATTCAATAGTTTTCAGCCCAGGATGAAGAGCACCACAACTTAACCAAAGTCGCATGAAGAACATGCGGGCAATTGGAAAACATTGTTTATCAAGTAGATCAAGAGGATGTAAGCACAAGATGGTAAAAGCACAATACATTTTCCTGGGATGAACCATTCGCATCAGCCTGAGCCCTAGAGAAAACTGCCATACAAAATGTCCGTAAAAAATTAGTGCAACTGAAAAACTAGGATCTATTACAAACCCAGGAGTCTCACTCTCAAATCTCAACAGCAAGCATAACACCAGTGTCTGAAGTACATCAAGAGAATAGGTCGAGATTGACTTATTCACAACACTGAACTGTAGAGCCACAAGGAACTGTATTTAGGATAAAAAGAGTTGCTCATTAAATTCTTCATTAAGATAGCAGAACTTTCTTTATGGTCCCTTGAGAGAACAATATTCTGCAGCTTACATGCACACCGCCCGAACCAAAACCAACGGAAAACAGCCAGAAAACAACTGTTACACTAACCTGGACCTGCTGTAGCGGGTGCACTGGTCTCCACACCACAAAGTTCAATAAGTTTCTTCTTTCTGACTTCATCGAGCTTCTCCAAAGGTCTTTCCAACACCTTCATGCCTACAACCTGACAAAACAGCAAGAAATTTATGACATAAAAATATTTCAGTAACAAGAATTTACAGAATGCTGCAACAAATTGGATTAGACATTAACAACCTAAGCACAAAGTGCTGAACGTTCGAGTCAAGACATAATTCCAAGAGAGGTTAAAAGTAAAATTTAATCAAAAAGCGATAGGAAAAGAAAACAATACGTAGACTTTAGACGTTACCTTTGCAAAAGCAGCCAGGGCTAGAAAAGCTGCATCTCGAACCTCTGGAGAACTATCATTTAGGCACTGTTCCACAACAGTGCAAGGGATTAGTGAGAACTACAGCCCGAGTACGTAGTACCTAAAAACACACACTAAAATTTGAAGTTGGCTCAAGTTTGATAATCATGTTTGTATCCTTGGACAGATTAGAACTAATGAAATTAAAAGCCTTAGGGAAGAAGGTACCTCCATCAAGATGGGTACATACTCCTTGTGCAACTTGAGCACTGTTGGCTTATTACTAGTCTCGATACAGGTAGCCACCCATGTTAAACACGAAGATCGTACCAAAGGAACTTTGTTTTTCGTAGCAAGTTTAACATCTGTACAAGACAACCGCAGAAGGCAATGTTGCTTGTGAAAAAAGGATTGCTAGCAATTAAAACACAAGGATATTTAAATACTCCTCCTGCCAGGTATGACCGCCAGCCACTGCAAAAGACTGATGATATATGCGACGTGAGGGGCGCAGAGCAGATAGAAGAACCACATACCTTCAATAACATCTTGCAAGGCGATGCAACCACCCTTATGTATAGCATTAAGTGATGTCGTTAGAGCATCAACCATAACCTGCTTTTTCTCTTTCAGCTTGTCCTGCAAGATCAACACCAGGCCCCGTGAGCTTCTCGTCCACAAGACACCTTCGGAATGCAAGGAGGACAGAAATCTCATAGACCTGAAAATAGTGACAGCCAATAAAACACAAATAGACTTACCAACAGGACAGGTAACAATAACTTTGAGCCAGCTGTGAAATCCTTTCGTAATCCACTTGCCAAGTTACCAATTGCTTGTACTGCTTCAACAGCTACGGCTATATTTACATCTGTTATAAGCTGAAACCAACCATAGCAAGTTTAAAAGATAAATGTTAGCATTCGATACAAATCCGGTAGAAGATAACAAAAGGGAGATTAAACAATACCTGCAAAGAGTGTGCACCTCAACACTTCACATGAACATCTTATAACATTGTAACATAAAAGAAATGAAAACATAAAATCAAAAGAAATGAAACATAAAATCAGACGTACAATACACTAACCTTCTTTAAAACACGCGATATTTCTGAGAAATCGCCGTTTGCAATTTTCTTCACTGAGGCCAGCTTCGTCAGCTCCGCTACCGCATCTCTTCTTTCAGACCATTTTGTTGCTTTCTACATCATCACCACTGAAAAGTCAGCGACAAGTGGGCAGCAAAGTGAAGAGAGTTAAATATACAGATCCAAAAATCAATTCATCGTACCATAATCATATATCGGAACTTAGAACCATAAACTCCAACTTCATTAATGTTGAAGGCATAAAATTATGAATACACGGGTTATTCCTAAATTGTCCTCTATATTAGTCCTAAACTCAGTTAATGGCTTAGAAGATTTGATTGAAATGTTAAGACAAAATGACCAACCCCAGGCCGAAAGGAGACATTTCGTAAGACCTACTCAATTCCAACAATATACATAACTACTAGAGTGGCTACAGCTAAGATTCGGCGTCACAGAAAAGCCTTTCCCCTAAGTTTAAACCAAACTATCTGCATCTCAAAGCAAGAGACATCTCAAGAATAAACAGACGTGTAGAATACCATAATTACTTCCAGTGACTGAATATACGTCCTCACAAGCATGTACTCACCACTCCATCCCAAAAGGTTGACTTGCTTAATGGTGTCAAAATGTCGACAGGGTCTACAAGATCGTACTCATCTATATCAGATGCACCTGTTACCGCAAAACCCCTCCCATGTATTAGTAATACTTCAACACAGTCACAAGTACCAGTTACACGTGCAAATAAAAAAAATTGTAGTACCTTGTGCAGCAGCATCATCTGTGGGGCCAGCAGCAGTTACAGGTGCAACTGCTGTTTCCTCGCATTCTAATGCCTGTTCAGACCTGTCCCATTTAGGAAATAACTTTAAAATCAGAAAAGCTAAAACTGAAAGACTCACTCCGAAGGAAACTAAACACGACATTCCAAACACCTAAAGCCATGGTCAGCTGCATATGAAGATCAAATGACTAACAATTGAAAAAAGCGACACAACCCACTACAGCACCTAATTTTTCGACTGGGCTTAGCTCCGGCAACAACATTATCAACTTCTACCTCCAGCTCTTTTTTCTGTCATAAGAAACGACCAAGCAAAAATGAGAACATTCTGATTCTGCTCACAGTTGCAAATGATCAGAAAAAATAAATTAGGTACAGCATCATAGACTCATTAAAAACGAACGCATAAATTCGTGAGGACGACTAATAAATTCTGGAAAGCAAAACGTACCATAGTATCCCGCATCTTGTCGAAAAGAAGGTTTTTAACAGCATCTTTTCCAATCCACCGACAAAGTTCAATAGTTAACCCTTTTGCACAAGCCCTCACGTTTGCGTCTGGATGATCGAAGAGTTCTGGGAGCATCTTCATTATTCGCTTCGGAGGGACCACTTTGGTACCAAACTGACTGAAACAATAGCAAGCAAAACTCTTAATCACGGTTTCCAAAAGCAAAGTCGCATGTAGGGAACGATTACAACAGCCACGATAAAGCTATTTGATGAAGTTTTGAACACACCTGACAGCCTGGTACATGGCGTCAATCGCAGGAACCACTGCTTTTGCTAACTTTGCTTTCACAGCTTTCTCCATGGCGTCCTGTGTCAAACGAAGATGGCAACGACTTCACTCAAATGTTGCGACTCATGTTTCCTACCTAGATTCCATGGCATATTTCTGCTCGCAGCATCGTCGAACATGCTTTCAAAAACAGAGTAACATGATGCTAAGGAGGATGAAGGCTCATTCATTTAAAAAGTTTTACACGCTAAAATTGCCAACAGATTGTGATACATCTTAAAGACAGTACAGGTTCCTGCTAAATAACCCCAAACTAAATACAGATTATAACTCGTCATCAAACTGCGTAACGGATAGCATCTGGAATGCACAGCTTACTGCATCCCAGAGAGACGAGAACCAAAATGAGAGCCAGAAAGAAAAAGCTAAGAATCGGGGACAGGAAAGAGGACCACTTGACGGCAAATGACTGGCAAATAGTAGGAGTCAGACCAGAAAAGCATCCGATACTTCAAGCTCAATCCATAGAAGAAACACAGCCTGAGACTTCTCCAGAGTCTTTGGTCGACCTGTCATGCACTTTGCTACGATAGAATCGCAAATTTCTTTCGCATATCTGCAAGAACCACAATCTTCTCTGAGTAACTGTTCATACAAATCGTCAGTACTAGAAAGAGAAAACGAGTATAGCAAGGGCAGCGTGCATCAAACAAGGAAGGGAATCCAACCAGCATGAATGATTAGATGAATAACCACCGAACAACCATGCACGAACTTCGATTGCAACTACGTAGATATCACAAGGTCGTAATAAAAGTCACATATCCATGAGCTACACACAAAACCATTTCTTAACTCAACTACATTACGGCTTTGTATCTGTTAAACGAGCTATACATCCTAATCGCGAAATTATCATACAGAAGGGACTAAGCTCTTGCCATTCGTAGTCTGCTGAACAGCCTGCAAGGAAGAGGAAAGAAAAACGTGCCTGCCGGCATCCGTGTCTGCTGCACGTAAGTATGCAATAAGAGCATCCAAAGCCTTCTCCTGACAAGGTGCATTCGAGTCCGCCACTGCTTTCTTGAACAGAGGACCTGCGGAAAGAAAAAACAGGTAAACTAGAGACTCAGTGAACAAAATATCGAAGTAACAGGTACGTAAGCTGAGCGTTCTATGGATATGTTTGGAATCCGACAACAATTATCAATCCCACATGACAAAAATTAGTGTAAAGATGAGTCACCAAATTCTGCATGATTGCTAGGTCCAACCAAAAAATAAAGATCTAGAGTTGTAGAAAACTTCCGCCAGATACCAGTAAACAACTCCCTATCAATTAAAGTTTCAGAACACTGTCTGTCATTTGTCATACAATGAGAACTCAATACCAAACAAAACCTTGAACTGCCATCTAAATAGAGCAGCTCAGTGACTAGCAAAAATATTCTAGTATTGTAGTTGGCTGTATTCCTCAATCAATGCAAAGCCCCATTAGGCTCAAACCCCATATCCTTTCCAAATCTGAAAAGATCCAATACTCTCACCAGCTCTCACAAAAATGGTCTGAAGTGAAGGAAGCTAAGTACACAAGTCTTGACAGAAGCCAACCCTAACGCCCCGCCTACTCTGGCATGGAACCTCTCCAAAATACACTAATGCAGTCTCAACATAATCCGTAATGGAAAACGCCTTTGCTCTGATGTATCTAAAGTAAGAACAAAGAATTTAAAACGCAACCGAATCCCTTGAGAAGCTTGAACCCAGAAGTCTCATTCAAAACCTAGAAAATTCACGGCGATAAAATTGCTCACTTCCAACGAAGTTCTCTTTCCCCAAAGCCGAAGTACATACATGCTATTGCGTCACCAGGTTGCAGTCACTATGCAATTCAAGCATAATCTCTCATGCCAGAGTCACTTGGCAGCTCAAGAAAAACTCCCATGTTCAAAATGCTGCAACCTGTAATGGTTGCACAATTCGCTGAAACAGCTAACCTCCACCCCATGTGATTACCAGATGTTGCTTTCATGCACGGAGTAAGGTATACAATTGCAGGGCAAGCAAATGAAAAATAATCTAGCTGCTCCCCACCACGCACCCTAAATCGACATAGTTCAAGGTGCACACCTCGTCCTGACCTAGAATGAGGATGAGTTGGAAATCATACCATTCGAGAGTACTAAAACATTACCGTTCATACTCAATACTAGGATGGTTACTTTAACCCTGTCTAGCTCCCACACTAATCGATGAACAACTCCAAAAACTCCGACTAAGAAGTTTCATATCCTCCTCTCATGCAATGCCGGATGCGTTGCATCACCGCCTGGATGCTGAATCCCAAACGAACACACACTGCCATCACTGAATGCCATTTTCAACACATTGTGCTGAACAATTGAGAACACGCAGCATCCACCGAGCATCACACAGTCGGTTGATCGTGCTTGCTACTCAGCCTCAACCTCGAAACCCTCTCCACAAGTAGAAAACGCTACACATCAATTCGCCGCCATTCCAAGCAGCCTGCACATCAAGTGGTGTGCGATGAGAAAAACTGGGCAGAGAGAGGCACATTACCGAATTCTCTGAGGCGGGGATCCTTGGGATCCATGATGCCGTCGCAGACAGCCGCAATGTCGATGTTGGCGTCGTTCCTGACCTTCCAATTCTTGTGCGCCAGCCTATCCTCCCAGGCCATCTTCTTGGCCTCCTTGAGGAGCTTCTCATCTTCCGACATTGTGGCTCCTCCTCCTCGTCCTCGTCCTCCTCGTCCTAGTCCTAGTCCTCCACCACAACCCCTAGAAGAGATTCACCTCCCACACACACATACCCCTCCTTCCCCCCGGATCCACCTCAAGTCCCCTAAACCCTTTTTTCCTCTCCCCTTCCGATCCTCTCCTGACACAAGATGAGATGAGAGGCAGCCTGGGATCCTAACTAGCCCTGTGCAGAGGATAGAGGAGAAGTGAGTGATTCTAGTTTTGCAGTGGCAAGTAGAAAACTTGGGTGGCAATGGCAATGGGTGCAAAGTGAAGATGGAGAGGATGGCAGCTTGGGTGCAAGTATGAAGCAACAAAATGAAGCCGAAGAAGAGAAAGAGACCGAGGTGGTAAGACTACACTACACTAGTGGAAAGAGAGAGAGTGATGGAAGCAAGCCTAGTTAGTGGGAAGGCAGCAAGTTAGTGTGGTATGTATCCTCAGCTCCTGCTTCTCTCTTGTGCTTCTGTTTCTGCTTGTGCTGCTGCTTTGCTGGTTGTGGTTGTGGTTGTTGGTTTGGGCAAGGCAGCCCCAGGAGGAGAGCAACAGGACGGACAGACAGACAGACAGACACAGACAGAGGGGGGAAGGGAGAGGGGCAGATGGTTGATGATCAATGACAATAAGGTAGTGGTCCCAGAAACCGTCCGAATTTCAGGTTTGCTCATTTGGAATAGTGGTGGAATTTTTTTATAATTTTTGGATGAAGTGCAAAGCTAGTGCAAAGCCATCCCCAAAAAAAAATCATTTTTTGAGTAAGCCTACAATTTCCTGTGAATTTTTTAATGTTCAGCCCTAGGTGCTCCACTAACCGTCCCTAGAGTCATGGTTAATATGACCACTTGGATTCTGAGAATAGGACGTTTCTGCACCAATCACAAGCACTCAATTTCTGCAGCCATAGACGGAATTAGAATGATTTTGCACAGTTTCAGGAACAGCCTATGTCAAGCCTGTGGGACGGTTTTTGGGACGGGACGGTTTTTGGGAGCACTACCTTAGTTGAGTTGCTACGCTTGCAATGCTAAGTTAGCCTCTGGGATGGTGCCCATGAATGAGTCTGGTATGTACTATGTGTGTATGATACATACAAAAATACTACTGCTACAACGTCAACGAGGGAGTGACGTAAGAGCATCCTCAATCGTACACTATATAGCGCCCCTCTAAACCAAATCTATCTTTTGACTGACCTAAAATTAGACATTGAAATTACCATCATTAGAAGCGCATTAAAATAAACGTGAGATATTTCTCAAGAAAAAAAACTTGTAAAAATTTGACAAAGGTAAAATGTCCCATTGAAAATTTGACAAAGGTGAAATGTCCCATTCTGTAGTTAGAGCAGTGGAGTATGAGTACACAACTGGGAGAAATAGGGGTACGGATACTCATACTGGGCATGGCTACCCGGGTGGGTGGATTTGGGGGGAAGGATGTAGGGGAGTGGTAGATGGTGGTGGTTTTGGGGTGGGGTATTGGTTTTGGGAGTTGGGTTTCCTGGCAACTCACGGGAAGGGGGTTGAGTGGAGTGGGGAAGTGAATTGAATTGAATTGAATTGATGGAGTTTGCTACGACTCGGAAGGGAAGGGAAGTGAAGTGAAAGGAAGTGAAGGGAAGTGAAGGAAAGTGAAGAGAGTTGGTGGGGGAGCCTTCTCTTTGGGTTTGAATTCCACTCACATAAGGTAGACTGTCCTAAAAGCGCCCCTGACCCAAAAGCGCCCTGTCCAAATTCTCTTGATTGTGAAAGGTTAGATGTACCTCATTTGTAGAGTGCGCATTTGGGTCAAATCTTACTTAGCAGTTTGGACTTTTGTATAAAATTCAGAAATGTGAATTACATGTTGCAAATTTTTTCAATCCTCGTGAAAACCGATTTCGAATGTGATCATATTTTTATTTTGATTTTACTACTGCTAAATATAGGTCAGGTTGCTTAAGTTGGTGCTTATAGGACAGTCTACCTTACTCTGTCCATGTGCAGTGTGAGTAGAGCCCTTCCACTTCCACTCTCAGTCCCCGCTCTACTCGAGTCCAGTCTCCAGGGCTTCAGGTTCAACAGGGAATATGTACAAACACACATAATTTATATCTAGGCCAATGGGCAAATTAGTACATTCTGAATGCACTCAGCACCATTTTTTCTTCTCCCTTTCACATAGAGAGAAACTTCAGTCTCCGGAGGAGACCGACGTGAATTAAGTGTCTGTCCGATCCACCCATAATCCGGACAAAGGTATGGAAGTAAAGATCTACTCCCCCTTTACCCCTTCACATACTTGTAATGTATTCAATTTGTTGTTATTGGTGGTTAGTTTAACACTTTTATTCATTCTTTGTTTATATTTGTATTGTTTATATGAGTTGGTTATGAGAGCTATGGAGCTATTTAATGTTGAATTTATTTAGTGTTGAAACATGGACATTTAGATAGTTGAGTTTGTAAAATCATTAGGTGTTTGGACATTTTGATACCATAAATTTTGAATAGACATAATATTGTTGCATGTTCTTAATGTCTAACAAGACAAGGAAAAATTTGAATGGTCTCTTTATTTTCATGTGTAACATGATAGTGGTCTTTAACTTCAAACAAAATTAATTTTCAAGGATGGAATGACAACATAAATAGTTTCTTTTTGCATTTAGAGATCACTAAGTTCGAAGTGCCCCTGCATCCTCCCTCCTCTCCAATGCCCAACAACTCCACTCCTTCCCTTCTCGCCTCGTCGCCCCCTCCGATCCCCCTCCCATTTTGCTCCAAAACACCTGAGATTTGCGCAGCGTCCTATTGAAACCCCAATCTCTGCTCTGCGCTTCAGGTTTGTACCAAAAACCTAAACCTCATGGCTCATCAAGGCCATTGCAATCCCCTCCTGGTGTCCAATTAGGGTTTAGGGAGGTGACCAGAGAAATCAGACTATTCATAACTAATAAATCAAAATAATTTATTTTTAATTTTTTACTTTTGTTTACTTGGGTATCAAAAGTTGCTATCCATCTAGGTGGAAGCTGCTAATATTTGGGCTAAATGCCATTAACTAGTACCCTGATCAGGACATCAAGCCTCGTAAGCTGTAGTCCATGATGAATTTTTTGATGGCTATTTGAATCATTCATTCTTATCTGTCTATGGCCCCATGAACATACGAGTTTCTTGTCACACCAGCTTCTCTTGCTGAGTGATTGCAATCCTTCCCTATTGTCGTATTCTGTGAATTGAGGCCCCCCCAATCAAATGACCCATGATTCAACTGTTATGATATTTCTGGCCCTCCCTCACTCCGCGTTTCATCTGAATTTGATCTCAGATTGGGCCATCAAGAAGGGCAAACAAATGATTATATTGAACTTCAGGGGCGGCTCCAAAGATGCTGACTTGTCACCGTTTGAAGAACCTGCTGGATAAAGTGGATCTGGTAAGTTACTTCAGTCCTCTTCAGTTTTCCCTGGGTGAGAGGCATTTCCATCCAGTTGTCACATGCAAGTCAGCTTGAATTATTGAGGCCATGAGTAGTGTAGGAATAAAGTGTGTTTGAATTTATACAAAGAGTCGTGGGCCAAACTCGAAACTGATATGGTTACTGTTTTTATTCTTTAGCAGTGTCATGTAAAAAATAAAAATAAAACAAGCAGCCAACCGTATAGTATTTGAAATACACAGTTGGTACAAAATCAAACTGAAAAGGATAACAATGGCCACAACGAAGTCATTCCTGTAAAAGGTGCAACACCTCCACCGTATACAGTTACCTGCAGTACAAATTGTCACGTCTACTTTTACCTTCCGATAAATGTCAGCTCGCTAGCCTCCAAGCCGTGTGGATCGTCTCAATGCATGAAGTATTTTTCTAGTTATGTTATCATTTCTGCCCTTTCAACTGTATGAACAACCTCTTAAAAGTGAATCTGTGTGCAGTGCTGAGATGGCTTGGTTGGAGGATTACACCTATGTTATCAAGTACAGACATAGGGTGGTCTTTCATGCAACAATTCAATAAGTGGAGCTGGTATTGTTGATGATGAGGAATGCCTCCACACAGTCCCCTTGAGCTGTCTCCGAAAGCACTGGCAAGAAAACAGTAGAACAAAAAAGTCCTGTGTGCTCTTGTATTATTGCCTCACTCAAACTCCGGCATGGTTCCAACCCCTCCTGACTGTCTAACATTGGATTTGGGTATAGCTCAAGAGGAAGGAGATTCCTGCAGAACTTGAGTTTGCTCTTAGTACACAAACTTCTTTGCTTTTTACGCAAACCTTGGAGTCTGCAAATTGGGATCCTAGTTACAGTTACTAGAACAAACAGCTGGTTTCATGTTACTTTACATAAGTTAACAGCATTGACTTTTGTTTATTGGAGAAATATTGGTTGGGTTGACAGTGCCAGTGCATTAAATAAGAGATCTTAACAGAATCATGTTGAAACCAACATATTCATGAGGCTCAGAAGCTGGCTTCAATTACAGTTTTCCATGTAGCTAGAAGTGAACTCCATGAGCAGAGTGCAATGTCAGTCAGCATAGCTACCGATGCAAAGGATGGTGCAGCTGCCAGCAGCACTTTGGTTGTGGTACAAGTTAGACCACAAATCTAAACAGCTCTTTCCTTACGGTGCCATGCTTCCAAACAAAGAAAACTCTGGCTGCAAGAGAGTCTGCTTGTTTCCAATGCACGCACTATCCCATACCCATGAAACCTAGATTCATACTTTCAATGTACTGTAGACCAGAGCACACATCATCTCAACAGTGAACATAGGGTATATCTGCAATGGATACAGTTCATTGAAAGGAAAGGACCACCTTCATGACCAGCTTCAGAAATAGGCCAAGCTACACACCTCAGCACTCCCAAATCTGTTAGATGTTTGTATTGTTGAGTTAAAGTTGAACTTTATAAAACGAAGAACTCTTGATAGCAACACTACGCATTTGGATTCATCAAGTGTGCTCAGACGAGGTGACAGGAAAATGCCAAAGATTTTGTACAGTGCTAGTGTGTATAGAATCTGCTTAATGGATCTGCTAATGCTGAAAAATTTACAATAATAAGAATTAAGACCGAAAATACAAATGAAATAGTCTCACCTGATCTAATTCTCAATAGCCACAGCTTGCTCGTGTCTCTTGGAAGATTTTTTCTCCTTGTCCTTATGCCTTTTTCTAAACCTAAAAAACCGGAATCCTCTGTGATGTGTATGAGGGTGTTGTTTGTTTTGTTGACCCTCTGGTAATGCTATGATGATCTCGTCAGAACCAAGCCCCTTAACTCTATCAAAATCGCTTGTTGTAAGCGAATGCTTGGTTCCATTTTCCGTCCCATTTGTGACAGCAGCCCCTGCTGTCACCTTGACTGATGGTACTGTCGACTGTGAAGACCCAATTCCGCCAGTATCATGTTGTGATGTGGAATTCTGCAATGAGCCCCCGTCCTGTGTGTCTAGATACTCATTTGAATCATGAAAAGAATCTGCCATGGCAGACGAGTAGACAGACTCTGGATTATCTGCAGTTTCGTTTTGTACACCAGGAGTATCCCTACTTCCAGAAGTTTGAGCAGCGGCTTTTTGGCTCTTAAAATGCGCTATAAATTTCTCGAGCATTTGAAGAGCCCAGACAACCTCCGGATCTGTAGGTCCATCTCCCTCGCTGTGAGGCCTCAGCTGCTGTTCCCGCTCGACTGACGCAGTGGCGATTTCTATACCATTTATTTCAGCGATTGGTACAAAACAGTCTGGGTTTGACTCGTGGTTACCATTAGATAAGCCATTAGGAACAGTCGAATTATTCGAATGAAGGATGCTTTTACTCAGTGGTGCATCGGTGTGTTGCTTTTCTTCTATCTGTGCGTCCTCTGTCTGCTGCTTGAAGGCCTTCGACAACTCTTGGTCAGTGAAAGACTTAAGAGCGGACTCAATAGAGTCAATTTCTTCTTCCTTGTACGGTCCTTTCTTGATTGCGGTAATTTCCTCTAACAGCGTGGGCTCATATACATTTAACGACGCATTGTCAAGAGCTTGAATCCGCTTATACATGCGATCAGAGTCGGCGAGTTTCTCCAGTTTACTTCCTTTGACTCCTGAAACCGCCTGATTAAATCCAGAACCGACAAGCAATAGAATTTCATCAGTTGCCACGAGCTCGTTTTCATCACACGCCGAAGCTCATTTTCTTCAGTAAATGGATACATTACCAAGGAAGCAACATAGACTCAGTTCAATGATAGGTTACTTTCACGATACTCTATCTATATATATATTCCTATAGAAGCATGTCAAAGAGACAACAACCCAGCACATTATTCCCCCAGTAATCACTATTTACTGAGCATTAACACCATCAGTTTCACCCTCCAATCTCAATTCTTCGTATTTAGATTAAATATCACCAATGGAAAGGTGAAAGGAGACAAATGTATCACCTTCTGATATAGCTTGTAACCGTGGCCTACAAGCTGCCTAGCAATAAAGTTGATTAGCCAGGGAGGAACAATATCTAGCTTCATATCCAGATCCACAACAATCCTGTATACATTGCCAGTAGTCAAAATCAGATTTCCAGGATGAAAACTCAATTGGGAAGGGGGGGGGGGGGGCGGGAAACCGAACAAAAATGAATGAACAACCCGTACGTTTTTTTTTACAGCGTGTGCGCTTTACTCAACTTTAGCTTGTTATTGTATTATCAAATAAGTTGAATTCCATTATTAAGTGATTATAGCGTCATATAATTTGAAAAAAAAAATTCAGCCCAGATATACCTACTAAGAAAAGCTCATGCCTGGCAATGTCATTACCATCTCTGTAACACTACAAATCCGACCCTGAACAGAGTTTTATCCAAATTTAGTAGAAATTTACCGGAAAAAGCTACAGTTGTGGCCAATTTTCTGGAGTACAAATCCACCATCAAGATCCATGCGGACTGCATTTGAATTTAATGGGGGTATTTGGTTGGTACTAATTCCATCGACCTTCTCATCTGCCACATCTGGAGCCTACGTTGAAGAGAAAAATCAGAATTAGGAAACACTAAAAGCAATAGCACCTTACAACTTAAGCTGCCCAGCTTCAACAGGGAAATAATCTACACATCATCTCAAACACTTACTAATCATTAAAACTCTAAACGGAGTTATTCATGCGACGCAAATACTCTAAAGGCACAGCTACCTAGAATTACACCAAGATATTAAATATAGCACAAACTGGACCCTATTTGTAAGCGATGCAAGTTACAAACATGGTCCTAGAGCTTACTGATTGATATAGAACAGCGACAAGGTCTTCATCAAAATACTCCAGTTCGAATGCTGATAATATCACCTCACGCATTGCAAAGGGCCAGGGTACCTTGAACCTTCATCAAGTGACCACCGACCAAAATGCCGAATTAGAACAATACGAAGAATAACAAAAAGAACTTCATTTTCACGTCCAAATTACTAAACAGCCCTGACGACAATTGAAAGTTCTAAAACAATTTGCAGATTTCACAAACTAGAAATGAAAAATAAATTGATTATTATCATTTAAGCCATACCTCAGCACAGAATAGTCTCCACCTACTGTATCTCTTTCAAGCCACCTTGACTCTACGATCTTGAACGTAGGTGCAGCAAACTGAGGCCACCTGTAAGTATTCTACGTCAGTCCTTCAACACGTATTTCATACTACAGTGCTCTTCTACGATATCCAACAAGGTTGCTCACATGCATTGCATGCCATAGAAAAAATATCCATCACTCTCGTCACAAAATGAGTACAATTACACCGAGCTTACCATTCTTTATACATTGGCACCTCGCATCCAACACACAAAGCTGCAACAGCAAACAAAAATCGAGGCAGAAGAGTTAACTCCAGGACAAAGCATTGCAAATTCAACGACGTAACGTGAATCCTGTGCAAAGTACTCGGCGACGGAAAGAGATGATGAACTGTGACGAACAAAACCCACCATGTGACATAGGGCCCTCAATTATGCCGTCCAAGCATAGTGAGTGGTATGGAGCGCCTTCTGGCCCTTCTCGATACATAACCCGGAACCGTGGAGTATCTTGCTTGACCTGTGCAAATCGAAGCAACAAACTTAAGTTAATATCCAACCAACTAAGTTCATCGCATGCGCCTGTAAGAGACGCATTGTACCTCCTTCAATCAAAAGGCAGCTAAATTTCCGAAATACTCAAGTGAGGATAATCATAAAGTATGTCTCATCAGAGCTGGTCCAGGCGAACGATTTTGAGGAAAAAGAGGCGCCACCTTCCATTCGCCGTCTACAACTTTCGTTGTTCTCTCCCCTTTAGCGCTCCTCAAGGCGTCCAACAATTTCAGCAGCTGGTTGCACTTCTTTTCCACAACTTCATCAGTTGCCAACTTTTCTGTTAAACAAGAGTCGCACAGTAACCCTTTTCAGTCGATGCTACCAGGAAAACTTAACACTCAGAAGACTGCTTTGCAGTGCTCTTCTCGAAACCTCTCAATTACCAAATCATCTCAGGTCTAGTTTCAATAGTACCAATGAACTCTCTAAACTCCTGCATCACTACTAGGGCCGATCCTCTAGAATGTAGAATCCTACAAGTATGTCTTTCACAGAGTCCACCTCTGCTACACCGTTTTTGTCAGCGATCAATTAGCCACGAATTTTATCATATAGACCAGAAGGATTAGAACCGTAACACTCTAGAACCAGTTGTAGAGGCAGTCCTCCTCGAAAGAATTATTAATGGAGTTTGAACTACCCGAACTAAACATAAGAAGCGTACAAAATGGCCACCAGGCAGAGAAGTCCTTAAAAGCACTATACATCAACAGTGCTTTGTCTACAGTGACTTAAGGCCGCCTTTACACTGGTTCAAGAATGTTATACAAATAGTTCATCGAAACGAAATTCCTCCAAGAATTCGTTACTCAAGCCATATTCTCCAAACAAGTCTGCACTCTACCGCCAGAACATTCACTTGTCTACCGTCAAGAGACTGTTCCACACGGTTCTCACTTGTTCAATGCAATTTTGAAGTAATGCTGATGAGAAACATCAAAAGAATCAAAAGCCTGAGGCTCCAAAATTAGCGAGCGCCCCCGAGCTCAGAATCATCGCAATCAACTAGCACTAAACCGAAACGACCGCGCTCATTCCAAACTCACACCGACAGCTGGAAAAACAGAAAGACTATCGAAGGCGACGAACCTGCGCTCGTTTTATGAAGCTGCTTCCGGACGAGGCTACTAAGAATGGCAGTATCCGACAACGCCGACGACGCTAGCACCTTGTCCAACCTCTGCCGCGCCTCGATGGCACTTGTCATCTTCACTTCTTCCTCCCTTCATGCAACTCCGCTCTCACCAATAAACTCCGCGCTCTCCCTCTCTCTCTCTCTCATCAGAAATCGATCACTACCAGCTCCCAAACCATCACCAATTCCCCTACCGCCTCCCAAACCACCACCCTGTCCTTCTCACGAAACGGCCGGCCTCCATACCAGTCCAGATCACGAACCGAATCGTAACGCCATCCCCGCACCGCACACCCTCTTCATCGCAAGTTTATCAAACCCTCCAAACCCTGGTTCTCCCTCGATTCTTCGCCAAATTCCATAAAATCACTTTCCCCGCAATGCGCAGCGCTAGCTCCGCCGCGTGGTGCCTAGCACGCGGCCAATCGGCATCGACATGCGCCCTAGCGATGGCGTCAAGCCCCCGCTGCCTGCTCTCCGAGTGCTCGTCCCGGGCCCTCCGTCGTCTCCCTCCTCCCCCTTCCTCCCTTATGGGAACCTCCCCCCAAACGCGCCAACCCCCCGAAAACCACCAAATATCTCAAACCCACATACATATTCTTCACAAAATGTAACTTCAATGAAGATGATAGTGGTTTTTGGTGTAGTGGCGGATTTTGGTGTTCACTCCTCAGTCTCAGGCGAAATTATTTGTAACCCAAAACCGTCACACTAGCAAACCCATTTGAAATCTAATCCGAGGATAGATTCTGATTTTTGAGATGAACGTAGGAGGTGGATAGTGTGACGGTTTTTGAGGGGGTGTTTGATTGAGTCTTCGTTTTGTTTGGTGGTTTTTTGTGGTAGAATTTGTCGGTTTCACACGGGGAGATGGAGGAACACGGTTTGGGGACCAATAATTGTGCAGCTTCTGGGCAAGTGCAACATACATGTGAGTTGGGACTGAGTCCTGACTACTGAGTCCTTTGGGTGGGGACTTTTGCGGGCCATCAAGGGAAGGCATTCAATTGTTGCTTGTACCACCGGTGACCGCAGAGTTATCTCATGTTTTGGGACAACTACCCGGGTGGTCCCTTTGATGTGAGTGGTTGTGTGGTTGTGGGATTTGGTGCACATGTGACCTTTTCTTTTGCGTAGCCCGGTGATCTCTTCGCATGTTTTTTCGTTGGAATTCCGTGTGTTGGTTGGTGAGATTTTCGTTACAAAATCGATGAACTCTCGTTGGCTGCAATTTTTTGTTCCATATGCAACAATGACTAAGCATATATGGACAGATAATTTGAGGGACATGGGTGAGTGATGAAATTGAGTGTGTACTTATTCTTGGTGATTTGATCACCTACTATTGTACAATCGGAATGTACGTAGGACTCTATGGCATATTGTTACCATATATCCTACCAATATTCAGATAGGCTATGAATTTTATTGGCCTGGATTTTAGGTCTGCCTACTCCAGTGACCGGGAGTCCTGTTAATTTCCTTGCAATCAGGGGCTACAGGGAGGAAGGAACCATGAGAATTACCCTTTCTTCTAGAGTTTTGATGTTCCGTCCATCCAGGAAGAGCCTGATGTTGCATATTCCATGGTCGGCAAAACAATCCGAGCCACGTTGATCTTACTTCTTCTGCCTAACGAAGTGCTACTTGAAGTCCTGAAGGAGACCATCATCATTTGCAACTGCTTCAAGTAAAGATATTCACCGGCTTCTTATGCGTTGGTAGCATGTGTGGCGCATCTGATGAGTGAGTGTCAGTGCAAGAAGTGTGCGTGCAGAAGTCTGTTCCAGTACATGTGATTTTGAATGCACCTGGCACACAAACATTTACTTTGTATTATTTTGTTTAATGTTTTTTGCATGTCATGGGAAAATTCCACCCTTCTTCCCAACATTTATCTAGTTGGTAGTTTTTACAACCGTCCTGTTACTATGGCTTATATTGCATGGTTCATTGCTTTAAAGTATCACACTAAAAACAATGTCTAAAGACCAGAGATCAGAATATGAAGCTCTATAAATCTTCACATCTTGAACATTCTGTATTTTTCTGTTTCCCTCCATTTCAGAATTTTTTTTTTGTAATAATACAATATATTATATGACATTCTAAAGCAACAATATGCCAAATACTTTCTAAATATGGTAATTACCGTATGTGATACATTTTTCAAGTTAGACAGTGAATCTGTATCACATAATATTTATCATAGTATGAATAGCAAGGTCGTAATTCATTGAATTTTAATATGTTTTTTTGAAGAAAATCATCATATTTTAATTTTTATGTCTTCATAATGGCATCCAATATTAACACTTGACCATGCAATATGCAACATCCAATATATTCCAATATTAATACTTCTAAGTTAGTAGTTTTAAATCCAATGATTTTATCATGTGGACAATTATTATAGGTCCATTGCCTTCTGAATAATGATTTTGTGGTATTAAATGAATCCCAAATTTAATCTATTGAACCTTTAAAAATGAGGTGCAATATATACTAAATTTCATAAAATGATGTCAACATCAATAAATATAATCTCTAGTAAAAATTGGTAAATTTATGCATTTGAAATTTAATATGGATTGTAAAAACTTTAATATAAATGGATTGAAGATGGTGCCTTACTAGTAGTTAATACCTCCATTTTAAACGAAAATTGTCATCAACTAAGTGAAACAAAATTTATTAACTTAAATGCTTCAGTTCGTCATTAAAGAAGCATCTTGCCATTTATTTTTTGTTCCTTTGTTTTTTATATTTACTAAAATAAATTAAAAATCACTTGTAATTCTTTTTTTTTTGCCCTCTAAAAATCCATAATAATATACTCTAAAGTCAAAATCTTAAAGCTGAAATTAATAAACACCATCAACTTATAACTTCTAAGTGCCCAAGCATGATTTGGGTCTCAAAACCTCCAAAACAATGATTTTTGACCACCTTGTAGAAACGACAATTTGAACCAAACAAATTTGCTTTTTTTAGACATCCAGCCGTAAGATCTTGTATAAAACCTTCTTTAGAAGTACTGATAAAATTTTCAGCCGTTGGATGTTTACCATCTTAGAGATTATAATATTCAAAGTTGCAGCAAAACTTTTTTTGGGCATTGGCTAAATGACATAGTCAAAATGGTGCAAAGGGGGAGTTGAAGATTGTTACCCCAAAAATTTTGCCCATATTTTTTCCCATGTAGGTAATCAATTTGAGTGCCTCCATGGAAAATTTGAGAGACTCATTCCTTTTTTTGGCTCTCATAAAAATTGTTTTCTAGAAGCAGGTCTGAAAACGTTGATAAAGTCAAACATGCATGACGTCACGTATATTTGGTTTTAGAAAAATCGGAACGGTGGTTAGGTGCCTTTATAAGGTTTTGATTTTTGAGCGAAATTATTTTTGAAAAATTCCATAATTTCAAATTTTGAAAAATTTTGAAAGAAGTAATTCAAAAATTACTGAAAATATTGAAGCTTGTCTTTGTAATTTTTAGAGGATGCCCTTGTGAAATTGGTATATTTTTTTGACTTGGGTCTCTTTGGAATTTGAGTGGTGGTTTGGTTGTGAACATATTTCAAGAATTGTTTTTTTTAAAAAGCCTAATTTTAAGCTGCCCGTTTTGGACTTGAAACCTAAAATTTCTAGATAAAGGTCTTAAAATTGGAATTTGGCTTTACAAATTTTACCACATACACTTTGCAGTACAAGGAGCATACAATAAAAATCTTAGGAAAAAATATCAATTTTAACCCCTTTATCTAGACTGACCGAAATAGCAAAAAGCCGTTTTGGCTTTCCTGGGCACTTAGGGGATAAGCATCATTATTCTTTGACAATGAAAAGTTGGCCTGGTCCACAGTATTACAATCAAAAGCTAAAATTACTATACAAATACCTTGAACAATTAAATTATTATAATATGATAAATTCAAAATATCCAAGTTATCAATAATCACCATATAATGTTCAGTTTTTCTAGAGTAAAGAAATAAAGAAATGAAAAAATAATAATAAAAATAATATATATATATATATATATATTTTTATACATTTATATATTTATTGATTTCTTCCACAACCACATGATTCAATGACCATGTAAAATTTAATATTTTCAAAAGTTGATACCACTTTATTTTGATAGCATTGAAGCACTTGTTTTTTGATTCATAGTGGTCTTGTTGAAATTTGATACTCCCTCTTCTGTCCCATAATAACTTTCTCATAGGTTCTCTAAAATCTACCTCCATAGGTAGATTTGAGAGAACCTACGAGAAAGTCATTATGGGACAGAGGGAGTACAACTTTTTGTTTTGCCTACAATTGTTTACTTAACAATTTCAAGCCATTACATACCAACTCAAAGTACTCCACTTGGATTCAAAACATAATGAATAAGTTATTGTAAATACATCATTCAACCAACAATGAGTTCACAACTTAACACTAATTCACATAATATCAATTACTTATACTATAAATTGAATGAATTATTGGACAAGATAGCTATGATTACCAATTTTGCTATTAATTAAGTATTAAATGTTTATAGTTATTAATCACTAGCTTTGGATCTACAGTAACTAGTTAAGAGTGTCTATAACAAACATAGGCAATTGTCATTTACTACTAATATGTATCATATGGACATAGACTCAATGCTAGAACAGACTAATTCTTCATTCATGAAGGTTTCTTTTAGAGATCAAAATTTATCTTCCTTCCTTTTATATGTATTTCTTTTAAACAAGAATTCATTATTATATAAAAAACATGTAAATATTTAAAATCTACATGAATAAATAAATAATTCCTTATTTAGATAATTTGAATTATATGCTAAAAGCTTTTATAACAGCTGTCACTAATAAGTTTAAAAATGATTAATCATGTTTTAAATACTATTGATTGATAAACAAAGTCATTATCTCTTTTCATCTCCAACTACATACCACATTGAAATGTTGGTTTCATCTGGGTGGATATTGATATTTGATTAACCCCTAAACGGCCAAGGGTGTTTTTCATCAAAACTGCCCCTCTTCAAATCAAGGTGGATTTTGCAAACTCGGGGTCTTAATTAGTACATCTAACCGTAAGATCTTGTAGCTAACTTCTATGTCTACATGTCCACCAAATCTTACACACTCATTCCTCACCAATTGCAAGATCGTAATGTTCAAAGTTGAAAAACAAGTTTTTTTTCCCTGCCAAAAAGGGATCAGCAGAGTTTTGAAGGCCCAAAAAACCATTTTTTTCCATTATGGATTTTGGGGGTTTTGATGCACGTCAAAGAAGACTAAGTTAGCTAATTGTGTTAAAAAAATTGTATTCAAAAAAGTTGTGGAAGGTTGCCAAAACAATCATTTTCCGCTAGGGGGTGTACTGAAATTCACAAACAAAGGCCGTTTTTTGACAATAAATATAGCATATGAAAAAAATTTGGATTGAAAATCCGAACGGCGAGAACATGCTCTACTGCCTTATCTATACATAGAAATTTTTATTTTTGAAAAATATCAAAATCTCAATTTTTGGTGGAATTTCAAAGTTTCGTCTTTAGGCAGATTTGGGCAGATTTGGGCAGTTTTGGGCAGTTTTGGGCAGAAATTGCTGCATTCACAGTGGCTGAGAGCCTGCCCGTGGAAGGGCGTTTTATGCTCAGAGGAGCATAACGTTTTCTCACTTCATCCAAAAAAAGAAAAAAAATATCCCCATAAACCTCTTGAAAGAACCTTTTACCACAAAAAATTTCAAAAATTTTCAAGTAAATTTGAATTTTTAGGAACCTGCCCAAATTTCAAAAAAGCCCATTCCAGGACAATGGCCGTTTAGGGGTTAAAATCAATCTAGTTACAAGTGTGTAAATGTTCTTTGATCAAGGTATCTATGGTGGAGCAAATACTCTTTTAGCACGAGAGCATGTTCCTACAATCCTCTCCCTCAATAGAATGGGCCAAACCAAATGAACATTTCAACCCAAACCAACAAGGTTTTTAGATGACATTTCTCAACATTAGAAACCATATAAACTGAACACAAGTAGCCGGTGAGTCAAACCCTTGAATCCAGAATCCTTGACCCGGACAAGACTTTTAAACGTCAGTGCGGAATGTGGCTCAAGTCAGTTAAAGTCCCATACGTGACAGTCCTGACATGGGCGGAAGTTTTACTTGTAAGTTAAGTTCCTGGTAACTCCAACGTTCGCATGATGCTAGATTTGTGCAAAATCAGTGGTACAGGCAACTAAACTACGTTAAGTTACTTGCCATGTCTATGATCATGCAAGAATTCCCATAAGTTCCTCTCAAAATCCTCCAAGTCTAGCATCAAATGTCGAAGTACGTTAACAAAAGTATTGAAGTAGAGACGGCTGGATCAGGACTGTGACTTAGCAGTCCACTGTGCAGACAATTCCCAAACTAATTCCAAGTGGGTCTTTGTATTTTTTTGTCTTACCTAGTGTAGGTTGTTTACATAGTGTATAATTTATGGTGATTTGTGGTCGGATGTGGTCCCAGGTTTGAGGAGGAACGGAGGATCAATGGCAACTCCATTTCAATGGAGTTACCCGGAAAGTCATGAAGAGACTGAAGGACTCATTTAGAGTCATCCGGGGAATATTCACAAATTTAGATAAGTACAATGACTTGTTTGTGTTTTCTGTTAATGTAATGTTTTTGACTAGTATCAGTTTTTAAGCTCAGTTGTTAGAAATTTACCAACTTCTAGCCGAACTTCGAGGCAATGCCTGTAATCTAAGTTCTTCCAAAGGTGAAGTGAGTTTGGGAGGAAGCCATCAAGTTACAAATTGCAAAATAATCCAAGTTACAAATTGCAAAAAATTACAAAAAAGTTACATCAAGTTACAAATTGCAAAAAAATCCAAAAAACAAGTAGCATTTTATGGCAATTTTTGTTTATGAACTTTTAAAAATGCCACAATTGGCTTACACAATAAATCTTCCTAGTACTCGCTGGTGGTGGAATATGGAGCATTTGTGGCAAAAGGAAGACCTTACGTCTACGATGGAATATGGCAAAATGAGAGCCATGGCGGAGCTAGGTGGTGCTACCTTTGTCACAAGTGCTCATGCTACAGTTCTCCAAATGCCAATGCATTTAACACATACTCAATTTTGCTCACTCCTTTATACACACAAGTATGTATTGCCTACTTCTCTCTTCTCTTCTTTTCCAAACTGTACAAATGTTCTCTACTTTTCAATGCTACAGTTCTTGGTGAATAAACCACTGTGACATCACACATCCAATAAGTTTGTAATAAGTTTGTGATGAAGAAAGACTTTTTGAGAAATAATTTCTCTCTAGAATGCATGAAGCACCATCCTTGTGGATGGGCAATGCTATCTTAGACAGTTGCTTCACACATTCAGGTTACTTACAGTATTTACGTTGACAGAAGAAGGTTTTCCCTACAACTCATTAATGCATGGTACTCATCAATCTCGCAATGCATCTGCTGTAAGACATTCAGGAACACATTATAAGCAACTTATTGAATGATCAGGAAGCTTGTTCATCTGAAGGATACAATAGTAGCAATGAGACTTACTGTAATTTTGTCCATGTATGCAGATAAACCAAGAGACCATGCCCCTGACCGGTCATGGCTCAAATAATTTTCAAATGGAGTAGGAAATAGTCCATCCATAAAATATTGACTCCAGAGCAAGCAGCACTTACAGGTTGCAAAGTGATGTTTTCTGATTAAAGAGGGGAGCATCTGTACATGAGCAAGGCCAGAGCTACAGATACATGAATGAGGATGTAATCAAGAATAAACTAGAGTTAGCAACACTAATGTGAAGAACTAAAACTCAGTGCCACTCACAAGAGCTTTATCAAAAGCTCTGTATCAGTAACGTCTGTGTCTGCATTCTGGCAAGTTCCCCAAATATTCCGAGCTTTGCTAAAACTGTCGTAATTTTTTCAATGATGCAGTTTCCTTGGTACACTTGCACCAATCTTCAGTCTAAGAACTCATTAGTGACATCTACCTGGAATTAGAGAAGTAAAAAATCATTTTTGTGGTGCAGTAAAGGAATGCTATTCACAGAAGTTAAGAACTGCGTTGAAATGTGACCTCCTCTGTTCATGTACTTGAGGTGTTGTTGACAACATCATGGTAGTACAAGAGCAAGCACATGGGTTGCCCCACAATGCAAAAGAAGAACCAGAATACCATATTTCCAACCTGCATAATCCACCCATGTCCACATGGTTCTTGTTACAACTGATTCGGGAGAATCAGGATAACGCAAGACTCAGAACGTATCAATCACGTGCAATGCTTGCATCACATTTCTGAATATTGCAAGCGCAAAGTAGATGACAGTATCTTAACTTTCAATATGGCTAAGAAGGTTCACCACCTTATGAATAGAAGTCTTTGCCATTACATGTTCTATAGTTAGTGAGTCTCATTAGAAAAGACTACATACCTAAACACTACAATTATACCTAAGAAGTATTGAAATTCTCCTTATCAAAAGTCTCAGGATGACAAGCACGTACCATGGAATTGTTCCATCGATCTTGTATCAAATTTGTGAGATAAACCAGAGGTACCTGCATCAAAAGTTCCATACGGTGATGAGATTTCTCATAATTAGAATGAAAAACACAAGGAAGTTGCACAATCCGCTATATTCTCGTCCAGAAAGATTAAAAGATAATAGACCTGCATCATGATGCCGAGAAATGCCCAGCATCGAAGCATGTGGCAAGGAACACCGATGGCAACCTAGTACATAAAAGAGCAGTGCATATTTGTTAGAACAGTCGAGTATTGATGTCCTTTGTCTGAATCTAAATCGCGCACTTTGAATCCTCTAGACTACACAGGACTTGGAATAAGTTTTCACTTGCAAAAGGGATGTCATATTATGCTGCTTGAAAGTCCCACTTGATTGAGTAACTGCTACTGCACCTCACGTAGCTAAAAGCATTCCAGTTAAAGGACAGCAGTTTTCTATCAAACCCGCGGCCAAGACGCGTAGTTAAGTGAACAAATCGTTGAGTCGCATAAAGCTCACTCTTCAGATAAGCACTGTATGCAATTTCGCTGATCGATCTAGCAATCTCAGTATTCAAATGAATGCACATCATCAAAGTAAGGAAAATACCTCATGAAACAAAGCAGAAATCACGAACACCAGAAACACCGCCGCTGCCTGTTAGTGCCCCAGGAACACCCAAAAACTGCACTGTGAGCGAATTTATTCCTCAATAAATAAGAGGTTACAACGGAGCATCTATATTAGGTGACGAATTTCTTCTGGACCTCAAATGAGAGAGCAAGAAATTTGAACCATACGCAGGAAGACCTCAAAGATTCCTTCCATTCATAACGTAGCTAACTTGCAAAATCAGATATTATACCTTGGGTAAGCCGGCTCGTATAGAAGGAAAATAGATGTGGCGCACCATCCACTTATGAACAGGCTGAAATGCCACCCAATGTAATTCATAAGAATTCATATTGAAGACCTACCTTCCAGAGGTTTCAGAGAAACAGGCTAGCTAGATCTTTGCTAACTGCAAGTAGCTTGACAATGGCTCTAATTAGGACTCGAAGGGTACCATAATTGGCAGTACGAATTAAGACGACGTTCAGGGTGCATACATTTGCAAAGAATCCTAGGCAACCAAATGCACAGCCAAATGCAAGATAGACAAAGATGTTTTAATTATAGAACACACAGAAGCTGAAAGAGATGGACAAAGAGAGGGAGAGAGTTTATACCATGTTCCACATTCGCCAATACTGAAATGAGTAAGATGCGTCATAGATATCCAAAACGACACAGTGTCAGTGAAAGATGACTTGAATATCAAAAGGAGCAAATTTCTTTTGCAAACTTAATAACCGATCTGCGATCCGGAACAGAGGATGCAAGCATTCAAAAATCTGGGTCGAGTACGTCCAAAACTTTAAACTGAAAACGCAAGCACTTCATAATCTAAAGCCGCATTTTGAGGCTACACTCCGTTCGAACAAGGATTCGTAGAATCCTCAATTGCGTGGATACAAAACTCTCACTTAGTCATGATATGGATCAATTCAAAAGTCAACCACTAAAATGTCCTTCGCAAAGAGGAATTTATTCAGAAACTCAAATGAATGATAGCGAAGGCAATCTATACCTCTTCCACTGTCTTAGCATTCCACCAGTCTTTGTAAAACTCCCTGTCTCCAAAGCGAAGTAACTCTGCTACGATATTCAACCTGTTTTTCACAAAGTCAAGGATCGAGCAAGATCAGACCAAGAGACACCTACGGAACGCAAGCTCCAATCTTGCGCTTCACACACCCGATAAAGGGAAACAATATAAACATCGCTTTAAACTTGTCTCAAGAGCAGAAACCCACTGTAGGCTGCACTAGTATGATAAGTCAAATATTTCACCCAAATTGACAGGAATTTCATTCGTAAAACTCAACATCGCAAAAAATCTCCAGGTCTAATTCATATAGGTGTTTAAGAAGCAAGGTGCGACATCCGTAGACGTACCAAAGATGAAACAAGCAGTAGAACATGCAGAGCCAAACATAGAGCACTGGCATGGAAAGCTTCAATATCCTTTCTGCTGCATAAAGATAATTGCCCTTGAGTGGGTGCTGAGATTTGGACACAGTGGGGTTTATATACTGCAAGACAGGTACAGAGAGTTATGAAGTAAACATCAACGTAAGATTAAGCAACCTACAAACAAGGACATCCAGAATCCATGCATGGTACCATGCAATTGCGGATATTATTAGAGAACTATATAAATTCAAAAAATAAAAATAAAAACCATCATAACGATTCCAGTCAAAAAATTCAGTGGAAATTCCACTCTTCAGAAATTAAGCTGTGCATTAAGAATTTCCTGGTTGAAACCCAAAGTCAAAGAAAATCTACAGGAAGTGACTGCAAAGGAAGTTCACTCTAATATCAATTCTAAAATGCAGGATAGACTAGGAAATAACCAGAAGAATTGTACCTGCTCAATGATAAAACCTATCAAACCCAAAAATACAACCAACTTCCCCGCTTGCCGTAGCACCCAGCCTTTTCGAACTGTTTCAGAACGGGGGTAGCTCAACTGGAAATACAACAAATCACCAACTTAGTACGAGTGCGTAGAGAGAATTGTTCATGTCAGAAAACATCTCTATGACAGATACTAGAATGACAGAAATGACAGAAATGGGAACCGTTCGAAACAAAACATACAATTCGTAACCACATCTCAAATTGATCTATACTCAGAGCACCTAGACTACAGACACAAACCTTGCCCAAAAAACAGTTGATCACATTTTTCGCTGCGTATATGTTTTAAAATAAATACCTGATAACACAGAGTGGGAGCAAGCATGAAGTAAGCAATATTTTTTATTGTGAGATTATCCGGATACTCGACATTTTCTGCATGCTGCGGTATGTCGGGCTGCAACAAACCCAACAAAACTTATCAGGTACCAAAAAGATCCAGCCACTTGTGCATGACTCTAGATAGCGGTCCAAATGTTAAAAGTGTCGAAAGTAGAGAAGATCACGTAAAACTCACATTTGACAATATGATTCGAGCAACTTGCAAATATAGATAATGAAAAACATCAACATACCTTTTCCCCATCTTTCAGTATTTCTCGCACGTCCTTGTTAGCGTGAGCGTAAGACAAAAGCTTCATCCACCCAGTTAGTGCAATGAGTATCAATACAAGACCTGGCAACAATGCGGATTGCACCCTGCCACCATTCAAGCACACTTTTCAACCAAAATGTAATTTTAAGAAAGCAGTCACTAACTCAGCAATAGACGTGGCAACATCAATTAGTAACGACACTGAAATCAAACATTTTCACCATGATCTAACAAGCCTTATATAGTAGTGCCACTAGTAGGTGAAAAATGGTTGTACCTGTGTATAACATATGCAGGATATACAATTCCGGTAGTGCTGATAATAAGATGTAACACAAAAATGACCTGGACATAAAAACAAACCTCAGAAACGTCTACAAGTAGTTGTAGATCTTTGCAATTACATTGCAGCTAAGACACCATTGCCAAGTAAATAAATATTGATCAGATTTTGCTTGCTTTTAAAGACATCTAAAAAATGCACGCTGCCACTTCCGTATGTGTACCCAACCAAAAAGTACTGAGAAACACTTTTAACTCTGCTGAATTTTAATTATGCAAGTAAACAAAGAAGTACTTACTCCTTCTGAGACATTTGTTTGCGACTTCAACTTTTCCACTAACAATGCCGACAGGGGAAATATGGGCAAACTCAAACTGCAGACATAACACAAAGGGCAACCTCATCAACAAAACCTGCAATCAAAACAGTCCACTGAGGTACCTTCTTCTAACTTTAGTCATCTCTAAAACCCTGATTGCTTAATTCGCTCATACTCCCTGTAAAGAAACTAGAAAAAGAGGAAGCATGCGCATATCAAGTTCAGTAGTACCCACCAACACATCAAGAGTGGCCAATCGCGAGCACTCTTAGAGCTGAACCAGAAACCGGAATTGATCAGCAATCCATACTGTCAAAAACCCAGACTCTCACATCAGAATCCGAATAATCAAAACGTCAGCATCTTCACGGATTTAAAAAACAACAACATTGCGACCAAAACACGTCATAACCAAGCCACAAAGAAGACCACTCACCTTCATTAAATTCTCAATAATAAGCCGGCTGTTGACAGCAATCAAAACCACAATACAGAGATTGAACAGCCCCGCATGACTCTGCAATGAAGAGCAAAGCATCCATCAGCATTCCTGAAGAGTAATCCCCGGATCCCACACACGTCCGCACCCATACCGATCTCAAGAAAAAGAAAATGCAAACCTAGTATCACAGCTGAAACCTTAAAATCAACCATCATGAACAAAACCGAAGAACTTCTTCAATGATCTCAAAACAATAATCATAAATGTAAACTTCCTAAAGTTGCATGCATCCACTTGCCACTTGCCATTCCCTCTAGTAGCCTTCAAAAAACATGTCGAGATTTACAGTTGTAATTGTGACTCTTCCAGAAGAACAACAACACCAGAAACAATTATCCACAGAACGGTAATGTCACCTAAATGCCAAAACCTCCAAAAACCTCCAAAACCATTCCAAAACCATTCCAAAATCATGAATCACAAAATCCCATCACATGGCCATAAAACGAATCCTACCTCGTCATGTCAAAAAACGATTGTCTAAAACACCAGTACCATCACCAGAATTGGAAGAAAACCTCGAATTCCAGAACCACTGATCACAAAACTCCACCTCGAAAAAAATCTCCAAAAATCCAAACAACTAAGAACGAAAAAACTCACAAAATTCAGGAGAAACGGGATTGCACAAACATGCGAGGAGTGACAGACCTGGCGCCAGATAGCGTCGGAGCTGAGGGGGCTCTCCTTGTTGCGGCGATGCGCGGGGGAGGAAGCGCGCAGGGTGCGATTCCGGGTGACTTCCACGCGCGTAGTAGTGACCACCTTCTTCTCCTCCTCCCCCGGCACAACGTCGTCCCGCAGAAGGTCCCGGCTGTCGACCGACTTGAAGTGCGCGCTCGTCCGCCTCCGCAGCGTCGCTGGCGTCATGACGTCCACCGTACTCGTCACACTCATAGCACTGGTCTCCTCCGTCTCCTCCCCCGAAGTGGACACCATCTCCTCCATCTCCTCGACGCTGGTCATCTCCGACACCTGCGACTCCTCCTCCTCCTGATTGTGGTTCCCCTGATCCTGATGGCTCCCCTTCAGCGCCTCCATGGACTCTCAATCCGTGCGCGCACCATGAATTCTCCAAATTGAAGCCTCTCCGACTCCAGAATTGCTCTCTCTCTCTCTCTGTCTCTGTCTCCGATTGTGGTTGTATGAATTGGGATGTGGAGTGTTTTTTGAGTGTTTTGGGCAATTGGGTGTTGTTGTGATCGCGTGAAGGAATGAATTCAGATCATCATGTCCGGCACCGCAGTTTTGGTTTTTGGGCTCAAACAGATTTCTCTTTCTCCCCATTTCTCTTTCTTTTTTTCTTCTTCGTCTTCATCTCTCTATTTTATTTATTTTTAGATTTTAAAAAATATTTTTATTTTTATTTTTGTTAATTTTCTTAGAAAATGTTGTTTCTGTTTTAGTACCTGGTTGGTTGGGAGTTTCGACCTGGTTGGGAGGTCGGTGTTTCGGTGGGTGGGTAGGTATTTCTTTAGGGGGAGGAGGGGTTGGATTTTCATGTGTTTGGGTTTGGTGGGAACTTGGGGTTGCTTTACATTTGGAGCTCTCTCATGCTTGAATCCTTTAATAACCTGATTTGTTGAGTTAATGAAGTCATTCTGAAGGATCTTATATGAATCAGGTAGGGTTTTTTATTTTATTTTATTTTTAAATATGTATTTTAATGGATTGTATTTATGTTTTATTGCACTAAGGTAGCAGTACCCATTCCTGCCAGAATAAGGATTTTGGGAACCTGGGAGTGCAAAGAGCATGAAGTGAAATCATGAATGTGTTAGCAAATTGGAGAGGAAGTGCTTGGTCTTGGAATCAGAATTTTTGGAGGTAAGAGCAATTTTACACAAATTTTTGAAGTGAAGGTGTTGTAGACACCTATTCATAACTCTAGACTTACCCAAAAGTGACAGAAGAAACCTGTGGACAAAACTTGTTAATGCTTCCATCTCATTGGTTCCATCTCATTGATTCTAGTGAAATTTCAATACACTTATGTTCAAGTTTAGGTTCACAAGGAGGCACTTTCTGGTCAAATTGTAGCTGGCAGGAATGGGTCGCTGGCATGAATGGATACTGATACCTTAATGACAAAATTTGACATGCCAAAGAGAAGACAATTGGATTGAATTAAAATATAAAGTTAATTTTCTTTTCTTAAATTGTATAGAATTGAGTTTCAAATTTGATTCACTACAACTTTGTTCTGTCAAGTAGTATCAAATTTTATCTTTAGTGTATTAGAATATAGTTTTGGTTCATTAAAATATGAATTTGAACAATGGCATTGGTTCCTTAATATAAGGCCCTTTGAATTCAATTTGTAAATTCAACCGAGTCTTTAAGCATGTTAGAGCTTCAAATTGGCCTCGGCCCTTCATGTAAATTGGCCCCCACTTTCATAAGGTTGTATCACAACTTGATATCTTCTTGGCTTGAGTAATTTTTTATTTTGTGGATTGGCTTTACATTTAATTGGCATTTTCCCTTTGTACAAAGCATTCCTTTGTACAAAGCATTCTACATTGGAAATTTATGCAATTACTATTGAGCACATCAAATGCTTCATCTTTGTTTGGTACAGCATGGCTCAACATGCTTTGTAGAAAATGGAAGATTCTCTAAAAACCAAGCTGGATGGACTAGGCTTGTTGTTGAAGGGTTAAAATCATATTATGGTGAAACTAGTCAGCATGTTAATGCATTAATCACCTATTGTTGATGAATCACCTTGAATTTCCCTATTGTTGATGCTTATATTTGCTGACTTGCAAACTCTCAGTGGCGTGCTATGCACATGATACGGAAATATTCCCCTGGAAGATACAATCCGTAGAAAGTAGCTTCATGATTTTCTGGTCATTAAAAAAACTATCCATGGCATTGTTGTAGAACAGTACCAGGAAGAATCAGTGTGAAGAAATAGTGGGTAAGTTATGCATTGGGAATGAGGATGAGATGTGCTGCTGAAGAAAAGGGTGGTTATAGGTTGGGAATGGTGACGAGTTGTCGTGCTGGTGGTCCAGCTTTGGTGCAAGGTCATGTACTTGTATTGTACCTCTGCTGCAGTTCAAAAAGAAATTGTATTATTCCTTTATTGTATCATTCAAAGAAAAATGTTGTGCTATCAAGTAGCTTTTATAGTTATGCTACACCCTTCTAATATCTTTGAGATTTTTATACAAGCATGTAACACGGTCTTCTCCGAGAGATTGTCAAAAAATAAAACGTTCAATGCGCAAAATATCAACTTAAGAAGAATATAAGTATGACCACCTTGTTTGAAAAAGTGCCATTTTTTTAAAATTCATTATTCACATTTCTAGACATGAAAATTAGGAGTTTTATAATTATAATTATAATTAATTAAATAAATTCCAAATTTAGGAATGAAAAAATGATCATTATTTTTAGAGTTTGAATTAAGACATTAGAAAAAGATGAGTTCAAAAATTAAATAAAAAAGCTTTGGATATCAAAAAGAAAAACATGTCTTCTGCCCCTCCATTCTCTTTGAGTCACACGGGCTGAGCATTACCTTCTGAAGAATCCTTTTCCTTCGAATTATTCACAACAGACAAAAGATTTGGAACATGAAATAGTGAAAAGTGTTGTTGGGCAGGGCAGTGGGCAGCTGCAGAAACCAGGGCAGCGTGGTAAATAGAAGAACAGTGGGTGACTGCAATCGACGGCCATGGGGCCAAATGAACGGCCATGGGGCAGGAACTGAGTCCAGCGGGGCGGACACCACGAAGCGCCCTGGCTTACCTGGCCCATGCCCAGGCGGCACGTCAGCACACCTCCTTGTACCCATCCCCACTTTATAATACACTGCAGCATATTCCCAAGATACCCCATAATGGGCAAATTTATCATTATTAATTGATTGCCTACTGTTCAAAACTCTTGTTACCAACTTACCAAGCAACCATTGTCAGAAAGTCATGTCCAGTAAATCCCATTGTTGCTACACAGTGGTCCCCCAATTACCCTCAACAGCTTGACGCAAGTTGGATGTGGTGTATGTATCAATACTTAGGATGGTGTGTGCGGGAATTGTAAACAAAGAGGATTTTTAAGTGTTTCTTTTTTGGTGCATGAAGTGAGAGTTGGAGGGATATGCTTTGGGGATAGGTCGTGGAACATGGTATGATGTATGGTACTCATTGTGTAGGTTGCTGCGGGTACCTGCAACCCTTTGCTTTTGAAGGTCTGTTTCATATGTACATTATTTTAGCTTTTTCCTTGAGCTGCACGCATTCAGAAGTCTGTTTTTGAATCCATAGGCCTGCTTGAGTTCTTGTGAATTAGGGACAAAGTTTTGTTGGGGTAAGGTTGGTTGTCCTAATACCAACCACTGCCTGAGAACCAACCAGTAGATTTCCCAAAACCGATCAGGCCTGATTCCTAGATTGTGAAAAACAGATGTACCTCATTAGAGCATGTGATCGAAATAGGGTCAGAGGTTACTTTGCACTTTGGAATTCTACAGAAAATTGAGAAATGCATATTTCTTGTTGCAATTTTTTGCAATCCCCATGAAATCCTATTTGGAAAGCAATCATAATTTTTTTTGGATTTACCACTGCCAAATATAAGTCAGATTGCTTAAGTGGTTGGTTATAGAACAGGCTACCTTAGCTTACTCAATTGATCATGGTGTGAGATAAAATTTAACTCCTAAAGGTTCAAGCCGTTTTCTGGACCTCCAAAATAAAAAACTGTGATTTTTGACAACTTTGTAGAAGTTGGAGTATGATTTTTATTTTTTTATTTTTTTGGTACATCCAACCGTAAGATCTTGAACCTAACTACCTGCACTAATACCATGTCAAATTTCAACGGTTGGATCTTTACCATTTGTGAGATTATGACCTTCAAAATTTACTGGTTTTTTTAAATTGGCTTTGCGTGAAAGGCATACTCTAAATGGTGTCAAGGGAGACTTGCAAATCCCTACAAGGGTTAATGACACAAAAAGAGCCGAAGCCTAGATCAAAGCACCGAAGCGCGGAAAAGCCACGAGCCCAAAGACCCGATTACGATTCTAAATGGTGCCAAGGGAGACTTGATCATGATTGTTACCCCAAACATTTTGCTCACATTTTTTTCCATGTAGGTAACTAAGTTGGGCACCTCCATGCAAAATTTTAGAGTCTCATTATGCTTTTTTGGCCTTCATGCAAATGCTTATCTATACCCTAAGAAACAAATCTTACAAAATCTATTTTTAAACTGACCGTTTTGGACTTGAAACCTAAAATTTCTACATGAAGGTTCTAAAAGTGAAATTTCGCTTTGCAAATATTACCACATACACCTTGTGGTACATGGAGCATCCAGTAAAATTCTTAGGCAAAAATATTACTTTTAACCCTTTCATTTAGGCTGCCTGAAACAACCAAGAGCCATTTCGGATTCCCATGAACCTTTAGGGATTAAGATTCTAAGATTTATTGTATCTAACAAATGTAATTGAACTAGGGCTTTACTAGTCTTCGCATTACCAGTGACGATTGATATCTTATGATACATTTGTACATAATTAAAGAACATAGTTGGTATATATGATATCACATAGTAGTTATTGTAGTTGTCACGGACATACATTAGAAACTTCTAGAAGATTCTTCTAGAAGTTTCTTTGAAGATTCTATAGAATATTCTTAAAAGATTCCTTCAAGATTCTATTGGAAACTTCTAGAAGATTCTTAGAATATTCTTAGTATATTCCAATAGATTCTAGGAAGCTGCTTGAGAAGCTTCTTGGTTAGTAGAAGTTGTTTGAGAAGCGTCCTAGTTGGCAGAAGTAGCTCGAGAAGCTTCCTATCCAGTAGTATATATAAGAGTCGAGGCTAAAGGGTTCTTCAGTCTCGACAACGCATCTCTTCGAGCTCTAGCTCACCTCTCTTGGTGTTGTTCGTATACTCATCTGCTCAATCTAGTTCTTGTCTGTTTTCTCTGAACTTCTTGTTTAGATCTCTTGTCTGTATTTCCGTGTCCGTAACAGTTTGTCGAGACTGACTTCATCTCAAATATCAGAGTTGGATCCTTCTTGCTTGAGAGTGGATTACCCCTCTTCTTGAAGGTATTCTAGCGTTTTAGGGGTTGCGGATTACTCTCCTCTAAACTGATATTTTTTTTCAATTACAATATCGGAGCTTAGTTCTTCAAGGCAGAGAGTGGACTACCCCTTTTTCTTGAAGATACTTAAGCGTTCCAAGGGTTGCGGATTACCCTCCCTTGGCCTGGTATTAATTTCTTCGTTCTTTAGTATTTAGTGAGATCATTTAGTATTTTCTATTCTCTTTTCTCCAAGGATTTAGTAGTTTCTTCTTCTCTCAACAATTCTATCCATCCATTTCCTTAATATGGAAGTAAATCAGGCCATGGATAGTGCATCGCCACAAATAGAGAATAGAGTGGCAACTCTTGCAAATTTTTAAGCTCTTATGAATAGTGTGCGGGAGGAGATTGCATTTCTTCGCAATCCAAGTAAAGATTCTCAAATTGATCCAGTGACTGAAGAAGCTAGACGTGAAATTCACAGCCTACAACAAGAGCTTGTTCGATTAAGAAAAACAAGACATGTATCACCTACGACCCTGATGGACAATTCAAGGACTAGTACAAAAGAACCAAAAGCAAGTATGCCAGACAAGTTTGATGGAACAAGAACCAATTTCCGAGGTTTTGTGCAACAAGTACGACTTTATCTACGCCTATATCCTTCTCGTTATCCAGATGGATTTACTCAAGTTGCGTTCATAGGTACTCTTTTATCAGGAAATGCTCGCTCTTGGTTTGCTCCGTTATTGGAAAAGGATTCTCCAATACTGTACAACCTAGAGGCTTTTATGGAAAGATTTACCGCTGCGTTTGGAGATAGCGATCGAGAAGGAGTGGCTGAAAGAAAGATACAAAATCTGCGACAAGGATCACGTTCTGCTGCAATCTATGCGGCAGAATTCCAACAACTTACTTGTGATCTTGATTGGAACGATAAGGCGTTCATGACACGATTTCGTTATGGACTGAGAGATGATGTCAAGAACTTGTTGATCACTATGCCTAAGGTGAATACTTTAGAAGAACTTATATCTCAGGCAATTATTTGTGACAACCGCCTTTTTGAATTACGACAAGAAAAACGATCAGGCTGGAGGAATGATGGAGCATTTGCTGGATTTTCAAAAGGTCAAGAAAATCGCTCTACAGGTGCTGAACCTATGCAAATTGATGCGGTACGTTTTAAACCCCTCACAGCTGAAGAAAGGAAGCGACGGTTTGAACAAAATTTGTGCTTATATTGTGGAGAGGCGGGACATATAGCAACAACTTGTTCGAAGAAACAGAAGCCTCAAACGAGAAGACTAAGGAATACAAACATACAGGAAAACGAGGACGCCCAGCCACAATAGGGACTGTGCGGCTGGACATCTCAACATCCAAAATTAATCCAGGTCCCTTTCTCTCAGCTCAACCTTCAGATTGTTTTATGCTACCTTTACATCTTGGTATTCAAGAACTACAAGCCGATGCTTTATTAGACTCGGGTGCATCCGCTTGCTTTATAGATGAAGAGTTTACCAAGCTTCACAATATTCCTCTTGTGAAAAAACCAAAGCCTGTCCATGTAGAAGTCATAGACGGACGACCATTGTCTTCAGGCAATGTTATCCATGAAACCAAACCGTTGAAGGTACGTCTTGAAAACCATGAGAGCAACATTGTGTTTAATGTTATCAAGACCCCTTCATGTCCTGTCATTTTGGGACTATCTTGGCTTGCTAGATATAATCCATTAATAGATTGGAAGTTGCGGAAAGTGACATTTCCAACAAACTCCTTGAAGGTAGAATTTGCCAAGACAATGTCTAGAAATAAACCTTTGTTTATAGGTGCAAGAGCTTTTATGAAGGAAGCCAAACACAATACACCTCTTGTCATCTTTGCAACTCCGACTTATCAAGATGCGACTCCAACTTTTGGTATTCCGAAGCAGTATGAAGGATTCGAAGATGTCTTTGAAAAGAAGAATGCTGACATGCTACCAGAACATCGACCCTACGACTGTGCTATAGATCTCATGAAGGAATGCAACCACCTTTTGGACCAATCTACAACTTATCGCAAACAGAGTTGGCAGAATTGCGGAAGTACATTGACGAAAATCTAGCCAAGAATTTTATTCGTCACTCAAAGTCGCCAGCTGGAGCACCGATCTTGTTCGTGAAGAAGAAGGATGGCTCTCTGCGGATGTCCGTGGACTATCGAGGACTCAATAAGGTAACTAAGAAAAATCGTTATCCGTTACCTTTGATTTCTGGTCTTTTGGAGCAACTTGGGCGTGCAAAGATCTTTACGAAAATTGATCTGAGGGGAGCTTACAACCTTGTACGACTCAAGGAAGGAGACGAGTGGAAGACAGCTTTCCGTACAAGGTATGGTCATTTTGAGTATAACGTCATGCCCTTTGGTCTTACCAATGCTCCGGCTGTTTTTCAACATATGATGAATGACATCTTTTGGGAGTACCTTGACGACGTTGTTGTCATCTATCTGGATGACATTCTGATATTTTCGAAGAACGAAGAAGAGCACAAGAAGCATGTTCGTTTGGTCCTTGAGAAACTACGAGAACGAGGAGTCTACGCCAAGTTGGAAAAATGTCTATTCCACCAAACCGAGATGGAGTTTCTAGGGTTCATTGCAACTACAGATGGTTTGAAGATGGACCCGAAGAAGGTGGAAGCAATTGTATCCTGGGAGGTTCCGAAGACGGTTAGAGACGTGCAATGTTTTCTTGGCTTTGCTAACTTCTATCGGATCTTCATCAAGAATTATTCTCGAATAGCTGCTCCACTCACTCGGTTGACTTGTAAGGACAAGCTTGAATGGGGACCTCAAGCAGAAAAGGCATTCCAAGATCTTAAGACGACGTTTACTATGGCTCCAATCTTGGTACACCCTGACTTTGCAAAGGCCTTCTATTTGGAGACCGATGCTTCTGATTTTGCTTTGGGAGCTGTACTTTCACAGATGAACGTAGACGGTAAGCTCCATCCAGTTGCTTTTTATTCTCGGAAGTTCTCTGCCGCTGAAATCAACTACGAAATCTATGATAAGGAACTCCTTGCTATAGTGGATTCTTTCCAAGAGTGGCGACACTTTCTCGAAGGCGCTGCGCATCCGGTGACCGTATATACGGATCACAAGAATTTGGAGTACTTCATGTCGGCTCGAGTCCTGAATCGACGTCAAGCTTGGTGGAATATGTCGCTGTCACGATTTGACTTTGTTATTTTCTATCGGCCTGGGAAGCAACAAGGACTATCCGATGCATTATCGAGGAGATCATATCTCGTGCCTAAGGCTGGAGAAGCAGCGTTTGATCAACAATGCGTCACATTGTTGAAACCGGAGCATTTTAGAATTCGCGCTGCTGTCGTGCCAATTGATGCAGACTTCCTCAACCAGATACGTACTGCGACAATTGAAGATTCTGTAGCTCTTGAGATCAAGAAGCGTGCTGATAATGACAAGTTCAAGATGGAGGGAGATCTTTTGTACTTTGAAGAGCGACTATATATTCCGAAAGGACCAACACGACTTCGAGTTCTCCAATCTCGCCACGACTTTCCTGCAGCAGGTCATTTTGGATACAACAAGACATTAGAGCTTATTTCACGAGATTTTTGGTGGCCCCAAATGTGGAAAGATGTAAAAGAGTTTGTGATCTCTTGTGATATTTGTTCAAGGTCCAAGAATCCTCGGCATCGCCCCTATGGACTTCTGCAGCCATTACCTATTCCGCATCGACCATGGTCTTCAGTCTCCATGGACTTCATTATGGACCTGCCGCTTTCAAACTCGTTTGACAGCATCTTTGTTGTAGTGGATCGGCTTACAAAGATGGCGCACTTTATTCCCTACAAGAAGACATCGTCAAGTGAAGACACATCAAGATTCTTTCTTGATAATATATATCGTTATCATGGTTTGCCAGATGATATTATATCGGATCGAGGAACTCAGTTTGTTTCCAAGTTCTGGAAATCTCTTTTTGAGATATTAAAGGTGGATATCAAGCTTTCTTCGGCTTTTCATCCTCAAACCGACGGTCAGACAGAACGGGTGAATCAAGTCTTAGAGCAGTATCTACGTTGCACCATCAACTATCAGCAAGACGATTGGATCGAGTATCTACCGTTTGCCGAGTTTGCCTACAACAACACCCTTCATGCGTCGACTAAACAAACACCGTTTTTTGCCAATTATGGATACCATCCAAAACTCGATTTGTTAAATCCAGTGGCCAATAACAACCCGGCAGCAGAAGGCTTTGCGAAGCAGCTATCAGAACTTCAAGCTACGTTGAGATTTCAATTACAATCTGCTCAAGAATCTTACAAAGCGGCCGCAGATAAATTTCGGAATAAGGCACCTATTTTCAAGATTGGAGCTAAAGTATGGCTTCTTCGACGGAATATTCAGACTAAACGACCGTGTGATAAATTGGACTACCGCAGATTAGGACCATTTGTTGTCCAGAAGCAAATCAATCCCGTGGCTTACCGTCTGGAATTACCAGCCGCTATGAAGGTACATCCAGTCTTTCATGTTTCTTTATTGGAGCCTTATCGAGAATCGTCTTTTCCTGGAAGAGTGCAAAATCCGCCACCTAGCATTGAAATTGAGAACCACGAGGAATACGAGGTCGAAAAGGTGCTAGATTCACGACGAAGGTGGGGCAAGTTGGAGTATCTTGTTCATTGGTACGGCTATGATATTAATGAGCGAACGTGGGAGCCAGCCGAAAATCTTGCTAATGCGCCGCAAAAGGTACAGGAATTTCATCAACAATATCCTGATAAACCGAAGCCATCTCGATGATAGCTTATTTCTCAAGTTTCTCCAGACATTAGTATAAAAGGAGGGGAGAACGCTACCAAAACTCATAGTTGATGTTATTATTTTCTGTAAGCTAGAGTAGAGTTTATCCGAGTAGTCATAGTTTGGTCTACAGTCATGGATAGTCAAGAGTTAGATACTATGCCAGTCATGTCATCTCAACCAACGAATTCACGTAGGCGATCCCGAGATGAAGAACCGCCTGTACCACGACGACGACGGAGGATACCAAGCAACCGATTGCTGGTGATTGTATTCGAGGTGGAGCCTGCTTTCAATGGTCTACCAGAAGGAGTGTTTGCTGGACAATTTCACAATGAAGACACGGAAGTTCATGCTTGGTCAGAAGTGGAAGGCGTAGGCCACTACCGTTGGCTTCAAGGACCAATGAACCACCTACCTCGTGAACAACAATTGGAGTTCATTGCAGACGTGATGCGACAAATCTTCATTTTTCTACGATGGTATTGACCGGCAGCAAAACTGCTTCTCGGAGACCTCGAAGCTAGAAGGGGAGGTGATGTCACGGACATACATTAGAAACTTCTAGAAGATTCTTCTAGAAGTTTCTTTGAAGATTCTATAGAATATTCTTAAAAGATTCCTTCAAGATTCTATTGGAAACTTCTAGAAGATTCTTAGAATATTCTTAGTATATTCCAATAGATTCTAGGAAGCTGCTTGAGAAGCTTCTTGGTTAGTAGAAGTTGTTTGAGAAGCGTCCTAGTTGGCAGAAGTAGCTCGAGAAGCTTCCTATCCAGTAGTATATATAAGAGTCGAGGCTAAAGGGTTCTTCAGTCTCGACAACGCATCTCTTCGAGCTCTAGCTCACCTCTCTTGGTGTTGTTCGTATACTCATCTGCTCAATCTAGTTCTTGTCTGTTTTCTCTGAACTTCTTGTTTAGATCTCTTGTCTGTATTTCCGTGTCCGTAACAGTAGTAGTATGTATATGTGTAATATAAATAAATTATATATAGACTTGATGAATCTTTTTGATTAAAATGGTTCATATATATTAAGAATGTATTATTCATTAATCCATTATGTTTTTTTGTTGGAAATGGTATTAGTTTAGATTGCATAATGCAATCTCTTAAATGATGTCTCATATTAGGAATATTGTGTATTGATGTTTCAAGATTTATTTCATATGCGATATCAGTTGTATATCCTAATGCAAACACTCCACATGATGAGTTGTCTGTTTGTTGCATAACATTTGCATATTTATATTGGAATGATACTGAAGGAATGAATTGCTGGATTTTTTAAAATGTGGTAACAATGAGTTTTGAGGTTCTTTGAAATCGTATATTATGGCTCGGTAATGTATGTTATTTGGTTAAATGAGAGCTTGAATTCAATGATTTTCATTTATGAAGAGATGTTGGAGACATTTTGTTGTATATTTTGATCTTCTATGTAATGTGGCATAAGAATGCTTTTCATAACTTTGATGCTGAAGTTGGTTTTCATACAATATTTGCATTAACCACCTTGATGAATTGAGCAATGTGATCTCGTGATGTCAACTTAATTCATATCTACTAATCCAATAGTTATTGGCTAGTTGTTCAAATATTTGTGATTCTATATTTGTAGACATAAGTCGTTGAATATTTTTAGATATCCATGATTCAATATTTTTAGATATCGATGATTCAATATTTTTAGATATAAATGAATTTATGTATTCTAATATTAGTAGTTTGATTGTGGGGTATGTTTTTGTACATCTTAGTGTTTCCTATATTTCTTTTTGGAGGATGTTCAACTTGTTTATCATTTGGTTGATTATTGGCAATGTTTGATGGTTTTGTAGCATGTATTGTACACTCTCTTTCTTAAATTTATATTTATTGATTTCTTCAAAAGCGATGCTGCGAAGTATTACAAGGCTATATATGGAACGAAGTCGTGATAGTGTTACATAGATGTTGGACATACTAAGAGGATTTCCATCAAATTGAGGGTTTTCTAAATCTATTATGAAATGATTGATTGTTTGGTGTTGTTGTCAGAATTCATGGCAGTGATGTGAATGCTTTGTACTTAACAACATCAGAGTAGTCGATAAGAAGAGACTCAAATAACAATCATGACAAGAATGAATCCATGTGCAAACAAGAGGTAAAACATGATTCTGGACTCATGACTGTTGAAGCATATCGTAATCTGTATTGATAAAATATTGCATAAAGAAGCAATTCCTTTGATCTTCCTATTTAGGCCGCGAGCTCCGGCATAACCACTAATCCTGTGAATAATCGTTTAATCCCTCATGCCAACCGTTCGTTTAAGCTTTCATGCCAACTGTCCGTTCAAACTCTCATGGTAACTGTCCAAGCCAACTGTTATAGTCTGTAACACTTGTACTTTGTAATGAGTGAGATAATATGCAAGTATAAGAGTTAGTTGGTATTTGTGTATTTTAAATGTTTTCTCGTGTTTGCATTCATGAATTGGATAATTGAACACCATAACTTTGGTTACAAGTGCAATAGATACAACATTCTTAGGTAGTCCTTCAAGTTGTGTATGAGGTAGAGTTGGTTGGTTGCTCATAAAATTTGAAAAATCCACCAAGACATAAGTTGGTGTGTGCAAAGAATTTTTTGTGGATGAATAGTCTACTTAAGGAGAACTTGAGTGATTTCTTCTATTGAACCGTTTATTAACCCCAATCTTGTATAGATGTTTTTGGTCAACATAACTTTCTTTCCTTTATACAATTCGAGTCCATTGCTGCAATCCAAAAAAAACAAGGTTTTATGTGTCCAAAAAAAAAAAAAAAACTAAAATATATCTACATGACAGTCATGATTCATGAGTCCATGTCAAAATGACATATTTCTTAATTCCTAAAAATCCAAGAAAGCCAAAACGGCTTTTTGCGATTTTAGGCAGCCAACATGAAGGAGTTGAAATTAATATTTTTTCCTAAGACTTTTACTGGATGCTCCCTATACTGCAAAGTGTATGTAGTAAAAATTTCAAAGCCAAATTCCAATTTTAAGACCAGGAGGAGAGCACAATAAAGTGGACCACAAAGTGCAAAATGTGACCACTAACAAGTGAATATGAAGTGAGCTGTTTTTGAAGGCTCAAAGCTGATTTTGAGGATTTTGGTGTAGTTTTTGAGCATTTTAGTCACTTTCTAAGGTGTCATAAGGTATCTTACGCAAACCTTCATAATCAGAACATCCTGAATTGAAACTAAATTTGACCACTAGTTCTAAATCATGAAAATGAACTTTTCCAAAGTCTTGATTTCTTCATTTGGGGCCCTTTATTGTCTTTAGATGATGTTTTTTTCAATTTAAAAAACAATGTTCGGTGAAAAAAAAGTGACAAAAAGTATCGCGGAAAAGACCCTCTTAAAAAGCATCCTTGCGATACTTTTGGAACCCTATATCAATCAATGAGTATATAAATTGACTATTTTAGAATACCTCTTAAACATACGGAGGGCCCCGCGAAATTAAAAGTGATTTCGGACAAAACCCTAAACCATTTTGTTCACTTTTCCAAATGAGACCATTCACTTTGCCCGAGTTCGACGTCTCCATTTTCCATTGTAAACTCAATGTCTTTTCCCGCAACTTTGAGAAGTTGAAGAAGATCAAGTCTACTTTCCATATCCCAAACTTAATCTTGCATCGACATAACATAGATCCCACTTTCTCTAGTGTTTACGGAAGGGGCTGAAATTGGTGAAAAGATAAGCACTTTTTTGGTTCACTTTATTGTGCTTCCCCCCACCATCATCTAGAAATTTTAGGTTTCAAATCCAAAACGGGCAGCTTGAAATTAGGCTTTTTTTTTAAAAAAAATCTTGAAATATGGTCATAACCAAATCACCATTCAAATTCTAAAGAGACCCAAGTCAAAAAATATACCAATTTTACAAGGGCAACCTCGAAAAATTACAATGACAAGCTTCAATTTTTTGAATTATTTCTTTTAAAATTCGTTAGAATTTTTGAAATTTTTCAATTTTTTTTTTTTTTTTTAAATCAAAAATTTATAAAGGCACGTAACCACTGTTTAGATTTTTCTAAAACCAAGTATACGTAACGTCATACATGTTTTACTACATCAACGTTTTTAGACCTGCTTCTAGAAAACAATTTTTATGAAGATTCTAAAAGGGAATGAGTCTCTAAATTTTTGCATGGAGATATCTAACTTGATTACTTACATGGAAAAAAATATGAGCAAAATGTTTGGGGTAAAAATCTTGAACTCTCCCTTTCTACCATTTTGACTATGTCATTCGAGCAATGCCCAAAAAAAGTTTTGCTGTAACTTTGAATGTTATAATCTCTAAGATGGTAAACATCTAACGGCTGAAAATTATATCAGTTCTTCTAAATAAGATAAAGTACAAGATCTTACGGTTAAATGCCTAAAAAAAGCAACTGTTTTTGGTCCAAACCGTCGTTCCCACAAGGTGGTCAAAAATGGCTGTTTTGGGTTTTTGAACCTCCAAAACTTGCTGGATGTTTAGGGGTTAAATTCACTTTGATTGCATCACATACCCTCACTTCCATTTATTGCACATGCCTTCACGGAACACTTGCATATATTTCATTTCCAAAAATCTTCATCATTCCATGTTCAACGTTCCAAGCTCACTATCATACTCCACAAACACATGATACTCCGAAGCACAAAGTTTGATCCACTTGTCCACGCCTATACAATGAAGTTGTCCTACTTCATACACTAGGTCACGTTGAAAGGCCTTATTAAGTATTCCTACATGAGGGTGCTCCTTCCAAAATCGAGCAGACATGTCAAGGTTGTACCTGGATCTTGCCGTGTTTGCAATCGTCCTGTTCTTCACTCCGGAGAAGGGTGTAATCACTTGAACATTAATCACATCTCCACGAGTCGAGGTAGTAATGGATCCCAAGCCTATTCTATACTCTGCCTCAACAGTGAAATGTTCATTCACAGAGCTGCTAAAGACTTGTTCGAACACAAAACTGGCTGCTGGTGTGATGGACCGGGCAGGTCCCAACTCAGGCATCATTTCATTGCAGCTCACCAGCTTGAAAGACGTGGAATTCACAAAGGCATCCACGGATTCTGCGTCCATGTTGGCTTCGAGGAACTTCGCAAATCGAAGTTTGAAGTCCACCCATGGATCTGGCTCTAAGTCTGGAACACTCAGAAGTATCCCGAATGAAATAGGTATTGCTGCGTACACCGGGGCCTTGGTCACTCCGAGCACCACTGCAGCCAGACCCGACAGGAACTGACACGCCCTGCGATTCTTGAGCCCAAAGATGATGATACGAACAACCACCCTCGTCACAGGGTAAGAAAGAGGCGATAGCAAGTAAACCAGACAGTCGATAGTAATCAGGAGCACAGTAGGAACTATGGCCCCAAATACAATGACGAGGAGACCATAGAAAGCAATGCCTAGAGATACCATGCAAATACCGAAAGGCAGAAACGCAACAATCGCCTCGAGAAGTGAAACAAGCAGGCTATACACTATTTCATTCAATGACTGTAAATCATATTTCTCCTCAACTTTCACGAAGAAGTCGAAGAGGAAGAAGAAAACAGTACCCGCTCCTGCCAAGCCGGCCACGCCTGCGATTATCGCCAAAACACATCCACCTAAATAATAACCAAAAAAATTCTGTGGAACGTGCCCTTTCGCTTCCAGAGCATGTCGTCAGTAGGAAACGGTGTACGAAAAGGCAGGCATGAAGGAAAGGAGGGGAGGATGCGTCCTACTTAGGCATGGCAAAGCGACGTAAACAATCCCCAGTATCGGGTACACAATCACTTTGGTTAGGAGTTCCATTGCCTGGCACCCAGACAAAACTAACCTCTCACTCTACTGATGATCTGATCTGCTTAAAAGCATGTCATGACCACTGCAGTATCGAGAAGCGATCGATGAAGTGGATGCAGCTAGCGTCGATCCACGAGAGTGCACAAATTGTATCTGATGTAGGTATAGATCTCATGTAGGCTGGATCGCAGGGGGCTCGGACTCCTCGGAGGTAAGTGCCACTGATCGAAGGGAAGGAATTGCCACTGGAGTGCCACTGGAGTGCTTACTATCTTTACTGGGCACGATAATGGTCACGTCCCGATTCTTGAGCCTGGGTGTATATTATAAGCGCTCGCATGGCAATTCATGGGAATGGACAACTGTAGTCGGTGAAGGAATAGTCGGTAATCTTGGGTAGAATATTCCTGCGTGTTGTTCTGTATCTGCAGCAGATCATTTGAGCTGGACATTGACTTGGGCTGTCGACAATATTGCTCACACCTCCTTCCAAGGTGTATGGTTGAGTGTCCTAAAAGTTAAACCACCACCTTCAGTAGTTTAGGGTATTTTGAGCAGTGGTACATTTCTGAAAAAAAATATGAGAGGCTTTGAAATAGGATTTCGTAAGGATTGGAAAAAAATGCAACAAGAAATATGTATTTCTTAAATTTCTACAAAATTCTAAAGTACAAAGTAACCTGTGATCCAAATCAAACCTCTAGGCTACCCCATGTTCACACCATGTTGCACAAAATTTCACTCATAATGATACCCAAAACCACTGACTATTTTTTTGCAATGCTTGAAGTGCATTGGTCTACTTGAATAGTGAAATTGGTGGTTTTGGGTCTCAACTATGGTGGCCCTAAGAAAAGTCTACATCCCATAATGGGGGAGTTGGTGGTTTTAGGACATTTAACCATATCATAATTGATCAACTTTCCTTCAGGAACCAACTTAGCTTGCGTAGCAATTCCGGACAGGGCAAACAAATCAGACCTCCACCTACATGCATCCACATAATCAAGATCCTAGTTTTAAGCAACTGCATGATTAGCTACGGCTACAGAGGATTCCAAATCTGCAACATGCAGTAACACACTGATCAAATTGAATATTAAGCTCTTGAATGTGGGGATATCTCGACTGTCTAGGTGAATGCTCGCAACAAATCTAAAATCAACTTAACCCTTAATGCCTAAGGTTCCTTGACTATGTTTCAACAAAAAAACGCTTCGAAACTGCCATTTGGCCCATTTCCAATGTAAAAAGCATGAATGACTAAAACATCATTATTTTCTAATTCTAACCGTAAGATCTTCAACAAGATTATTGTAAAAGATAGCTCAAAAACATTCATCATGATTGACCATATAGATTAGAAGATTATAGCGTTTGAAATTTAAAAACAAACTATATTGACACCATTTTTGACTAGGTTGACACACTCTAATTCTTTTTTCCTTAGATTTTTTGCATCATGGATTTTGGGGTTTTGGTGCATGACAAAGACAACTAAGTTAACTAATTGTATAAAAAATTGTATAGCTAAGTGAGCGTTGGAGGGATACGCTTTTGGGATAGTGCTTTTTAGGTCGTGGAACATGGTATGATGTATGGTACTCATCGTGTAGGTTGCTGCAGAATTGATAGAAGGTACCAGCAACCCTTTGCTTTTGAAGGTCGGTTTCATAGGTACATTATTTTAGCTTTTTCCTTGAGTTGCACGCATTCAGAAGTCTGTTTTTGAATCCAAAGGCCTGCTTGAGTTCTTGTGAATTAGGGACAAAGTTTTGTTGGGGTAGCTTACTCAAATCATCATGATGTGAGATTAAATTTAAGATTCTAAGAGTTATTGTATCTAACAAATGTAATTGAATTATAGAAGCAATATTGGAGATATTCTTGATTGTTTGTTTGAATTTGGTTGCACTTTATGGTTTGTGTCATAATACAAGATATTAGTGTTGGGTAAACATTGGATTTCAATAACATTCTATTACAGAAAGTTTGTTAGTCTCTTTAAAAAGAGTTAAAGGGATATTTAAGTAATTTTGGACAAAATGCCTAATTCTCGAATTTTTATCATTCCGTTGGCGGGCCGCTGACCAAAATAGCAGGGTTGTAAAAAAAAAAATTTTTTTGCAATTTTCGCTCAAAATATGCTATAAAAACCATTTTTTGGTTTAAAATTCATTGTTTTGACTATGTTTTAGCGATAAATTCTACATTTGGACATCATTAAGTCTAATTTTCTGTGAAATTTGTTAAACATGCCTTATTTTATAGTATTTGTCTTAGTTTTTATTTAAATTTTCAATGATTTTAAGTTATTTACTACAGACAATTTGTCGGTGGATGAGCTGACTACGAATTCTGGACTTTAAAAAGTCCATAATTACTTAAATATGGGTTGTTTAAGGTGATTACATTCTATGATATAATTGAATTTAAATTATCATACTTGTGGTTGTCCTTGCACATATATTTTTGTGCTTAAAATTTGTGATAAAATAGTAGTAACTTAGCTTATTTTGGATGAATTGCATAGAACTTGAATTTTGATTAAATGAATAAAAGACATCATAGCATTGAAGTGTGTGTTTCAAACATGAACATGAATAAGGTGGAGGCACCTATAACCGACCTGTTAAGAGATTTGCCACTAAGATTGAAGGTATATAAGTTGAGGGAGATTTTTCCTTGAAGGGGAAATAGGTTTAAGGAGGAATGCAACTTTGAATGTCATGTTTACTTCAATATTTTATTTACTATGAATTTTGAAAGACATTTTTTTTGTAATACATACAATCGATATGTAGGCACACCTAAAACCGACCACCATGACACCAAAACTTGATCACTCTGCTACTACCAAAATATTCCTATAGGATTCCCTTTGATTCCCTTTGATTCCCTTTCTCCCAATCATGCTTGATACTTTCTTCTAGATCTCCCAAGATTTTGAACAGTAGGTGGTTGGAAATGGAGGTCGGAAATGGAGAAGTCTACTGATTAGTTATGGGTACCTGGTCGGTTATGGGTGCCTCCACCTTAAAGCAAAACGAAGGCATTGAGATGACGTGCGAGACATTGGATAAGGAAGTGAATGAAATTACTAATGATTTTAATGAGATGAAAAATATGTTGTTTGACATCTTTACTGATTAGTTATACATGTTGTATAGAAGGTCCAATAAGTCAAAGGATTTTCAATGAGACCAACAAAGTAGGGGCATCAATAATTGGATAGGACCAACTGTTGAGACTATGTACACCAATAATTGGTTGTCAAGTAAAACCTTCAATAATCATTAGCTTTTGTAGCTGCAAATGGTTATTGTTATTAAAATCACTAATTCTTTTAATCTTCTTATAGACGTCTTTAGAGGAATCTTCAATATCTATAAATTCTAAAACATTCTATATTGACATTGTATGAATAAGATATATATTTTTAAAAGATTCAAGAAACTTAAATTTCTCTCAATAGCTTGCTTATGTAAAGCACGTGCGCCAAATGGCTTTCGACTGGATAATTAAAAACTAAGTGATATTGAATGCCTCAAATAATAGTTTTAAAATAGTTTTAATTAACTTTTAATCTATCCATAGATAATACCTTAGGGTTTAACAATACTATTTGAAGGTTCTACGTGAGCTCAAACGAAGACGTGACAACATAGAAATAATTCAAAATTAATAGGACTTTTTCTTGGTTTTTGGTTTCTTATAAATGGTTTTAATACCCTCCTAGAATTGATTTCTAGAACTTTTGCTTGCAGACTTTTAAAATTCATAATAATTCAATACTTCTCCAAAAATTTTGAATCCTTTTTGGTCCATACTCACTGTAATCGTCCAACTTTTGCACATTTCTTTTTTCACTCAAATTGTCCCATTTAACCAACACAAAGGCTACAAAACTGGCAGTTTCTGAGACTAACACAAAGTGAATAAAGTGAACAGCTTTTGGCATCAAGAGGGTGGAAAATTGAGGACCTCTGCAGCTTGAGATGACAAAAGGGCTGGTTGATTGCAAAGAATCTTGAGTTTTCTGTAGATTAAGAATTCGCAGATAAACTGCAACAATGATGAGTGCATTTAGTGGAATATAAGATGTTGAGAAAGGCTCATGGAATCTGAGAGTGAATTGTGACATTCACTTAATTTTACTCTGAATTTCAGGATCTCACCTAATCCAGACTCTGAACTCTACGGATATTGTCTGTAGAATGCGTCTTCTGGTTACTCATTCTTGACTTTACTTGCTCTGTTTTCAAGATTATCTGCGGCAGTTTGGGACTAACTATAAAGTGGGCACCAAAAGTTTGTCCTTTCAAGTGATCACTTCAACAACTTTGCAATGATCATACAGTGTTCTTCAAGCACCAGATATGTCTTCTGAGTAAAAGAATGAATAACTGATATACAAAGCAGATACTGCCTAACTAGAAACTACAGAAGCCCAACTACACCTCAACATAAATGCGGGCTACGATTTTGGTACAGTAACATTCAAAATTTTGATGTCGGTATATGGCTTATCATTCCTGTCTGTCTTCACCTTCTCGATAGCCTGAAACACGCCCAAAATAGTCCAGTAATAAGCGAATTATAATCATTTCCTCATAGCTTAAACATAATTTCGTACCACAGTTGACGATAGGAGAAGAAAGCAAAGATAGGTACCCACACGAAAGATTGATTAAAGCAAGTAAACAGTACCTACAAACAATAAAAACGAATCTTAGATTTCATCTCACCTGAATAACATCCATGCCTTTCACAACACGTCCAAAAACAGTATGCTTATTGTCCAGCCATGGGGTGGCAACTGTCGTAATAAAAAATTGTGAACCATTGGTATTTGGTCCAGCGTTGGCCATAGATACTGTGAAGGGTCGATCATGCCGCAAACTACAAACACCAATAAAGAAAGTGACGCAATTTAGGTATTTCAAATAAGCAGCAATTGAACATTAAAATAGGAAAATTCAAAACAAAATAATACTTGTAACCTCGCCAGAAGGTCAAAGTATAGTATCTATGCCGATTCAACAAATGGAGCGTCAAGGGTTGGAAACAAATTATAATGGGTGTAAATGAAGGCGGTACCTTTTGTGAAATTCATCCTCAAATTCACCACCCCAAATGGACTGCCCTCCAGTACCATCCCCAAGAGGGTCACCAGTTTGGACCATGAAGCCCTTCATGACTCGGTGGAAAATCAAATTGTCATAGTACCCATTTCGGCAATGGGTAGTGAAGTTTTCGACCGTACGTGAACATTCTTCTGGATACAAACGTATGTGCAGATCGCCCAACGTGGTATGCATGACCTGAAGATACCAAAGAAGAAACAAAAATCATCATTACAAAAAGTAATCAAAGACGCATTGCTTACGAACTAAATTACTAAAAGCTTTCAGCTACTTGCTTCACAACCATTACAGAAAGCTGCAGTATAGTGAAACGGAATGAAGAATATTTGAGGACCATAAAAACCAAACATCATTATGAAGAGAACGTCCTGTCCATACCACATTCTCAGGTAACGAAGTTGTGGTAGATTTTCCAATATCAGAAATTGCAAGAAGCTCCTCCGGAGGTGGTTTCTCGTTGAATACATCGCGCCCTTTGCTTGCATCCTCAGCGTCCTCGGGCTCTCTACGACTGCAAGTTAGGTGACAAGTTTGTCAGACATTTGGCGTAAGGAAAACTGATAGAATAAAACCATCACTGAAAACGCTATCTCATACACATAATTTTATCATTCAATAACTTGATTTGGTGTCATTGACGTCCATAAACTTTTTCCAACACATTGAATACTACAAATTATATCATTCAAGAGTCCCAATAAAATATCACGAAGACTAAAAGAACAGATCCTCATTTAGTCATTTAAAGACTGAATAGTCTGATTCAGTCCAATTCAGGCTTCTACTCAGTATAATACTGTTGCCAATACATTTCTGATCGCATCCAAATATCCCGCTTGCAACCCAAATTTCCCATTTCTTTCATAAAGGCAATCAAGATAAAAAATCTAACTCAGGATGCTGCACCTAAAATCTGAAACGAGATTTCTAAAGCTATGAAATACATGGGCAGGAGAGCAATACTGTAGAGTGGACTGAAGAGTATAGAACTACTGCCATCGTAAAGGGCTACGCAGAGATGAAGTTCAAAACATACCAAAGAACTACAAGGGAAAGACATTCAGGACAATTAAATAAAAAATAAAGAAAAATTGATCTACAGAAATTCTCTCGAAAAAAGCAATTTGGAATGTGGACTTCCGAAGGATAGCATCTTACATACTGCAAATGATGAGTTTGATAAAATGCAAATTCGGACAACCAGATGTTCAGGATCTGCCTAATGCCAGCATTAGGATTGTTCACGCACCTGAAAAGATAAAGTCGATGCTTCTTGAAAGCGCAGCAGAGCAATGTTGGATCTGTGAGTGGTTCCCGTTGTTCATTCACATTTGCAGCAGCAGCAGGTAGCTTCTTCACTTTCTTAGAACTAAAACCACCTTGATATAAGGCAATCCTAAGAAAACGCTCTGTATTTTCTACTTTGCCTATAATCCTCGCCACTTTATTTGTATGCAGATTGACAACCTGCACAACAAAATTAATTTCAAATCAGAAACTACGAACACCGAAGAAACAAGCACCACAAGTGCAACATGGACTAGAAAAGCGTTGTCACGAAACAAGTTCCTATACCCTGCTTCTTGGAATGTGTAGCCTTCGAAACGTCAAGAACAAAGTGGGTAAAGACATGTAACCTTAATGCCAAGAAGGGTCGGATATAACAAAAAATTCGAACTTTCATCAAAAATCGCATTTGGAGGGGGCACCCCTTCTGTCTTCTCGATCTCCCTGTCAACTGCAATGCGCCTCCCAAAATCGATTGCATCCAATCTGTACAACGGCGCATCACTTCTTTGAAGATCTTGGGCAACCTGTACCACATTTTCTCCACGTACGATTATTTACAATCCACTACTGTATCTCTTGACTTGATAGGAGGTGATTAAACTCTGAAACTACACCCTGAAACAAATGCATAATTATAGCTCCAAAATATATAAAGGCTATCATGGTGCCATGATGGTACGCCTTACCTCAAGTGACTCATCATACGTGCGCCGTAATTTTCCAGTGGCAAACCAGAATACGCGAATCCTTCTATCCGGTGATGTAGTTACGAATTGCTTTCCATCCGGGCTCACCTGCCCACAACAATATCCACTCAGTCTACCACCAAAAAACGTGGTAATCCTATCTATTACGAAATCCTACCAATTAGTGATTCTCTGCTGTGTTGAGCAACGGATGTATAAAATACAGAATACTCAATTCATAATCTCATGATAAACCCACAAAAATTGGCAATCAAAGCAGCTGTGAGGATCTACATCAAGTTACAGCCCTCTTAACAAATGCAGAATATATTGAGTCCATACGAATAAGTAGCAAACCTAAGGGAAACAAGCACGAACCTCCAGGGACGACACAACCGTCTTCGCTTTCGCAAGTGAGTATAGGTCAGTCTCCGTCTTGAACTTAAACTGCAAACTACACCATCACCCTTACTCATTCCAGTTCCCATTATGCTTGTTCACCAAGATCTTATAGTTCACAAGCCTCTATCAATCTACAAGTCAGAAACTACAAACTGCGAAGGTGGTGAAATAAAAGGAAAGAAGGTAAATACCCGTGAGTAGGGAACTCCAAAGTGTCAGGGTTCCAATATTCAAGCAAGGCTTTGGCATCTGCAGAAACAACTATATCTAATGCCGGGCTATACTTCATGACCTTCATTGGACCCATGTGGATGTGTTTTGATATCACTGGCTCATTGCTACCAGATCGAGCATCGAATATGTGAACATATGGGGTTGCCTTGTCGCTTATTGCAAGCTTAGCCCTAGCATCGCCTTGTTTGAATACCCACTCGACTGCATTCGGATGGAACGTTAATTTAAGCATGGCCATCATGTCATAATTGATCACGTCATATATTTTGACAGCCTTGTCGTCGGATATTGTGCAACACAGCAGCCCGTCTGCACTTACCTGGAACAATCAAAACATAGACGATAAGCTGCATTAACCATGAAGAGCTGCATTTGTCGTACCCAACAACTAATGACCATATCATCGGCATCAAAATGATGATAAAAATGAAAGAAAACAGCCTCACAGAAGTAAGAAAGCGCACAAGACGATAGAAATCATTACTAGAATGTCTTCGTCGTTCATATCATGCACGAAGCTGAAAACTCAAACTGAAACCATACAAACCCAAGTGAATTCAATCTAGAAACGCACAAGAGACTTACAGCAAGCCCACAGATGGGACCCAGGTGCGACCGGAAATGCTTCACAAACTCGATGCCCATGCCCTTTTTCTTCCAGAACTTGATATGCCCTGGCGGTAGCAAAAATCCGTCAGCCAACAAACACCATAATCACCAAGACAAAGTCCCACTAACTTATGCCAGCTCACAACAACAGCCAGAATGCCATATCAACAGAAACTCTCAATTCGATTCGACAAAATGCCATATCAATTCAAGCCATGTCTCGCCTTCCATCTAAAACAACTCCAGAGACTAGGGAAACATATTACCATCACAACTCCCAGTGATGAAAAAATCTGCACTCGATACAGCTAGATGCGTCACAACGTCTCGGTGCATATAACTCTTCTCATACCTGCAATCCGGCCATCCCCACAGCTAATTAGTTCACCACATTACCATACTACTCATCACACATCACTTTCCCAAAACATCTAATCACCAGCACAAACCACTACCAGGCAACAACACAACTACTTAACAACCAAAACCAAACATCCTAAACAAAAACCCTACACCCAGTACTATCAACCTCCAACCAACAAGGTAGAGAGCACCATCCTGAGAAGCAAAGGCTCCCAGATAGATATCAAAATCCTCAATTCAAAAGAAAAATGCAGCAGGTTCACAAAAAATCACTCCACTACTAAACCCTAATAAAAAAACTTACAAAAAAAACTCCAAACCGAGCTATTCCGCAAGACCAACATGAGCTGCTACAACAACCACCATCTTACATTTGCGCAGAAGGAAGCGCATCCAGGAACGCTCTCTCAAACTCAAGAGGGCGCTTGTGACGCTGCTTGGCCGGAACAACGGGCCCGACCATCGGCCCTTCATCCTCCACCATCGTGTCGCCATTCTTCACCTCCTCCACCTCGTCCCCCATCGCCACCACCAACAGCAACACCCCAATCCAACACCCAACAATCCAACTCTCGCCTAAAATCAAAAACCCAAACCTCCCAAAGGACGCAGAAAACGTTCAAAACCTCGAAAACCCAGAAAACTTAGGGTTGTGAGCATGGTGCAATCTACGTCTGGGAAACATGGTTCCGGCCCAGCCTAACACCGTCCGAGAAAAATCTATTACCGTCGTCGGAAGCGTGCCCAGGAAGCTGAGCTTTGAAGATCGAAGGCCAGATGGGTTGCACAAGGATTAGTACTGCTCGAATGATTCTCATATTCCATCTGGAGTGGCGGCGATGGCATCCAACCGCAGTCGGTAAGGTAATGGAGGTGCTGTTGCCATGATGTGAGTTATGTTGGTGATGTCAGTGAATTGATGGCGTTTGTGTTGGTTTATGTGGTTTTGATGTCATTGTGGCGGTTGCGATGGAGATCTCTCATGGTTGAGATCATGTGGGGGTATGTGTAGGTTGTGGTTTTGTGAGGGTGAAGTTAAGGTGATCGGCTTTGGAGTTGCAGGTTGGTGATGTGACGAAGTGGTGGTGAATTGGAGGTTTGAGCTGGGAGCTGCTTTCTGGGTTTTGCGATGGTGATCATCACTGAGGAGTTCCCGGATGGACCAGCTGAGAGTTTCGTCGCACAGCAGGCGGGTTCGTCTGCCGGAGATGGTCAGCTTTTCACTCTCTTGAGACCTTTCTTTGCGGTTGCAATTCATGTGATCTCTAGGGAATTCGGTTGCTTGTGCGTCTAGGTTTTTGAGATCCAGTGCTCTGCTGCTTGCTGCTGGTTGCAGAGATGGTTTCTTGTTCGCTTTGGCTATTCTCTCGATGTGCGTGCTTCGGTGTGTGAGAAGGTGCTACAATGTAGACGTAGCTTCGTCGTTGTCGTTACCCTGGTTGCAATCAACAGACATTGCGATATTAGCTCCTGCCTTGTTTGTGACGTAGTTTGTGCTCAGTTTGTGTGCGTGGGTGGATCATCTTTTCTGGTGTGGCAGACTTAGAGCGTTGATGGCAAGGATTTGAGCCTCGAATTGGCTCTTGAGTTAGTGTTCTTGATGAGCTCAAAATTGGCATAGTTTTGAGTGGGCTGTGGAGTGTGAGAGGAAAGGAGAGGAGCAAGGTTCTTCATTTCAACGTCCGGTAGTGTATTGGTTTCTTGTGTTTGGGAGTATTCTGCTTTTGTCAAACTGTTGGTGGGCTTAGTACTTGTTGGAGGATAGAGTATAGATGTGGGGTTGTAGGTGAGTCAGTTGTGATACCTTCGTGAGTGGTTCTGTTGCACTTGTGATTTGGCGAATGTTACTTCACTACTTCTACAAGGTTGGCGGAATACGTTTCGATTTCGAGATAATGAGTTATCGCCCTTGAGGCTTCTGTCGATTTGGATCGAATTGAGGTTGAGTTAGGAGGAACATTAGGGAATCAGGAACTGATTCATTTTTAGTAACTTCGTTCCTGCATCTCCTTTTTTGTGGATCGCATGTTATTCTCTGGCGAGTGCATGTTTGATCCGCATCAGAGACGAGCAATACGACATCTTCATGTGCGCAACATGCTTAATTCTGAAACATAGCTGTTCTTTATGACTTCGTTGCTGCTCTGAATATTGAGCGCCAACTCTGCAACCCCTCTTAGGTTTTCATGTAGTTGATAGCTCCTCGCATGTATGTCGTTGACAGTTATCGGAGAGCACGACTAATCTTTTCCAGCCATTCTAGTACTGGGGATGCGTTGAGACATACCTGTGAGAATGCTGAAAGAACAACCGATGTCTCTACTCTTGTTGATCCTTCTAATCCTCACGTGGTTGTTGCAAATCTCAGAGTCCAAGAAACAAGCGAAGTTGGAGAAAAACAGGCTGAAGAAACAAAAACAAAAGGAGAGGAAGAAGCAGAAGAAGATCACGGATCCCAAATTCTGGGGCAAGAACATGGACCCCAAGGTCTGGGGCAACCTCCCGCCGAATCTGACTCTGGAGATATACAAGAAGCTCCCACTGCGGAGTTTCTACCAGCTGCGTGGAGTCTGCAAGGAGTGGAACCGAGTGGCTCGTGAACGGCGAAGCGTCACCGAACCAATCCACAAACCTTACTTCGTTTTAATCCACGAAGGCGACGACGACGACCACTACCTTCACGGAATCCTAACATTCCACATCAAGTCTGGTCTATGGCGATGGAACGCACTCCCCCGTATCCCATCTCCATACACCGTTTGCCTCATGTACAAGCCCTTCTCTGTGAAAGGCCTGACGTTCAGCTGCGACTCTCCGGAGCGGTACCGAGTCTTCGATGCCCACACGAAACAAGAGTACATCATACCATGTCAACCAAAACCTTCAAAAAACTCTCGTGCTATAGGCATGACAGTGGACACCTCTGTACTCCCCCACACGTTCAAGCTCATCCTCGGCACCCTCGACAGCGGCACCCAGATCTACGACTCGGTGACGCAGAACTGGGAGACAAAACCATCTCACCTTGTCCCTTGCCATGACAACGTGTTTGCATTCAAGACGTGCTCCCATGTCAACGACCGCATGTACATCTGGGCGGATGCCGGCAGGAGCATGACAGACACAGACAAGCTCTTCCTGGTGTACTCTCTCTCGGAAGACAACTGGAGCACGCTCGAGCCTCCGTTACAGTACGAGAATGACCTGCACGGACGCACCTTGGGGTCATGGCGAGGCCGCACATTCACTGTGACAGTCGAAGAAAACTGCCAGGATCTCGGCGAAGACGAGGACGGCTTCCCAATCACGGCTCACTTGATCATCATATGGGAGCTGCTCGATCACCCGAAGCCGAACTGTCATGGTGATGATCAGTCGCTTTGGGAAGAGTTTGATGAAATGCCGATCGACATGCAGAGATGGCTGGTGCCTGTGCGGCTTCAGGAGTACGAAGAAGTCGAGGTGTCTGCGTGGTTTTGTGATGAGCATTTGCTGGTGTACTCGTGGGTGCCTGAGGAAGGCCGGGCGTTCAGGTTTGTTTTGTACAATCTGGAGACGAAGAAGTGGGAGATTGTGGAAGCTCCGAACTGTGCTGTGAGCATTCGTTCTGACGATGAAGAGGATACTCCGGAGTGGGACCGCGAGGATTTGTTCGAGTCGATGGGCGCGGATGCATTTTTGGCCCGGAGTTTCCTTGATTGCATTGTGGGAGGAGGTAGCAGCGACGACGGTGATGATGGTTTTGGTGTACCCATGTTCGAGTTCGACGATGACTCGTCTGATGAGTTGTGGTACTAAACCTGGTTTGTGGGAAGCTAGCTCCTCGCAGTTTTGGGACCATTTTTTGTGTTTTTTGTGAGTGAGCATTTGTTTGTTAGTCAAGCCCATAGTATGTTTGGTGTTTGCTGCAGGTAAATGAGGTTTGAATCACGTTTCTAGAGTCTTGTGCATGTGTAGAAATAGCAACGGTGTAGAAGTAGTGAAGGAAGTTAAGAGGCAATGTCAACTGACATTTGTAGTGAGGGAGCAATTTTTTATTTTATTTTAGAACTTTTTGTAGAGTAAGTTACAGATGTGGCCTCGTTGAACAGTGTGAAAAATGGAGATGGGACAATGGCCAACATTGTAGAATCCTTTCTGTTCCACCAGCGTTCCAGTTCTGCATGGTCATAATCATGGGGACATGCTCAATTTTGTGTAGAAGGATTTCGTGAATTTTTGAAATTACATTACTCTTCCAAAACATCTATTCGCCAGCACAACTCTACTATGTTAAATTTCAGCTTGACTTGATGTACAGTATACAAGTTTCCTTTGCCTCTCCAAGCATTACCAGTATTGTCAACAATGTTGAGCTTTCTTAATCCAAAATGATTTGATTACATGTCCTTTGCTTGTGGCTAATCCAATTTTTTTTGTAATGACATGTTAGTCAAACTCCTCTCTAAGATTCTCTCCCTATGTATATCACCTTCAGTCACCAATTTTGAATTACATTCTCTTGGACACAAAAATTACCTTAATGTTTGCAAAGTATGCAGGATATTCTTTTCTAGAAAGTTGTTCATTGCATTGAGATTACCCCTGCTACAACTAATTCTTCCAGATTGCTGAGATTTCATATTTAGTCTAGGGCAACCACTTTGGAGCTCATAACAACTATCCCAATGAATTTGCATGTGTAGCAATATTACAATATTACAATATTACAAATAAAAATAGCATCACATTACTTAAAAATAGCCAAATATCCCTTTAATACACAAATCCCACTTTTACTTTCCTACAGAATATCCAATTTTTTTAAATTTACGTATTTTGGAATTATTTTTGAACAAATCATCATACACTGTGTACATTGGTGGGCATCAGAGTGTGTACCAATATTGCAGCCTAAAATATATTACCATGGGTAGTAACTTCAATCCTACACCACTGTTAAAAAATCCAACATCCCTTCATTTATAAGCCCACAACCCTCACTCCAACACCCATCTTACAGAATGTCCCAGGGAGTGATCCCAGTGAGTGATCCAGTCACTGATTCATGGGATAAAAAGGACCAACAACCAACCAGCCAAACTTACGCCATCACCATAAATACACACTTTGTGAAAGCCTCATTTCCACCTCTCTAGAATTTACTATCAATCCCAAAAACCATCATCCTTACACAGCAATCACATATCACCATATCCACAACACCACACAGTTCCACACAGTACTCACAATTTACAAACACAGACACAGACAAACAGACACACAAACAGATACACAAACAGAGAGACAGACAGACAGAGTCCTGTTGCAACTAACATACCGGTAACATACATACACACAGACAGAGAAGAGTCCCTCTCTCACATTCCATTTGCATCGCCTCACTCCTCACCTTGCACTCTCTCTTCCTCATTCCATTCCAATCACTCCTTCATTTCAATCACCATGGTGTCCACATGATCATATTATTGTAGATAGCGTCTGCTCTGCAACGGTGCATCACCTTGGAGGAGAGAATTTGTCCATGCTTGGAATTTGGGCTCCACCAGGCTCATGATGGATTATCCGTTTCTGATGCAAACTCAATTAGGGTTTTGTGGTTAGTGGAGGGAGGGGAAACTAGCACCTTGGAGAGGGAGGTTGGTTTGTTGGCAGCATTGGCATGTAGGGAGTTGGATGTTGGATGATGGAGGACTGGAGGTTGTTGAAGTTGGGAGTTTTGCTCTGGAGCCGGTGATGTGATGTGATGTGGAGGGTGTGATGATAGGATTTGGTTGATTGATTGAACCAAACATGATAAGCTTTGCCTGATTTGGAAGGGGATTGCGGATTGTGGAGGAGTTGAGGAATTGTGGTGGTGGAGTTTTTGGTGGAGAGGATGGGGGAGTTTGACAGTGGTTTGTGGAGTGCGCTGCCGCCGGACATATGGGAGAGGGTGCTGGCATGCTTGCCTGAGAGGGCGCTGTGCAGGTTTCGGAGTGTGTGCAAGGGATGGAGGTCGCTGATTGCGAATTCGAGTTTCCGGGAGCTGCGTGGGGAGCTGCACCAGAAGGAGTCGACGGTTATGGTTACTAACGGGCATAAGGTTGTGGCGTTTTATGAGAGAGATGAGAATAAGTGGTCGGTGATTGATGTCTTGTTTCTTCGGGCTGCGTTTGCTGCAATTGGGGTGAAGAATTATAAGATTGAAGCTGCGGAGGGGAGCTTGCTGGCCGTGTGGTCTGCGTCCAAGAATGAGAAGGTGAAGGCTGTGGTGATTTGCAATCCTGTTGCGAAGACGTGGAGGTATCTGCCTCCCATGGTGATACACATGGCCATTCGCACGGTTGTGCACATGGTGGTGGACAGTGAGACGAGCGCGCTCAGGATGTTCGTGCTTGGATTTGAGAATCACACCGCGACCGAGCCCTTGTTCCAGATTTACGACTCGGTTTTGGATTCGTGGAGGCTGTGTAGCTACCCGTCTCGTATCTTTCAGTCGAGCCGTCCTCTTTCGGGCCTGCTCTACAACGGGACTTTTCATGCACTCTTCTATGACATTGTGGCGCAGAACCATGTTCTGATGGCATACAACATGGGTGAAGATGTGTGGGCTGATGTTCGTGTTCACTTTCCGAGGTTTTTTGTAACGGGTCAGCTGTTAGTGGCGAAGTCACGATTGTATTTAGTTACTCCGTGCAAGGAAACCGGTGGACAACCTTCTAGGTATGTGTTGAACCTCGATATTTCAGAGGTCCAGATTCCGGCAGGGCTATGTACTCGAGTGACGGAGCTGCCTTCGTCAGTATTCAACCTGTTGTTTGGAAGTTCGCATAGGGTTTCTCTGGATTCGTGGGTCACCATGGTGTTTGACCAATCGATCTGCTTCGTATCATATGTGGGTCAGGCTGTAGTGCACGACGAAGTAGCAGATCAGTGGCAGCCCATGGTACCATATAGCATTGGTAAAGGAGGTCAATTATTTGGTTCTTCGTTTACGATTGATGTTTGCATGCCTGTGTAAGCTTGGCAGTGCGTTCCATCTGTGAATACAATGTGTAGTTGAAGATCAAAGAGAAATCTCTGATGATTTTTTCACAGATCATTTGGACTATGTTGTCATCGTGTCAGTACAGAGTTAGCTTGTGAATAATATTTGACGATATCCTATGAGCTTTGTTGATGATATTTTCATTCGAGTTTGAGGGAAGCTTCAATATGCTGCAATTTCCAGTTTATGTCTATCTGTGCATCTCTTGTTCGTTGTACATGAATTGAATATGCAGTGGAGAACAAAGTGCTATCGACTACAGGTAGTTGTTTGGCTAACTGAGCCGCCCGAATCAACTGGATTTTCTTCGTTTTGCAAACTGTGCGTGTTGTTTCCTGGCCAAACTTGTGTTTTTCTCTCTAGTCGTGTGTCCTGTAACCTTCGAATTCTTAGCATTTCTTGCTACATTCCGGTCACGTAGTAGGCAACTTGAAAGTGCACGAGGAGATCGTCTGGGTCGTTTCAAATGCTTTTATTGACTACCGATTGTGCCATTTTAAGACTGTTTTGGCACTGACATGAAATTGACGAATTTTACGTATTCAGGTGTAAGGTAAGGGCTGGGAATCTCAGAACTTGTATGCGGCGGACTTGCCATTTCTTTTCGGTGAAACTGAACCAGCTCTGGAATGTGGAGGGTTGCCTAAACTGATTTTTTCTGGGAATGCCTGAGCATGGAACATGCTCAGCTCTTTGCTTGACATTTTCCGGATCAAAACCCTTTTACACTAAATGCATACGGTACGTTAATATTTAAATGGCATCGTATCGAACCTCCGTTATAGAAGAAACCCGGTTACATTTGGGCTGGACCAGGGTAGTAACTCATATCAGCATGTTAAGAAAACGTCCATTGAGATCGAAGATCTTAAAGACGATTGCTTTGGGCCTTAGTTCGCAGCTGTCTAAGCGTAACGATTATGCTAAAGACTTTGTTGATGTCGAAGTGCTCCACTTGCAGGGTAACCTGAACTAATCATGTCAATGTCGAGCAAGTTGCCAAAGGGCAGGGGATTGCGTATTTTAAACGATTGCGTATTGTATGCTCTTGTTTTTTGTAATAGGTGCACCTCTTCACCCAGCCCCTGCCTTCTCACTTGACCCTTTCAGAGGGGTTCTTAAGGTTTTGTTGACTACTGCGATGATTTGAAGATACATTTCTTGTAGCCTGAAGCAAGAGTACCGGGGAGCCGTTTTTGTGCTTGCCTTTTGTGCGGGGCTTTTTCTCCGGCTCGGTGGTTTCCATGGTTTCTGTATCCTTTCGGAGTCTGGGTCGGAAGCCTCGCACCCCTCACCAGCCAAAACCTATAGCCCGCCGGCTGTATTTGACATCCGACGTCTTGCTTTGATATTGTCCCTGTTGTGTCTAACGACTATATTTCAAGCAGGAGCAATGGGGCTGAGTTCTCGAGCAATTTGAGGTTGAGAGATTCAGTCATTCTTAACAAGGTATTTCCATTCTCTTTTGCATCCCCTGCACATTTCTGTTTTGGGAAAAAACCGTAGCGCCATAGCGCCATAATGAGGACCATGAGCGCTCCCCTGGATGGCAATTCGAGTCATTCTTCTTTTGTAGATCGAGGACAATTTTTTCATGGTGGGGTTCTGCGGCTTTAAGAGGTTGCTAGTTGCTAATGGAAGTACCAATTGTTTCTGTGAATTGAAAGAATTGAGATGCACATCAGCATTTTATATTTAGTTAAGTAAAGAATTCACGATGTTAGGGTCTCTTCTTAGTTGTTAGTAGAAAAAGCCATGCCAGAGGTCAGGGAGTATGAGAGAGTTCAGAATTTGAAAGGTAAGATGAGACCATCAGTGTGCATAAGATCATGAAAGTGAGAGGGACGCTTGGAAATTTGGAGCTACATTCTTCTTGGGAACATTCTTCCTGGTAGCTTTCTACGGGCACCGAGTTTGGTTAACAAGAGCGAGAGATGCTGAGAGCTTTGAGCATGGAGAGAGATATGTGTGGCCGTATCGCCTTGAATCCATGGCAAAGGGTTACTGTTAAAAAGAGGGAAGTGAAAAGGAAGTAGTCCAGCCAAAACATAGATGCTGAAGTGGGTCTGTAAACCTGCATTGTATTGCTCTAGAAAGTCTTTGTAAAACCTTACATTTCTGGACTATAATGTGGAGATATAAACAGCGCTAATGTGCATTCAACAAACTGAAATCTCATCTGTATAAACAATTTGCCATGACAGAATTCCTGGTAGCAACCTTCTGACTGAGAAGCTTCTTTTTGAACCTAACGGTAAATCGTGCTCGGCCAGGGATCATCTGCAGAATGTTGCTCTTGTAAAGAGCCTGATTGGGCTCGGAAACCATGTCGGAAACGTGCAATTGTGTTGATAATACTTTTGGGGAGGACTCTAAAGGCACCCAGACCAGCAGCAGATCCACGAGTTCGATATACCAGGTATGAAGACGGAATCGCCAGTTTTCTCGACTTCAATACTAAGGTGTGAATTCGCAATTGATGATGCAGGACTCCTTGTGCCGAGAAATTGTTACTGGAGTCACTCTAGATTTTGGACGTGTTGTTAGAGGAGCAAATATTTGAGCTTCATAACTCTGTTTCAAGTGCATGTGTGGAGCATTTGAATGATTTCCTCAAACCACATTTTCCGTGTACTTCGATTACTCTGCTCTGTTTGAGAATCGCGAATTTTGTTGTGCAGAAATCTAATAAGTCCGAGAAGCTCACAAAACATCATAATAGTAACAAAGGTTCGTGCCGATCATTCTTATACTTCTGATAGATGGATTAGTTTTTTGTATTTGAGGATGACCCCTAGGTGCTTGATCTCATCATGGTTTTTAACGTCAGAAAACCTAATGCAGTTGCTGAGTATTTGTAGCTACGTATTCTTTGTTGAGAGAGGATCGTCAGCATGGAAAGTAGGTGCAAGTTGTCTAAATCAAGTAGATTGCTACTAGAAGAAGTTTGCGACATTGACGATCGTCAGCGCATACGGTGTTTCCCCAGAAAATGAAGGCTCCCGATTAACCTTGCTTTCCATCACTGTGGAGATCGAAGATGGATGTAGTGGGCATATTCAGATGAAGGAAGGTGATTCAGCCGAGGGAGTGGCAATAGCATTCTGCCGTGACTATTCTCTTCCTGATGATTTTGTTGCGCCACTCACGGAGCATATCCTCCATAATATCATAAATATCAGGTGTGTTCGAAGACTTCTGTTATCTACTGATGTAAAACCTGGGTCACTGTGACAATCACACAGGACACCTGTTCGATTGTGGTCAAAAAATTATGCTCCTCCTTTCAATTAGAGATTTCAAAATCTGAAGAGCCTGCTCATATTTTATTTGTGAATGCCTGAAAGGTACGCTTTAGGTGCAACATTCTTATCTATTTTACTTGGCATGGACAGCAAAAAAGATAAAAATATTATCTTCTGCTCAACAGAAGAGCGTGAGGCTTATGAAGCTAGGCTTAAGCAAACAACTCCAGGTAATTATCCTGATGAGAATTCCTCAAGTCATGAGAAGAAGTCAACAGAATCTGGAGGCCAATGTCAAGATTCAGATTCCACAACCCCATTGGCGCAATCTCAAATTTTCAACAGGCCTTCGTTTGGAGCGTTTCCTATGTTATCACCAAGGACTTTGATGAAGACAAGGACCATGCTTGCCCAGCGGCTGCAATGCCCCACTCATTCAAGTAGATCAAAAGCTTTGAAGGCCGAAAATGTGATACGCAGGAAGCGTCGTATGTCAGACATCACGGTTAAGTCCACCATTTCACTCAGCTCAATAGTGTGTCTGATTGTAAACAGAATTTAACGATTTTCATTGCGTCTACTCGCATTAAGAAAGTTTTGACGTACAACACTTGATTATATTCTTTACAGAAGATGCTATGTGCAGATGGTGCCGGAGAGATATGATGTTCTCACTTTCCTCTTAAATTTTTTTGACGTTGACAAACAGAAGGTCCGCTGTTTGCGATTGTACAATGATTTCTTGGATCGCAAGCAGAGAAGTGTACAAAATTGGCGACAAAATGCGAAGCAGTATAACGAAAAGGTTGACAGGACAAAGATTAAAAGCCCGAAGGTTCGTCACAATGCCAGACTTATCGCGACTCATAGTTTTGTCCACATGGTTTTGTCCGCAGACCTTATGTTGGTGAATTGTAACCATCAGCCTTTGTTGTACGTTTGGTGTTCTGTATGCTGGCCAATGGAGCACTATTCAGAAGTTACAAGGCCAGTTTGCTTTTGCGGAGCTTATGGTCTTCATTGTGGGGAGTGTTGCTCAGACCTGACGTAGCTTTGTGACATCTGCATTCGTAAATGCGGGGTTAGATGGGAATTCCTGGAAAGAATCAGAAATTGTTATTGTATCTTAGTTTCGGATTTTCCTCTTTTATCTCACACAAAACCCATTGTGTAGTGTTCTTGTTCGAGCACTGATTTTTGCTATTTTCAGAAATCATGGAGGATACACAAAAAGCGTTCCGAAATTGCTAAAAGATATAGAAATTATGGTGAACTATTGTATACGGAAGGACTCATGGTGAGGGAGAAACTCCTGAAGGAAATAGAGAAGAAAAAGAAGGAAGATGAAGAATGGGAGATGGTTGGCTTTACCGGAATGCCTAAGATAAGGTACTTTGCTACTTGCCTATAATGGATACTCATGTTGAGTGTGATTCATCAATCATTGTTAATTTCGGTCACTCTGTATGCGCTCAAGTTTTTTTAATCAGGTTAAGTGTTCCAGATTTCGGCCAGGGACTCGGTTCTTGTTGTGGACGACTCTGGTACTGATAGTCGTGATTGTCGTATTCAATGACATAAGAGTGGTGTGAAAAATGCTATCCATCTTAGAATATGGAAGCTTGTTTGTTCAGTTAACTACCTACTACTGGTGTCAGGCATGTGTCTCTCGAGTGTTCAGATTATTGTAACTGGCCCAAAAGAAGGGCGATTGTGTTGTATGAACTTTGGCGCATTCTCTTTCGTGGAAGTCTGAAGTTGCTGATTTTGAAGTCGTGCATATGAAGCGAGCGAGCAAGGCAATTGCGGCGGGCAAATGGGGATGTCTGGGATAAGCTTGCCTCTGAGAAATTCAATTATGATCACATTCGGGATGAGGTATATTTACCCACTCAAATGCTTAGCCAGGCATCTCATAATTTCTTCATGTGCTCGGAATTCATTTAATTAGTCCATTTCTAGTTGCATGAATGCCTTCGAGGAAACTAGTTATATTGAGATTCAGTATTTGAATACTAGAACACACAATAAATCCTCGTTGTCATTGAGAGAAAACACACACTGTTAGTTGCCTTATCTAAATTACTTAACCAGTCTGATGATCAGGATTGACAGGACCTGACCCTAAGGTTTCTATCTAGAGACGCACCTTTTGAATCTTCTTAATTACTTTTAGACTGTGCCTAAATAGCTCTTCATAAGTTACAAACCAGCAGGAATTATTGCTTTTCCGCTTCTGGTCAATGTCACGATGTTGGATCTATCTGTTGACAGGTGATGGAAATCCGAATGGCAGAGTGCACGTTCATGCCACATGTTAATCCTTCTTCAAACGAACCAACGGATGCTTCTATTTCACGGTTTGAGCAACTCTTCTTTGATTCTGAGAGCCGTCGTCGGCGCCAGCAACAGTACGCAGATTGGTACCCCGAAGAGTTAGTGAAGCATCCTAATCCTTGGCCTCCATTAATTTATCCTTAGGATTACACGTAAGTGCTTCATGGTTAAAATTCTGAATGTACATAATCTGCAGAAGACAATGTTCATCAAGCGTACGAATGCTTAAATTGCAGAGATATCATTGTTCCAATTCTTTCAATTTGTTTACTGATCCGAATAGAGTCTGGCAGCGCTCTACTCTTTGAAGAAGAATCATCGCTTACAGCTGCATCCTCTTAAGCATTCTGTCGACAAGTTTGCAGGTTGACCTTTCAACCAGCCATTAACAGAAGGATTAATGATGAAGAGTTTCTCGGAGAAGAGGGGTGCCAAGTATCAGTGTTTGATCGATTATCAATTAGTGCTAAGAAATTGCAAGAAAAGAAGGCAATGGAGCAGGATAGTGGCATATGTTTCGGAATTGATGATTGTACCGGTCGGGAGATGTTTACACCTCAGACAGGACGAAAACCACAGACTGCTGTAAGCATTTCCTTGTTTTCCCTTGTAGCATCTTACAGGCATCGGTTTGTAACCTGGATGATGCTCTGATAGACTCGGTGAAAAATGTATTCCCGACAGATGGTTTTTTAATGACCGCTGGACTTTTTCACGCATTACCATTGCAAATTCTATAGTAATCATCTATTCAACAAGGGTTTTGAACGCCAGTACTTATGTAAAACTTGCAGAGGAATCCCAAGAATTTGCCAGTAGGAGTTTTTCTGCACGAGATGCAAGCCGCACGCCGCGTCAAGAAAGAGGCTATGGTGGAGAAGGAAGAGCAGACTGTGAGGGACCAAGCGAAGTGTAGATATGTTACCCCACAGTCCCAGAAATTATTGACACAACTAAAGCCTCGTGCTTTCAAGCAAATGTTTGATGCTCTTGATACCGACAAGGTAAGAAATCGTTGCTCAGTTGATTTTTCTCTATTACTAGCAAGGGAAGACTTTAGTACTCCTCTTATGGTTGGTTGGCACTTCATACTATGCCAATGGAGACATGTGCTCTCTGATCAATTATGATTTGGAAGATAAGGTTTGGGGGAATTTAGCTATGGAATCACTGATCGAGTTAATTACCGAGATTCCTAAGTACCGAGATTCTCAGCGGGACTGATAATGTCTTGTGTCTCCTGTCACAACAAAACCCCCGTCATCGTATTCCATAACTAGCGCAATTAAGTTAAGCAAAGAAAAAAACTGAAGTTGCTTTTTCCAATTTCAGGATGGTTTCATTCAGCTATCTAAGGTCGATACAAGGAGAGTGAGCGCTGATGCAGCTCAAGATATTAACTCGCTCATCAAATCAGGCAAAGGGAATGACCGCTTAACATTCGACACTTTTCACTGTCTCATGCACGAGATAGAGGTATGTACCTCGGTTCACTATGCAAGGTACTACTTCGTTTGCATGTGGATGCCTCTTGAAATTGGACACAGCTATTGCGATCACTGAACATCATCAGATAATCATTCCATCTATAATCTGACTCACCCTTTGAAAACATCTGCAGGAGAAGTGTCACAAGGGCTCTACTGTGCGTGGTAATCTTAGGCACGTTAGTCATGTTGACAACAGCAATATGACTTTCGACTACAAGGTTCCATGCCGTCTATCATCCGATCTTGCAAACAAGAGACGAAATTACTCGTAAGCTTTCTTCATAGGACTCGGCACATTGTGTCACTGTACCTCTGGAAATGACGGAATTCTATTAAAGAGTATCCAAGAGTTTCAGTAAAAAAATCTTATGTATTGTGAGGAGGAGCCCGTGGACCTCCCATAGTGGTCGCATGTGGTGTCTGGTTGAACGTCGAGGTAGAACATAGAGGCCAGTGGAATCACAATTTCAGTTTGTAGAAATCACCAACATGTCTTTATACAAGTGTGAAGTTTATTTGTACATGTCAAACTATGGATTTTAATGCCTACACACAAATGCAGCACAAGTGACGAGTGGTACAATATAATACTCCGGGACGACGAGAAGAGGCAACAGAAGGTAGAAGCTTTGCGTAAGGAAAGGCAGAGAATTGAAATGCAGGAGTGCACTTTTGCACCGGAGTTCCTTACCAAACCTATCCGCAGAAGCAACTTGAAGGTCATTTTACTTTTCTAACTGGAATTCCTCCCCGGATTCTGCCTTGTAACCACGTCTGTGCGTGAGCTTCTTTCTTTAATTATCCAGAGATTTCTGTTGGTTTGAATAACTCAACCTCTCTAGTTTCTTTCGTCTCTGCAGCATCACAACTGCAGCAGGCCAAGAAGTGCACCTCAGCCTGTCAAATGTCCCGGCCCTACCACCATCGTAGAGAAGGCAACCAAGGACATGCATGGCTTTGTTTTCCAGGACGATGCGAGTTGTGGTTGCAAGGAGCCTGATAATGGAGCAGACGACGGGGCTGATGATAAGCCAGACGACGGGGCTGATGATAAACCAGATGGAGCAGGTATTCAATCCTTGAAAGCCTCTTGTCATCAGCATTGTTTTGTTCTGTGGCTTCTCGTTTGTTCGACCCAGTGATATTGTCTTAGGGTGAAAATGCAGAGCTAAGCTTTCTCTTGAGAACATTTTTGTACCGCTTAACCCTAAACCCCAATGTCGTAACCTGTCTTGCCAGATTCTACCCTGCTTCCCTCCTCTGGTCTATTTAGCTTGACTCAACCTAGCCTAATCTGGCAACAACCTGAATATTGGGGACCGCAAGGATTCCAATCTTTGTCTGTGAGCAACCTGCCGGCAAATGTGAAATGTTGCCGGCAGCGAGCGAAGCTCAGAGAAAGCCTTCGATCTTTATCGAAGAGGAGACTGTCGGCAAACATGTGCCCGCACCAGACAGCACTTGTAGAACACTTCCGGATACATGACCATATGGTGGCCTCAAAACATGCTCAGACTGACAATAACCCATCTACGGGTGATTAAGTATGATGATCAAAATGGGGTTTATTGATTGTATCTTTCTTAATGAAAATCACCGCTTCATTTCTCCAAGGAAAAACACTCAAAGAAGAAACCAAAAAAACGAAATCTTAATCGAAGTTGCTTTATTTTGTGAATTATGAATCTCATTACTGACGCGAATCCGTTTGGGTTGGTTGAATATTCCATAAACAGGATCTTTGTTCGACGATGCACCTCGTCGGCGTCTGCCTCTCGAGGAGATGGGCCCAAATTTCAGTGAAACTAATGCAAGTAATGAATGGAATTTATCAGAAGATGATACTTGTTTTCGTCCCAAGACCAATTTGCCCTCACCTTATGTCGATCCTCGGTGGTGACAATCAAGCTGTGCATTTGTGAGACCGGAAAACTTCAAGGGATTTGTCTCTGGTGCTAATTCGCAGAGAGTGGTACCATCAATTCTGCAACTAAGTAATTCTGGTGGTTTTTTAGCTTCTCCCAGGTTTCCTTCCTTTGATCGGTGAGGTACTTGAAATGTAGAACGCTAAATGACTGTCTTCCTTTTCATATTTTCATGAGGATGAGATACCAAACATGTCGAAGCCTGGACATCGCCATACGCTAGATACTCAGCGAGGCGCATATCAAGAGCTACCACTGATGGGGTGATTCGTAGTTTCTGAAAATTCAATTCTGCAATCTCATGTTCATCGTGTTTTCTGACACCCCCGGATTCAGGTTTTACGGCAATCTCGTGTTCACCAAATATTTTTCCTTAACCATGATCGAAGGTAAGAGTAGAGCTAGCACGTCTTTGTGGGACTGAAAGTTTATAACGAACGTGTGATCAGATGCAGGCTCTGTGTGTCTTGGCTGTTGTGTGTGACTCACAGTGGGATGTGATTGTGTCATTCAAACATGTCATTTGATTGTATCATTCGACTTTATTTGTCATAGTTGCTACATATCTAGCTTAAAATAACATTGAGTTACTAAACATTATGATTTTTGGCCATACATTCATAATGCCATATTTGTTAAATTGGCCTATCCTGTTTATATTAGCTATCATACTAACCATTAGTATTGCAAAAAAGTACATTGGAAATAACATCGACGGTTGGATCTCGTTCAATCTTGTTCAACGACAATCAATTAATTGTCAATTAATTTTTTCCTGAACTAATAGTACCCTGCCACCTCGATACTTAGCTGCATTGACGTCGTGAATCAACTTTGTTTGAAAAAGAGTCATCAACTTGGCTCCTGTTGGACTAGTGACTGAGTAACTTAAGAAATGGGTTCGGCGCTCTTAGTTGAAGCAATTGTAAGAAAATCAACTTTCTTATAAAGAATAAAAGACGGTTACAAATGCAGTTCTGAAAAGGAAGAAAATTTTCCGTATCCACATGTAAAATGTATCCTGATTATCCTATGTGTTTTTGATCACCATGTAAAACAATTATTTACAAAAAGTGGGGCAACATCCCCTATTCCCTAGAATTTTCAGCTGCAACTCCTTTTCCGTTTTTGTGAGGAACTTCATGTTGGCTCAGAGCTTATTGTTGAACTATTTGTGCACCATTGTCGTGTCCCCTGACGACCTCCAGAACAGTATCTGCATTGTATCCGAATTCAGGAGGAGTGCCCGCAACAGTTATCACATTGCGAACTTGATCTGTACGAGTGATTCCTGCATACAGGAAAGCAACAATCCCATTTAAGATCGCAGACTGCAAAGATTAAGGTAAATCTTACTCAAGGTAATTTGGTTCTAAGGTGCAGGATAGCTAAGAACATCACGAAATAATTGGGGGATGATGTGATTCTAAAAACTTAAAATCAAGACCTTAATAATAGGCCAAGAAGTTAACTAGTACTTACTCATTCCATCACGATTGAGGGCGATATCCAAGTTTCTGTAAATTGTACTGATTGGTGTCACAAGATGGAACCTCACTTCAAGCTGTGGTCAAGGTTCAAGATGATAAATCAGTTTAACGAACCTGCTGTTGAAGTAAGTAACAAGGAATTATGAATTAATACTAGGATAATCTGATAATTGATGAAACAAGAATTAACATCACTTAATCTTGAAATTTTCGGCAAACAAGCTGGTCATTTTCGTAAATTCCTCTTGAAAATCGAACTTGATATTATGTACGTACCCGTTGATTTGGGCGTTCGGGTGCCACAAACAAATGTTCGTTTGATCGACGACGAGTTCTGAAAATCTGCAATCATTGAACATTAACAGAAGACTAAGTTCAGAACTTTTTGATGACAAGAGCCAAGGATGCCCAAAGGATGCAACCAGATAAGAACTTCTACTGTAAATTTTCACACGCTGAAAAGTAGACTGCAGTTGATTGCATTGAATTAACATATGCCGAAGGATCGAAAAGTTTGTTCAATTACATCGTCGCGAAGATAGTCGTTCAACTGGGAGCCCATGGTGACGAAACACTGGATGTCTGAGAGAGCTTGAAAATATATGTACTATGACACTAACACGCTGCAACAGAGTCCACGCTCGAGAGAGAAGGTAGAGGTATTGTATTCTCTAGTTGAAGTACCTGTTCAAAAACGCACATGTGAAACATCATTAGAATTTTTTGCCAAAGATTTACAAACAATATGATCAATATGCATGGTGATCTACATCACTTACTACTGATCAATGTCTCCAATTCATCAATCCCAATCTACAACCAACAAATGAAAAACCGACATAATAACACTGAATAGCCAAATAGCTCCTGATTAAGCATCACATCAAAGGCAAATTTCTTCTCTCACTCTTGACATGGAGTTTTAACGAGACATACCAAGCATTGATTAGCCGCTTGGTTGCAGCCTGGCGAGTCTTCGATGGTGACCGAAAACGAAAGGCAATGCGAAAAAATGTTATACACTGTGAGGGCTGGACGGCCTGTTGAAATAAACTGATGGTTTGGATGGAGATTCAGAACGTGTAACTTATATTTGTGAAATTAAATGTCTGCTAGATGGCTACGATGCAGACACGTCGTCACACCGACTGGGCAGACAAAACTCCATTGGAAATTAGCTCCAAAATTTTTATATTTCGAAAAGCGTGTCTGCACGGTTTGCTCAATGTGTACTAAACATCGGCCGAGAATTGTTATCAGGAGTACTTAACAGAACTTGGATTCCTAACTGTGACTGAACTTCGGAGTAGCAGCTTTATTTAGCTTCATTTCGTTAGATTGCATTAATATCAGGTCTAATCCACATCAAGCTTGACTGGATGGTCTAGGCACTGTAATCATGATTGAGTTAAATAAGAAATTCATGCGATTTCAGATTTCAACAACACATTGGGTTTGATTATATATTTCAACGTCGACGACGGCCATATATACAGTCGGTGATCAGAGCGGTACGTAACGTGATTTAACTAATTCTTCTTCACATATCTGTAAGCATGGCAACAGCACACGAAATCACGTAACAGATTTAAATTAAATTACTACTTTGCTTCATCTACACTCATTCAAATCAAGTCGGCAACAGATTTGTACATGTTTCCTTTCGGCAACGGTCACTCTGTTCCATTCCCAACCAAGTAAGTTACTAGATGACGAACAACGCAACTTCTAAGACGGAGACGCTTACAAAAGTAATGCACTGGTCAAATGTCAACTGAAAAACACCTCTGCAGCCCTACTTTGAGACCGTCAGCTTCTTACCATTCAAATTTCAAGTCAGCCTAGATAATCAAAAGCCGAATGATTAAAAGAAAGGACTAGCGTCATGGCAACTCTACTTTCTTCATTTTCATATCTGTGGGGATGAAACATCAGGTTGATTCTCATCGGCCGATGCTAAATTCTTATAATATTCAGTATGGCACACATCAGGATGTATCACTAGACTTTATTTTCCACATAATGGAAACCTCGTATTATTTGTTGTGTGTGTGTGTGTGTGTGTGTAATCAAGTGTTCAGTAGGTTGTTGATCTTTAAGGCTTTAGCTTTAAAATGTTTCCTGTAGTTTCTGTGGGTGAGTCAGCAAGTGTGTTCAGCAAGTATTGAAGCATAATTAACCCCAAGGTAGACAATCACCTTGAAGACACAAATCAACAAATTAACAATTGATTGTATTATGCGTAACTTGGACCTTTGTTCAAATCCGTACAGAACTCCATTTTGGAACTGGTGTAATACATTTCCCAAGGCTAGATCTGCTGTAAAGTTTTCTTAAAGATTAGGAAGCATTGTAAATCTGCATGCAAATACGGCATAGATCAGCACCTAATATATTAATTGTAAGCCTGGCGCAGGCTATTCAGTGCTTCCAAAGTCTAGTCATTGTACTCAAAAAAGTGCAATGGAAAAGCAGCACAACATGTGCAGGCTTTGAGAGTACTCTCTAAACTGCCAAAATTCTAAGGAAATACCATTATATTGAATATTTCGCTAAGTCATGACTACCAGCCAGTATAAAGCAAGAAATATGTGTGCGTAAACTTGGAGGAAAATCTACTATTTCAAAAGGTCCTGACTCAGCATCACTTGTTAACATCGTTTAGTGAAGTTTCACACTGAGTTTCAACGGCCCATGCTAAGAGTTGGCCTCTCAATGTCTGCAGCATGTCGGTGAGTAGTTTGCTGTTGCCCAAATACGAAAGGATATCCCACATAAAATGCAAACTGTTGCAATAATTGAATGTCTGAGTTAAGTGGGTAGGTTATATGAAAGCTGTACCTGATTGAAATGTCCGCTAGATGACGATAATGCAGACAAATTGAAATTTATTTTAAATTATCAGTAGCGTCACGCTTGTCTGCTCAATCACTGGTTAACATGTATGGGCGAGTAATTGGCAGAAGATTAGCAGAATGTTAGCAGGATCACCGAGTGTTATGGACTTAATATAGTAGCTAGCAGCTTCATCATTTGGATTAGATTCATTGTCACGTCTAATACGTATTAATTAATATTATTAAGTACTATTAATTGGGACTGATTTCAACAATTTCTGTGATATTGTGCAAAAGAGTCCACTTGAACGTGGACGACCATACGGTCGATCGATGCTAGGCAATTACAAAACGGGATCAAATGAACTTCTCTCAAGTTTGGCCGTCCATAATCCATTGCTAGAACACGGCAAGAAAATTACAAAATATAACGGACTTGGGTTTGTAAAAACACCTTTGCTTCACTGGCACAACAAGATCAATAATCAAAACATGGACCTGCAAGCACATATCACCACCTTCGTTGTGCAAGCTGTTGATATTCTGATTCGTCTCTCTCGAGGTACGTCGGTTGATATGAGACAGTGGATAACGCAACTCCCAAGGAGTCACCGACTTCGGCGAGGCACAAACTTCAACCCAAAATTCTTTTACACCTCAGTAATCATGAGACGACCTCACTAATCACTAATCATTGCCATGGTCGGTCTGGATTGCAGACTTACTAATTTGAACTTAAATTGAAGCATATTATTCGAAATACCAAATATGAAGTATCCCAACTGGATTCGAAATAAAATCAACAAATAGCCTCAATTACACACATATGTGGTCATTTCTTGCGAAGGTTGTGCTAAAATGGAAAGATTGCCCCAACTTTATCAAAATTTGTAAATACATAGTACCTAGAAACTAAGAGTGAAACTGTGGCTAAATACATAAAAGTTCTAGATCTCTATTGTAACCTTTCGGGAAGGCAGGAGAGGCTGTGTACAAAATGAAAGGGAAACTAGATTTGCAACTCAGCAGAGTATATGCATTTGAAAAAACGATCATATACAGATATAAATAATCGGCATATTTACACATGAATGTTTGAAACAAGGAAGAAGAATTGGGTATCCTAACTTAGTGGGCATCACCCTCTGCACAGGACATTATGATAGTTGCTGAGTATCCTTATAAATTTTTAATTATTTTTGGAACACCTCCGTATCATTTCTTCGGCGGAATCATTGTTGCACCAGTGTCGTATTTCCTGACTTCCACAAGTACAGTGTCAGCTCCGTATGTTTTTTCAGGAGGAATCCCGGAGACAGTGATTTCCTTGTTTGAGCCAGTTACCACGCCTGCACAAAGTAAAAATTTAATTTAGAGGTGAATTTGACTACTAAAGTAGATATATATTTTGTTAAAATCTAATGACTGAAAGAAGACATAATTGTAAAATTGGATGTTGTGAACGCATATTTGCCAACCTTGGCCTATTTCTGAAATTCTGAGAAGCCTTAAAATCAAAGATTCTAGAGCCTCTAAATTTCAAGAACACAAATTTCAAGAACATCATGTCAATAAATTATCAATACTTACTCATGTTATTTTGCCAGAGTTTTTTCTGTAAGGCACTCATATCCGGTGCACTGAGGTTTTTCTGAAGACGAATCATCACTTCAATCTGTGCCCAAGTTGAAGATACAAGAGTAATTAGTAGTAAATTATAAGTCTGGTAATTTTAATTCAACCCCTCTTCAAACTCTGTCAATATAGATGAATCGGATGGCTTTAGATCAATTCTGGACATGTTCCAAGGGTACACTCTGATCGCCTCCTGCTATTCAGATACTTTCCTACTCTGTTCAGATACTTTTGAAGAGTTTGGATCAATGATCATGTACCTTCTTATTGGGCTGTTCTGGTAGACCAAAGAGGCCATATTGTGCATCACCAGGACCCATTGGGAAAATCTGCATTCAGTGTGATGAACATGATTCAATACAAGGAATGAGAGAGAAATCTTATATTGTGTATAAAGTTACAAGTTCAAAATTTACAAATTGAGTGTCCGATAACCATGAAGAAATTAAAGAAATTATTAGATATTACACATGAGCTAGCACTCTCCTCGAGGTCAAACATCAGATTAGGCCGAAATGCATAAAGCTACTTATACGTACATATTATTACCTTGTTGTGATCCATGTTGACGCTTCAAACTCTGGTGACTGAGCTTGATTCACCGATGAGCCGGCGTGGTGCACTCTGAGACAACACTTGGGTATTTAGCTGATAATTTACTAGTTGAAGTAGGCTCTGTCCAAAGATCAGCACACCAGAAATTTTACTGAAGGATCATAGTTTATGATCAACTTGCATGATGAACAAGGTGGCTTAGGATTACTCGATGTTCTCAGTACTAAGTGAAAATCAAATCTTCAACCAAATATTAATTCACAGCCCACACCGAGTCTGGCTTACACAGGAGATACTCGAACATTGATGAATCTGTTTTTCACAGACTACCTCAGCAAACACTCTCCTCAAAGTTCAAATTGATTTTCAATGACAACCGAGGAGAACAGCTTGCCTGCAGATTGATGTTGAAAAGCCTTGCAGTAACTAAATTACTGATGGTTGCTGTCGAGAGACGACGTTGTATCTGCATGGAGATGTGTTGATCATATTTATCGTTCAAAATGTCTGCATGCAGACATTGAGTTCAAATTTGCAGACTAAGGTCATGAATCCGTTGTAATATGAAAATTTCTAAAAAACCAAGCAAGCGCGTGACTATCCGTGGACGGTGATAGCTTGTGTAATTTTGAAGTTGTTCAGTGGAACTCTGGTTGGAGCGGTATTTACCGTGTTTAAAATAGCTTACAAGACAAATATAACAGACTTTTCTGGCAACATGTCTGATATTTTTCGTGCTACACTGTGCTAAATAAGTCTGCAGATAAGGTACTCACACAACTAAAAGATGTGTCGTTTGTCACTTTTAAAGTTGAAAAAGGAATGAAATTGCTTCATGCACATGGGCTTTGTGAGTACTGGTGAGTAAATTTGGTCACATGCTGACAGAAACATCAGTATAATATTAAGTTACTGTTATTGTTTCCACAAAATGGGGAATGAAAAACGACGCATTACCTACTAGTGTCATTTAAATAATTTTAGTTCCTAACTTAGTAATCATCATATTCATAAGACAAGCAGCATACTTAACCCGATGATGTGGGTTGTGTAAGGGCCGCTTTACATCTAGGGGCCGGGCCAACTTTTCTTGAGGCCAATTGCTTGAAATTTCAGCCCATTTTTGGGTTGGGGCCGGCCTCAAGTCCTCATTATAATAACATTAGAACAAGGGCCAATTTTCCCTTATGTAATGGCCTTCGGGCCAAGAAGCCGGGCCAATCCATCAAATCTAGAAAAACAATCCATTATTACTTGAAGTCATGAAGGAGCAAAGAAGGATGTGGTGGATGAGATTGTCGGAGGCTCCTTCTTTATACCACGAGGTGGTGGGCTCAATTCCCTACAGCTTTAGGACTCACCGTGATTGGATGGCATTAAAGGCTTTTTTATTGTGATATATTTTTTTAATTAAAATCTGACATTGGCCCCGAGGCCAAGAGTTGGCTTTCCATTCTCGGTGCACCCAATTCCCCGAGCTCGGGCCATGTCAGACCTTCCATTTCTTGATTAAAAAAATTCTGCCACCAACTTGGCCCGAGGACTAGATGTAAAGGGGTTCGGGCCAATTTTTTCCTCTCAGCCAATCACGATTGAGGATTTCAGCCCTCAAAGGGGCTGAATTGGCCCGGCCCCCAGATGTAAAGCGGCCCTAAGTAAGCCATCAATTTGTGGAAGATCACAGAGTACTATGACATAAATCCCTCTCACAATGCAAGGGCTTGATTTTTTTTCATTTATCATACTGTCGGGAAGAATCGCACTGTTAAAGTACTAAGCAAACTGCCGTCTCTCGGTCTGTCACCGAAAATGTGTAAATGAACATTGGAAGCAGACTGTGGAACACGGTTGCTTATTCCATAGTGCCCAATGCCCACGAGGATAAAACTGACTATTTCCATATCTACAGGAGGTTAATCAAGTCACTAGAAACTTCTGAAGAAGAGTCATTTTGCATATCAATGGATAGAGGAAGTTTTACTTCCACAGTACAGACACTATTTTGCACTATTTTTATTTAAAAGAATCAAATCTACTCAAAAGGATTTCAAAATTGTCTGCACATAGTAACTACAATCTGACAACAAGAATTGTCTCTAGAGTATCAATGCCAAGTCTATTAATTTATGGATTTCAAGTCAACCAACAGCGGCCTTTGAAAATATCTAGAGATTTGAAAGTTGGTAGTCAAAATGAGGGCAATGAAGCACAAACAAGTTTAAATAGGCACTTTATAGAATCATTTCTAAGGTGGCAGCACCAAAATTCAAATACTATTGGAGCATTTTTCCTAGTAATTGACACAATTGGTGTAAATAAAATATACAACAATTGGGCAAACATAGAGATTATGAACAAAAAAATCAGAATTTCAACAATTGAATAAAATTTCCTATAAATTTTGACAATGTCCAAAAATTACAATTCCAATCATGGACAAGACGTGCTTAAGAGAAACCCATATTAGCAAACTACATAAAGGAGTCTTGATCATATTAAGTAGACCAATGAGTAGCCACTTGCGCAATCAAAAATTGGAGCCATTTTGAATTGTTGATGTATGTCTAAAAACACACTATAATTAGATTGTGTATCATTATTGGTGCTCCTACCTTATACAAATTAGCAATTTAAGCCTTATTGCACAATTTTGAAAATATGAATTATATGTTAAGTAGATGGATAATGAAAAAACCAATTAACTTCTAAAAGACAAAGCAACCACTTTTGGGTTGCGCCAGAAATAGAAAACCGAGTAAAATGCCTAGAAGGATTGGATTTGAGTGTTTTTTGTTCCTTACCTCTTTAGAATCAAGTTGGCAATAAGGATACACTTAAATTTTAGTGAAAAAGTGAAACCCTGATTTTAGAAAAAAGAAACAACATGGGTTGCTGAGGTGTTTCTACAGTGAAGTAAGTAATTCTAAAGTGAAAATGTTTCAATTGTACTTTGAGCACATTGTACACTAAAATGAAGATCCCTGCTTGTGGATTTTTTTTCTTAGCATTTCTTTTTTTTGGAAATGCTTGTATGACCACTACTTTAAAGTTTAAGGCTTCACCATTTTTTATTTATCAGAAACCCTGTTGAATATGCTTAAAATTGCTATGTTGAAATAAAAAAAATTCAGAGTCACACTTATGTCAAACCCATTTTCTCCAAATTGGTAACTCAGAAAAATCTTTAAAAAATTGAGCATGATCCTAACATACTAAAGAAGAGAATTAGCTTGAGTTACCATGTTTTTATAAATTTCTAAAGTAGCAATTTTTAGTCAAACTCGGAAACTCAGTGTTAGTATTTCAGAAATTCACTAATCTTCCAAACTTCAAATGTTATTATCTCCCAATCCGTTGCTTCTCCAAACCCAAAATTTGGTACATATTGCGGTAGTCCACTACTTTCAAAGATTCAACGGTTAAATTGCTTATGGTGATTCTCAAATTTGTCTCACTTTGAAAAATGCAAGAATGACACTCTAGGTATTGAATAATTGTGGAAATACCCCTGCGTTCTTCAGGGGTTAAAGTATCAATAAATAGTAATAAAATATCAAATTATTAATATACCTTGAAATAATAATGCAAAAATATTATTTCTATCTTATTATCTTACTTTGAGATCCTTCTACAAATGGAACACATCGCCAAGCTTACACAGGCATGCAAACATCAATCGTAAACGAAGAACCAAATAATCGACCTCTCGGAGGCTGCATTGTGCGAGCGCCATGGATGTTGATTTGGCTCAGTCCTGCCAAGTAAAAGATGGGTGGGGGCAAAAACCATGCCGGCAGCTGCGGGATTGAAATATATCTGCAATGCCCCACTCATTCAAGTAGATCAAAAGCTTTGAAGGCCGAAAATGTGATACGCAGAAAGCGTCGTATGTCAGACATCACGGTTAAGTCCACCGTTTCACTCAGCTCTATAGTGTATCTGATTGTAAATAGAATTTAACTATTTTCATTGCGTCTACTCACATTGAGAAAGTTTTGACATACAACACTTGATTATATTCTTTACAGAAGATGCTATGCGCAGATGGTGCCGGAGAGATATAATGTTCTCACTCTTCCTCTTAAATTTTTTTGACGTTGACAAACAGAAGGTCCGTTGTTTGCGATTGTACAATGACTTCTTGGATCGCAAGCAGAGAAGTGTACAAAATTGGCGACAAAATGCGAAGCAGTATAACGAAAAGGTTGACAGGACAAAGATTAAAAGCCCGAAGGTACGTCACAATGCCAGACTTATTGCGACTCATAGTTTTGTCCACATGGTTTTGTCCGCAGATCTTCTGTTGGTGAATTGTAACCATCAGCCTTTGTTGTACGTTTGGTATTGTGTATGCTGGCCGATGGAGCACTATTCAGAAGTTACAAGGCCAGTTTGCTTTTGCGGAGCTTATGGTCTTCATTGTGGGAAGTGTTGCTTAGACGTGACGTAGCTTTGTGACACCCACGTTCGTAAATGCGGGGCTAGATAGAAATCCCTGGAATGAATCAGAAATTGTTATTGTATCTTACTGTAGAATGAGAAAACTTTGACTTCTTAAAATATAAAGTTTTTCCATTATGGAAGTGGTTTGTTTTTTAAGTTTACAGGCAATCATGCTTATTACTTACATAAAAGAATTCAAAGGCAATAGAAGGATGTAATAGAAAAATTGGAACTTTCTATCATGGAGGAAAAAATGACTAAAGGAACATATCCTTTCTCCTAGAGGCCTACTAGAAAATAATTGTGTTAACACAAAGCTTTGTAATTCCCTACATTCACAATTTTTTTCAAAAAACCTCATTCAAAAATTGATATTGATATTGTAGGAACCTACCCAAAATCCCAATTGTTTGTGTAATGCACAGGAGTCCTAACTTGGATGGAAAAAATTGGAAATTCTGGAAATTCATTCATAATTATTTTAAACCTACAGACATCCATGTCTAACCATCTTATATTCAAATACTTTACAAGCTTATGTCGTCAATTGTCGTCCTATCTTTCAATATTTCCTGGCTGAACAAAGCATAAAAAATAAGAGATGATAATTTTACATTAGCCTACAAGCAAAGTTGATATCGGTAGACAGCAGACTCGGGTCTGCCAGCCACCACGAGCAGACACTTCGAGAACACTTCAACACGGGAGAACAGTATCACTGGAAATTGCCAAGTATGATGAGGGTTGGGTTGTTGCACTGCAGACGGAAACAACGATCAGGGAGCCGTGAGGTGTAACGGCTCATCAGACTTCCGTCTGCAGGTTCATATCTTGTTTTCATGATGTCGGAGTCACAAAATTAATTATAACATTTCAATAACGGGTGCGGGTTACGCACGGAGTGTAGACGGTGCTAAGAGATGTGCACCGTGTCTGTAGCCATTTTGAAGCCGCGCTTGAATTGTTGATGCAGCTTCCAGGTATGGTTTGAATTGATCATCTTCGCCAACAAAGGTAACGTACAAGGAGCTCCCAGCTTAAGAGTCTGCACAAGTATATTCGTGATCCTGTACTGTTCCTGTATATAAAGAAATAAATGAAGGACCCCATTCACACAAGGCGCGGTGTAGTCATGCCGTAACTTTTTATTGTTCAGTAACAGCAATCTACAAAGTACGTCATCCTTTAACAGGTTCATACAAATGCTACTGTGCTGTACAGAGGATGGAACATCTTGTTTTGAACGCTTAGGGGCAACCATTAGGTTTAGAAGTGCAAATGTTTGTCAAAGCAGCTGCATTTTACATTCTGTAAAAATAATAGATGCATTTGCACCTTCGACTGAGGACTCCGAATCACAGAATAGAACACACAATTACTTGAAGGTCGTGTGCTCAAACCACTGCCGAAGGATAACCTGAGGCAACAAATACCAGTACTGTTATAGAATAGAACGTCGTATGTCTAAGACCAAATGTTAATGTAGATTTATCACATGCCATCACGTTCTTATGCATAAAGTTGCAAAAAGAACAAATGCAGTGGCAGAGGGGAGGACATACTGGGCAAACGGGATTGATGTTTAGGCCTTCTTGGAGCTCAAGGTTGTCTACCAGAAGTTGCACTGGTCGGAACTCAATAGCATCACTACGACCTCTGAAGTCTGCATAGACAACCAATTCTCTTTCCAACAAGTGCTCGAAAGCCTACACAAGTCCACCGCATCATCATTAGCAAAATTATCATACGCAAAGCAAGGGTCCAAGAAAACTACTACATTAAACGTTGCAGAGCGTACAACGGGCATTGAGTGTGTGAATAAGACGTTACCCGCAACGCAATTTCACGAGAATAATGATCACTTGTTTTATGAGTTTCTTGCAGGTGCTGATATTCTGAGTCACCCATGTCGGTTTGAATCCATTAGTTACATACGATATCCTCAATAATAGCAATAATACATTCAGTAAAATCAGTCTCCACAACGCCCACAATGTTAGAGGATGGCAACTGAGTAGCAATTAAAAGCACGTAAAAGCACGAGGAGAAAATACTTACCTTCAAAAACAATGGTAAAATTATAGGTCTCTTGTTCTTTGCTTTCCAATCGCTTCATGCATACAAGCAAGTAAAGCTCTAGAACTGACAAACCTGCCCAACGGAACAGCATAAGTACTTGAACTCTTTGTTTTCTGGGAATAGAATTTGCAAAACGATTATAATGATTGTGTAACCTGTTCATAACTCTACACTGATTGTATTATTTCCAACTGATTCCAGAACGGCACGACCCATGGTTACATTATAAAACAGTAATAGTTGAACTCATTTTTCCTGCTTTTCATTCTGCGAAAGTGAATTAATTCGCAGGCAGCGACCGATTGCCAGGACAAGAAAACACTTACCTTGTAAAGCTTCACGCTTAAACTGAGGGTAAAGGGACGCGTTAGCAGCTTTGAAATCAGCAACTGTGAGCAGCCCTTTTCCTTGATCAAGATTGCAAATTGCTCTAAGCCTGCAAAATGTGGTACTTCTAGAGTAAATGAGAAATTCATCACCTATAAAAGGAGGTTGGTAAATTGGTCTAGACCCACCAGAATGAACTACAAATCTTGAATAGATTACAAACGATATAAGGATAAAAATAAAAATAAAAAACACTCATACATAGGCTTAACCACCAAAGCCAGACCTTAGTTAGTAAAGACCACCAGTTTTCTAGGAGTGTCCTCGAAGTGGGACAAGTCCAGACTTTCCAAAGAAAACTAAAATGCAAGCAAACATTGAGGAGAAAATTACGAAATAAAGAACTTACGCAAGATCCAAGATTCGGTGAGGGCTGGGATCTAAAGAGATGGTATGGCAGATGATGTCTTGTATGCTTGCCTCTAATACTTTCTGTAACACAGTTAAGTGAAGTCGCAGCCTTCCATGTAACAAAAAATAGGGATAAATCTCTAATGAAGTCACCAAATAGCATGTATCAGGTAATAAACTAAACACGAAAAATCTATGTCTAAGCTGAATTCCTGACAATCAAAGAAACATTCATTACTAAAATTCAGAATTAGAAAGCTATGAATGAAACAGGTGAGGAAGGAGATGAAAGCAGGCGATCATTGACCATAGGAGATGGAGCAAGACACCAGAGCATAAACTCATTGGTAAAAGGATACTGTGGTGTTTTCATTCCACAATGTAACAAAGGTAGAATCCCCAAGAGATCCATCGGTAGGCAACATTAGCACATCATGCAGCAGCCTACAAGTAAAAACACAGCAAAATGACTCCCTTCAGACTCGTGCATCACATTGAACGCGAACTGTAAAAGCGACACATGTCGCAATACAAGTCAGATTCCGATAATTAACGCCAGATTTCTTCGCAACTAGAAAAGCACACGAATAGACCTGGTGAACTGTTGCTCTATAACGCACATTCTTTGATGATACTTGGAGCAGTTGTGACTATAAATCACCCAGTAATACAACTACGTAACGACTACGAAGACTCCAAAAGTACAACTAATTTATACTTGAGTTGGTAGAGTTCAAGACTTAACTTCCGGCAAACACAATTACACAATATAATTCAAAACAGAGCTCGAGTTTCAAGCTTGGACAGTAACTTACCGGCATGCAACTTCAGCGGAAGGGGGTAGGAAGAGCAACTTGCGATTAGAGAAACGTGACCTCACCCTCTTTTCCAAAAGCTCATCTGCATCCTAGACCATCATGCCACATTGAAGTCAAGCGTATGCACCTTCGTGTGAATATCTGCATGCTATATTTATAAGGTGAATGTTCAATTCAGTAAGTTTATGCTAGCACAGACCAGTTACGCCTATTCAGTATTCAACAACAGTGATATTTGTACATTGTTTTCAGATTGCGCTTACCAGGCGGCAACTTAGTCCCACAACAGCGGCCTGTGTTAAGGTCGACTGCATAGCATCTAGAAGATTGTACAAAAGTCTCTGTTTTGGTCTCTGAAATCCAGCACAGGTGTTGGTGTTAAAATCGTGGCGCTCAATTTAGAGGGACAATCATACCTATCTACTCCTTTGACTACTCGTTTTTCACGAAGACTCTGGTCATATAATTAGGAGAAAATGTAGGCAATTACCTGAGCAAAGAGGTCGAACTCCTCCAGTATAAAAATGACCGATTTATGTGATAGTGCAGACTCCCTGTACCACAACGAATTGAGGTCAAAGGTTTTCATCACAATAGGTCGTTCCCAGATGAAGCACGTACGGGTGAAAGGAATTGTTGCAAGTGTTCACAAATTATTATGAATGCATAGCAGTAGAAACTTCAAAAACAAGGGAGCAAGAGCCTTGGGCCCATGCGGGATCAGCTGACTGCAAGACAACAAACAGGACATCCTGCCGAAAACCTATGTCTACTGTCTCTAATCCTTAATCAAACCAAGTGAGCCTCTAACCAAGCGGACCTTCCAACTTTCAAGCTATCTTACTAGGGCACGCAACTCACTTCTCAAGGAATTTATAGACCAGAAAGTGTAGAAGTTCTCACTTGAGCATTGTAATTAAAAAGTGCAAGTTATCATCAAACGCTGCCTGCTCCCCCCACAACCCGACAAGTAAGCCCCATTCAATGACTGTATTCGACTTCACACAACCAAAGATGTAAGAAATTCCTTGTACATACATACTTGGAACAAAAAGAGCAGTGGCCTAAATAAAACATTTGCTACAACCAACACTGATGATCATACCGTTTTAGAAAATACAAGATGATGTTCCATACACAATTGCTCTGAGATTGCCTGCATTGGGACAGAGGACATAATCAATTGTCTATGACTTACTCACATGCATTAATTCTGCCTAATTTCCACATTCTCGAGACAACTTAACAAGACAAAGTCAGTCACCTGCAAAATTACCCCAAGATTCTCAAAAATGTGTAAATACTCTAAGGTTCATTCAATATATGTTTCTCCGGAAGAAGAAATCTTCAAGATTGTTACGAGGAATTAAGCGTCTATGCATTGGTCGACCAAGAGCTCCAGAAGGCAATGTGTCTTCATACAAGAGCGGAAAGCAGACTTTAACAGAGCGGGAAAGATTTGATACTGTGACACCTGAGAACATTACTCTTAAACAACAAATCATCTCACTTACACAAACTAAGATAACCCCATGATCGGGATTCTAAGGAACAAGGCAGACAGAATGAGCCCACCTTCAACGCACACCTATCATCAGCATGTAGAAGCCCATGGAGCCGAACCTGCACAGGGCTATCAAAATCAGGCTGCTTATAAGATTAAAAAGATTGCAATAGAACTACCGTAGTGTAAACTGAAGAGAAATCATGTTTGATTGCCCAGTAACAGCTTCATTCACGGGTGTGTAAAAACTACATTAATCATTAACCACTAAATTATTCTCAGATCTACCATCTCTCACGCACCGCATCTCAACCTGGTCACCTACAATTCAAAGGCCATATTCATAATCCTCAATCGTTCCTTGGCCTTACCACTGAGACTCTTTCGGGAAATGTCAGTTGAAGCTGAGCCAGCACGCGATCGGTAACCTGGCCCACAAAACACCAGAAGCCGAGATGTCACAACACTCTGTGCAGTCTCACAGACATAATATTGAAGACCTCAGATATCTCGCATTCAAATAAGAAAAACCCTCCAACTGATCAATAACCCGTCGTACCATAGTTTTGCCACACCCGCGAGGACCGAGGAGCAGCACCGAGTTATTCGACCCATTCTCAATGGTTCCAATTAGACAAGCTTCCAAATCCCTGCATGATGTCCAGGGGAAGAAAAATATCACATTCCCGCAATTCTCCACCTCAGAGCCCAAACCGATCCACAGGGCAGAAATTCCCAAACATCAAAGAAGCCAAAGCCCTTGTCCTGCTCTCAATCACTTGCATTACACTAAATGTCCCGCTACAAAACTAACAACCCAATCAACTCCCAGCCCTAAAACCCTAGGAATGCACAGCTAAACTGCACCAAACTGCAAAACATGTAATAATTCTCAGCTCCACATCCAATAATTCAACAACTAGAACAGAAACCACGATATCTTGCATTAACAGAACCAATCGACAAAGCTCATCTCTCAATGCAACCAAAACACTGATCACCCAATGCAACGCAAAATGTGCGTTCAATCCAAATGGCATTGGAAAAACGCACCTGCAGATCTTCTCGACGTCGGGCAGAAGAGGCAGCGCAACATCGTTCCCTCCTTGCCCCCACGACGCAGCACATAGCCTCCTGCGCAGAAACGACAGCGCTTCCTCGACGTCCTCCTCGCACACCATGATTCTCAGCGAACAAGCTCCAATTGCCTTTCTTCCACCTAATCTGGTTCACTCCACACCTGCAAACCTCTGGGCATCCGGAAGCCAGATCATGGTCCCCCTCGAGAGTGGCGAGATCCGTGAATCCTATGGCAGCATGAATCGGATCAGAGCTGGAATGGCAATCCGAGTGATCGTGGATTCACCATGGCGCTTAAACCCTAAACCCTAAACCCCTGGGCAAATGCAACCTCGGCAATGCCAATGGCATGCAATCAAGCCAACTTACATTTGTGTGCCCATCTACTCATCTCAGGTGCACTTCACAGTGACTGGCAGAGGGTTCGGAGGCAATGCACTTCCGGTCCTGGCATGCCCACTAGTGGGAGTCACAGTTGAGAAACCTCAGGGAAAGGATTCTCAGGGAATGAGTTACTTCATCCAAGTAGAAGTTACCTTGAGTTACCATTCTCCCACTTCATGGAATGTATGATGAGGTGTCACTCTCTCCTCCAACCTCAATGCATTCCGGGAGAATGGACTTCATTTCCTCTTTCTCGTGTCTGCCCTTACTGGTGTTCCTACCTGCAATAGATATCAGATAGTTTGTTGGATGTCAGATAGAACATTCGAGCGTTTAAGCTAACATCCCACAACATGTTTTCCACAACATCTCGGAAAATGTCATAAACGACATCTTAGATAACGTCATCTTACCTGAACCCCCAATACCAAACCTAACTTGTAACAAGCTTCATGTAACCAAAAAAAACAATACATCACTATTTTTTGTCACTCCAAACATAAATTCTCAATCTATAGTTGTCATACTCCACTTCAATACAAGTAAATATTTCCAAAACAATCATGATAAGAACGGAGCTCAAAAAAATTGTTAAGAAGGAGCAGTGTTTCTTTTACTGGCGAAATGGAGCCTAATGGCGAAATAAAAATAGAAATTGGCTATATTTGGATATAAAGTCCTAAAATCATTAATTGGTCGAAGCCAAAAATTATCCAACGTGTAACTTGGGTGGAGCTATCATTCCCCCAACAAATTGCACTTTTTAAGGTGTCCAATGACATAAAACTACATAATACCCGAAATTAGTTGGAAAAAAACAGGGATTGCCAAAGGGCTTTTCCATAATTTTTTTTGATGAAGCCAAAAATTCGCTCCCAATGTATTCTTTGTGGCCACCCTAGCACCAAACCATAAATCCTAGGATTTACACTGAGGAGTTTTTCCTTCAAGACCAAACCCAACTAAAACCTACAAAATTTAACACCTCAAGCCCTTCAACAACCTGAGAATGGCAAAGAAAGAAGAGAAACTTGTAAAAACCCAACACCTCTACACCTCAATCTAACATGCTAATCTCTAAAACTATGGTCCAGGAACTCTAGCACAAAATGTGTAGAAATGAAAGCAAGAATGAGATTCTAGCCTTGTATCTTCCATGAAAGTACCATGACCTAACTATGGTAGCAAACCCTAGCCGCCTCTATTCATTTAGCTTTATGAAAGTCATCCCTGTGGATAGACAAAAGTACGTCATCCTAGACGTCTCTCTTAACATTTGTGTGTTTAAACAAACATCATAAATAATGTCATAAAAAACGTATGTATCTTGAAATTTATCAATGTTCCCTAAGTATTATTTGCATGAATTTGTTAAACCTTACCCTAAAAGATGCTCTAAAAATGTCCAATGAGTTTTTTTTAAATAAATAATATATATTGACCCCTAAACGTCTATATTCCAGTACAAATGAAGAAGGTTTGCAAATACACATTATAAACTACATTCCAAGATGGATATTTTGAACTTGATGTATGTTTACAAGTTGTACATTTTGAATTTTAGGTTCTATCCATACAATCAAATCTGGAATTTTCTATCAGCAATATTTTTTTATAAAATTTGGAACTTAAATTTAAAATTCATTTGTAATTTGATTACAAATAAAAGATTGACAATTTGTTAATGAGATTTGTTTCCATGGGTTGAAATGTAATATTCTAAGTGTGTTGAATTTTTGGTGATTTTTGGGCCACATAATTTTATGACTTGATTTTTTCAAATGCACTTTTCAACTAAGATCTTAGATTTTTTTGGTGAATTACTAAAACATGAAATGATGCATAAAAATTATACAAAATTATCCCCTTTCTAATTGTTTCATACATGCATGAAGCTAACTTCCTATAAAATCTCCATAAAAATTTCATACTTTAAAAGTGTTTGATGGAAGAAAAATTAGTATTCAATTCTATACAACATGCATTTTTTACATGGTTGGACTTTTGTAATTAACTTCTAATGAACAAGAAAGCCAAAACCGTTTATTGCTATTTTGGCCAGCTTAGATAAAAGGATAAAAAGTAATATTCTGTCTAAGATTTATATAGAGTGTTCCCTATATTACAAAGTGTATGCAAGAAAACTTGCAACTTAAAGGTGAAATTCCAAATCTTAATTTTTTAAATGTTCAAGCCCAAATCGGGCAACTCGAAATATTCATTTTAAACCCTAAAGGCCAAAGAAAACCAAATGGGCTTTTTATTGTTTTGGGCAGCTTAGATGAAGGCTTTAACTTTGATATTTTGGGTTAGAATTTGGAGCGGGTATGGTAATACATAGAAACTATATGTGGTAGAATTTGAATAGCCAAATTCCAATTTTAGAATCTTATTATGAAATTTTTTGTTTTCAAGCCAAAAAAGGGCAACAAATCTCTTTAAAAAAATTAGTGTTATTTTGAAATCTGTTTTGGAAAAATATTTATGATCATACTACTCCTCACATTTTCAAAAAGTCCCATTTGAAAGTTTACCTATTTTACAAGGGCAGCCTTCAAAATTTACATGAGTAAGCTTCAAAGTTTTTTGTAATTTCAACAATTGTTAAAATTAGAGATTTGGGAATTTTTCAAATTACAATTTTTTTCCTAAAATTTTCAAACTCACAAATGTAATTTCTCACCGTTCACTTGCTTACTAAACCAAAAAATCATCTTATATTATAAATTAAAATTAATACAAAGATAATCTTAAAATAATTTTAAATAACTATAAAATATTAAAATAATGTTAAAATATTGAAATTATACTAAGATTTTAAATTAGTATTTTAAAATATTTAATCTGATGCAAGTTAGTGAGATGAAATAAAATTGCCACAAATAGTTACTAAATAATATTATATGATGTAATATGACACTAAAATTATAATGCTATAAGAATATGAAACATTGATTAGCTAAAAATATAGAATGCAATGTATTTGAATCTATTGGTAAAACAATTTTTAAGTTTAAAATAACTGCCAAAATTAGTATTATGTGCAATTTTTTAATTTTAAGTTTATATTAAAATAGTTAAAATAAATATATAAAATATTTTCCTTGCAACAAAGGAGAATAAATGATTTTTTGGCCAGCTAAACAGGCTATGTTGATTTTTACGCACGATATGGAAGAATGCAAAGAAATACTTAGATTAATCACTTATACAACAGTGTATTCTACTAATATTTTATGATGATTGACATATGTGGTATTGTATTAAAACTCAAAAAAATCCCTTGTGGATTAGTAGATCATGATGTTTTCATAACAAACCATAAAACCCTGCCTATTTCATTTTTTATTTATTTTTTTCACAGAAGGACTATGTTCTAGCTAAATCCACAGTAACTTCCACATACTTACACGCAATCAAACTAAAAGCACATGCCGACGTGGCACTGTCACGTTTCTGAGGACGTTGTTTTAAACATGACTATATTTACTACAACGTTCCGCAAAGCAAATACGTTTATGGTAACATGTCTTCAGTTTTCCGCCTTTTTTTCATGTTTGGTGCAACATCCACTAGAATCCGAGAGCCTAGGGATCGGCCCGTTCGCAAAAATATGTTTTGAAAAATTCACTCGATCAAAGGTAACGTCACAAAAAACACGGGTTTCTTATAGTGATCACCGCGTCCATCCTACAGACTACCTCGCCCCCTTCTTCCTGTGGATACTACACTCACGCCCCCTCTCTGCACGTCAAAATTGTACTACGATGCATCTTCTTGAGATCCCTCACCACAACAATCCTCATCTCCGAAATTGGGATCCTACGTTGGTGTTGTATCTAAGGCCCTCTCCGAGACTTGAGTAGTAGCTCCTCTTTGAGCTCCACCTCTCTTTCCCGCCATCGCACTTGAACTTCGTCAACCTCACATATCATCTAGTCAAACCTGCAGATAACCTAGACGTGGTTCCTAAAGCTGCGTTGTGACTCCACCAACTGACTTCAAGTTGGTATGAAAATAGGTCCATTTAACCCCTAAAGGCCCATTGTCCTAGAATGGGCTTTTTAAAAATTTGGGCAGGTTCCTAGAATTCCAATTTAATTCCTAAATCTTTGAAAAAAATAAATTAGGTAGGCATTTTGAAGAGGATTGTGCAGAATTTTTAATTTTTTTTTTTAACATACTGAAAAAAAGTTATGGGGTTTTGAGTGTCAAAAGCTGCATTCAGCCAAACTTCGGGCAAGCTCACAGCCACTGTCAATGCAGCAAATTCTGCCCAAAACTGCCCAAAACTGCCCAAAACTGCCCAAAATTGCCAAAATCTGCCAAAATCTACCCAAAGCCGAAACTTTGAAATTCCACCAAAAATTGAGATTTTGATATTTTTCAAAAATAAAAATTTCCGTGTATAGAGAAGGTAGTAGAGTATGTTCCCGCTGTTCCGATTTTTAATCCAAAATGTTTTCATATGCTATTTTATTGTCAAAAAACGGCCTTTGTTTGTAAATTTCAGTATACCCCCTAGCGGAAAATGATTGTTTTGGCAACCTTCTACAACTTTTTTGAATATGAGTTTTTTAACACAATTAGCTTACTCAGTCTTCTTTGCCGTGCATCAAAACCCCCAAAATCCATAATGCAAAAAAATGGTTATTTGGGCCTTCAAAACTCTGCTGATCCCTTTTTGCGCAGAAAAAAAACTTGTTTTTCAACTTTGAACGTTACGATCTTGCAATTGGTGAGGAATGAGTGTGTAAGATTTGGTGGACATGTAGACATAGAAGTTAGCTACGAGATCTTACGGTTAGATGTACTAATTAAGACCCCAAGTTTGCAAAATCGATCTTGCTTTGAAGAGGGGCTGTTTTGAGGTAGTTTTGATGAAAAACACCCTTGGTCCTTTAGGGGTTAAAGAGCCGATCTTTTTGTTGACTGTTCTCTCACTGAGGTTGCGGCATTTTCCTCTTGCCGGGACCATTCTTTATGGAACACTGCGGATGCTCTAAGAAGATTTTAAGATCTCAAATTCTTCATGTTGAAATATTATTTTTATAAACCTTTAAACAATAAACCAAAAGTTAAAAATTAAAAAAAAAAATATTCAAACTCCAACCTCTGTGTACAAATGTATTATATTGCAAAATCTGATATACTTATTATACTTTCCATAGATGATGGAAAAAAAAATTTTAAAAAGAGGTCCAATGTACCAATTATTAGTAATTGGTGGTGAAAATGCATTCAAAATCTAAAAATCCCAGCCGGATCTGACGTTTATTATTTCATTTACTCAAAGTAGACTGAATTGTCCGGCCTGACATCATCAGAAACGCGTGATTCAAGTACACTCTCCACTTTTAATTGAAGATCCTGTTAAGATATGGTACCGTGGAGAAATAAAATATTGCCAAACCACGTCGGTCATCGCGGTTCCCAAGCTGCGAACCAGCACCGGACTGAGGATTCACGTTCTCCAACACGTTCCCCAGCTGGCGAAGGATCGTGGCCATCCTCACGACTCTCATCCGACGGACCCCGCTTTCCGGTTTGTCTGTACAGACAAAATGGTCGTCACCATCCTGCCAAGTGTGGTGTACAGACACTCTTTTTTTATAGTTTTAATATGAATTCACCTGGATGGAATTCTATGGACATTGCAGACAATGTTGCACTTCACCGCCCACTATAAGAGCCTAGGTTCAGACTTGTTCTCTTGACTGATTGCAAGGCTTTCTCGCTGTTCATGTGTTGTAGACAGAAGCTAGTATGGTCTGTCTCCTGAGAGATTTTTATCAGCTGTACTAGTTCCTTCCACTATGGTTGTTGTCATCGATTGGAGTTGGTGAGTGTGTTTCCTTGATATGCTTTCTCTTGCCGGATTTAGGATTTCTGATTGAGGAGAAGTTTGTTGGATTGAACTAGACGAAGGGGTTTACTTGTCACTGTTGTAGCTTGCTGTTACCAGTTGATTGATGATCAAACTAAGTTCTCCTCACCTGAATTGTGCAGGTGTTTGCAGGCATGGCGCTGCGTCATTATTTTCCCTTGACTTCAAGCATTTCTCCTCACAAATCTTTAACTGAGTGTCACTAGTGTATTGGACTACACAGCACTCTGTGTCTCTCGTATCCGAAAAATCAAATCATATATTAGCTACCCACTTGTAATGGGTGAGATTTGAGTAAAAGAAAATGAATCCATGTACTAGTTGCCCTTTCTTATGTGCGAGATTCGTGTGAGGATAGAGTGACCATGATTGAGCGTGCGATTTCATGTTTTCATGTTCGATTTTGTCGAGTCCGCTTGTGGACTTTCGGGATACAGTTAGTGCTTTTGAGATCAGCACTTGCAACACATGCTCGAACCGAATTATTTCTTTGCTGGGGCTTGTGACTGTGAGCTCCGTATAGTTTAGTGCTTGCTTTAGGATCACTTTCCAAGTCCTCTGTGTGAATCTTATTAGGCACTAGGAAAATGATCTTTGTGCAGTCGGACTCCTCATCAGTTATGTAATAGCTGACACCCTGAGAGGAATCGATTTCATGTTTCATGATGCTTCAGCTTGAGAACAAGCTCTCGATCTGGATTCAAAGTAATAGTGCGCGTTGTAAGACCAGTGTGAAGGAACAAAATTTTGTGAGCGTGACTTCTGACTAGGCATCAGAGACAGATCCAACATTTTCGAACGATCATGTATTGCAGACAAGGACTAAGTACATGGATCCTCACACATCACCTGCGCCAACATTTGCCTACTCTCAGCCACGCAAAGACTCCGTTCTAACTTCCGTTCAAATGTCTAGCCCTGCTCAGCAAGTTGACGTGTGAAGAATTTCACCACACGCAGAACTGATCTATGCCACTAGCCGGATCCATTCATTAGCGGTGGAAACATGAGGATGGTGTTTCTGTAACGTACTTGGGATAGCTCTGGTAGCCATATCCCCCAAACGATTTCTACTTCGGCAGGGACCTCGGGTGCAGAAGGGCCAGGCCGGTCCTCTGGCCCTGAGGAAGGCGGACGCAGGCCATCAGGATTTTGATTGGCATTTGCAGCGCCGTTGTTAGCATTTGCTGCGTTGTTGGCATTTGCTGCGTTGTTGGCATTTGCTGCGTTGTTAGCATCTGCTACGTCGTTGTTAGCATCTGCGGCGTTTGCATTATCCATGGTAGATTGCGAGTTCTTCGCTGATGCAGTCTAGAAACCCTTCTTTAAATGTATTTGAAGAGCTGAACTATTCTAGCTCTGCACAGCTTGAAAAGGGTTTGAATCGAAATGAGCAGCAGAATTGCGCGCAGTCACCCAGCTAGTGTTGCATGTCGCACAATATCCTAATGTCTGCCTATTCTAAGGCTAGGCCAGAGTAAAAATTGGACGTATTGAACAGATTAAAGGCGGCCTTTCTTAGCTGCAAAACCGAAAATTTCCAGGCAGATATCAAGTAAGCAAGCTGCAATTCCAATCGAGAAGGAATGCATTTTGACTAGAGTTCTAGATCAAAATATATTAAAAAAACAATGGAACTAAATCCGATATTCGGATGTTTGGTGACCACTCTGGAACCACCTCTGATGTCTAAGGGTTAAATAGTTCAATACTACACAATATGCTGGAACTATATTGCCCAAATGATGTTGGCTCGATGATTATATCTCAATAATTAAAAATTAATCAGAAGAGTTTTACCCACTCCACTCAAATTAAATCACTTTGAGGTCCAAATTTTAAAATCACCACTAAATTGGAAAATCAATAATTTCAAAATTTCAAAATTAACCAAATATGTACATGTGTTTCCAATATGGCCCACTTCATTCAGTACCGCTAAAAAGTATAACACTATAGCGGATATCTTCGCCTTGAGTACACTACCTCCGATTCTCTGTAAAAAATTTACCACTCCTTTTCACTGTCTTTGATACAATACCAAAAGAAGTGTCCTGCCAGGAACTTGGCTTGCTCTGGCGCGAGGAGGTTGAAAGCTGTATGCCCAGACCCCGTCACTGTACCTAAATCCGACACTAGAATTCTCCCGGCATGTTGATTTTGGGTTCAGTAACGGTTTTAGATGTGCATCCTGTGACGCTATACTACTAAAAAATAGGACTGATTAAGACAATTTTTTAAGACACTTTAAAGATATTAAAGTGTCTTAAACATGATTAAAACACTTTCTAAGACACTGCCATGTTTTAAAAGTGTTGCTTTAAATTAACCCTATTTTCAAGTAGTGCTACGATGTGCAAGCTGAATACGATGTGCACGCTGAAGAGTGTGCTTGTCGAAGGAGTTGATGATGTTAAGAATGATCAGATTGCAAGAATCTGCAAGCGAGATCGGGGTCTAAAGCCGCAGGCAGACTTGGACAAGTTTCCTGACCCTGGACAGAGCCCATGGTATAAGGAAGATTCTAGTCTCGGAACAGAAGCATAGCACAATAAAACATTCAAAGCGGGCTGGAGATACTGCACCTGACAGAGGCACAGGTGACAAAAAACCAAGTAAACTGACAAGCAGCGCCGAGAGTTGTGGAGCGTTGCGCGCTGCTAAAACCCTCTCGAGCTTGTTCCTGCATGCATAAATCAACGTCGTCTTGAGTCTACCCTTCGCTTCCTCCGCGGATTCAAACGTCGTTAGCAGATCACGGTGCAAACTAGAAGTACGCTATACTATGGGAGAAGTTTCAGTTTCGCAAGCAAAATCTAACTGTGGGACTGCTACTGCTTCATCGATCTTACTAAGGCAGGCTTTATACGATTTCTGCAGTCAAGCTGTTAATGTTGATAGAATCCATCTACAGTCAAGCTGATAGTGTCGAGAGAATCCATTTTTTGAATCGAACTTTCGTTCGATGTCTGTACAGACATTAATCTTGTCTAGAACCAAATGTGCCCAAGTTCGCCATTGTGGGTAACTCGGTGACGGTGGTACAGACATTCTCAATTCGGAGATATTATGCCGACTCACGTCCGACACACGCCCCGACTGAAATTGTGTACAGTACAGTTGACATTCGAAGCCATCGCGGCAGCTTCCAGTAGCGGAAATTAGAGTTCACGACTCCGACATATTGCAAATTTCTGTACTGCCACAGTGCCCCAGGCGTAAATCACGGCCGAAATTCAATCCCGACATGTTGCCGAATAGACAGGAGGCTTAAATCTTACAGGCCAATAAGAGTTTTCCGCTGGCGCATCTTGCCGTGTCAAGTGCTGATTGGGATACAGACTGACAGACATCGTTGTGCTGCAGAACTTCTATTTTAGCAGAGATATTTGCGCCAATCTAGATATGTTGTACTACAACTGTAGCCGAATCGGAGGATATCGGAGATTCTGTCTGTACACCGAATTTCCCTCATTCAAGCACCTGATTGGAACTCAATTGTCTGTACTGTGGAAGAGGCGTGAATATCGAGATATGTGCAGCACACGGGAGTCACCGAGGCATTTGACGTCGACGAAAATGTCTGTACACGTCTGTAAAAGGCGCAAGTATAAATGGGAAAAGCCTCCGCTCTATCACAACTTTTGTCACTGTAATGACCCTTTGAGTCTCGCTCATTTCCGAGTTCGTGTAGTTCAACTGGGAGAGCTAGCTGCAATTCTATTAATTTTCGTCGTGTCGGCTGAATCTAGGTGCTCTTGCTTTGATTCCGACCTCAATCTACTTCTGCGGGGGTTCTGAGGTTAGTACTCATTCGACGTGTTGTTGTGTTTTGCTGTTGCACAGTATAGCTGATAATTGTGAATTTGCTAGTACCGTTCAGCTTTACTGACCTTGGTTAACTGGCTTCCAGGCGATCGTGCGTATTCTTTCATTGAGCTTTTGAAGGACTTGTAGCGACGGAAAAGGAGACGGAGTGAAGGGATTCAGTTTTTCTTTCCTTGTTCTTTGGCTCTTTAGCTCTATATGATCCATTGCTGAGAGGAATACCAGTTTCTCTTCTGCCGTTGTTTATCCTGATCCCAACCAATTTTCACTAGCAAACGAATTTGGATCATGAGTTTTGGGTACACAAGAATGGGCGGGAACGAGTTTGACAATGGCAACTCCAAGTCTGCCACTAGCCCGGATATACTTGGTACTAGATGGTCTTGCAGCCCTGGATGCATGTTCTGTAACCTCGCATCAACTCTTGACGATGTCTTGGAATGGTTTCCTAGAAAGTGGTCTTGGTGGGAAATCATCCTGGATCGCGTAATTAAAGGGATTCCATATCCCAAGCCCTGGGAACTATGGTGGCAACTATGGTCATGGTTAACCTCGGAGCAATCAGCCAAGAAAGAAATTTCTTATGTGAAGGAAACAACAAGAGCAGTGGGAGATTGCTCCGAGCGCGATTCATCTCACTCTGTTCATATCGATGAACTCAATCTCGAAAACGTCTCACTGACGACTCCATATTTCTTTATCAGTGATGGGGTATGGCATTGCGCAGGATTCGACTCATCTTTGCAGAAGTGGAGACGTCTCCCACCTCTTAATTACCTGCCAGCCTACTGCAAGCCAGATCATGACCTATTTAAGGAGTATCTCGTCTGCACACAGGGTGGAATCATATGCATGAATGTCTCCAAATCGACAGAGGACAAGATAATTGTCTGTAATGTTCTGACCAGGGAGTGGAGGGAGCTTCCACCTCTCAATCACCGACGGAATCCTGTCCTAATGCACTTAGTAGTAGATGCATTGACACAATCTTACCAGGTAGTAGTAGCAGGAAGCTCTGGGTCAGGTGATGGGCGTCTCTCTCGAATGACAGAAGTGTTTGACTCACGCACATGGAAGTGGACGAGAACAGGCGACTTGCCAGGACCAGAGTATGCACTGAATGGCTACCAATCAGGAGTCCACAAGGATGGCTATCTGTACTGTATTGCTTTTCTGGATCAACACACAGGGAGAGGAATTTTGCGATACAATCTGAACGAAGGAAATTGGTTGAAGAACTGCGCATATCCAATACCTTTCTCTACAAACTCTACAATTCTACAATTAGTACAATGTGGGGGAGAGATGTATCTCTTCTCGGAGCGAGAGAATGAAAACTATGTTGAACATTGTATTGACAGAGTAGACTGGGTCAAGTCCGAGGGAGTTTTCTGGAGTTTGAATAATGTTGTGAGGAGTGAAAATATTGGAGTCCGGAGCTTGGAGGTCTATCCAGAACATACATGCTCACCATACAGCAATGACCAACTGTGTGTTTTCAACACGATCGATCATTCTGGGGTGGTTTACAACGTTCGGAATCATGGACAACCAGAAGTCCTCCCAGCACCACCAGCCACAGGTTTCAGTGGAGAAAATTTCTTTAGCTTGAATCCAATGTCGTTTATGATTAAACCTAGTTTCAGAAGCCTGCAGAATTTAGAACAACGTCATTGAGCACACTGAATGTGTAGTCCAGATACGTTTCTAGAACTTTGTAAATCGCAAGTTAATTAATACAAGTTCTTGGTGTCTTGTGACATACCAACTTCAGTCATGCAAATTCATGGGGCTTGAAGAAGTTTTGCACATAATTTACTACAGAGGTGTGTGTAGAACAGCAGCTATAATTGGTATTCGTTTTATAATGATTTTGTCGGTCACTAGTCCAAAACTCCCAATTTGCCTGTCATCACATTCCTCCACTTGCTTGCAACTTGACCTGAATCGGTGCACACTGCACACCACAGTTTCAAGTCGATGGGATAATTCACGTTTCAAGTAAGCAACGTAGGGGTTAATTCGCTCAATCTCTGAAAAGACAACACGAATTGCACCATGCTCAAGTTTGTAGAATCTAGAAACGGACATGTCAGATCTGGCAACCGTTTCCCTCCACCCACTTTGTACGCAATAAGACCTTTGTCCGAATCTTGTGCATCCAGGAAATGCAATACAAAACAAAATTCCTTTCACATACACGCCAGTTTAATGCTCATTCAGGACGAAGACTGGCACGGACAACTCCTGGGTGTCTGTCCGCATTGACCTGCGCGAATCAAAGGATTCAGTATTCTTCGTGAGATACCACCTTGCCATTGTAAAAAGGTGGTGCTGTAGAATGTAATAACATCTTGTCTTTCTTTTGCCCAGTTCTTAAATGTAATGGTTTCTGCCTCTCACTTAGTGTGACTTGAAGTTATCTAGCTAAGATTATAAAGTGGTTTGGATCCGGGGGCCATTGCGAATGGGCTGACTGTTTTGCTGACGTTGCGACCACGGTATAGCAACTGTTCTAGTGCCTCTAAAAACTGCACAAAATCTCATAGAATGACAAGGGGAAAACGAGTGAAAACCCTAACAGCAATAACATGACAACAATTGCAAAGATCATGAGCCTTCGTTCACTCTTCTTCTGCAAAACAGCCGATGCTTCCAAGTACTCAGGTTCAGTTACAATATTCTTCCAAACAAATTTGTCTCCGCTTGATTGTAGTTGGGTGAGCAGGGCTTCGAATACCTGAAGGAAAAACAAAGTCAAGTTGAGTTCTGAGGAAAATATGTCATGTTTTGGTTGGCTGATTAGAAGAGAATTACAATGATATAAGGGAAGCTTCCCAATCAACCAAAGAATACAGTGGACATTTGTGTTTCAATCGGAGAACTTGTGAATATTGGACCAGAGAACCTTCTCTAAAGATGTCAAGGGTTTTAGTAATAGCCTTTAAACTCAAAACAAACTGACTTGAAGCCTAGTTCTTAGCAGCAATACATGATTATCAACAATTTACTTTGATGAAGAGTTGGCATATTACATAACTACACTAATTAGAAAAATCGGTTTCAGTAAAACAAACAAGCTTATCCGCCATGCTAAGATATCTAGCACAAGGTTTCATGACCTCCCTGTGCTTGTATGTGGGTGATAACTTAGATTCCACGAAAACAAACAGCAAAATAACGCAGAAACTAACTCGCTGAAGACAATTGTAGAAGCGAATTTTAAAAGGGTATCGTACACATACCTGAACCATCTTTTGAGCGTCTGAAAATTGCATAGTCGACTGTTTCAGGTCTCGCAACTTTAAACCGACAACCCCAATTGTGGCAGCAGATGCCAGCACTGATAGTGTCGCTGAGAAACTGAAGATTTTCGAGCACGACTCAATCCTGTGCATTGATGAGACTCCCTGGAACAATACCCCTTGCAAGACAGAATAAAACCCTATCGTTTCATAGATATCAGTCTTTGCCTCCCGAATTTCAGCTTTCCTGCTCTCCTGCTCTTTTTTGCTCTCCTGGCGTTCTTCCTTCCAAGTACTCAGTGCAACCTTCAGCTTATGGAGGTTATCGGGTGAAGATTGTGCAGGTGTTGTCATGTTCGGTGCAGGTGTTGTCTTGTTCGGTACGTCATGTAGACTACACAGGAAGTCTATGTACTCCTCTGTCACTTTCATACCACCTTGTACAGGCTGAACCTACACAACATTCATACAACCCTAACTTAATAAGTTGTGCCATATGAGTTCTAGTAGAAGCTGAACTGGAGATCGACCTAATATTTCGTTCTAGTGCACTACCAGAGACTACCAATATACATGGTCAAACACAGCAAATGGACATTTATACATCCGAAGACGACGCGCAAGATTTACCACATCCGAAGTGGACTACAGTTTTACAGTACCTGGTTTCCAGAAGTCGATGTCGTCTGAACCTGGCTTCCAGAGGTCGATGTCGTCTGAACCTGGCTTCCAGATGTCGGTGTCATCTGAACCTGGCTTCCAGAGGTCGATGTCGTCTGAACCTGGCTTCCAGAGGTCGATGCCATTGCCCTGAGACAATATCGCTAAGACTCCCGAGATGGGCTCAGATGTTGGGTCGCACACCAAGAGATCGTCAGTACTACTACCCTGGTCAAAGAGTTTTTTTCTCCTATTTCTTAGCGATATAACTGGTAAAGGGATATGATTGTGTATAATCGAAATCAGGAGCAGGCGAGGCACGACTCCAGAATTACGAGGGTACTCGGTGGTTTCGAAGGGAGTAACAACGGTGTGTGATTGTCGCAGAACCGAGGTCAAGCATTAGACAAGCGTGCAACCATGAGGCTTCGGCATGGTTTGAAACCCTTTTACGCGTTTGTACAGATCTGTTATTGTTTATATTATTGCAAGACTGGAGTTTGCCCGACTGGAGCAAGGTTCGGGAAGTTTCAGAGGTCATCTATGGTCAAGACACCTAAAACCAATCATTTAAGAGATTATGCATGCAATATGGAGCTGGATTGTTGCAAAGTAATTTTTCCTCCGCAGAGAAATAGGGTTCTTGAGGTTTGGAAATTTTTTCAAATTTTTTTATCGAGTGTGCAAATAACTGTGAATTTTTTAACCAAAAAGTGTTCAAAAACTAGAAACCAACCAGTAGGCTCACATGAAACCGACCACCATGACACCAAAACTTGATCACTCTACTACCACCAAAATATTCCCATATGATTCCCTTTCTACCAATCATGCTTCATACTTTCTCCCAAGATTCTTCTAGATCTCCCAAGATTTTAAATCTGAAAACTTGTCGGAATTGGAGAAGTCTAGTGATCGGTTTTGGGGACCCGGTCGGCTATGGGTGTCTCGACCTTAGCTATTTAGGTAAGATTTAGGCTTTCAGCCGGAAAAAAAATACTAAACCTGCAAAATCAAATCGAATAATTTGGCAATTTCGCTTGACTTGCTTAAGGTGGTTACCCCATCACCAATTGGCTCCTTTCACCAACAGCTAGGGGTATTATCCGCAATCAATGTTGTAATGATGTTGGTTGTAGCATGGGTTATAGTTGGTAGTGGGTTCTCTCTTGTTGGTTTTAGTGTATGTAAGTGTGGTTATGGATTTGTTGTTGTTGGTTTAAGCATCTTTAGTAAACAGAAAGAGGTGTACGTATATGACGTGTATGTGATGGGTCATACTGCAACTTTGAAAATTTATAACTAATTCATTCTTCATCCGAAAATTATGTTTCAACTTGTGTTGGAATCTATTTCTTCTTGCCTACCTCTAAAACATAACAACACTAAATAATATCAATGCTTCATATCCGTATTTCTTATTCAGTTGGAAATGGGGTAACCACCTTAGAACTAACTGCTGGATCTCCCTCATCATTGGACTCGAGTTTAATGGGGTTGGATACTGACTAGGGCAGCTTCACCCTCTCCAACAATAACCATTTATTTATAAGGTCAGTTATTAGAGGCCAAAAGTGGTGGCCAAACTCCATAAATGAAAGAGTTTGGATCGTTGAAACATTATTAATACTTCCAACCCTTACAACCCTACTTACATCCCCAAAACTAAAAACAATAAATGATTTGTACCGGAGCACCATAGCATGTTTGCCAACTTTCCACACAAATATATATATTTTTTTATCAAAAATAAAGGTTTCCTTTCAAAAATTGAATTTCTTGATTTTTGTTTTTAGCCAAAAAAACAAAAAACAAAACAAAACAAAAAAAAAACATCAAAATGACCTCAAATGGCCTCAAATGGCTGCAAAATATCATAATATTACAAAAATTAATTTCTTCTTTTTAGGATGCTACGGTACAAAGTTGACAAAGAAATTATTCTCAAAACTGATGTAGGAAATATATCCGTACACAACTTTGCATATACCATGCATAGCATTAATATCATCAAAAAAGGTGTTAAAAGATCAATATTCAATTTTTTTCAGAATTATCATTTGTTTATTACTTTTCGAAACACAAAGGAAAACAAAGAAAGTAGATTATTTTACAAATGGTTTCTATTGCATTGTATCACTATTTAATTTGTAGTCTTTCAGCTTGTCTAGTTTGATTATGTCCCTCCATGCAAAACACAACCATAAATGCAGTGTATACACAACAAATCAAAGTGAAATGCCCGTTTTCTTATTAGGTGCATCATGTCGAGCACAAGGACGAAGGTAAGATTTCCACGTTCCTAAAGCCATACCTCGTACTTCCATTGCTAGATCTAGGACACACAAACTTTCAGGTTCTAGCAGAAATCAATACCCACTTCAAAAGCTTAATGACTTCGAATAATCCCGACACCATATATAGAACTTCATTCAAATTCTTTGCACATCAAAGACATAATCTCGTTACTATATTAACTTCCATAATTCAAAACTATCTATAGTCCAACTCTACCCGTCGAGCAACGGAGTCCAACCTACATGAGGACTAACTAACCCAGTTGGCAGCTGAATTAACAGCTGAATTAGCCTAGTTGTTTCACAACAAACATATCGTTTGAGGTGGTAAGGATGCCTAGTCTCCATGAGATTCTTTCAGCGTCTCAGAGAATGCCGGGTCCTCCAACCTCCCTCAGATAAGCTCCACCTCAAGAGCTTGTCATGGTGGGAGCCTTCGGTCAAGATTATCCCCAACTAGACCACTCCGTTCCTGACTGAAGATAGCGTTATCAGAGCTCCATGATCACCTGAAGAAACTGTTTGACGCTCTTCTTTCATTCGAATCTGCAAAAGCTGTTCTTTAAGATCTCTGCACTGATTTCCGTAGAAGTGACCTGGTCCGCTCACAACCTAAAGTCAATGAACACAAATGGCATTTAGAACACAGTTTAAATGACTCACCACATCAGCACAACCGGCATATTTCACACATGTTTAGCTTTGACTACATATTTTACAACTAAGAAGTTAAGAAACTCTAATGCAAAAATGAGGGAAGTGTTTATCTTCACAGAAGCTCTTATGTAATGAACTCGCTTAAGTTATAATCCATGATTGAAATGCATAGACTCCAGGAAAAGTTACACGACGAGTTGAACGTTCAAACAGGAAACATGTAAGGTAGCCTTCCCTGGAGTTTCTACATTTCAATCATGGAAAACTCCAGGAAAAGTAACACGTGCAGGAAAACGCTCAAACTGGATCCTATTTGTTAAAAGGCTTACAGACATCAGTGTAATTGGAGTCTATCAACTCCACGTTCTCACTATTCAAAAGTGCAGGAAAGAGGAAAGATTTAGACAAAATGATCTTCGACCATTTGTTCAATTCGACCCTAAGAGATAAGGAAGAACAGGAGATGGAATACTTACGCCTCACTTGAAGGTATGTGATCCCCGTTAGCCACTCCAAGGCAAATGTCTTGACGCAAACGCCAGGTCAACTTCACTTTCCGTGCATCATCTGCATGAATCAACCAAAGAGGGTATTCTTAAAATGCCCAGTGATGCAAGTTTACCCCTCTAGAAACCATGTCATGAGCAGTCACGTAAAAAATTACAGATTGCTGGGATGAGAATGCATCCAGATAGTGTCAACGAAGAGCCTCCAAAGGGTTGGGACAAACTCCTCCCTCGCTGACCATACTCACCAAAGAGCCATTTGTCCAACGAGCCATTTTCCGTGTACTCGAACACAAGAATCCCCTCGCCCTCCGAGCAGAACCCGGCATAGTCCACCACATTCTTGTGGTGAAGTTGTGGCAACACAGCCATTTCATTCCTGTAGTTGTAACTGAGGAAAATATCTTCGTAGCATTTCACTGCAACAGTCTCACCTGTGTCAACCATCTCACCCTTGTACACCTGCTCAGACACATAAAATGTTACCAGTTGCACTTGATGTTGTTAAATCATCTACACATAAGACATGTCTAACACTGCATTTTCTATTTCAGAAGTGGTTGTCATGGATTCTACAATGCAGTTCGACACTTCAAGCAACTTCCACTGAGGTCGATGTTATCCAGTCCCAACTAATTACAAGAGCATCACCGGAACATCACATCACTGCCACGACACCCATTCCAACCATGAACTACCCAAAACACGATTATTCCTAGATCTTCCAAGAAAAATCGAGACTAGACAGACAAGTTTAGTTATCAACCTTCCCAGGGTAATTGCTTCCTCCTATACGATTTTGTACCGAGAAATCTTTTGTCATTCTCTTGATTTCCTCAATTCTGAAGTCACGGGGAGCTCTGGTCCATGTAGCTGCATACCAACCAAACTTACCACTCAACCTCCCGACCAAGTTCCAACTCCATCTACTATCAAAAGAGCACAAGCAAACCAAACGCTTATGACCTGACTAGTCCTTCCAAAGAATCACTACGCTACCACAACTTTGAAAATGTCCAAACCCTGGATGACCTGTAGACATTCACAGTCAAAGCCCGGGGACGGCTCCAACATAACAGTCCATCCTCTCATTAAGAACATTATGCATAGCCCAGGTTCGGAATGAAGAAAATTACATGACATATAATGTGCACATTTCAGATGCCTCAACTCCGCACAAATGTAATCAAATCGCGGGCGCTCATCGGGCTTGGGGAAGGCATGTATCCCAGTCAAAATCTCAAAACATACCATCCCATAGCTGTATACATCAACTTTGGAAGGGTACTTCAGCAGGTCCTCACGATGTGACTCTACATGACCATCTTCATTCATGAGAGGGATCGTTTCGGGAGCCATCCACCTTGTCGTCCCCACCTTCACATGCACATTATTGATCCCCACTTCTGTTGCCTTCATATGCTTCACCAATATGTTAAGCGATTTTAGGTCTCTACAGTGCACAATTTGCATCTCATGCAGGTACAGCATCCCTTCAGCCACCTGCAGCATAATGTCCAGTGCTTCCGAAATGCTGAAAGGACGACCACCATTTCCTAGCTCCAGTCTTTCTTGCATCAAAGAGTAGTCTGGACAATCCTCCAGTAGCTCCAATGGTTTCCAATCTTTTTTTATCCTGCCTGGCAATCCTGAAACTTTCTGACCATCTGTCAGCTCGGACGGTGGCTTTCCATTCAGAATCAGGCTAAGCATCATTCCTAAACTCCGCACATCTGATCGCCTAGGAAACTTCTCCTCCAAAATAACATCCTTGTCAGGCGCACAGTAGATTTCTGTCCCTACCGTGGTACAATGAGAAGTGACAATCTGGCTATGATCCTCTGTTTTTGCAAGTCCGAAATCTATACGCTTCACACTAAAGTACTCTTGAGCGCTGACCTCGAACACCACGTCCATAATCACCAATATATTGGTGGGCTTCAGACCGCTGTGGATGGGCATAAATACCTTGCTTGCATTGACCGATTCCTAGAATAAGTAGGGCCTCGCTACCTTCTGCACAACGTCTGCCAAATCGAGGCTAAAACTATCACAGAGAATGAAACCAGAGGCAGAACCACGAAGTAATCTATCACCGCTGGCCTTGACTTCGGCTTCACATAATCGTCTCGGTGACTGGACAAGTTGAAATAGTTCGAGCCCTCTTGCTTCAGCTCGTATATCCTTTTCACGGCCACCTGATTACATGCACATTCCTTGTTAGTCAGCCAAATATAACAAACAAGGAGAGACAGAGATATTGAGTGAGTAGCCTCATCTCGTCCCACCCCATTCTCCCCTTCCCAATCTCAGTTCTGCACGACAATGAGGACCAAATTCAAAATTGATTACGAAGTCTAGACTGTAACAGTGTGGTAGTGATTGCCATTTTTTGGCAAGTAGTGCCTAAAGGGATCTGATTTCAGCTTCTCATAATGACCATGAGCCTCGTGCTTGGACCCATGGCTGGTCCCTCCCTCTCCCAAAACCTCTCCCTCTCCCTCTCTCTGACTCCATTCTGGCAATTTCAGCCCACCAGGTAAACCTTCCTCTGCATGCAACTGGTCCGTGCAAACCCTCAAGTGCGGGAGATGGAAGGATGGGCAGAAGGCAATACCTTCAAAGTCCGATCCTCTGAGCTTACAATATTTTCCAAGGATCTAATTCTCCAATACTTCACGCATATCCCACGAAAAGTGATGATTGACGAAAGAGCTGACAGCAAGAACGGCGCCCAAAGATTGCGGCACTCCGGGACGTTCACTTGCCCCACGGCGAGAAGAAGAACCACCTGAAACACACAGTAGTGGCCTACAAGCCGCCAGATTTCATCATGCGTTGCCCTAATTTGCTTCTTGTTCCGATGAACGCTACGCTCCAGCAGTGCACTCGTACTCTCCAACTCGCCTAACGCTGCGCTCAAGCGACGATCATCGCTTATCGACACCAAAATTTGTGCCCGCACACTTTCAGAATTTCTATCTGTCTCAGTCGATACAACACCCTTGTCTGCTACGTACGCCATTCCACAGCATGCACCTCAACTGCGAATCCTCCAGAGCACCAAAAGAGGCCACCATCGACATCCTAGTGCCAACATAAATCGGCCTCCGAAACCCTAGACGTACACAACATATGCAGAAAACTGGTCAGTACTGCTAGTGCATCCCCAGTCGGCGGATCTGTCTATTTTCCCCGGACGAGCGGTGCGTGGGGGTGGGTCGGAGGCCAGGCTCGGGGGTGGGGAGGGGAGGGGGCAAATCTCTGCCCCTATTATTTGCCTTGAGTGGGGGTCCTAGTGATCTCATGGGGACCTCCCATAGGTAAATTGGAGCCTACGGCTCCAAATTTATAAAAAAAAAAACCAAAAAAAGACCCCAGGACCCAAAACGGGGAGGGGCAGCAAAATGTAGCCCCCCGAGCCTAGCAACCAAACCTGCGGTTGAGGTTTGGTTGCACCGCTCGTCCGGGGAAAATAAAGAGACCCCTAGTCGGCCCCTAACTGTAACCCCTAAGCCCCTAGAGGTCCTTCGACGAACAGATTAGGTGAAATTATGGTCCTCCCTTATAGGTAAGAGCATCCCCAGTAAGCCTGTAAACCAGTAAGCATGTAAACCAGTAAGCCTGTAACCTGTAAGCCTGTAATCATGAGAACGTCGTTCTTCCAAACCTGGGTGTCTTTCCGAAGCAAAACATTCCAAAACCGTTACAGGTTTGCCTCAAAAAACCTTCCAAAACCAGGTTTCAACCTATAAATTACAGGTTTACAAGCTTGATTCCCCTGCTAGCCTGAACCGCAAATCACATCTTTCCACATCTTTCCGCTTTTCGCTTTCAGGTTTAGCGTAGTACTGGGGATGCTCTAACCTATAAATTGTTTTTTTACTTGGGTTTAGTTTTTTTCGCAACTAATTGTAGGGTTTCGTGACAACCAAGTGTAGTGGAAAGAAGATAGAAAGATGAGAGCTTAAAATTTTCTATTTCCGGCGGTTAAGGGTGGCCTTGGACGGCTTGAAATTTACAGGTCACGGCTTGGATGGGAAAGATGTTTAAAGGTCATCATTGGGAGTTTATAGGACTCTTAAGCCTCTAACTTGGATGAGGGTTTAAGGCTTAGTGGACGATTAGGGATGCTCTTATAGAGAAGAGTAACCCGGACAATAAACCTTGTCCTCGTTTTAATGACAAGATTGGCCCTCCTCCCCTTTCTTCTTTCCTTCCTAATTCTATTTTTAGGAGAGTTAAGGCCCCTTTTTAGTATTTTTTATAATTTTAATGGAACTAGAGACCTCAAATTAGTCTTGGAGGACCCACTACATTAATTTTAGATAAAGTTAATTTTTTAATTTTATTTTTAAAAAAATTATATATATATATATACATATATATATATACATATATATATACATATATATATACATATATATATACATATATATATACATATATATATATACATATATATATATATATATCTTATATTCTCACAGTGGAATGTATTGCGAGGATACATTGCAGGGTATATACCCTGACAAGAACAAAGTAGTTTGCCTTATAGTATAGTCATAGTTTAGAGCATCCCCAGTAGTGCCCAAAGAGCATGCCCAGTGGCATGGCATTTGCTCACGCCATTGAAACTTGACGAGTCCTCTACAAAAAAGATATCTCAATGGACTCTAAAAAACAAACGTCAAACTACCGAGAGGCGCTATACTACTCCCGGTCTTTGTAAAATTCGACGTTTGCCGGAAGAAATGGTCTGCCGTATACCAAGTCAATGGCACGTTTGAACTAAATACAAACAAATCGGTAAATTTGGAGACTAGTGATAGCCAAGTCTAGATGACTTGGCCCACTCCACAAATGCCACAAAAGTAAAAGGGGTCGAACCGGGGATCCCTTTACGGGAGCCCGCTGGACCGTCGTCTCGACATCCGCTCCCTGTACATGCCGAGATTCCATCAAACACCCATGGCAAGAGCTATTGATGGGAGAGAATTGGCGATGCTTTAAGCCCCTACCCTCCATCCAAAGTCATCTGACTTCCGGGCATATGGAGTTTGATGAGCCTTAGTGGTGGCCTATAATGTACTTCTTTATGTAGGTTGCGACATGTAAACGGCTGTCGACCTGTAAATTTCACGTCGTTAGCTAGGCCGCCCATAACCGCCGAAAATAGAAATGTTCAAGCTCGCATCTTTGTGCCTTCTTTCCACTATACTTGATCATTGCAAAACATTACAACAAGCTGCAAAATAGAACCTAAACCAAGGAAAGAAAACAGTTCATAGGTCGCCTTTGAGGGTGAACCACAGTTCAACCCAATCTAGAAAAGAACCAGAAGTCTTCACTAAAGTTAATTTATAGGCTTATAGGTAAAGGATTACTAAAGATGCTCTTAAGGTAGTCCCAAAAACCGTGCAATTTCAGGTTTCCTTATTTAAGACGGCAATTGAAAAAGTTTATAATTTTTGGATGATTTGCAAAGCTAGTGCAAATCTATTCCAAAAAAAAAAACATTTTTTGACTAAATGTATAATTTCTTGTGAATTTTTGAGGTAGAAGTTATAGGGTGGCCATTAGCCGACCATAGGGTCCTAAATTTTTTGGAAGTTTCGATATCAAAAAACATAATTTGAATATTGCAAAAGTAATTTAAAAAGGGTTACTTTCTGACACTAAAAATTTCATTAATCGTGCATGGTGGTAAGCTGTGCTAGCCATAGGAAGCGGATCAAAAAACCTTAAAGTCTGTTAAATAGTGCCTTGGTAGCACCGCAGGCCACCCCTAGTGGTCTGTCAGTGCTCAAGGTGGATCTAAAAGTAGCCAGCTTGGTAGCCAAGCCTCGCTAAGCAAACCACCAGTTAACACTGGTCTAATAGCTATGATCCATAAGGATGGGAGCCCCTAAGTGGATGCAATCCACTTAATGGACCATATCTAGCTTAGCCAACCAACGTTCACTTCTCCCAACCCCACACTTGCCCCCCCTCGCCACTAAGGGCGGGGCAAAAGGGAGGGTCCGCGGAGCTGCCCCGCCCCTGGCCCTGCCCGCACCCTCTCCGCACCCGCCCTGTCTCCCGTCCCCGTTGCTGGACCGCGCCCCGCTGCTCCCCCGCTCCCAGCTCCTGTCCCGCTCCCCTTCGCAGCTCCCCCGCTCCCCTTAGCTGGCTCGTGGCTCTCGCTCCCTTCGTGGGCCCTTCCCGTTCCCAAGCACATACCCGCGTTCCCAAGCACATTCCCACATTCCCAAACACATACCCATACGCAAAAAAATAAAAAAATAAACTAAATTCAATTGTACTATCCTGTCCCTGCGGCGTAGCCGCAGTAGTTCCCTACGCCGGAACGGCGTCTTAGGGTTGATGACTCCTTTGTCGAATATTCTTCATCCTCTTTGGGTTTATAACATGTTTTGGGTTTTAGGTTTAGGGTTTAGGGTTTAGGGTTTTAGGGTTTAGGGTTTAGGGTTTAGTTCCCAAAATACTAACCAAAACATGTCATAAACCCAAAGAGGATGAAGAATATTCGACAAAGGAGTCATCAACCCTAAGACGCCGTTCCGGCGTAGGGAACTACTGCGGCTACGCCGCAGGGACAGGATAGTACAATTGAATTTAGTTTATTTTTTTATTTTTTTGCGTATGGGTATGTGTTTGGGAATGTGGGAATGTGCTTGGGAACGCGGGTATGTGCTTGGGAACGGGAAGGGCCCACGAAGGGAGCGAGAGCCACGAGCCAGCTAAGGGGAGCGGGGGAGCTGCGAAGGGGAGCGGGACAGGAGCGGGTAGCGGGGGAGCAGCGGGGCGCGGTCCAGCAACGGGGACGGGAGACAGGGCGGGTGCGGAGAGGGTGCGGGCAGGGCCAGGGGCGGGGCAGCTCCGCGGACCCTCCCTTTTGCCCCGCCCTTAGTGGCGAGGCTTGCCCCCCCCCCCCCCCCCCCCCCTCTCCCCCTTGCCTTTCTATGCGCTCTTCCCGCCTTTTGCCTCACATCTCTCTCACCAAGGATCTATCTTCGTCTCTCTTGCACTCATGTGGTCTTCCCCGTGAAGCGTAGGATGTGGTAGGAGGTGGTAGGACTTGTTGACTTCATGTACTTCCTTGAGTACAAGTACATGTAAAAATTGAGCCACCCTAGTATGCTTCCACCCAGTGTGTAACTGTATGCATGAGAGTGAGGATATAATTGGCTTGTTGAATGAGGGTTGTAGAAGCCTCATTGTAGACGTTAGATGACTTGTAGATAAGTTAGATTTGCAGGGATGGAATCTTCATGTGTCTGCGGAAGAGGGAGCCTTGACGGCAAAGGCGCTCCAGGCATGGTTCAGCGGCGAGGAATATTGTAATTATGAGGTACTCAAGTTGGGGGGTGGAATTCACCAAAGGCATTGTTAGCGGCCTACGTAAAGGGCAATGTAGTAATGGGGACACTTGACAATGGCCACAGGGCTACAAAGGCAGAGACGCCTTCTATGACGAATGTCACCTCTGCTAGTCAAACCACAAGAGGCCCAAAGGCAACCTTGGTCTGCCATTGTAGGGGGGCTCTAGAGCTGACCATTAGAGCTCTTTAGATTGAAGGCCTCGTGCTGCCTCCTGCCCATAGCTATTATCCCTTGCATGTTGCATCCATTCTCCTAGAAGAGCCCCTCCCTCGCCTCCCGGGACAACCGCTTCTACACATGGTCTCTGCCAACCCCTTCTTCCGTACAACCTCCACTAGGTACCCTTCTTGCATTCTATTGTAGTGTTTTCTCTTGTCTTTTTAGCGCTCTTTGAGCTGCTCTCTCCTCTTTTTCTTTCTATTGGTGTTCCTTTGCAAGCTTTCCCTACTCTTTGTTGGCCTTTTTCTCCAAATTTTTTTGCAGCATGTGCATTTGCTTCTTTTTTAGCCAGAAGGTCCTCTAGTCCTTGCATAGTAGTCGTGTGATGTCAAAATCATATTGTGGATGTAGTTTAGAAAAGGATGTTGTATTTTCTTTTTTTTAGCAAGAATCAGTTCTGGCAAGCACAGAAAACTGAGATATGTCACCCTCGTTGTTGTTTTCCACCTCCTATCTGAAAATAGGATCTATGATTAAATGTTATTCACAATGTGTCTGATACTTTAATCTCTTCTACGTTTTGGGACATCCACATATTAGTGTTGGTTGTTGCACTTCTGAGACTAAAGCCACTGTGATCACCTTGTTGGAGTTGCTTTGATTTGGGAAAATGAGATGCTCCCTAACAATACCAACATTGGCGTTGCTGCTAAAAGCACAATAAGAAAACCTCCTTTTAGGTGATGTTTTTTGCAGATGCAGAATTGCTTTTGTGATGTCTTAGAGACATTCTGAGAAGGATGTCTTACTAGACATAAGAATGTCTTCTGCGTCTTTGGATACAGTTAGGACTGTGGGGGCATGAAGACACACATGTCTAGTAGAGGATGCAAATATGTCTATGTAGACTTGGATGTCTTTGAGCATGGCTTAATCCTTAAAGGGCCCTGAGGCTGAAATATGACCTCGGCTGGGATTGTAACATAAATTGAGGCACCTTGCAATGCATATTACTTGAAACAACCAAAAAGCAAAAGAAGGGCCCAAAGATGAGGAAAATTGTGAAACCTTCAAAAAATAAATCGAAATCACTATGTGTATTCTATGGAGTCTTTTGTGCCTATTTATACGTATTTGCATCATATACAGGCGGTGGTAGAGTTGCTCTGAATTACTCCAAAAAATTTGAAAATAATATATAGCATTTATAGTACTGACATTGTCTTCCACAAAAAAATTCAACATCACAACATCATTTTCCAGTCTTCAATGCATAAAAACATGTGTGACCGCTGCATACACTTACGTATGCATATCCTTTTAGGGTTTAAAGAACATCCTCAAAGATATAAAAGTCCTACGTTGGCTAGAGATTCTAGTTTCAATGGGGGTAAATGTCTGAAAATTATTGGTATGCGGTGTAGAATGCAGCTCGGGTGTAAATTAAACATCATAGTGGGCAGCGGTTAGCATGAGCAAAACAAAAAAGTCTCATCCTATAAACTATTATTTCTTTTATTATTCATTAAAATATTGTTCTGTATTTCTAAAAAAAATTGGAATATTAGTTTATAACATTGCTATTGTATTATTGGTGATTCTCATTGGTCAAAATTTTTAAACATTATTAAAAAATAATATTATAAATTTGAAATTATTTTATACATATATATAGTATTCAGAATAATTCAGTGATATATAATAACAAAATATCATATAGGAATAAATGAATTGGTTTATATTCTTTTAAAAGTTCTAAAGACTTATTAAAACATTATTATTTAAATATTATTAAATAATTAAAATATTTTTGTTGCCAAAAAAACATTTTATAATAAAGGTCAATTTTTTGATATTTATGATTGAAAAGAGACATGGACATATTTTTCATTTAATAATTTACAGCTTTTTATCTACATAGCAAAGAAAATTCTACGTTGAACGAGTCAACACGTCATATTAAGTCTTGGCCAATGTCTTTGAGGACATCCGATTGACTTTTACTGCTATAACGCATACATGTCTCTGTAGACATCCAAAGGAATGTCTGCAAAAATGTCCAAGTCAACGTCCAAGAAACGTGACTGTCAATGTCTTGAATATTCAACTCCAATGTCATGAACAATACCAATTAAAAACCCATTAAAAAAATATTTTAGTAATAATCAGAGAACAATTTTTGGTAACATATATTTTAAAATTAGAACTTCAATAATTTGGAAAAACTTGAAAAAATACAAAACATATTTCTTCTTACATATATACAAATTAGGAAAAAAATAAAAATAAAAATAAAAAATAAAAAATTCCATCGACAACCTTCTTTTCTCTTTCATAATTTGTGTAGGCACTCTTTCACTACAACAAGGCATTAATATTTCACATAAATCTTAATTTGGATTGCATGTTTGTTGTTTTTAACTTCTTTTTTTGGCATTGGTAGAAGACATCACTTACTTGTATTATTTCAAAATTTTAAAATTTCTACCACCAATTTTTATTTATGAAGTTCTTAGAGATTAAAAAGAAGAGCAATCTTTTGCATTCTAACAATTAAGTTGGTGAACTATAGTGTGAAAACATCCATATCCATTATCAAACTTTCATAATGTTCATTACAAATTTTATTTTTGAGTTTATTTGAGTGCAAGATGAGTTCATAAATTACAGCCAACAATTAACATTGGAACGTTTGAAAAGACATCAGTCCCAACATCCAATCGTCAATGAAGATGTCTACAATGACATTGATAACCATCTGAAACACCTTCAAAGACGTCCTGTCAAATGGGTCGATGTTTCCATGAGCGTCAAAGATGTCTCATAGAACATCCCAGGAGACGTTTTGTTACATGATGCAACTTGTATTGCACTTTGTAGGGCATATTGAACGTTCACATATTGTTGTGATTAGGGCTAACAGTTCATGGATGTTAGGAAGTAAACCATGCATATATAGGACCGTCGTTGCACTAAGGGAATTTATAGCAATTTCCTTCTTCTGTGAATCCCTTGTTTAACCGCATGCGTTGCTGCCCTGTTGAACATATGCAGTGTCAGACATACGCACGACCAAATGGGAGTACTGACATCCAGCAATGATAGTAGAGCCTCTTCAAGTTGTGGATGCGTAGTACATTGTTGATGTTGATAGAAATATTTTTCTAATGAATTGTTTTTGGTTTGTGAGGTCACAAACAATATAGTCATGACAAGTAATATGTGATGTGACCTTGTGTACTGAATATGCAATACAAATACGTACTCTTGACAAACAGCCATCAATCTTGTGGACATTTTGAATTCTATGTAATGTGACGTCTATATGTGTCTATGTGGGCATTTAATGCTATGCACGATATATTGTAAAATGTCTAGACCAGGACCAAAGGATGTTTTCATGGTCACTTGTAATGTCACAATGCATGTTTGAATGGTAAGTGGAGCATGCCTCATGACACGTCTAGGTATGGGATTAGATGTCTTATAAGACACGGCATACAAGATGTGGGGTTGTTTTATGTGACGATTATGCAATCACATCCTTCCAAACATCTTCTCAAACGTCATCTCAAACATCGTTTTGAACACCCTCTCAATCATCCCCTAAAACATCCTCCACTACAAAAGGTGAGAACTACCATGTCTCAAACGATGTCCCAACAGACGCTTCTATACTTTAAGAGATATCACCGGAGACATCTCCAAAGATATCAAAGATGTCCCGCAAAACATGATGATGTCTTCCGTGATGTCTAACATGAATAGGATTTGAATATAAATCCCTCCAGAACTATGTTGATGTAGCATTCCACGTCATTTTTCCCACGTCCACGTTATTTCTTATGTACTAAATCTGGTTGCTTAGGCTAGGAGAAATTGGGAAAAAAGAATTGCTAACATCGGTGCTCTGTGGAAGGACGAAGTCTTGCAGCTATAGCAAATCAGTGCAAAGCAACATATCGAATTGAGTCCACTTACCTATCCAAAGATGGTCGTCATTCAAAAAAACTTCTTCACTCTCCACACATCCATGGTGAAGCACATTTAGGCTTCTTCCTGAGGTTGCTGATCTAAATTCTCTTCCAAAAAAATAAAATAAATATCGCTAACATTGGTGCGTTTGTGCAAGTAGAAATTGTGCAAATTGAATCGCCCTCATTTACATGTTAAAAGATTGTCGCCACAAGGTATGTATCTTTTGCTCCTTGCACATCCACGATTGTTCATAATTGGTCTGCCGATGCTAATCTAACATTCACGTCATGGAAAAAAAAAATGCTAACATTAGTGCTTTGTGGCCGGCCAAAGTCATGTAGTGGCAGTGAATCAGTTTAGAGCATTGAACCTGTAGATAAGTCCCCTTCACCGACCTTCAATTGTGTGTAGACCGTCGCTCTCAAGTACAATCAACCCCCCTCCCCTCCGAGTGTCTACACAACCATGCAAGGAAACATGTCCCTGTCAGTGAATGTGTTTGGTCGGTGACTGTTTTTAAGAAGGAAAAAAAAACCGTGATTTTGGTAGGTTACATGCGTATTGTCGGAGTAGTCCCTAGTCATAAGAGCCCGCTCTCACTTATAACTGTAGCAGTACTTGCAAGCGCTAGCATCCATTTGGGGTTGTCTCATTAGGCCTTGTCTTCACTGGAGCATTCCTCGTTATTGGTCTCATCCTCCTTTTTAAAATCCTTGACTAAGGAGCAGGCTTTTTGTCATAGTTTGTCCATTGTAAGGCGACATCCTTATTTTTTTACAGCCAGACTTGATATTCTTTGGAGTGACTGCCTTCTTCAAAGTTTGTGATGTCCACTCATAAAGGTCATTCTTTTCCAATTTTTTACCCTTATTTACGAGTGTCTATGAATCCCTGATTTGTCTGAAGGCCAATTTGAATGGCTTAAAACAAGACACATCTAATGGCTACAAGACATGGGATGTGTGTGTAGGGAGAGTCACTATGTCTTAGCCGAAACTTGTGGCTAATGTAATCCCTTCAAGTATTACATGCATATTGTGGTCGTCTAAAATTAATAAGTGCATGTTTTTCCGATTTATACTTGATGTTCACTTCAGAGTCCAATGAAGTGTAATATCCATGATTATAGGAGCCATTTAGTCATTCATGCATTGGGCTACAAATTTGCTATAATTGCATCATCCTTACAATTTTTTACATAGTATTGTAAAAAGTATGTGCCTTTTAGGATGTAAAAGTTTGATATTTTGCCACCATAAGCATTGACGCAAGACCATATTGACAAGTGTTGTCTTTGATCTAAGTGGTCTATGATGTGTACAAATTTAAAGTCCACTTTGGCTAATATAGTTGCACCTCCACTCCTTCTAGCTTGCACCACATTCTCATCATAGTTCTATATATGTGTTGGGGGGAGGTATTAGAAGGTATTGTATAGGTCCTCCAAATTTTCATAAACAGTAATCATTGTGGATGGGCGCAAGTCTTTTGCTCTTGCAACTTTTAGTGGCTGACTTTTTCTAGATGCTATTGTAGGGTGTCTTTGCTTGAAACTCCTCTACTAGCTCTTTTCAATGATCTTACATCACTCCAAGGAGTCTCCCTTGTTTGTGTAGCTTAGACCATCTTCAACCTCAATTGTCCTAAGATTAAAGGATGGCCCAAATCTTGCATTTTGAATAAATAATCCACTAACTTTTTCTCCTCATCCACTTGTAAAATTAGTTGGGCTCCCTTCCTTCTTCGTATTATTATGCCATACAAGTAATATCTAATTGAACTTGCAGGAATTCTAAAGATAGAGGCTGCGGTTCTCACCTTCATCCCTTCATCAGTAATTGCATCCCTTAAATGTGCATTTGTCCAATTTCCATTTCTTCTAGTTGCAACCCTCTTTGTTGTAGTCCAGGTGCCCTCTTGAGTGCTTAAGGGAGCCCTTATAGCATTTCTGGCCCCCCTTAAGAAGTGCGCATTTTCCCTATCTTTGCTGAAATCAACTTGTGAATGGCTTTGGTGTACCAAAGGTCACAAACTTCTCAAATTACGTCTCCTCCTCCTCTTCTTAGTCGCTCCATGTATTTGCTCATTTGGAATACCACAGGAATTCCCATGTAGTGTAGGTGTTGAGTTTTGATACCTCTTTTTAAGGTAGGATGCTGCAAAACCATTCATGACAGAAAACTTTGAACATCCTTAATGTATGTACAATTTAGGTTGCTTATGTAGTTCTCTAGCTCATGGCTTATTTTTAGGTAACAGAAAATAAAACATGTAATGCGCGACTACGTTTTCTACCTTAGAATGAATAAAGGTGCTACATCTTAGCGATTTTCTATCGTAATCGGTTTTGCATCATCTTATCTAAGCTCCATGTTCAATTACACCATGTGATTCTCATACTCCAAGCGCTCTTCTATCCTTGCCCATAGCCATGTTGACCTGAATTTTGCTGTGAAGACAAAGGTGCTTGGATCCCTTGCACTACATCCTTGTCACTCATGAAGCCCTCACATCCTTCCTCTGATGTGTCCATCCTTGTCCTCACACACATTCACAACTAAGAGTATTTAATCTACCTTCTTGCATCACCAAAATTGAATCCCTTCTCCACTGAAACAAATTACAATGCCACAAAAACCAACCCCACAAGTTTGCAATGAAGCACTCACTATAACCCTAAAGAGCATAAGGGGCGCCAAAAACACACTCTTTATTGCAAAATCACCTCAAATTGTGGGCTATTTTTTGAACATTGCTCTACATAATAATGCACTTCTAGAAACGTCATTTCATTCACCAACAACCACTAATTCATTCACATTGATGGCCTAAACCAGCCACCAATTAAACCGGTAGTTTGCAAGCCCATTCACGCTCAACGTCGAGGATACCTCAGTATTTCTATTTTCTGAGGTCAAAAGAACTTGACTACCTTGTGATTCGCAAAGAGCTCCGGGAGAAGTGGAGAACTCTCACATAAGGTAGTGGTGGCAAAAACCGTGCGAATTTCAGGTTCAGCAAGTTCTGTTTCTGGAGTGGCTATCCAAATGATTCAGAAATATGTGCAAAGTTTGTAGAAGCCCAATCCAACTTGAATCATATTTTTCAGACTATTATTGAATTACTTATGAATTTTTGAAGTTAGAGATGTAGGTGTGTCAAAAACCGTCCACCCCTAAAATGTCCATACTGACTACATGAGAATTTCGAGGTCCGACCTAAAATGTACACCCTGGCACTGGTCGGTTTTTGGACCTGCACGGTTTTTGCCACCACTACCTTAATAGGGTAACAAATGGTGTAGAGTGTGTCCCGCCCCCATACACCCGGACTCCCGGACTCCCGGTTTAACCCCAAACTGCTCACTTTACCATCAATGTTCCTTCCGAATTCCTTCCAAACCACACTGGGGAGTCTTCAGGAACCTACCCTTCAGCCTACTGCAAGGTTCCAGGACCCGCTCGGTTTATGGGACCTCTCTAACTTAGGGCATTCTTCGTCCTTCCAGCGGCCTAACTCTCCGAGCTTCCCCCTGAGCACAGAATCACAGTATCACAGTAGACATTTGAAGACCTTGTGAGGTGGTGTTTGCTAGCCTGGGTTGCTGAGTGTCGTAATGAATCTTATTGCTTACCGAACTTGTTTCAGATCCTACTACTTTGCAGTGAGAATGGTCTGAGTGCAAGCTTTGAAGTTCGAGGGGGTGTGTGTGTGTGTTGATGTGAGGGTTTGTTTTCGTGGAGTGGGGAGGGACGATGTGACTAATTCTGACAGTATGTCGTTCTGTTTGTTGCAATGACGTGGTTGAGGAATGTACTAAAGCTTCTAGGGCTTGGAAAGGACAGTACTAAATTCGTAAACCATACCCAGACAAGGTTAACTCTCTTCTCAGGCAACGGAACAGTCGTCGTGTGTATTGAGGGGCAGATTGATCCCGGTGACGGCTTGATTGTTGAGTGGGAGCAAGGCCAGACTCGTGGACAATTCAGAGTTGACGTCCCCAATGATTATAGCATCTTCCTTGCACTCACCGATTTGATAGCATACAAGGAAATTAGGATTTCTCGCGGCGGGCCGAACGGTTGGGTAGGTACCCGCCGTAGTTAGGGTTAAGACTTGTTAATCCTCGATCAGTTGTTGCTAGTGGTCTTGCGGGTTCATTCAGAGAGCATTTGAAGAACTGGTCGAGAGAAGAGGAGGTTAGGAGGTTCAGATAATTTGCAAATCTATTAGTTTTCGTCGTGTCGGCTGAATCCAGGTGGCCTCGCTTCAATCCCAACCTCAATCCACTTCTGTGGGGGTTCTGAGGTTAGTACTCATTCTACGGCGTGATGTTGACAATGTGTTTTGCTATTGCACAGTTTAGCTGGTAATTGTGAATTTGCTAGCACTGTTCAGCTTTAATAACCTTGGTTAACTGGCTTCCAGGTGGTCGTGCGTATTCTTTCATTGAGCTTTTGAAGGACTTGTAGTGACGGACAAGGAGACGGAGTCAAGGGATTCAGTTTCTCTTTCCTTATTTTCTGGCTCTGTAGCTCTATATGATCCATTGCTGAGAGGAACACCAATTTCTCTTCTACTGTTGTTTTTCCTGATCCCAACCAAAGTTCACTAGCACAAGAATTTGGATTTTGAGTTTTGGGTACACAAGAATGGGCGGGAACAAGTTTGATCCATTTCTCTCCTCACCTGTCATTGAACTCAACGTCTCACGACTGACGACTCCATATTTCTTCATCAGTGATGGGGTCTGGCAGTGCGTAGGATTCGACTCATCTTTGCAGAAGTGGAGACGTCTGCCAGCTCTGCCAGCGCCAGATCCTGACCTATTTAAGGACTATCTCGTGTGCACACAGGGTGGAATCATGTGCATGAATGTCTCCAAATCGACAGAGGACGAGATAATTTCTCATACGAAGAAAAAAACAAGAGCAGTGAGAGATTGCTTCGAGCGCGATCCATCTCTCTCTGTGCATATCGATGAACTCAATCTCGAAAACGCCTCACTCACAGCTCCATATTTCTTCATCAGTGATGGGGTCTGGCAGTGCGCAGGATTGGACTCATCTTTGCAGAAGTGGAGACGTCTGCCAGCTCTGCCAGCGCCAGATCCTGACCTATTTAAGGACTATCTCGTGTGCACACAGGATGGAATCATGTGCATGAATGTCTCCAAATCGACAGAGGACAAGATAATTGTCTGTAATATTCTGACCAGGGAGTGGAGGGAGCTTCCACCTCTCAATCATCGACGAAATCCTGTCCTGATGCACTTGGTAGTGGATGCATTGACACAATCTTACCAGGTAGTAGTAGCAGGAAGCTCTGGGTCAGGTGATGAGCGTCTCTCTCGAATGACAGAAGTGTTTGACTCACGCACATGGAAGTGGACGAGAACAGGCGACTTGCCAGGACCAGATTATGCACTGAATGATTACCAATCAGGAGTCTACAAGGATGGCTATCTGTACTGCATTGCATTTCTGGATCAAGAAGCAGGGAGAGGCATTTTGCGGTACAATCTGAAAGAAAGTACATGGTTGAACAATGGGAAATATCTCCTTCCTTTTTCTACAAACTCTACTATTCTTCAGTTAGTAGATAGCTTGGGAGAGGTGTACCTGTTCTCGGAGCAAGAGAAGGGGAACAACGTTGAGCATAGGATTGACAGAGTGGAATGGGATACTGATATCGAACGGGGGGTTTCCTGGAGTTTAAACAGCGTAATGAGGAGTAAAAAGATGGGAGGTCGGAGCTTGGAGGTCTATCCAGAATTCATATGCGTACCATACAGCGAGTCCCATCTCTGTGTTTTCAATACGATTGATCACCTTGGAGTGGTTTACGATGTTCTTAATTATGGACAGTCAGAAGCAGGGAGAGGCATTTTGCGGCACAATCTGAATACTGATATTGAACGGGGGGTTTTCCTGGGTCACTCGTTTGCGACGTCGGAGCTTGGACGTGTATCCAGAATACACATGCGTACCATACAGCGAGTCCCAGCTCTATCTGTTCGATACGATTGATCATTCTGGGGTTGTTTACGATGTTTGGAATCATGGACAGTCAGAAGTCCTACAAGGACCACGTGCCCGCAAATACCGTAGGTGGAGGTATACAAAAAAAGTTGATCATCCAAAAAAGCACAAATAGGTTGATCCTCTTAGCACAAAAAAGTTGATCCTCTAAGCACAAATGAGCTTTGAAAAACTGTTAGAAATGCAGTTTGACACATAGACCTTTACAATGTTTTTTGTCTATATCTTTTGCATAAAAACTTATTTTAGTACAAAATTTGTTGGAAGTGGAAGAAGGCTTGATTCCTCAACTTTTTTTAGTTTGACACAATTCCATTAAACTTCATCTTCTATGCTTAATTGGACTCCAAAAATATGTATACAACACATTTCAAAAACCTCACCTAGAGTCTTGCTACGTCTTAACCCATACTCTTTGTGGACTAATGTAAGTGGGTTTGATTACAAAAGGAGCACCTTCTCCCCGTTGAATCTCACACACACACCTTCCATTTAGGGTTGAACCTTATGAATTTAATTTATTTCGTCAAATGCTTACTGTATTTTAGATTGATTCCGGCAATACTAAGTAATAATTTCAAGTAAAATTCGACTTATAATTTTTGAATTATTTAGTGTCGAACCGGCCCTCACCTACGGTATATGTCTTTCTCCCCGCAAGCACATGTCTGTGCAGAAGTTTTACTTGCGGTATGAGTGTATTAGTGCAATAGATGTTCAGGATTATCGATAATTCGTTATATGTGTTAGCAGCTACACTAGAGATTCTCTAGAGAGCTTTGTTGGAATACATTTGTATATTTCCAGAATGCATTATCAATCAGTAACTACTGCATATAATGCAAGTCAAACTCGCCATTAGAAAAACTGCACATTCCGAAGCCTCACAGAGCCCCTATGTAGCGTTTGATAAAAGAGCTATAATATTAATCCCTTAAGGATGTTGCTGGTTTGAGTACAGATGCTGGGTGGAGCTATTTTCTAGGTTTCCTGCTGGATCAGAGATTTTTACAGTGAGATGTTGCTGCAGTCTCCATGACACGGTCCAAGTTGTGATCAGAATCTAAGAAGTGTCGACGGCATGAGAAAATAGAGAGTGCATATGGGTGTTCGGTGTAGCAGCCGCAACGACAGTATGGTGTTTGTTTACAGGCGGATGTGGAATGTGACGCATTGTTTTGTAGCAGTCGTAGGTCATCTGGCAACCGGGTCTACCAGTCAGTGGGTCCTGGGTCCTTCGAGGGCTGATCTGGACGACGACATTGACCAACCAATCAGGCTTGTCCAAGCCAGCGTAGAGCCGGGTATCGGGAAGATCGCTCTGAGAGCAAACCTTTGAATCCCTCATGCTCTTCTTCACCTTTTCGCTTGATTAGGCAGAGCAAGAGAGCGTGGTCATCATAGGTGAGCAAGAATTTCCTTGTTTCAGCTATTTGTCTCAAGTTGGATATTCACGTAGAAAAAACTTAACCCCTAACTGCCCAACCATGCATATTTTGTATGATATAAAAAGTTCATCTGTTGTTTCTCCATCCGTCATGCACTTTTTGTAATGTGATTCTTTTACTGGATTTTCTATAGGAAATTAGTTTCATGTATGTGTCATCCAATTTTTGAAGAAATTATACTTCATTTTGTGTTGCAGTGTTTCATCCAAAATTTTGAAGATTTTAGTCTAAAAGTGTGCTTGAAAAAATAAACTCATAAAAACAAGCATCCAAAAAATCTCCAAAAATGAGTACACCTAGAGTAACCACATTATAAGCCATCACAACAAATTTCATCCTTATATTATCAATATCTTATCTGTAATCAAATTACAAAATAATATTTTGCTTTAAGTTTTAAAATTTATAGAAAAAATCGGTGATAGCAATCAAAGATCTAACTGTATAAATTGAATCTAAATTTCAGAATTTAGAACTTTTATTCATACATCAAGTTTCAAATATTCATGCTAGTTGCATTAAATAATGCAGCTTTGCAAAACTGCCCAAATTAGACATAGGTGAGGACGCTTAGGGATAAAGTGAATTTTTTGATGTCATTCACAGGCACAGCAAGCCCTGTTGTGTTTGTTCTTGAAAATAGTTGAGGGATGTATTATCATTGGACCGCTTTTGGATTCTCTAAATTGCACAGATTGTTGCAAAGATAGAGCGCGAGATTATTGAAGAGCAGATCATTAGGATCACAAAGGTGATCTCATCATGGAAGCGCCATATAAGAGTTCTTCCACAAAATTGAAGTATTGAACCTTCTTGTCTGAGAGAACAAGCAAGCAAATCATCTACACATGACACAATTGCGATATCATGTACATCAACAAGATTCTACTCTACAAGGTATGCATTGCTTCATTGTGTATTACATTTCTTTGCAGATCTCACATATGCCTATTTATTGTTATCCACTCTAAATCCTAATTAAGGTTGTATTTTAATTAGGTTAGACCCGGGCGACCACCGGGGAAACCCACTCTGTATATAATCTTCTTCCTGTAAATCATATCGTTCACTCTTTGAGTTTCCGCTATTTCACATCAATATGGTATCAGAGCGATCCTTTTAGATACAACAAATCAATAATTAGCTCTTTGTTTTTTTTGTTTCAATAACATTCCTAATGGATCCTACTCTATGTGATTTATTAAACTCGGTCAACTTAGAAGGGCAAGGAAATTACCTGTTGTGAAGCTTCAGAGTGAATATGTTCCTTATGGAGGAGAACCTAAGGCGCTAGCCTCAATTTCACCAGCCTCAATTTTACTAGCCTCAATTTCAAACCTCAAAGGAGGCAGCTCAAGGAGCGGAGACTCCGAATTCGTCACAACCTTTGTCACCGGGCCGAGCGCAGCCGCCCAAACAGTCACCTCTTCTCTAAACGATGACGCACAACGCAAGATTCGCGCCCACATAATCATCACTTCAATGGTAAAAGATCATATTATCCTTTATGTTCTTCATTTCACAGATCCTCTAACAATCTAGACTAAGCTTAGAACTATGTATGACATTTAAAGCTCTTCAAGGCGCCTTGCCTTGAAGGGAAAGCTACACTCGCTGAGAATGCACGAAGATAAATTCCTTGACTTCCATCTCCAGCATACTAATTCCATAGTCATCAAGCTTGGTAGTTCGGGGTCAGCATGTAAAACAAAGACTTGGTCGATCAAATGTAAGCTAGTCTTCCAAAGAGTTGGAACACATTCAAATCTATACAAAAATCTAGAGACAAAAGTCCTACTTTTTCAAAACTCCAAGCACTCATGCTACATGAGGAGAGCTCAAGAATTTTAGATAAGCAACAAGAATCTGAGGAGCTTCTTTACCTCAAGAGCTCAAACAAATTCTCTCGACCGCCCTCGCTTCGCAACTACCGAGGAGGCCGCTCCAACAGAGGCCGAGGTTGAGGTTGCTTTCAATCTACGCAAAATGTCGATGATGTGGCCACACAGACCACACGGAAGCGGACTACAACGTTACGAAATTAGAGAGACAAATTAGGAACTTACAAATACAGTTCTTAAAGCAAAAAGAAAATCCATCCAACTACTATAGAGTTGTTGGTAAACTTGAAGAGGATTTGAAAGAAGACGATGCACAAACCACGCTCAATGCTTGTATGATAGCCTTCTCCACCGACAAGAAACCTTGGTTCCTCGATTCCGGCGCGAACTCCCATGTCACTGGCTGTTTCAATTTCCTATCCAAAACCGCGTCTTCTTCCATCACCAATACCCGCATAGCCGCCGGACATATTTTGCCTGTAGCACATAAAGACACTATTTAATTCAAAGACTGTGAATCCATTGTCTATAGCACACAGGCAAAATATTTAATCCATTGTCCAGGGATTTCTACCTCTCGAGCTTCAATCTGCTTGCGTCCTACTCCTAGCCGGTCTTGTTTTCATTTCTGAAACAGATACACCTCCAGTCAATTCGACACATTATTCCATTTGATAAAGAAATTAATTTTCTTAACCGTAATAAGACCTGACCTTTTCTACTCAGTCAACATGATAGCATCCTATATGTCCTCGCCTCAGCAAACACATTTAGATGTTGCATACCATATCCTTCGCTACTTCAAGTACACCTACAATTACGGCATCCAATTCAAATCACTACTCACCTCTGACTCTAAGCGGCTTCATAGACTCGAACCTGGGAACTTGTCTAAAAACAAGGAGGTCAATTGGTGCTTACCTTTTCAAAGTCGCAGGAGGTCCTATAAGCAAAGCAAGCGCCAACTTATCATATCACGCTCTTCAACAAAGTAGGGATACAATGCTCTCAACGACGGGGTACAAGAGGCAATTTGGATTTTGCGGCTCCTTCTTGAACTACATGTACTACAACAAAGCCCCAACACACGTACATCAAACAAATATGGACATTGAAACTGAATTGGAACCAAGCCTTATAGTTCATTGCAACAATCAAAGTGCGATTAAACTCGCAAAAAACTCGGTTTTTTATGCTTGTAGTAAGCACATAGAAATACATCACCACTTTATTTGTGAGTAGGTGCTAGAAGAGGAGATCGGGCTAAAATACATCAGCACCGCTCATCAACCTGCTGATATATTGACAAAATCCCTAGGCAGAGTGAAATAGGAACATCATGGCAACGACCTAAACTTCTACAGCCTAGGATTTCTACGAAGCAGAATCTCAAAAATCTAATCTGAAACGTAGCTCCAAGCCTCTTCTAAGCTTCGGTACGCTTTGAACTCCGCTCCCTTGTATCCATGAATCTGAGATTTACAATAATCTCAACTTCTAAAAACCCCAACAGTTTTTTCCTTCATCACAACGTAAAATCGTCCCAGAACCCTAATACTATTGGAACATGAACTTCAAAATGTGGGCTCGGCTTTATACACAAGTTACAACTGCATCGTCTTCAGCTTCTCGTTTACAACATCTTGTCACTCCAAAAACAAGGAAGTAAGCGGCAACAAAAAACCATCTCTTAACCCAACACCAAATCATCATGAACCTTGAACTGTTATATGATACCGGACATGCTCGGCGTTGTTCCATCGCCGAGCGTCATCACTCTCCGATGACCCCTCCGCCTCAAGCAACACCGACACTCTTCTCAAACGACGCACAAGGACAAAATCTATCGCCTCAAAGAGTGCGGTAAATATCTATGTCATTAATGCCGCTACCGACAGGATCAATAGCAACATGTGGTCTATCCACGTAACTCTAAATTGATTACCTCCACGTTGTCGAATAGAGAAGAGTTTGGTTTAGGAAGTCACTAGGAATTTGGCTGCAATTGAAATTAACTTAGGGAGTACGGATTCTTGCTCAATGTCCCCTAGGTCCTTGAATCTTCAAAAAATCTTGAATCAGCTCCATGTTGGCATATCATGTTATAGCTCTAGGGGCCCGAGGGTCAAGAAGGGGATAAGAAACCATTGGATACGGGACGGATAGAATGGACGATAAACCACGAGCTGAACCATCCGTGAAAATGAATCCTAAACTTTCAAATCTACAATCTACTAGTCATCAACCCAGTCTCACTGTGAGAACAACATAAGATTCAACCATGTGAGCTATTACCCCCACTTTGTTCCCACAACAATCAATGAGATTAGACCATGATTGTTACCTCAGACCAAACAGACAACAAGGTTTACAAAGCCAAAAATGACAATACAAAATGAAGTGGAATCACAGATGCAATGTCTGAATCCAAAGCCACACCTGCAATAAGATTCACAATGCAAAATTCACAACGAGCCTCCAAATTAGGCTAAGAATAACAAAGCCACATGCTCACAACATAGAATAAGTCCTTGCCATGTAAATCTTCATTTGACTCTTTAAGTCTTCAAATCTTCAATTCTTCAATTCTTCAATTCTTCAATTCTTCAATTTGGACCTCCTCTAATCCAGTAATACTAAAACAGCCACCAAAAACGATTATGAGCTCCACTTTAGATAAGTAATAGCTTTTCTAAAACCTAAGACAATTTTCTAGGACATGTCAAATTTTCATTCAAAACAAAGCTACTGTGTATAAGATATGAGCTTTCAAATTTTCCTATCAAAATCTTGAGCAATGGATTGTACTACTCCACCTAATTGCTTATAACTCAAGATTTACGGATGCTATCTATAAGTGCGATACTTCTATGGAAATCTAACAACAGATTCTATATTCCCTCTAAATTTCACTTTGCTTCAACAAAAATTGCGACTATAAAAGAGGTACAAAATCTTTGTTCATCACTCTAGGTACTTTTTAGCCATAGGCTCCCTTAAATCCTATCTTATCATCTATCTAAGTCATCTTTGGGTCCGCAAACCTCAAAGTCAACTAGATAGAAGTAAAGCAAGTAACTAGCTTTCATCCAACTCCAAATAAAACCAATTGGTAGAAATAAAACTCAATACTAAGGCTAAAAACAAGCCAAACTAGCACTAAAACTCTAATAAAAGGAAAAATCTACTTTAAATACTCAGAAACTTCAAAATACGCAGAATAACCGAAGCAATGAAACTTCCTCTCCGTTCTCTGGTTAGGAGATTGAGCTGTGCTTGAAGCCTAAAGTAATGACCAACTTTACTTGAAATACGGCTCACCATTTGTCCTTCATTGTTGTTCTCAAAGCATCTCTCAAACACCATTTGATACCTCTCGAAAAGCGTAGGCTCAAATTCCAAAACGATAACCAAAGCCCTGTTGTCCAATTGCAAGACTGAAAGTGTAAACTGCGGGATACCCGGCTCTGTTTGTGGTTGCATACAACGCTCATAGGGCCCCGCCTCATCTCGCAAACGTCGTCTTGAAGAAGATGGTTAACTAGAATCAAGTGTTAATTGAGATAAGGGCAACTGCTAATCGTCAAAATCTTGTGAATCCATCACTACAAACACAAAATCCAAATCCAAACTACTCAAAGTGAACTAAGAGAAGGAAAGCTACCTGGTTATCTTTATTCTAAATCAAATAGCTTCTTTGAGAAGTTTGCTTCCACTTTAAACACTCCAATAAAATCATAATGGCTATCTTTATGGCAAAGAGATATTGACAGCCAAAAGCATCTTTTTATTTTTCAAAAGATAATTTAAGTGGGAAAGAATAGGCTTAGGAGTACTATTCCGTCAGTCGAAAGCGAAGCGGTTAACCAACAGTGGTATAAAACCACTGCGAGACTAACAATTGTCCCCAAGTTGTAGACTTGATTGGTTGTCAAAGTTCCTAGATAGCTGCTAGTCAGTTCCGGGTTCGAATTCCATCGGATTCGTTGATTCAGTTGAAGCAGCTGCAACTTGGCACTGCTAGAGAAAGTAGGAAAGAAGCAGCCAACCAACCACCCTATTCCCCCAAGCAAAGTGACATGATGCAGTACAAACTAAGACCTTCAATCTTTCCACGACCCCCACTCTTTTCTATCTCCATCCAATTCTTGAATTAGAACTCCAATGTTGATCTCTTGATGTTTTTACATAGTATATGTATTTACAACATGACAACGTACCGCTACAATCGCCATGATGATTAGCAAAACACAATCCGAAAAATTATTGTTCTTTGGATTGAAAGGGGGTATTGTTATCCATTCTAAATCCTAATTACGGTTGTATTTTAATTACGTTAGACCTAGGCAGCTACCGGGGAAACCACTATGTATATAATCTTCTTCATATTAATCATATCACTCTCTCTTTGAGCTTCCGCTAATTCACACCAACACTATTTCCTTTTATATTTCCTTTTGTTGAATATTCATATCAAATTGTTTTTGAAATCAAATAAGCATTACTCTTTGGCTTTAGAAGTTGATTGAAGTTATTTGTCTTGAAAGGTTAATTTGGCGTATGAAAGGTTAATCTGGCGTACGAAAACTACATCGAACCTTTGCAACAACCATAACATTGGGATCTCTGGGAATATCTGCGTTCCCAATGTTGGGAGCGTAGATGTACCCTAAAGGTCCTATAAAAAATTCCAATCTCTAAGTGGTCTAAAGTGATTCAGTACTCATATTCCAAAGAAGATGCATGTCGGATTCATATTCTAGGTCATACAAAAGGCAAAATCATTCTGAATTTTTTGAGAAATCACTCTACTCTTTCTACTGAATCACAACAAGTGCAGAATCTAAGGTTTCCCTATACACTTTCTACAATCCACTGTACCCTAACCGCTCACCCCGGTTGCAACCAGTTTCATATCCACTCATGTGTACGCGTTTTTACTCGAATTTTACATGCACAACGTTTGTATGAACACTGTATCACCTGGAATAGACGAAATACATTGTTTCATTCCACATAGAATCTACAATTTGAATTTAAATTCTTTGAAAATTCTCTCTAAAAATCCATTATAGTCTTGCAAAGGGTTTTGTAGTTCACCTTATTTAAAAATACCAGACAATCCAGTGTGAAATTCACAAGTACATGCCATTGGAGGCCACTACTGGCTAATGCAACTTTAAAGAGTTAAAGTCATCTTGGGTTTAAACCCTAAAATCAAAAGGCCTAAAAACTGCCAAAATCCCTCAAAACTGGCATTTTTCAATGTAAGGAGTAATTTTTCAAGTTTTGATGTATTTTGCGAGATGTAGCCTTAGAATCTAGTACCTTGTATATGTACATGTACCTCAAACCTTAGATTCAAGCTCCTTACTGTTTGTGAGATCATAATGTTCAAAGTTCAATAAAAGATTTTTTCCTCATTGCAAATTGGGTTTGAAGTGTTTTGTAAGCCAAAAAAATCAATTTTGATAGTAAATTTGAGTTGAGGCTCTTCAAGTTCTTGTTCTTAGGTAGGTTAGAAATATGTCTATGTACTTTTTTCCCTCATACGACCTATTAAACCTAAAGAAATGCTTAATTTTTCACATAGAGCTATGCCGAAATTCAAATACAAAGGCCGGTCTTTGATAGTTAAAAAGGCATACAAAGAAATATTGGATTGAAAATCTGAGCGGCAAGATCATGCCTTAAAAGTTAAGTTACATGTACAAAATAATAAAATTTGAAAAAGTAGAATCTCAATTTTTAGTGATTTTTTGAGGATAAATGAGCATATACTGCAAGTTTGGCACGGAGGGGTCACTTCGTGTATATTTGGGGACCCACGTGCGGCGGTAGGGTATTTTTTGGGGGCCTATTTACCTCCTTAAAAGCATTTTAAAGACCCCTATTATTACATAAAGCAAAAAAATTGCCCATATTATCATACCTATCATTACTTATAATATGTATGTTACGGGAATATATTAGAGGCTATTTTCTTTGTAAGGAAAAAAGCTAACTTAAAAAATAATGAGAGTACAAGTGAATAACAAATACCTTATGGAAAAAAGGTTTAAGTTAAAACAAAGCATGAATACAAATACATGGCAAATACATGCATGAATAACAAGACATTAGGGTTGAAGAAGTTTTGAAGAGATTGTAGGCAAAGTATGTGTTTAAAAACAGAGACATGAAGTGCATTTTTCAAGTATGAACATAAATATGTGCCTGATTTTAAAAAAATTATATTCTAATGCCTCGAGGAAGTGCCTTCTTGAACTTGTCAATGATATCCACTCACATAGCCCTCAGTCCTCTTTCATTCCTCCTGCAAAGCCAATATGCATTAAAAATTAACCCCTGATTTGCTACTACTTTCCATAGTAGAACACATCAAAGATGAGCAAAACCTAGTGCTCAAGGCAAATTTTTTTTAGGATCCCATTATTTTGCCCCTAAATTATATCTACCTAAAATTTAAGAGACCATATTTTCCGGTTCCCTATATTACTTATAAAGGACCTATCACTTTTAACGTCCCCTAATTTATATATACATTTCTTATAAATTTTACCCATAATTATTTAAATGTACCCTATATTCCGCCGTACGTAGGTTATTAGAAAACGGAAAGTTATCCCCCCCCGTGAAGTTTGGAAAGATTTCAGTATGCCCGCAGCCCTAATAGTGTTTTCAAACTTTGACTCCGATTATTTTTTTAAATTATAAGGAATTTTGAAGCATGAATGGTCTTGTTGGTAAGGTATGGAAAAACTCCACGATCTGCAAAAAAGAAATCAACTTCATACAATCTATATTTAATAATTGAAAGCCTGACCAAAGTCAAATCCACCCTAGTAGGGCTCATTTCGACTTAAGGGGTTAAAAGAAACAATTAGTTTTGCTTTATTGCAATGCAGTTTGTTGGGAAGCATGAAAGAAGCATAGAAGATCTTGGTAGTCAAACTATGTTTTGTGTGTAAGAGCTTGCTGGATTTAAATATAAGTAAATTTAGTTTTGACGTTGTTCTATCTTCAAAGACTGGTTTTTGTTAAGTTTAAAGATTACTAAGCTACTATACATCCTTTATGGAAAGACCAATGATGAAACTCTTCCATATTTCTCAATTATCTAGAGTTGAGAGATAAAGTTATGATTTATCTATAATCAAAATCATAGTATCTAAGTCAATTATTTAATGCCTTTACAAATAATTCTATTGTTGTTGACAACTAGCTGGAGGCTTAAATAATTGAAAATAGATCAAAAGCTATAATGTAAATGCAACCTACTACTAAAAAAGTGCCATGCAATCATTGAATAAAAATGACAAGTTATTTCCTATAGCTAAGGTTTGTTTTGAAGTTATGATGTTTATAATTTTTGAACATTGACTAATCATCAAATATTAAAGGAGATTGAAGAAGATCTAATCATTAATATTATGTTTAGTAATGTGTAAGCTGTATGTGGTTGTAGAAATACCATCTTACACCATTATTGCGGCTTGACACTAGGATTATTTCTCATAACCAAAGGCTGCTTATATTATCTAAACCTCAATTACTGTCATAAAGTACATTTAATAAATAGCTCAAAATCTTTGTCTACATAAATTGAACTTACTCACTAATCTTGTTCATTGAATCTTGTCAAAATAAAAAGAAAGTATTCATAGAGACTTGTTCTTGATTGAATTTAAAACCAAGAAGATATCTTACAAAATTTGAGCCTTTTGTCACTAAAAATATACTTCTCTTGAGCTATACATTCCTTGCAAAAAAAGAGAAACTTTGGTCTCTAGTGGGGACTAACATGAATTAAGTGTCTCTTCATTCCACCCTTAATTTAATGCCCAAACGCATTCCTTATACCATACAAAAAAATTGATTAATTAGAATGCAATTTGAAAAGTTAGGTACACCTAATTGATTCTTCCTAGTTACAAATCGTCTATTTACAAGATTAGACACTCTAGTAAAGAAACATGTCCGTTAATGAAATTTAAGGTAAATCAATGTGAAAATAGAGTTGATAATTTAACTGAAGGTAAGGAATAGTTTCATACATATTATCATAGAATTTTTTTTTTTTTTATAGAACAAGAGTGCCTACCTTTGTATATAAAACCATTGTTTTGTTGAAAATTCTACATTTAATCAAAATTTGATTTTATTTATAATTGAAGTATATTCACTTTTTGCACAACAAGTAAAGGATGGATATGAAAGACTTCATATCATCCATAAACACTTTCTTGCTCAAAGAAACATTTTTTCACTCCCACTTAACCTCTAAGGTTTTTGGAGTTTTTGGAGTTTTTGGAGCCAAAAATGCCAATAACAACCTATTGTTTCTAAATTTAGAGCTAAAATTGAATACATAATCGTAGGATCTTGTCCCTACCTTAACTAAAAATGTGTATATAAAATTTGAGCACAACTTACTATACAGATTAAGAGATTATAAGGTTTAAATTCATTGTAAAAGTTTTTTTTGACGTTGCCCTAGCAGTATACTAAAGTTTTGATGTCCAAAAGCTATACCCCGCAAACACACTTGATCAATTGACAGTCATCAATTCCTGTAGATGTGGAAGTTGGGTATACGCTTACAAAGTTTTAGCCCCATACGAGCTAGAGAAGGGGAGAAAATTTTTGGTTTTGTGAAATGAGGTGTGCTGAAAATGCTGTACGTACTTTGAATTTAAAATTAACTGAATGGTAATTTTATCATGTCGTGTTGGAAATCCAAACGGTAGATAAGATGAGAAGAAATATCATAAATGAAAGGAAATATTACAAATAATTCGATGCAATTGGAGTAAAACTCAAATTTCTAGAATTTTTGGAAGTGTAAATTAGATATTATCTTTAATTCCAAAGGGCAGTTTTAGTAATAACGGTCCATTGGATGGACTTCCTTCCACGTCATAGATGCTGGATGAAATTTGTTAAATTTGGATGAAAAAAGAAAATCAGATGTAACATTTTCTATAGATGTAAAAATATTTTGGATGAAAAATATTTTCTGGCCGAATTCTTTTAAAAAATGAAGACAATTCTTTTAGATGGAAATTGTTAATTAAATGAAAAATGTTTAAGAATGAAAAATATTATCAATGTACATGGATGAGAAAATATTGGGTCTATTATTTTGCAAGTGCCTACCCTTTGAAATAAAGTCTTGTCACTTTTTGCCCTTGTGAATGATGGGCAACTTGGGCAAAAAATGAGAGATTTTGATTGGTAACTAGCTGATTGGATTTAGAGCAGATTCTAATAAAATCCATAACTTTTGCATCGTAACTCCAATTGTTTTGAAATTTGCGCCATTGGAAAGTTATCATTGAAAGCTATATGTAGTAAGAAACTCAGAAAATTCCAAAAAATTGGGAGCTTAAAATAGCTTATCCAGAAGTGGTGCAACCACAATGTGGTCTCAAAGACCTTTAGGGGTTAATTATAAGAAGTGTGTAGAAGTTCTACTTTTGAAGTTAGATAGTGGTTTGAGGTAGGATGTAGGTTTAAGTTGGATATTGGTTAGAGCTTGATATTGGTTAAAGGAAGGATATTGATTATGGTCACTCTACCTTAAGGTAACGAGACTAGTTGGCGCTGTGGTCATAAGTTCCGTCCCTTACTATTTGGAAGAAGTGTGCCGAAAACCAACCAGCCTAGTTTCAGAAAGTGTCCAAGGTTGTTCTAATTCCGCCTATGCTTGGAAAATTTTGAGAACTTCTGATTGTTTTCGATTGATGCACATGAGTTCTATTTTTAGAATCCAACCTCTCATGAAGACCATGTCTTTATGAGCCGTTACCGGCCTCTATAAGCCTTCATTCTTAAAAAAAATCATAGAAAATTGTAGAAATGCTTAAAAAATATTCTTTCTTTTGGGATGCCTTTGCAATAGCTTTGCGAAGCATCCAAAAAACATAATTTTTTTCTTTGACAAGTCTAAATATGCAAATTCGGGCAGGATTTGGTTCTACTACCTTAGAGCATCAACAATCCACTCCTACCATTAGCTCCCGGCAACCAAGCTTGACGGGAGGCCTTCGTAACTCATGGAGGGTATAGCAAGAAAGCTCTCCAACAAACTCCGGGCTTGGGGTCGCAGGTTCGACCCTTCATGCCCTCGTGGCAATAGGGTAGTGGTTGCTTGTGTCGAAGATCTGACATGAGCGCGCTAACCACATGATGTTAAAATTAAAGTGCGATTGATACGGTTTAGCAGGAGGAAAACTACTCCCTGCGAAGTTGTGATTTTTAGCAAGATCGGGAGCTCAATGGTGAGTCCCGGCACTGTGGAGGGAGGAGTACAGAGTGCGTTCGAGGATTTTTTTGTTGCGGGCCCGTCATGGGCCGTTGGCGGGAGCCATTGGTGAGTTCGTAGCGCTTGCTCTTATGGTAGACGCACCTAAAATCACCACACTCCCTAAAACCACCACATTGTAGTATGACCTTACCAACCTCCAGAATCTCTAAAAACAAATTGTCAGTCCTCATTTGGAGGACTAATTTGTTTATTGGTCACCTTGCTAGTGGGTGAACTCTCACAATCATAGAATACGGTTTTGGGTTCAATGGTGAGCAAAATTGAGGACACTATTATTACTCATAGAAAATTCTAAATTAGAAATGGGTCACATAGTACTTTACACTTTGAGATTTTCTATAAAATTGAGAATTGCAAATCTCATGATGCAAATTTTTGCATTGAACCTCATGAAATCCGATTTTGAAGATTAGAATAGTTTTTAAAGAATTTTTGAATTGCTAATATATGTCAGATTGCTTAAGTTGGTGGTTTTAGGTGCGTCTACCATATGGTAGAACAACCAAAAATGGCGCAGTGCCGAAAATGGCGCACTAGTCATCTTCCCTCAGAGGCACATAATAGCTTCCCCACCCAACAGTACCATGTACTAATGGAAAACATTATAGGGTGTGCGCCATTTTAGAAACACCTATGAATCCATCTTCAAAATTCATAACTAATTGTAGAAGAATCCAAAAATGATGATTCCACTTGCTCCAACTTTTTAATTAGTTTCCCCATGCATGAAAATTATTTGCACTGCTAATTTCGCAGTAGATTCCCCGGGCTGAAATTTGCGCCATTTTTGGTCTTCTACCATACATCACTGCCGGAATTTTCTGCGACTGTTTATCTTTGTGGTCATTGGACAGTCGACCCTGACGCGTGTGACTACATAACTGATCAGTTCAATTTCAAATTGACGATCTGGTCAAATATATCATATAATGGGACCATCCAATCTATAAAATACTGCTGAAGGAGATCAAGCTGCTCCTTATTCCCACGCTTCGCACGTTCGGGGGAGCCGTTCCCGCCTGACAGTTCCCTCGTGCCCCGAGCCCAATCCTATCTACGACCCCACGTTCCCACCCCTAATCCGATCCTAGCCCTCCACACCACTCTCATCCGACGGCCTCCTCCAGCCCAAGAGATTATCAGTCTGTACAGACAACTTGCGTGTTCGACTTGTGGTCAAAATACAGACAACTTCGAAGGGGTAGGTTCCAAGTTCCAACAAGCTCGAAAATGGTTACAGACACGACGTTTGTGTGGCGGCATGTTGACTCCAAGGCTAGTCTGCACATATATATATATTTCTGTTGGAGGATGACATCTCATTTACATATCCGTCGCCATTAATTGCAGTGCCTTGCCTAAGCATGAACCGACTCTTTTGAGGGCCTGAGTTGCACTTCTGGCCACTGCACACATTGAGAGGATTGTGAGCTTGTTCCTCGAGCTGCACAATGTGGTCTTGCAATTCATCTTCTGTTCTGGAGGGAGTGGCGAGATTTGTTGTGGCTAATGTTGCAGCTTCCACGACCATGATATTGTAAGTTTGCAGTTTGACGCAGTATGGGGGATTGGGTGGGGGAACTGGGTGAGTGGATTTATGTTTCTTTTCCTAGACTGGGAATTTCGTTTGTCCATTTTGAGTAGATGTTTCATTGACATGAGAGAAGGTGGTTACTGGCAGTTGATTGTGAACCAAAAGAATTTCTTTTCTCTTTGGTTGTGTGGAACAGTTTTGAGCTGGGTATCCAGTAGCATCAGTTTCAACAGACTTGAGCTATTTCCTCCTCGGAATTGTTGTAGAGTTGTGACTTGTCTAGACAGCAAATCTTGTAATTTCTAAAACCGTGAAGTTCATAGTTTGAGTCGTCGTAGTGGATATTTCACACGAAGAATTATTGATTATAAAGCAGCTAATTTGAAATTTAGAACTGTTCTATCATTTCAAGTTGAGATGTTTAACCTGATGTGTGACGGTGTTTCAGGACAACACTGACGTAGATCAGTACATGCAACACAGGCTTCGGAGTTTTCCTCTTTGTCGAGATTGGTGTCTGCGAGCGGCGTGCAGTTTAGTGACTGCACAAAAATCATTTTCCAATTTCCTTGTAAGTTGTGAGGGTCTCACAAGGCACTTGGCCACTGACATTTTGCAGTCCGACACCTTAACACTTATGTGGAGTGTGGCAGACCATCAGATGAAGGTATTCATTACATCGGCAGTTTAGGGATTACTCTCTAACATAGCTGCATGTACAGTACATGTGGTGTGTTTCAGATTGGTCACACGAACCTTATTTGGAATACAAAAAACTGGTAGAGGATTATCCCCACTTCTAGCAGCCCGGCACGATTTATTTGCAGAAGGACTTTGGACGGATTACTGTCCGGTGTTCGGTGATTCCGGTGGGTAACAATCTTGGTGTACTGAAAGTTTCTTGCTATATTTAATGATTTCTTTTTAATTTTGCCAGCATCCTAGCTACTTGAGGGTAATCCGTCCAAATTTCCCCGTGATAGTATTAATAAGCTAGCATGCTAGACCATCGATCTTCCGGAGAAGAGTGACTTCATCATTCGATGTGAAGAGCTCGACGTAGTTGAATTTTGTGTCCATGAAAAGTTCTCACTGGACATTCATGCCGTCATGGCAAGTACGAAGAGACGGCCGATTCAATGTTTCCAAAACATGTATTGCAGAAGATGTTACAGTTTAATATACGGTAGATCACAGTATAAAGTTCAACATATATAGAGCACAACATAGAGCACAACATAGATTGCAATATGTATTATAGTTCATAGATTCTCACAAATATCCAGCAACGAGTGCCTTTGCTCTCCCCTCCGCCCCCTCCTACTCATCAAGAGTTCCGCCTACTCTGTTCTACCTCCCAGTCTGAGTTCCCCTTCCGTACTTATAATGTCTAGATCGCTCCAGCTGAAGGCTATAAAGTAACGAATTTTATAAGCGTGGGTAGTTGCTAATGCTGTGCTTGTAATCTTTTTGAGATAGGTCTGGGAGCCATATATTAGGTGCAAATTCGATTTCGACAGGGATTGCAGGGGTTGCAGGGGGCGCAGGAACAGGGGGTTCTCGTGGAGGGTTATCATTTGGGTTTTGGTCTGCATTCCCTTGATTGTTGTCCATGATCGACTCAGCTCTTCGCTGGTACTGGGGCTTTGTTCTGGTTACTTTTTTAATGCTGCCCGGAAAGGGATCTTTAAGCTCTTCGCTGGTACACTGCTGTACATTGATCAGCTCCTGCACTGAAATGTTTGTCCGGTTGAACAAATCCAGCTCTGCACATCACCCCACACAATTTCAATACTAACTTAATCTACTCTAATTCAGAATTAGCAAGAGATAGATAACCAAAAAGCATTTTCGTTATTATAGATAAATAAGGAAACGAAAAAAGAGTACAACATGGTAAAACATGTGCAGTGTGCACTAATTTGCACAGATTCTAGATAGTAATATCGAAATTTTTGAACAAAAATTTATCAAGAGAATTGGTACCAGGTTTTTTTTAAACTCAAAAAATAAAATCAACGAATTTGAAAATTTACTACTTTTAATATAACATAATAAATAATAGAATATTAATTGTCACAAAAGTATCACATCAGAATTAAAATGAACAATTCTAAGAGAATTCTAAAGACATAGTTAAATTATGGTTTTTGAAAAGCCTGATTAAGCTTATATATATTATGCAATTATTGATCATTAAAATAATTTAATTTATGATCTTTATAAAATAATTATTCTAATTTTTTATTATTTTTGTAAAATAAAGTATAGACTTAGAATATTTATTTCAGTAAACAACTTAATTCAAGTGGGATTAATATCAAAGGGTAGTTCATTCAGATAATCACAGGAGTTTTTAAGCCTCTCCCTTCATCAGCCAAAAAAAAGGTAGCAGAGAGGGAATATAAGATAGACGATTGAAGCTTGGAATTAATTACTATCCAGAACTTGATTCTACTTGAACTCAAGGGCTAGAATGAAAGTTTTACCTGCAATGAACTTAGCCATAATATGCCACCAGATTCAACAAGACTTTTAGACTGTCACAATTTCAATCTTAAATGACATGAAATTTTAGCTTCATACATACGGCTTCTGTACTGGATGTGCTATAAAGATTGCAATTAAAATTCAGCTTCAAGAACTGATTCAACAAAAGATTTCTGACTTTATTTTCATACTATTTTAAAATATAAAACCATAGCTTCTAGAATATTCAGTCTTAAATGTAAAATATTTATTAAACTGTGAATCCGATTACACATTCTTCCACCTGGTCCATACACCATTCCATTGCAAAAATTAATCCAAAACCGGATTTGAGATTGCTCGCGGGCCCTGAACCCATGTAAATGTAACGCATCCCTGCACCAAAGTTGCAGTGAGCTCATGTGCCAGAAAGTGGCAAGGCAAGTCAGCACCTAGGACATGTACCTTACTCTTGACGACCACAAAAAATGGTTATAATTCATATGTTAAGCTTTTTCAACTGAAGAGACCTCCGAAGGTGCAAAGGCGGAAGGAGTCAAAATACCTGCGGGACAGCTACAGAATGTTTCAGCTGTTCCTGTTGCGTAGCCTCAGTTGATTCCGGAGTTGATTGGAAATGCTCAACGTTATGAAGTTCAATCAGAACGTAACGGCGACTCGCAAGAAAACCTCCTCGCGGTCTTGGGCCTTGAAATCCTCGTCTCTCAGCCCCACCTTTATCTTAAAATATTGTTCGTCTCCTCCATCGTCACAACTAATTGATGGTGGTTAGATTATGCTACGAAAATACGGGGCTAATCATGTCACAAAAGCTTGCCACTGTGCGAAGTCTGCACATAATTTATCTGCAGTGTCAAATCACATAAAAGACGTTAGCAACTAGTTCAGGAATCTGTGCTGTCAAGAGTGAGGTTCGTGTCCAATTGTTTTTGTAACATTGAATTATTCTGCAAGGCGAAACACCTAGACAAGTAAGAAGAACGAACTATATCACAAATAATCTAGACTCTTAGCAAATTCCCTCAGTCAGTAGTGAGTGGGTACTAAGATACACACAGACTGCAGTCAGCTCTCTCAGTGTACTCCTGCTCAGGACTCGACTCGAAAATGTAAGCTTTGAAATGGCATGAAGGACTCTTATAAGGGAGAGAATTCAGTACTAAATTTCAAGATCGGATATTTAGAGCTTTCAAACTCGGTGAACGTACTCCGGTGTCTGTACCGAATCTGTCCAGTTACCTGGAACCTCCGCATTGGAAAATAGTACCACTGTAGTACAGACAATTTTTGCGGCGGATAGGCGGACTTATACGTCCGACTGCTGCTCGGGTGTGCCGACAAACGTTTTGCACACGCCCGACTAATAAGTCTGTACATATAGAGATAGGCCTCCATGGCCTACAACTATTATTTGCACTCAAGAAATAATATTATATTGGACCCTGGCACAGTTTCGCGGGACTCACTGTATTATATTATAATATATTTTGCTAAAAGATTGGTACAGAAAAAGTCTGTACAGATATTGATTTGTGAACAGACATTTCTATGGAATCAGATAGTCGGAAATCATTGTGGTGGTAAATTGATGAAATCCCCGATGTCAACTGAGGAATGTTCCGCTACTGTATCCATTGGCCAATTGGGAGAAAAAGCTTTGCCTCAAAAAATGCGAGGAATGGACATGTGCACGATGTCTGTTGGGATCCCCCCAATATTCATGCATGCACTCTACCAGATCCGTGGGAAACACGCAAATTTCAGGTGGCGCATATGGCACACAACCTCCGGGAGTCTTGCAGGTCATCGGCGCTGATAAAAATTGTCTGTACACAAGCTCAAGTATAAATGACAATAGCTTCTGCTCTGTTACAACTTTTGCCACTCTGACCCTCCATGCCTGCGCGTCCAAATCCTAGCTCTCGGAAGTTAATCTATGTGTCTCTCTGAGGTGCCGATTTCTTCTCCTCATCCCCAAATAAGAAACGCCATGTGGTTTTGTGGCGCTCGCGAGGTAAGTGCTACTTCCACGCAGGGAAGCTTTTTGCCGTTGCGCGCACTGGTTTTCGATTTTATAGTTAGAAATCTTGATGTTGGCTCAATTGGCTTGCAGGCACTGATCGTGCGTATGAGTCGAGTTTCAAAATAGGCTTGTGAACAACTTGTTGTGACGGTCCGACGGAAAGAGTTAAGATATTCAGTATTGTTTCCTTAATGCTCTGGCCATGTAGCACTAAAGATCGATTGCGGAGACCATGTAAAATTTTGTTCCACGGTTGTTTACGACCCGGTATACTTTGGAAGCCCAGGCCTTCACCAAAATAAATAATGATGAGGATTTGGGGCTTGAGCTTTCAGGATAACCAACTGGGTAGCGTCGAGTTTCACCATGGCAACGCCACCCGTGCTTGCCCTGGTATGACAAGCGGATGCTGTGACGGCCTTGGATACATGGGCAACGTTCCATACATCTTCGTCAAAATCTGCGAATGGTGGCCGAAACATTGGTCTTGGTTGTTCGTCATTCTGCGCTGCGCATTTGAGAGATTCTCAGTTGGCAAGCTATGGGAACTGAGGCCGCAACTTCGTCCAGGCTGGTTGGCCTGGCCAAAGCAACCGTTAAAGAAGAAATTTCGCAATCTCAGATCATGTGTAATGAGGGCACTGAGGAATTGCATTGAGCGAAATACGTTTCTCCCTTCACGTGATGAATTCAATCTCGAATGTGTCACATTACGCGCTCCACATTTCTTCATCAAGGATGGAGTCTGGCGGTGCGCGGGATATGATTCATCTTTGCAGAAGTGGAGGCATCTGCCGCCACTTACTTTCCTTCCAGCGTACTGCAAGCCAGACGGTGACCTATTTAAGGAGTATCTTGTCTGCATAAAGGATGGGATTGTATGCATGAACGTCTCCAAAACTAGCCAGGACAAGTTTATAGTCTTCAATCCTCTGACCGGGAAGTGGAAGGAGCTGCCACCACTCAATCATCGACGGAATCCTGTCCTAATGCACCTCGTAGTTGATGCATTGACGAAATCATATCAAGTCATAGTTGCAGGGAGTTCGAGGTCAGGCGATGGGCGCCTCTCCCGAATAACAGAAGTATTTGATTCCCGCATAGGGAAGTGGACGAGAACGGGTGACTTGCCAGGACCAGACTATGCACTGAATGATTACCAATCAGGAGTCTACGTAGATGGCTATTTGTACTGCATTGCATTTCTGGATCAAGAAGCAGGGAGAGGCATTTTGCGGTACAATCTGAATAAAAGTACATGGTCGAACAATTGGAAATATCTCATTCCTTTTTCTACAAACTCTACTATTCTTCAGTTAGTTGAAAGCTGGGGAGAGCTGTACCTGTTCTCGGAGCAAGTGAACGAGAACAACGTCGAGCATTGGATTGACAGAGTGGAATGGGATACTGATATCGAACGGGGAGTTTCCTGGAGTTTAAACAGCGTAATGAGGAGTGAAAAGATGGGAGGTCGGAGCTTGGAGGTCTATCCAGAATACACATGTTTACCATACAGCAAGCACCAGCTCTGTGTGTTCAATACGATTGATCACTCTGGAGTGGTTTACGATGTTCGGAATCATAGGCAGTCAGAAGTCCTACAAGCACCACCTGCCGATCAAGGTTTCAGTGGAGAAAGTTTCGTTAGCTTGAATCCACTTTCGTTTACTATAGAGCTTAGTTCCAAAAGTAAGATCTAGATTCTAGAATTTCTTGAATACAGAGAAATCTGAAATGTTTTTCTTACACTTGTTTGGTACATGAGATGCAAATCAATAGAAGTTCTTGGAGTTCATGTCATATCTATTATCCATGCTAAGATAGAAGTATCTATTCTAGCACGTCGTCTGAAGTGGTTCCCTACTATTCAACCCTATCCGGCTTGAATTGAATGTGAAATTGTCCTTTCAATAAAAGATTCCAATTTAGGTGTTTGCAATAAATAAGTTTAGTGACAATCAAATCTTAGCTCGCCTTAGTAAGTGTCCACAATAGGTATGTTCTCTTGAAAGCAAGAAAATAATATTATAAATCTGAAAAAATAATATTATTATATGAAAATAAAAATAATATGAAAAAATAATAACATTAGCCGACATGATTTGTACACTTATGCTTTGTCAGGGACTAACTTAGAACTACTAGTATTGCAGTTTAGGTAACCATTGTATTTAGTTTCCCAACACATGCATTCCTAAGCATGAAGCATTTTGGTAGTTTATTTTGAAAGTAAAGTGTTTTTAAAAACCAAATTCTTGCTCTCAAAAGGCGCTGTGATTCACTAAAATGCATGCTTTTACCAATTTAAATAGAAGGCTCTACAACACAAGTTATTGCACATACCTCTCCAACACTTTGAATATTTACATCTTATTCATACTTTGTCCAAAAAGTGCGCGATTTTTCTAATGGACTCTGAAATCAAATGCTAATGTAACAAAATTTCACCTTCATATTTTACAAGTGAATTTACAGCATAGGTACTTCTACCTTGTAACTTTGTGCTTGAAACAGTCTTGCATTTCTGGTTCAGAGTATCCTAGAAATATATTTTTTAAATTCTGCAGGGCTTGAGAGTTACTGCTGACAATAATTGCTATCATTTCTTTCGTGAAAAACGAAGTTCTCTGTTATTTTCACACGACTATCATTCCTTGTCCTTCGACTCTCACGACCTAAGAAACTCCCAATCATTGCCTGTCCACTATAACTGCTTCTAATTTCACTTCCTCAATGTAGGTTGTGCTCTTTTACAACTCCACCCTTTTCCTCACTCTCCATCCATACAGTGCAACATCATCTTGCCATCAACTCATAGCAACCGGTCCATGATTTCTTATTGCTCCTGTATCAATCGTGAGGTTCGCTCTAGTGTGGTTTCCAGCGATCAAAGTTAACGCTATTCTTGCTCGGAACATGATAAATCTTGGGTTGGCTTGACCCCTCAAAACGCCAAGATCACCACATCTGTTTTGAAACCTTCTGCACCATGCAAATCAAACTCGCCATTAGAGAAACTTCACATTCCGAAGTCTCACTGAGCCCCTAAGTAGCGTTTGCAAGCATTGTAGTCGGCATAAAAATGCTCACCGCTATTTGTCACAAGAAGGAAAAGAAATCGTAGAGTCAGATTGCTCTTGATTGAAGTGAAGGCCAGGAAGATCGATATGCTCTGAGGTTGTGGCTGGTCACCTTCCATAATTCCATTTGAGGATTTTTCATTCACTGATCATGGTTGTGATCTTGTTTTGAAAAGAGAGAGACTAGATATGCTAACCATATCAAGACTCATTTGCAAGAGGAAATAACACTTGTTGGGATTCGGTAGTTTCCTCACATAGACCTACTACGGTATTGGAGACATCATCTCATATGTAGTGAATTGATTTCGCACACCCGTAAGACCGAGTTGGACGTGCAGTGTCCAATGAAATTTCTAAAACGGCACACCCGTATCTTCACGACATGTTTGAAAACCCTGCCTGATCGCAGTCAACCACGTAATCGTCTCTGTCTTCACATAAACAAAGAGACTTCTGGCTCTTAAATTACAATTGTTTACACTGTTTACAAACGAGAAAAAAGAGGTTTTGACTGTTTACATCCGATGCTCTTAATTTACTAAGCTCTAGATCTTATCTAATGATTTATGCATAATAGCTGATTAGCCAACAAAGCCATAAATCGCTCAAGCATCACCGATAATTGAAATTCCCCAGCGTAAGGCCTGTCCTGACCTCTGGAAAGTTTCATCATAAATTTGAGAAAGCTGTACCCAGCGTACGTAAGGAGAGCTTCTGGGTCCACTGTCGAATCAAATATGTCCAATAGGTACTAGTGGTCCTTAATCATTACCTATCCCTTTCGACCCTGATTTTTTATCCCTTAAATATCTAATCTCTGAAGGATATCCATTATACTGCAACGACTATGTCAGCACAAAATAAACGGAGTCTATCAAAATCAAAAGATTAAGTCATATTTCAAGGAAGACATGTCGCTATTTAGTTCAAGTTAGATTAGGATTTCCCTTAAAAGACGGCTCAAACCTGAACGTTACTGGGTTCATACTATAGAACCCCATGTCCCCACTCCCGCTGCACATCGGAGAAGACAACGTATCCACACGCTCTCCACTGCGCACATCGTACACTATGCCGGAGTGTGCAATCGTGTTGAATATGCATAGCTTTCCATCCCCGAAAGGCACGCATGTGTACTCTGGATATGTCTGAAGCCCTGCCTGATTCCCAGCTTTTGTCTCTCTCATCACGTTCCTCCACTTGCCCAAACCTTCACCTGAATCGGTACACGACACTTTTTCGAGTACGTCGATGCGATGTTCCACATTTCCGACGTACGGGTTCCGCTCAATCTCTGAAAAGACAACCACCTCGCCGTTGCTCGCTACCACTTGCACAATGCTCAAGTTTGTGGAATTCGGCAACCGGCATGTCAGGTGCGGCAACCATTTCCCCTCATCCACTTTGTATGCAATGAGGCCTCTCCCCGAATCTTGTGCATCCAGGAATGCAATACAAAACAGGATTCCGTTTACACACACACCAGTCTGATGCTCATTCAGGGCGAACACAGGTCCGGGCAACTCCTGGGTGACCGTCCACTTGGACGTGCGAGAATCAAAGACCTCGGTAATCTTTGAGAGGTGCTCGTGACCTGCCCTTGCACTGCCAGCAACTATGACCTTGTACGAGTTCCCGGATGGGTCAACAAGCATGTGCATGAGCACTGGATTTCGGGGATGATTCAGAGGCTGCAGTTTCCTCCACCGCCGGGTCATGGGGTTGAAGACTACTATTTCTTCTTGCATAGATGACGATGTCGAGACATTGGCGCACATGATCCCACCAGCTGCGCAAATGGCATGGTCTTTAAACAACGCGGGATCGAGCTTGGGAAGAAAATCGAACGGTGGTAACCTCCTCCATGTGTTTGCAGCGAGGTCATAGCCTGTGGATTGCCAAACCCCATCCTTCCCAACAGAGAAATGCAGTGCTGTGAGGAATGCCTCCCGGGTCAGCATTTTGCCCCGGCAACCATGAAAGCCATCACTCTCTATTCGTGTTTTGAACAACTTGGAAACTACTTTGGCTTGGAACAAATGCTTGTACTCGAGCTTTGCCAAGATGGAGTTTTGGATGTCGTCTGGGAACGAACTCCAATCCGGGTTTATTAGGAGTGGGTCAGTGCCACATTGTTCTCTCAGATCTTCTTCAGATGTGTAGGCCTCTTCCACACCAGATTGCAATTTTTTCAATGAATGATGTCTTGTTTTGTTGCATTCCTTGCGCGGCCTGTTGCGATCCACACACAACTCAAGCAATTAGAAAACAAAATTTTGTTCATGCGAAATGATTTTACATAATTCATAATCAATACCGTCCATGCCAAGAGGGTAGGTATCCAAACTCCAAATTTAATCAGAACAGCAATGTGATCACGGAACAGTAACTTAGTTGGACCACTTCATTGATCAGCTGGACCTCTGTTATCAACAGTTTTATACTGGTAATTCTACAGTGCCAAGACACGACGTCCTCACGAATTTTCCCACGTCACACATGCCACGTATTTTGACATTTTCATCACCTGTTATTCCGTTCCGATCTCCATGAGATTTCATCAAACTTCGTTACGTCTCTTCGAATCCTCTGACGAAGCTCACACGATCTGTGACCAGATAGAACAATTTACATCGCTCGAGGTCCATACCCTAATTCCAGGTTCTTAAGAATCTGATTTGAAGGATGTGACTAACGCAAAATAATACCAGATATTAGGGGTCCTTAAGAACAATATTCAATATACTGAAGGCCGACATTGTGGATATCCATGACATGCGCTGAGAACAACAATCTTGTGGTCCAGGACGTGTTGGCGTTCTGATTGACCAACACAACGGCGACAGAGTCGACAAGGGATCCTTTCCGAACCTTAAATATGGATGTTAGACAGCAGCAGATCCTCTAGATTGTTAGTATCCCATAAGCCAACACGATGAGACCTAATATTCGATGCATATAAGTGACTCGTTATGAGTGGCAGCAATATGAGTGAGACGCGTTCTTTTCACATTCCTTTTCAGATTCCTTTCCAAATTCTGACTTATCGGGAAAATCAAATAAAAGGAAATTAATTTCGAAAACGAGAAATAATAAAAGAAAATAACAGAATACAGACATGGCTGGGAAGCCGAAACCCCAGAACATCGTTGACACAAATGTGCGCATATGCTTCAACAATGAAGACTCGGCCAACCCCAGAACAAATCAAACAACGCAGAAACGGTCATTGCAGTTCACAAGCCAAGATGGAAAGAACAGAAATATTGATATACCTGCGCAACGGGTGATTCAATTTCGAAAACTCCTCTGCGAGCTGAAAGTTAGCAGCAACAACAGCCCCCGGCGCCATCACGTCGATGCGATCTAGCGATCAACCCAATTCGAAAATCTCCAGCCTGTCTGCACCTCAAGGCTGCAATCTTTGTGAGGCTTCCAAACCTCCGACGGGCCTTCCGACAGTAAAAGCTGAAACTCCAAGTCCCGGGCATAAATTAACGCCTCTCGATCCTGCAAATCCTGAGATCCCACAACTTCAGATTATAATGAGCCACAGACAATGAGTGCGTGGTAGGCGATCTCTGATCGAATCGCGAGATCGGAGGTGCAGATCGAAGTGTCGAACCACGAAATGGTGAGAGAGTACTTCGATCTACACGAGACTCGATCTACTACTAATTGAGAGTCGAGACCATCGGCAAGTTGCAAAACTATAAGCCTAGCTGCTACTGAACGCTCATGAATTCACTGCAAAGAAGTTCGATGATTTGTGATCGAGGACTGGATGTCGGCCTTCATATTTTGGAGTTCGACAAGGTCCATTTCGTAGTGAAACTGAAGTTAGTGTGTCTGTACCACGCCATTACGCCAGTAACTGACAGATGTGATCATTGCTGATTGAATAATTATAGCTTTAATCGAAGTTTAACTACCACAAACCGCCACTTTTGGACTGCTTAAATGGTACAGTAGGTGTTAAAAAAATAAACATAGTGTAAAAGAAAATAGATATAGTGTAAAAGAAAATAGATATAGTGTAAAAGAAAATACACATACGACCTAAAATCATTAAGAATGTGGACAAAAAATGTTTTAAATTTTTTAAGAGTGGTGTTGATTTTTCAATGAATTTTTATATTTGGTTTGTAAACTAGAGTTATGGTAAGTGAATAAAACAATAGATTAGAAACTTTATTATAATTTTACTTAAAAGTCGAATTTATGAACTTAGGATATTATCATTTTAAAAAAGAAATTAATATAAAATCTTATTCAGATGATATTTTATTCTCAAACTAATTTGAGCTACTTCCAATAATGTTAGTAATGAAAATATGTAGTAAATTTTGTATTAACTCCTGAAGTTGAAAGGCCTTAAAAGTGCCAAAAACCCTTAAAACTTGCCTCTTTCAACAGAAGGTGTAAGTTTTTAAGTTTTGATGTATTTTGGGGGAAATAACCGTAGCATCTAGTACCTTACCTATACATGTACATGAATCCCAAATCTTAGATTCAAAATCCTTACCGTTTGTGAGATCATTATGTTCTAAGTTGGAAAATAAGTTTTTTCCTTTCTTGCAAAATGGGTTTGAATTGCTTCATGAGCCAAAAAGATCAATCAGATTTTGATTACTGTCTGTGGAGCAACACCATCTACTACTGCTCAACATTTGAGAGACCAACATTAAGATCAAAAGTTTAGTGTACACTTGGTTTTCAATGCAATACCCACCATCTCATCTGGTCTTGATTCTACTTCAAAGTTTTAGCATGAATTACTTCTTTAATATGATTTTAAAAAAAAGGAAAAACATCAAATTATCAAGTGTTGTAATTCTATAAAAGAGGAAACTTGACATTAGAAGAAAACTGAGGTTACAAAAGGGCTTTTGAGACTGGCATGTGAGAATAAAAAAAAAGGGGTGCCCGTGCACTTTTGACAATGGCACCAAAGGTGCCTTCGTGGTGCGAGCGCTGCGGGCGCGCGGATTCAAACCAATCGCCTCGAGGAAGCGCGTGTGGGCCGATTTGCAATAGTGTCAGCGCTAATAGCAAGCGATGCTGCTGCGCACACATCCCCAGCCTTGCTACTCGCGTCAGTAGGGATTTCTGGCATCGTATTAAAAGAAGGAGTTATACTTTAGCACAGTCTAAACATTCAACCATTCAACCCCTACCACGTCAGCGCCAACGAGCACTCCTCCACGCCATGGAACTCCCTTCCTTAACCCCTAAAGTTCTGAGGGTATTTTTCATCAAAACTGCCTCAAAACAACCCCTCTTCAAAGCAAGGTGAATTTTGCAAACTTGGGGTCTTTTTCAATACATCTAACCGTAAGATCATGTAACTAACTTCTATGTCTACATATCCACCAAATCTCAAACACTCATTCACCACCAATTGTATGATCATATCGTTCAAAGTTGAAAAACAAGTTTTGAAGGTTCAAAAAATCATTTTTTAAAGTAGATATAGAATGAGTCTCTTCATATCCTTGTTCCTAAGTGAGTTAGGTACATGTCTAGAAAATACCATATTCAAAAAAGTTGTGAAAGGTTGCCAAAAAAATCATTTTCCGCTAGGGGTATGCTGAAATTCACAAACAAAGGCTATTTTTTGACAATAAAAATAGCATATGAAAAAAAATTGGATTAGAATTCCGAGCGGTGGAAATATGCTCTACTGCCACCTCTACATATAAAAAAAATTTATTTTGAAAAATATCAAAATCTCAATTTTTGGTGGAATTTCAAAGTTTCTTCTTTGGGCAATTTTGGGTTGTTTTGGGCAGTTTTGGGTTGTTTTGGGCAGTTTTGGGCAGAATTTGCTGCATTCACAGTGGCTGAGAGCTTGCCCGTAGTTTGGCTGAAATATTTAAAACACTCTAACTCATGAACTATGAGTCCAAATGTTGCGTGTAGCGGCTCTACGGAAAGCTACTATACACATCAACCACCAAAAAAAGTTTTAAAAAACAAAAATAGAATGCGTTCATAGTAGTCTGACTAGAATTGCATACAACCATTTTGGTTGTCTTAGAACTTTAGAGGTTAACTCTGCACGCAGCATTTCTGGCATTTGCTGCTAGTAGCAGAGGGGCTTTTGGACAGCCGGTTTACTTAACCCGGGCTGTCTTAGAGGCCCTTTTGTGACCCCAAATTTCCCCTAATGACTAAAAAGTAGATACAAAATATTTGACTAAATGACACTTACTTTACGTCGGGCTGCGTTATTAGTTCGGAGAAACAAACTCAGAGAAGAGGGATGGATTGTATTACAACAGAGTTGTCAAAATGATGGACGTTGTAACTTGTTTTTGCGGTTCAACTTTGGAGATTGGATGCACACCGTGTTGAAGGCGTTTTTGGAGAGACTGATGTTCTTGGAGTGGAGCGATGTGGAGTAACAAGTTTGATGCTAAAAAGTAATCCTTATCTGCGTACATGTACTTTGGTATCATTTGTTACATTGGTGATGTTCATGATGTTGATTGTGTGTTTGTAGTCGTTTTGTAGCAAATCGTTGGTCGCGGAGGAGGAAGCCCGAGGATGTTGTCTTTGCTTCAAGTTTTGGACGTTGCAAGGTTTACGATTGGGAGTCCGTTCTAGGGTTTTGTCAAGATACTACGCGGTTAAGAGAGGAAGGATAACAGGCGTCTTTAGAGATTGGAAGAGCTGTAATTTATAGGTATATAAGTAAAGGGGGCAGAATTCAAGTCGTTGAAGACGTTAGACGAGGCCTAAGTTTACTTGTCAGGACTCAGCTTGGGTTTTGGGATTCTTGTTTTGTAAGAAGGATAGTCAATAGAGGTTTAGATGGTTTTAATGAAGTTCAAACTTGATCCTTCTCATGGGTTTTGTTAGAATATCAGTTGCTTGTTGCGCGGTATTGATGAATTTAAATCCAATTTCCCCCTCTAGAGACTAGAACGCGCTCCCGGATGAAATGATTGTATATTTCAATATATTTATTGCTTGCATGGAAAACAGGGTTTCTAACTAGCTTGATTGCACTTTGGTTGTCACAGTGAATGTGTAGATTGGATTTTAAATTAATACTAATGGTGGGATTTTTCTGATGAACATGGACGGTGTTCTTGAAGAGGACATGGAGCTCTTGCAGGAGGCAGGAGATCCAGACGGCTTCTTGAACGCCATCACTAAGAGCCTTGTACTCGGATTCAATTGAGGAGCGGGAAATAGTAAGTAACTTGGCGCTTATTTTGCCAGCTTAGTGGACCATCGGCAGCCTTAAACAGATAAGCTTCTATACTCCTCCGTGTATTGAAACACGTGTCTCAATTGGTGTCAGTAAAACTTGATAGGTCTAGAGGTCTGCTTGGTTTGTAAAGAAGTCCATAGTCGAAGTTTAATTTAAGGTAACTCAAGATGTGAAGTGCAAAATCTAAATTGGCTTGTTGGGGTTTAGACATGAAAGAAGCTACGGGGTTGACTCCGTATGAGATGACAGGTCTTGTAATGGTCATAAAGATTAATTTCCCAACTAATTAAAAATAGATGTGTGGGATTAACACGAGAGGTATCAATTTCCAAGACAAAGATTTGACCTCTGGGGAGGGGTATTCGATCAGGTTATTTGAAGGTAGGAAGGTAGGAAGGTAGAAAGTCGCAGATGATGGATAAGGTGTATTCTGTTTGATGACAAAAGATCCCTTATGGCAGATACTCAAAAATAACTTCGAGGTATTTCTCAATCTTCTTTCTAGATTTGTCATGTCAAAAGCCTATCTTTTAAGTATGTCTTCATCCAGGTTATTAGGTTTGCACAGCTGTTGGTAATAAAGAGGTCATCGTCATAGAACATGATTGATAAGACTTGATTTCCGTTGTGTAAAAAATACAAGTTTAGCCTTTGAATTAGCTGCGCGTGAGTCCTATATTACGAAGAGAGTTATCTATGCAGTTGTACCACGCCCATAACAATTGCTTCAAACCATATAGCTAGCATAGGAGACGACATTCTTTTTGTTCTTTGCAGGGGACTTTGAAGCCATGAGGCTGACACATGTAAATTTTTTCTTTGAGAATGCCATGCAGGAACGCGGTACATACGTCTACATGATGGCCGTCCCAGCAATTTGTTGTTGCGAGAGCAACAATTGTGTGAATTGTATCCCACTTGATGACCGGGGCAAAGGTCTCTTGGTAGTCAAGTCCAACGCCCTTTTTTTTGAAGCCATAAGCGACCAATCGCGCTTTTTCAATTGGAGATGAACCTACGCTTCTAGATTTGGTCCTATAAACCCATCTACAGCTGATGGGTTGTATTCCACGAGGTAAGTCTTCAAGGATCGACGTTATATTTTAGTAGATGCTCGTCATTTCATTCTCTGTTGCCTTCTGTCATCCTGAATCTAGGATAGCCTATTTAAAGGTCGAGACTTAGTCGTCATCAATATTGGTGGTGTCAGCACATGGAGGAGCAGCGTTCATAGAAACTGGACAATAGTCAGGAGAGCCACTGGACGTCTATTGGTAATTGTCTTCCAATTTGGTGCTGGGGATTCTTGATCCTGATCGGCGATGAGGTTTACATAAAGGTGATTTAGTGACTGGGTGTTCTAAATCTGACTATGGTGTGTACGTAGATTGAGGAAGTAAGGAACCCCGTTGACTAATCCTTGGTTTGTGAGATGATAAAGGCTTTGTTGATTCACATGAGCATGACGCTTGTGCCAAAGGTCTAGAGTTTCTAAGGAAACTTTAGGTGAATGAATGGTTGTTATAACAACTGATGAGGGTATAATAGGTTTGGCCATTAATTTGCATAGCTTTGTTTAAGGATCTCTTTAGGCTTTAGGAACAGTCTCTGAGGTGCGTGGTGTCATAGATATGACAACTATTAGATTTAAATAAGATTGTATGTCGTAGGTCAGCAAACCGTCCAACAGATAGCAAATTGGTTTTGACTCTTGAGGCGTAAGAAATATCCTTCACACTCTTTGCTTCATTGTAAGAAAATTTAACATTGCCTTTGTATTCTACCAGTAGAACCTAACTTGTTGCAGTGCAAATAATACTGATTGAAGAATGCAAAGTTTCTGAAAGTAAGCTGGGGTTGTAGGTGACGTGTGAGCCCGTGCCGGAGTCGAGGAACCAAGGTTCTTCGTTGATAGGTTTGCCAACATACATGCATTTAGAGCTCCTTGAGTGTCTTCTTCTTTAGATTCTTCATTAAGTAGGCTATCAATAGCGGAGTAGGAGCTTGATTGATTCGTCTTTAGTCTCGATAATTGTACCTGCAAGTCCCGGATTTACCACAATGGTTCGATTTTTGTAACTTTGCAATCTCCTTCAGTGTGATTGGATTGATTACATCGCTTTCAAGTGTAGGAGTTTTGGAACCCGTGTCCTCGACCCATGATCATCCTACTGGAGCGGCTTCTTTGATTCTTGCGGAAAGAGTGGGGCCGTTGAAATCTCTAAGATTTCTACAAGTAAAGAATTTCTTCCGACTCATGGAGTCTGCTTGAAATTTGAGAGGATTCTTCTTGGAGCATCAAACCTGGTAATTCAAAAAAAGTGGGGCTACGTTCCTTACTTATTTGAATTGCCTTGAAGGTACTCCAGCTCTTAGGTAGACTTAATAGTATTTGATCCAATATATCATCATCTTGTATTATAATACCTAAATTAGCTAGCCGAGTGATTGTAGAATTAGTCTCCTGCAGATAAGAGTTTGGGGTTTTGCCTTCGGCCATTTTTAGTGAATATAGTTTTTTTTTTCGATGCAAGACAACGTGAAGGACTGTGAAATAGCTTCTTAAGCTTATCCTAGATCTCTAGTGGATGATGTGATCATTTACCGTGGATACAATGATCCTGTAGATACGAATCTTACGCTTTGCGTTGTTGCTTCCAGGTGGAGATGGCATTGTCTTGGTAGCTAACTTGGTGGCGTTGGTAATGTAGGTAGTAGCAGTACGCTGGAGCTGCTCAGTGCTTTTGTTAGTGGTCAAAGTATTAACAAGTACAATAAATTGCTACAAATTTTCGTCCGTAAGGATCATCTTGACCCTATATTTCCATGTGGTACATATTTTCTTTGTCCTTTAGGTTTGACAGAGTTAAACATGTGACAAAGAATAGAATCTAAATCTAACATTCAATTGTAGAGAAAAGTACTAATCTATAGTCTGTATTTTCAATAAGATGAGCTTTGATAACATATTGCTTCAGAGAAACGAGCTCCGATGAGAGAGATGGATTCTATTATGGCAAAGAAATAAATACATAGAGGCAAGTTGAAACCTGGTAGTTGACACAGATTAGGGCTAGTTCATACCTAATAGGAATCGATATAATCCAACATTTGTAAATGGAGCTAGCCTTCTTTCCACTCTTAACAAGCTTTATAAATACAAAGTACTTGACTAAAAGACACTTACTTCATGCCCAGCTTCTTAATTGGCGCCGAAGTTCTTTTGCTCTCTTAGCAAGCTTGCGACCTTGGGTTCGTGGACTGCATCACCACAACAAAATTGAACTCCACGAACTTGTCAAAGTTCAAAGAAGACTTGGAAGTTCAAGTTGGAAGTCTAGGACTTCCCTTAAAGGACGGCTCAAAACTGAACGTTACTGGGTTCATACTATAGAACCCCATGTCCCCACTCCCGCTGCACATCGGAGAAGACAACGTATCCACACGCTCTCCACTGCGCACATCGTACACTATGCCGGAGTGTGCAATCGTGTTGAATATGCATAGCTTTCCATCCCCAAAAGGCACGCATGTGTACTCTGGATATGTCTGAAGCCCTGCCTGATTCCCAGCTTTTGTCTCTCTCATCACGTTCCTCCACTTGCCCAAACCTTCATCAGAATCGGTGCACGCCACTTTCTCGAGTACGTCGATGCGATGTTCCACATTTCCGACGTACGGGTTCCGCTCAATCTCTGAAAAGACTACCACTTCACCGTTGCTCTCCACCACTTGCACAATGCTCAAGTTTGTAGAATTCGGCAACCGGCATGTCAGATGTGGCACCCATTTCCCCTCATCCACTTTGTATGCAATGAGGCCTTTCCCCGAATCTTGTGCATCCAGGAATGCAATACAAAACAGGATTCCGTTTACATACACGCCGGTCTGATGCTCATTTAGGGCGAACACAGGTCCGGGCAACTCCTGGGTGACCGTCCACTTGGACGTGCGAGAATCAAAGACCTCGGTAATCTTTGAGAGGTGCTCGTGACCTGCCCTTGCACTGCCAGCAACTATGACCTTGTACGAGTTCCCGGATGGGTCAACAAGCATGTGCATGAGCACTGGGTTTCGGGGATGATTCAGAGGCGGCAGTTTCCTCCACCGCCGGGTCATGGGGTTGAAGACTACTATTTCTTCTTGCATAGATGATGATGTCGAGACATTGGCGCACATGATCCCACCAGCTGCGCATATGGAATGATCTTTGAACAACGCGGGATCGAGCTTGGGAAGAAAGTCAAATGGCGGTAACCTCCTCCATGCGTTTGCGGCGAGGTCATAGCCTGTGGATTGCCAAACCCCGTCCTTCCCAACAGAGAAATGTAGTGCAGTGAGGAATGCCTCCCGGGTCAGCATTTTGCCCCGGCAACCATGAAAGCCATCACTCTCTATTCGTGTTTTGAACAACTTGGAAACTACTTTGGCTTGGAACAAATCCTTGTACTCGAGCTTTACCAAGATGGCGTCTTGGATGTCCTCTGGGAGAGAACTCCAGTCCCTGTTAATTAGGGGTGGATCAGTGCCACATTGTTCTTTCAGATCTTCTTCAGATGTGTAGGCCTCTTCCACACCACATTGCAATTTTTTCAATGAATGATGTCTTGTTCTGTTGCATCCTTTTCGCGGCCTGTTGTGATCCATACACAACCCAAGCAATCAATAAAAATTTATGCTCTTGCGAAACGATTTTACGTATTTCGTAAGGGGCGAAAATTGATCATGAACAATACTGTCCATGACAAGAGGGTAGGTATTCAAGCTCCAAAGTTAATCAGAACAGCAATGTGATCACGGAACAGTAACTTAGTTGGACCACTTCAATGATCAGCTGGACCTCTGTTTTTAACAGTATCAACAGTTTTATACTGGTAATTCTACAGTGCCAAGACACGACGTCCTCACGAATTTTCCCACGTCACACATGCCACGTATTTTGACATTTTCATCACCTGTTATTCCGTTCCGATCTCCATGAGATTTCATCAAACTTCGTTACGTCTCTTCGAGTCCACTGACGAAGCTCACACGGTCTGGGACCACAGAACAATTTACATCGCCCAAGGTCCATATCCTAATTCCAGTTCTTAAGGATCTGGAAAGATTTGAAGGATGTGGTCAATTGACGCAAAATGGTACCAGATATTTAGAGTCCTTAAGTACAATATACGAAGGTAGAGGTGGATATTCCCGTGAGGGTTCTAATTCCGTGGCCTATCAGTGCACCAATATCTGAGCAGACAGCACCTGACTACCACACTCAGCACATTGTATAACAACCTATCATGTTCTCCATGCTAGAATCTTTGTATTGCATATACCTACTCACGGAAATAGTGGTCTACAATGTTGCACTTCAAATATTCATGAAAATTTGATAAATTTCGAAAAAATATAAAAAAATCAGATTTGTGAATTTCGACCTAACTTCTATTTGTATAAATTTTATCCCCATAGTTTTCTCAATCCCAAATATGCTGAATGGCTTAAACTGACGGGAATACCCATCTCTACCTTACATGTACTAAAGGCTGACATTGTGGATATCCATGACATCGCCGCGAACAACAATTACGTGGTTCAGGACATGTTGACGGTCTGATTGACCAACACAACGGCGACAGAGTCCTCAAGGGATCCTTTCCGAACCTTAAATTTTATGGATGTTAGACAGCAGCAGATCCTCTAGAATGTTAGTATCCCAATAAGCCAACACGATGAGACCTAATGATTCGATGCATTATGAGAGGTAGCAGTATGAGCGAGACGCATTATGAGTAGCAGCGATATGAGTGAGACGCATTCTTTCCACAATTCCTCACATTCTTTTCACATTCCTTTTCAGATTCCTTTCCAAATTCTTTGATTTCTCGGGAAAGTAAAAGAAATAGAAATTCATATGGAAAACGGGGAATAATAAAAGAAAAGAACAGAAATACAGGCATGGCTGGGAAGCCGAAACCCCGGAACATCGTTGACACAATCGTGCGCATATGCTCCAACAAGAAAGACTCGGCCAACCCCAGAAGAAATCAAACAAAGTAGAAACGGTCATTACAGTACACATCCGCAAGCCAAGATGGAAAGAATAGAATTGATCTACCTGCACAACGGGTGGTTCAATTTCGAAAACTCCTTTGCGAGCTGAAAGTTAGCAGCAACAACAGCCCCCGGCGCCATCACGTCGATGCGATCGAGCAATCAACTCAATTCTAAAATCTCTAGGTTCCTGTCTGCACCTCAAAGCTGCAATCTTTGTAAGGCTTCCAAACCTCCGAGGGGGATTCCAACAGTAAAAGCTGAAACTCCAAATCCCCGGCATAAATTAACGCCTCTCGATCCTGCAAATCCTCAAGACGATGCCAGCGCCAACTCGACACCTACGCACACAGACAACTTCAGATTTTAATGAGCCACAGACATTTAGTGCCTGCATGGCAATCTCTGTTCGGATTGCAGCATCAGAGGTGCAGATCGAAGTGAGATGATGAGACGTACAAGATGGTGAGAGAGTACGACGATCTAACCGAGTCTCGATCTACTTGAGAGTTAAGATCACCAAGCAAGTTGCAAAACTATGAGCCTAGCTAACTTATTGAATGCTCATGAATTCACTACAAAGAAGTTGAATCAATGATTTGTGATTGAGGACTGGACCGAGTATGATATTCAGAATACTGTCATTTCATATTTGCCTCTGGGTGATTGGAACCTAGCGAATTAGATGTGACAGTTGCTGTTGGTGCCATACCCAGAGATTCGTGGAACACAACTCTCTACCCAGTACCGATTTTTCCCTGGCTTGTCCAGAGTCGTCGTCGTTGCAAACCGCGCAGAAATGGTGGCCGTGATCGAAGGTCACCGACGTTTGACATGAATTTCAGACCATATAACAGCTAATTCTGAACTGGGGTGCCTGCCCAATTACGGATGTGCTAGATCCAGAACCACATCTAAAATTTTGAAAGCTCCCAGAATGAAGAATAATTGTGCCAGGAGTCTATGCCTTAAAACAGACGGCGAAGAATCTAGACAGCAGGTTGTAAGGTAACTGAGCAGCAAACATGTGTTCTGTGAAGATATGAAGATCATCTGCGTTTGTGATGCGTTCTTTATATTTCGACACCGAATGCCCAAGAGTCCTGCGAAGGTCCTCGTTTCCAGGCCAAAGGACATGGATGGTCTATGAAAGTAGACTACATTGGACAGACTTGTAATCTGACAGTTTAGATTAGGGTCCTCCAAAAACCATTTGTCGATCACGGTTTTGCCCCGGTTTATTATAATTGTTCCCTGCGGTACAGTAAGTCATCCTTCGAGCACCACATGAGGACGATAATGACGTAACATTCCAATGACAAGGCCGGATTGCATACCATACGATCGGCGCAGCCTCGACACTCCTCAGTGAACTAATCGATTAGTTTCGAGTTTTGATGTCCGGCAATAATTTTTTATTTTTTTTAAATACGACTCTTCAGGAAATAAAGTACTGTAAGTTCGATTTTCATCCACAATTGATGAAGTTTCACTAAATGTTTGTTATTTTAGTAGACTTCATGTGATCACTCTCAACATTTTTAATTTATTTTATTTTTAATTTATGTATTTGTTTTATTTTATTATTCAATTGCAAGATATTTCATCATTCATCTAATTTTATTTCATGATTTTTTAGGAACTAGGCAATATAATATTTTTTCTTATTTGACATTTTTATTTGGAATTATTGTTTTGCCGAAGTTGCATCTAAGGTAAGGTAAAAGACCTTTAATCCCTAAAATTCCTTGACTATGTTTTAGCAAAAAATGCTCCAAAACTACAATATCTAAAGTAAAAAGCATGAATGACTAAAACATCATTTTTTTTCCAATTCCAACCGTAAGATCTTCAAGTAGATTATCGCAGTAGATAGTGCAAACCATTTCATCATAATCGACCGTGGGGATTAGAAGCTTATAGCGATTGAAAATTGAAAACAAACTTTCATGGCACAATGTTTAACTACGTTGACACATTCTAACTTTTCTTTTGTAGGTTTTTAGCATTATGGATATTGGAGATTTTGGTGCATGACAAAGACAACTAAGTTAGCTAATTTTATTAAAAAAAAAATACACACAAAAGACAAGTGTAGCATGTTTAAACTATAATTTTTTATTTTATTTTTTTCATTTTTCTATCTCTTGATTCCCTCTTTCATTTGGTTTTTTTTTTTTTTACACTTCTAATTATTAAATTGAATACACAAGAATGCTAATTCATATCTTTTTCCTAGAAATTCTCTTATTTCATAAAGTCCCAATCCAAACGGTCAAAGTAAAGATTGATGTCCAAAACAGTAATTTTTGACCACCTTGTAGAAACGACAATTTGAACCAAACAAATTTGCTTTTTTTAGACATTCAGCCATAAGATCTTGTACTAAACCTTCTTCAAAAGTACTAATACAATTTAGGCCGTTGAATGTTGACCATCTTAGAGATTATAAAATTCAAAGTTGCAGCAAAACTTTTTTTGGGCATTGGCTGAATGACATAGTCAAAATGGTGCAAAGGGGGAGTTGAAGATTGTTACCCCAAACATTTTGTCCATATTTTTTCCCACGTAGGTAATCAAGTTGAGTACCTCTATGGAAAATTTGAGAGACTCGTTCCTTTTTTTTGGCTCTCATAAAAATTGTTTTCTAGAAGCAGGTCTGAAAACGTTGATAAAGTAAAACATGCATGACGTCACGTATATTTGGTTTTAGAAAAATCTGAACGGTGGTTAGGTGCCTTTATAAGGTTTTGGTTTTTGAGCGAAATTATTTTTGAAAAATTCCAAAATCTCAAATTTTGACGAATTTTGAAAGAAGTAATTCAAAAATTACTGCAAATATTGAAGCTTGTCTTTATAAATTTTAGAGGCTGCCCTTGTAAAATTGGTATATTTTTTGACTTGGGTCTCTTTGGAATTTGAGTGGTGGTTTGGTTATGAACATATTTCAAGAATTGTTTTTTAAAAAGAGCCTAGTTTTAAGCTGCCCGTTTTGGACTTGAAACCTAAAATTTCTAGATGAAGGTCTCAAAATTGGAATTTGGCTTTGCAAATTTTACCACATACACTTTGCCGTACAAGGAGCATCCAGTAAAAATCTTAGGCAAAAATATCAATTTTAATCCCTTTATCTAGACTGACTGAAATAGCAAAAAGCCGTTTTGGCTTTCCTAGGCACTTAGGGGTTAAAAACTCATTATAGTGACGGTTTAAAGACTCATTATAGTGACGGTTTAAAGAGGCCCTGAGAGTACTTAAGTGGTTGTGTGGGACACTGATCATGAATAAGCGCAGTACAGTTTGTGAATAATTACTAATAGTTACTAGCCGCCCCAACAGAATGTCTGTAATTGTCTGTGCAAAACAGTCCCAACTTCAATCAACTTGTTACAGTTGTAGTCACGCTTTGAATGTCTGGCCTCTTTGATTGCTGCAATTATATATGAACAAGTGTGAATATGGGCCCAACATGGGTCAGCAAGAGTGAACATGCCATGGGACTATTATTTTTTTGGTTTGTAGATGCTTAAGTCTCCGGAGCAAACCATGTGTAGCATGGGCCGAATTTGCAGATTATCACGCCAGCAATCCTGTTCGATTTCACAATAGAGTATTTGATCAGGATTAATTAAGAAAGAAGATCTTTACCATTTAGGTGACTAGTTTTTCTTGGGCTTGGGCCAAGATTAATCTCCTCCATTTCGAATCCTTTGATTTTTCCTTCGGCATTGTGCAGTGCGGGCCCTGGGCTAGAGGCCAATTACTACAAAATTGACCAAGTGTCCAGGCTATGTCAATTCTTAATTGTTGCTGTACAAGAATTGGTAAGAATCTATACACGCGCTTTGACAGGATAGGGTAATAGTGTCGGTACAGACTTTGTACAGACACTAGGCAGTATGATAATGGCTTTCTTGGGGACGTTTGCAGCATCCCCAGATCCCGCTTCCGGACAATTTTGTCACGCTCTACAGACAATTTGTCTGTACTGTACGCTCAGCGTCCTGGCCCAAAATTTCGAATTATCGCGCCGTCTGTAGTCTTCGTGGCGACTCACATGTTACATGATCAATATGGGTACGTCTGCTCTGACGTAACTGGAGCACCATGTGAACTGACCTAGCGTGTCGATCTGTACTAACTTACCGATGATGTAGATCAAGCTCGGCGACTTGTAGGCAGGCAGCTGTGCTATACAGTTCCGGAAGGAGAGACTGAGTAAGGTCGATCTGTTTCGAGAGGCGCTGTTAGAATCGAGTCTCGAAGCGCATCATATGTTGTGGACGTACATGTCAAGGCCGGCTGTTTAGATTCAAGCTACCAGGGAGTCAATTGCTTCAGTACGTTTGTTGCAGGTCCTCTTGGCTTGAATAGTTTTTGGACGCTATTCAATAGTTGGTAATTGAGTTCCATCGAACCTGTCAAGTGAATCCAGTTTGACTCTAGAGGTGTTTCGCTCTCGCACGAATTAGAAGCAAGGGCGTCTCTCCGTTTTGAGAAGCGGTTGCTAGCGAGGAGCTTCATTCAACCTGCTTCACTTTCAGGTTCAGTCGAAGGTGAAACTAACTTCTCTTTATAAACTGTGTGATTTGTGGTAACTGTGTACTATGAGCTTGATAGAATTTCTTGATCGACAATCTGTGACCATACATCGATGGGAATTCAGATTTCGTTTCAGTGATGCTGTTAAAATACAGTGTAACATCATCTTCTAGACATCTTTGGCGATGTATTCGGTCTAGCGCCATGTCCACTCGGGTGTGTCACTATTCTTCTGGGGCCACCTGACCCGAACCAACTTTACGTACATGTTTGTTTGAAGGCGATTTCAGTTGTGTTTTCATTACTAACTATCAATTTTCTCCTCTTTGTACACCACCTTCGCTAACAACCAGGTCGTTCTGATCAGTTGTATGTACTAAGTTTAACAAAGTATTGTTACTGATGAAGCCTGATCGTCCTTGGCCGGAGGATTCGAGTGTTTCTTTGAGATGTCTTTCTAATGATTGTAACCATAACGTCTTGGAAACAATTACATCCAACAATTCCACTCGTTAAGGAAGGAACGTGGGCTGAAAGAGAAATACAACCAACAAGGAAGTTGTAGAGGCACCAAGGTTAGCCATGGCAGGAGACTTCATCAACTGATGAGATATTTACTCAATCAATTCGACCTCCTCCCGCATCCAACAGAACCAAATCTAAAACTTCTCAGACATGTCCCTCTCCCATGTTAGCTGAATCCTTAAAGCTCACACTTCTTTCTGATTAAAAGCTGAAAGAGCATACATGAACCTGACGCTGTATTGAGGAGAATGGCGGTATCAAATCCATTGTTTGCAAGTCACACTAATTTACAGAATACATAAAATTAAATGGTGAACACACACTAAAAGCACAATATTGGAATCATCATTTTGTAGGCATCTTTGCCATTCTCCCAAATACATCAATAGATTGAAAACTTGAATATGGGTGTCAAAGCAGGTGATACAACACCCTGTAATGCAATAAAACTTCCTCTTTTCTAGCATAATTCTATTTGTGGTGGAGAGTTACAAGGTGGGTTAGCATACAAATTTCTATGATTGGGCAAAAAAATTCTCTCATCTCTCCACAATGTTGTTAATCTAAGTGTGACAATCTTCTAGAGGCTCTTTCTAACTTTACATTTCAAACTACAAAAGTAAGGAAGAAAACCACAAGTGTCGCACTACAAAATCCCAAGCCAATCTTTAGGGAATTGAATAGAATGTAATCCTATCCCTTTCACTTTCTAGAAATGTTGGTCAATAGAAGAAGAACAAATTTTGTTTCCATTATGGTTCTCAACAATATTAGCAAAATTTGTCTATTCTTCCATAATCACTTTGAGCAAAAGAGACATGGTGAGTTGAAATGGTCATAACTGATAAGAAAAAGTTCACTTTTCTATGTTTTTAGTTGGTAAAAAGTGACAAGTTTTGAATGAAAAGTGACAAGGTTGCTAATAATTCGGGGACACTATGGCAATGGTTGTAGAGTATTGTAAAGTACTATCTCAATTCTTATTGAGACACTCACTTGGCATTCCCTTCAAAAGCTTGAATTGCAGTTACTGACTAGACAGATTGATGAGCCATGGACAGCTGAGAGCAAATGAAATGATGTGATATATTGGGAATAAGCTTTTGTATACATGAACTTGACAATATACTACCGATCATAAGTAGGGGCATAAATAACATGGTATGCAAAGGCCATGTAGAGATTGCGACCACTTACAATAGAATCAGTGCGGGTGCAACGTTAACGCAGAGGGAGACCTTTGCAACCGCGCCCGATGTAGGGTAGATACGGCTTGAAGCGCAAACTCAGCTAATTCACGCTTATGAACAGAAAAACGACTTCATGAACTCTCCAACTGGATGCAATGTATTGGGTGCCCATCTCCAAGACCATCGGAGAAGCGAGAAAATTTGAACTTGTTTGCCTCTCGCTTTGAGCCTTGCAACATGGATATGCGTTACCGGGATTTGTGAAGTGAACTTGGAGGACAAGGTGCTCAACTGCAATTCTTGTAGCCATTTGTATCCCCAACTGTCTCTAGAAGCCTTGAGCCGGGCCAAAAACAACATTTGCAGGAACTTGCAGTTATGTCGTTGATTATTATGTTCGTGGTGCAACAACATAGTTGCAAGTTGTGTGCGCGGAGTTGGGATATGCAATAATGACACGTGCACCATTCAGGACTTCCTTGCCTACACCCGACCTTTCTTAGGGTCCGGTTGGTTGCACTATCGTTCCTCCAGGACTCTATCACCAATAAAGTAATCTCCCTAAACCCTAAACTAACAACTCAGTAATCCCCACCCAAGGTTAACTCGGAATTCCATAATCATTATCCACCTACCCTGTGAAAGGTCGGGTGCAGGAAGGGAACCCTGTGCAAGGTTGGGTGAGGTCCCCAATGTGACAACCTACCCAACTCGGAGATCTCAAGAGAGCCAGAGAGGAAAATGAAAATAAAAAGGGGATCATAATGTGCAGAATAACATAATTTCAATTATCTCAGGCGCCAGATCAACTGCACGGGTATGACCACCAACTTATAGCGACTATTGGATTTCAAAAAGTCTCTTTATTTATTCATGAACATGAGGTTTCCAAAGTGACAATTCTGTGGCATTTTCCTCACACCAGGAGCTGTATGTTCCTCAGTGTGAGAGACGCGTTGAAGTAATTTGAACAGAGGGCTAACACATCATTGATGAACTTCTGAAATACCTGTGTGACTCTAAAATACGTGACGTAAAACATGTTGACCATTTGATGAAGACTCAAGGAAAAAAACATTCAGCTGGAAGACAAACGCAAGTGAGGAGGCAGGGTAGACTGTGGTCTATTTACCTTTGACGCCCGAAGTGACGTGCGAAATTAAAGAGCCCCAAAATTTGGCAGCTCATTGAGTCAAGCAAGCTTTCTTAACTGTGCTGTTGATGCCATAAGGGAGCAGAATATGATAACGAAGAGGAGAGGAAAGGCTAGTTGAGATTTTTTGGAACAGGGGTAGCACAACCTGAGTGAGTAGCAATCTGGAGTGTGAAATGTTGTGACTCGTGTGGATCGAAGCTTCGCCTTGAGGAGGTACACAATAGACATAAGAGTTCTAAGGAGAATAACTCTCGAAGACATGTATTGGTCTTCTCCTTAGCTAGCCCATCAAGGTCGACTTGAATTAGTTTTCCTCAATATAAATGTGATAGAGTTATGATCTTGACTCAGCTTTTCAGTTTCTGTCACTGATTCTAAACTTTGCTTCTGAATCTAGGTTCTATCGTGAATGATAGTGGATTCAAACTGAAGAAACATTCTCCACTAAAACCTTTGGCAGGTGGTGCTTGCAGATTCACCTCCGACTGTCCATGATTCTTAACGTCATAAACTACCCCAGAATGATCAATCGTATTGAACACACAGAGCTGGTGCTTGCTGTATGGCACGCATGTGTGTTCTGGATAAATCTCTAAGCTTCGACCTCCCATCTTTTTAGCCCTCATCACATTGTTCAAACTCAAGGATGCCTCTCCATTTCCATGAATGTCCCATTCAAGCTTATCAATACAATGTTCTACTCTATGCTCATTCTCTTGCTCTGAAAAGAGATAGATTTCTTCCCAATTTTGTACTAAGTGTAAGATTGTGGAGTTTGTAGAGAAAGGTATGGGATATGTCCAGTTTTTCAACCAGATTCCTTTATTTAGATTGTACCTCAAAATGCCTCTTCTTTCCTCATGATCCAGAAATGCAATGCAGTACAAACTACCATCCTTAAACACACCTGACTGATAGTCATTAAGTGCATAATCTGGTCCTGGTAAGTCACCCGTCCTCTTCCACTTCCCTGTGCGCGAATCAAATACTTCTGTCGCTCGAGAGAGACGCTCATCACCAGACCTAGAGCTTCCTGCAACAATCACCTGGTATGATTGCGTCGACGCATCCACTACTAAATGCATCAGCACAGGATTTCGACGATGATTGAGCGGCGGGAGCTTTTTCCACTTCCCCGACAAGGGGTTAAAGACTACCAACTTGTCCTCTGTCGATTTGGAGACGTTCATGCATATGATTCCATCTTTTGAGCATACGAGATACTCCTTAAATAAGTCAAGATCTGGCTTGCAATATTCGGGAAGGAATGTAAGTGGCGGAAGGCGCCTCCACTTTTGCAAAGATGAGTCATATCCTGCGCACTGCCAGACCCCATCATTGATGAAGAAATATGGAGCAGTCAATGTAGCATTCTTGGAATTGAGCGCATTATGCAATGAGAGAAATGAATCGCGCTCTATGCATTCCCTCATTTGCTTAGACACTACTTTAAGTTGATGAACATTCTCATATGGAAGTCCTGCAATTACTCGTTCCTGTATGTCTTGCGGCAGGAAGTTCCAACCAGCCCTAAAATCTGAGCTCGGTGTGCCGTCAGGCGTAAGAGAGCAATCTGGTTTCGTTCTCGGCTGCTCCCAGGCCAGTAACCTTGCTAACCTAGATACCAGCATCCAACTGGTTACTGCAAAGAAGAAGGACGCGTATATGATGTGATCTGCATCCTCCCATTGAAAGCCTTGTAAAATACTTTGGCCGGTTGCATCAAGTGAAGCTGGAAGGCTCAAGTATGATCCAGGGCTTTTCCACCATACGCTTGTCATACCAGGGCTGGCGCTGTCGGTGTAGCCATTGCGAAACTCCTTCCCGTTCATTAAATCGCCCTGTTCGCTGAAGCTCCACATTTGTCTGATTGGGTTCTAGGGCGTACATAAAGCCACGAGAAAGAATGGTTGAAGAGAGGGGAATTTTCTCCTCTGCAGTAGTTACTCCAGTGCTACGTTGCCAGAGCATAAGTAAACCAATTCTCTTTAGCTGCGAATCCTCCTGTTTAGGGGGAAAAAACACTCCTCAATGCTCAAATACCCCACAAAGTACAGAATTAGCGTTAACTAGCTCAGAGGAAAATTGAGATCTGCAGCAGCCCTCCCAGCAGTTCACTATGGAAAATTGGACAACGCAGCCCGAAGGGACAGAGGAAGATGAGGTTCGAAATGAGCACAAGCTTTCGGACTTTATAATCGCTACATTGCTCACGATGTTCGGTTGCGTAAGGTATTTCTTGCAGGATTCCGGGTAGATACAGGACGACTGTAGCAGTACTGTATACCACTTTCCGAAAGGCTGGTCTGTACAAACAGACACTGTAACACGTTCGGGAGTCGGATGCGTCAGCTTATAGGCTTATCCCAGAACTCCTGCTTTACAAAAGATATTAAAAACCGGCTGAAGCTACAGTCGTTCAGTGTTTTCGCAGTCAACTGGCTTTTTTCGGCGGAATCACCCAGAATTCTACATTAAATATTGACCTTGGACCATTTTGGTATCGAAATAGCCCCTCTGTTTGGCCAATTTGAACAGAGGTTGATGCCCCAGATTTCCAGAACCTTTGCATTTCCAAACTCGTGGTACAGTAGCACGAGATCTAGGTGTCCCCGGATTCAAACTCCGTGGTAGCCAAAAAATCAGCTCCAACGACATGAGGTCAAAGGGCAGGAGGTTCCGTGCTTCAAGTTGGCCTAAATTTCCATGGCAAGTGGAAAGTGACTCTGATAAGTACCTGGAACTCACTTAACTTGAACGAGATAACTTGTAGCACATGGCAATGGTGTATTAATGGTAAATATGGTAAAATTATTCAACTGAAAACTATGAACTCAAGAAAATCTATCGGTAAATATGGTGAAACTGTTCAGCTGAAAACCATGAAGAAAATCAATCGGTAAATATGGTAGTACTGAGGTGAAGCACAACTTAAAGCTTACCAATAACTTACAACTGTAGGCTTCCTTGACTCGTGTTTTGATCTAGGGCCTCCTAGCCATTAAACCAACAGGAACGCAGACACCTGACCTATGAATCATCAGCTTTGGTGGTAAACTTGACTGGAATTGGTAAGGATGTCTGTAAAACACGGAAACAGAAGATAGGACACGTATGTACTCCAACCCTTATCGAAGCGGGTGAGAATATGTGAATCAAGAGCATATTCCTTCAAATGAGTTAAAGCAACTATGCACGTTTGAAGGTGCACTTTACTTGTACATGTAGACCGATCACCGATGTGCATGATTGTTGATCGTCAATTCCGGTGACATATGGAAGCGGGCCTGATAAGAGATGCAATGTGCTTCTCATTATCAGAACTGTCTGTAAGAATATTAAGCGATGGCTGCTCCACATTCTGTCTGTAAGCTAGAAGCAGGAGATGCCTTGTTCCACATTCTTCTGGACTCCCTTTAAACTATGTCCTCCCCATAACTCCCTCTCTACTTCATTCCACTTTTTGTCTGATCACAACATAATGCGTTAAACTATATTCTCTTACAAGACCTCCCTGAGTCCTCCATCAGCACCGTCATTGGCATAGCTCAGCTTCACTCTGTCAATCTGCCTTCACGATCTCCACTCAATCTTTTTCAATTTTTTGGCTATGGAGTAGCAGCATGGGCCATATAGCAAGCTGATAGCAGCAGCTACTGTCAGAGTTCGAGTTCACGGTTCAACCTCCACAGTACATATGTACTGGCGTCATATGGCTGGGTGGATTTGCGCTTAGACGACATTGTATCTGTTAGTAGAGCTGTAGAGAATGTTTTTGTTTTAGAAAATTTATTGAAGTCGTGAGCAGTTGCACTCTTGGCAATTCTATTTAATCGTGTAGGGAGAGATGTAGTATGTAATATGTAGTAGATGAGTGGGTTTCTTGCTTTCGGGAGCCTTCCGGAAGCAGACATGTAGTCTGGGGTCTGCCATTGCGGTGTTGAGCCTTCCCTAGACGAGGTTGCTCCCCGCAAATGAATGAAGGCCTCGCTCTCAATGTCTTCCTTGCAAGATATTTGCCAATATTTTTGAAACGAAATAGATCCTTTAGTTCTAACCTTTAGAAACGTTTGAGAAAGTCACATTGCGACCATGGTACAAATCGCCCTTGACGTTTTACTTGGAAATCATACGTCGAGAGGAGAGTTATGCATAACTTGAGGAGTAGGAAGTGCTTACTACGTGAGAAAGCAACAGTTGTAGGACGGAGTGACTTGCGGGAATATCATCTCTAAGGAGTAGAATTTGAGGATCTATTTCGGTTCAAAAATATTGACAATCTTGCAAGATTGACATCGAGAGTGCTGTCTTCATTTATTTTCATCGTCTAGAGAAGGCGCATTCACTGCAATTGTTTTCTCAAAAGTCATTTAATAAATGCAAAGCACAAGATTCGACTTGCAGGAGATGATGTCCAGGAGATTGCCAGCAGGATTGGAATTTCTTCCGGAATTGGGATGCATGATGGTGCATGATATTCGTGTTCTGAGTTTGATGGATTACAGCAAGCTTTTGATAATATTTTAAAACGAAATAGATCTTTGAACCATACTCTGTGCAGAATATTTTCTTGAATATCATTTTGGTAGAGAATCCCATGATCCATGAACTGTCGTCTGGCTAACAATTTTAACTCCTCTTTCAGCAGATACTGTTTTCTTTTTCTTTATCGACCAACGAAACTCAGACAAGTTGCGCAGAGCATCTAGCTTAATCTAAAAGATTGCGGATTTTAAACGTTTACAAACTTCGTTAAGTGCCTAGAACAGAGCAGCCAAGGTATAAGTATGATTTTGCTGAAACATGTACTTGATGTGAAGGCCGAAATACTGATCAATATATATATGATAGTATTGTTGATCCTGTATGTCCACCAGTTACAGCTTGGAACTTTGACTCCATGCTTTCAATTCCATCAAAAACCTCAAACATCATATGAATCATACCTTTTGGTTTTTCGGTACTGTTTATATAATTTGAACCTACATGTAAGCTACACTAGGAAGAATACTACAGTAATCATTTTACAGCTCAAGAGGACCTGACATCATGTCCAGCACTACTGAATCCTGCCGTCCTGGATTCGTTTCTCTAATGCCGCTATCCTTGGGTGTCAAAATACCTGACAAGAAACCAGGGATCTTTATCTTCGATTGCCTATTTGCATCAACTAGCGCACTACCATCTGGAGCAAGAGATGCATCTGCAGAGCTTTTCGATGGTAAGACACTAACATCTACGTCAGAAATAGAGGTTCGCTCTTCCGTCTGACTTATCTCTACGATGTCGAGAGATGATTCTCCACTACATGATGGACAAATTTTTATGAGCTTAAAGCAAACCTTGTGAAATGGCACCTGGCATATAACACATCTCACCACGCCATCCTCCTGCAGCATGCAATGAGCGATAGAAATGTCAAATTTGAATCTCTCGACAAGATATGCTCAAATTACGAGCTACCCGTACATATTACTTGCAATTAATTTCATACTTCCAAAGTTCGGTAATTTTTATGCACGTAACAGCCACTGGATTGACGGATACCTGGAATGGAAAGATGATGTCAAGAGGATCTCTGCAAAATTTTGCCGCACCACAGGGTTCGCCCATTTCATGACAAATAGAGCACTCGCGCTTTACATGAACTGTAAGCTTTTCTAAAAGTGTGTTCATAAAGGCAGGTAACCCTGTAACACATGCCCACAATCAGATAAATAACAGATCGACTTCGTTAGACTAAACCTTCAAGTTTGATCTCCGTCCTTCCAATACAAGAAGCAATAACATTTATGCAGAAGAGAAACAAAAAAGGAAAGTCATATAAGCTAAGCGAAAAGACTACCACAAAAAGTGACAGCATACTTACCAGCGAATGCACCCTTGGAAAGATCGGTCAAATCCCGCAAGGCATAAAAATCATTGCTCTCTAAAAGGTACCGTCTTGAACCCACCATGCCATGAATCCGAGATCGTGAAGGGCATCTTATACATGCCAGTATCTTGCTAAGCCGTTTTCTTGTTTCTCGCAAATGCACCAAAATTGGGACTCTAAAGTATAGGTACGGATTTACAGCACTAACACACAACATCGGCTGTTCACAAAATCACACACAAGCCAGTCAGCAAAAGGTAGGTAATATTGGTCCCAAAAGGTTGAAGGTGGAACAAAACTGTCACAAAATTAGATCTCAACGAACTGTCATGTTCTGCAACGGAACAGCTTCGTGGTCAACAAGTGGAGCAATTGTAACTATGATAAAATAACAATGATAATAATGATACTATCAATAATAATGATAATACACTTCTCAACAATTCCTGTTACTGAATAGATTAAGAAAAGATTCCGCACCTTGTCGTAAATAGAGTCAAGATAGGCTTTTGCCAGCTGTGAAACTGGACGAAGTCCAAAATCCCAGTGCTGCACCACATAGGCTGGAATTACTGCTGTCTCGTTGAGGTGGCAAGAAGAACAGTACAGTTGCCCACTGTACTCGCACCATCGAGGCCCACTAAATCCAAAGCTTTGAGCCAGTCCAGGAATAAGCCCGACAGAAAAGGTAAGCGGCCTGTAACAACCAGCACATGCATGATGTTGAGACTGCATCTGCTGAGCCAATGGCCTTTTCTTGTGCACTTCGAGCTTCAACCGTATGGTTTTTCCAAACACAGATTGAGCACCCGATTTAGCCTCCATGTCACCATCAACCACCGCACTACTGGTATCAGACATTGGCGACAAAGCTGGCTCAGATCCCAGTTCATCCAGTGACATATGAGATCCAGTGGCCTGCAAATCTTCACTAGCAGCCCTTGGAAGGCCAGTGCTTTGAGTTGCACTCCAGGTGGTGGGAAAAAGAAACCGGAGGAATGGAGAAGCAGTACTTAATGGAGGACCTGCTTGCAAAAGCGATTGCAAACAAACTTGAATGAGAGCACTTCGAACCTCGACAACATTTGGTGAGGTGTTACCAAACAACTTACGAGACTCGGCCCTTACTCTGTCCCAAGGAGCAGGGAGTATGACACCGTTTCCCGCTGGAAAAGTACGGTTCAGCTGTTGAAATAAGAAGACAAAATCGCGATACCGGCGCTCAACTTCCCATTCTTGACCATCAGTGCCTCGTACAAGAATTCGGTAAACTGTATGCTCTTGAACACCCACCACTCGTTCACTAAACGAAGCTCCACCTCTGCGTTGTCTAGCTCCTACGACTTCCACCCAAGCAACCTCAACAAGGCGGTTTGTGGAAAGATGGGGACTTCCGTTACTCACAGCCCAAGGAACCCCTGAAGATGATGCAGTAAGGCCACCGTCCCGCTCAATTCTTTGAACTCGGTTCGCAAGCATACTTTTGTTAGGTAAAAATCCATGTGGCCTGTGGTTATCATCAGAGTCTAGAAGCACATCCTCCATATCAAGAACGGTATCCAAATATGTTTCCTTCACTTCCAAAGTCTCTACATACCTAGAGAGCTGTACACACATAAAAGATGTAATTAGGTAAGTCACAAAATTGGCGACTTCAAAATAACTACAGAGCAGGGACTCGAGAATAAAATGGTGCTCCTAAATTAGTTCAGATGTTGTGCCTTCGGACCAACTAAGCAACAACATTATCAATCTGCATCAAGATGTCTACAAATCTCATACTTTCATAAAGATATATATGATGGTATTACCTCATCAGGCCCAAGATCATCAACTCCCCATCCGACACCATTTGCTTTTGGTGACTTTGCACCTGTGCCTCCCTTCTTAACCGATGGTAAAATAGCTCTTCCCATTTTCGTAAGGTCCAACTGCAAAAGTTCTTCAGCTTCCTTCGACCCCAACCGCATAACTTTCCCTTCCCTCCTTGTAGTTTCCTTCATTTCAAGTTTTACAGGAGACGTACTGTCAGCTTCCAATCTATCAGCACCAGAATCTTGACCGGCTTTAGAACCCAACCCTAACATCACACCACCGACGTGATCAAGCTTCGGAGAAAGTAAATTTTGAGGCATCACTTCTCTTGATTCAGGAATGAATACTTTGCCAGCAGATGCACCCAAATTGTCGACAGGCATGCCTGATGGTTGCTTAAAAAGCTCTTTTGCATCTGGTCTGGGGTCGAAAGGGACATCCTCGTCACTTTCGCTCAGGAAGTTTGTTTTAGAATACGTGTGCAATGATTGAGTGTTCTCCTCGACTGCCTCTACTACCTCTGCAGTAAGCATACTGGGGAAAGTTGGCAACAAAGAATCTGCGGTTGTAGGGTGCACCACATTCATCGGCCCATCTCCAAACGATTTCTCTATGGGTTTTATTGATGCCTGCTTAGAATGCACCTTTGCATTTGGCATGGGGTCAAAAAGAACATCCTCGTCACTTTCACTAAGAAAGCTCGTTTCGGGAAATGTTTGCCAAGGTAGGATATTCCTCTCCTCTGTCAACACAATAGGAGAAGCGGAATCTCCACGTTCAGGACGCTCCAAATTTAGTGGCCCGTCTCCAAACGATATCTCCTCGTTTGGGCTTACCTGAACTTCTACAGTACGATCTCCTGTATTACTGGCTTCCAGGCGAAGGCTCTTATCATGGGCGCCTCCTTCTGGAATAATCAGGGATAAGGATCCAACTGCAACCTCACTTACATAGTCCTCTTCACAATCAGAGAGCAAGCTCGCTTGCTCGGCCACATCAGTGGATTCGTCCTCTTCATCCTCATCCAAGTCAGGTCTTCCAGTTCCCTTGACCTGGCTAACCATGTCTTCAGAGATCCCAAGTCCAACATCATCAATCAGCTCAATGGCTTGAGCATACTGATGATCCTCCATATTTTACACCTTCACCACCCGTCTAAAGCTGTGCTCCTATCATACAGCCTGTACCAGAAACAAGACTACTCCTGATAGTCAATACCCTGTACACCACCTTTTTGTACATTGAAGAATCCTTGAAAGATCTTGTGACTGCCAAATCATGCTCCTCACTTGCTCTCTATTGGAAACCAGGTTTCAGCATCATGCCTGCTACATTTAACTCCTGGAAGAGGAGAACCACACTAGCGAACAAGAGTACCAAATAAGAGATGGCTGGAACCCTAGGAGGCGCCTTCTCTGTAAAGTCCGCATCACTTAGCCAGGAGAGTGAAAGGTGCAATCTGCACGACTTGATCTGTCACACCTGACCTCACCCCCATAACTTTGTTGAAAGATAATTAATAACACTGGCGATTGAAGCATCTCCTGGTGCCCAGTTTACGTAGTCACCAGCAAGGCAAGACACCTGCACACCAACACAAGGCTTAATAGCGTGAGAAACTATGCAATAAGCCACACGACACTGAGGCAGGAATCGAAAATTGAAGATCATCGCATGAAACTAAGAATCGGATCAACCCTGGCAAGGGCTAAAGATTGACCAGATTACAGCTGTTGCTTATGGTGCCAAAGGCTATGGGGATTCAAATTCCGAGACCCAAGACTGAGTAAAAATCAAAAAACAGAATCCACGATTTCCTTCGCTCAAACTCCGAAATCTTCGAGACAAACTCTCTACACGCTCTAATAGGTCACACTAATCAGCGTGATTACAAATTCGCTAATCTCCTCCTACAACTCTACCACCCCGTTCCAATGTACACTGACAGCCTCACCAATTCAACACACCCCCATTCTCTTTCTTTCAGCAAAGAGATCGTTCCAAAAACTCTCCCCACACTCCTTCGCTTCAAATTCCAAGTAGACAGATACTAACTCCATCTTCCATTCCGTGCAGGTTTTCCAGGTCTAATTTCAGAGTAAATTCGTGAGGTAAAAACAGAACCCTACATCGTCGAAACGAGCAATCTCCGATCCCCTCCCTCTCTCTTTCCTGTCCGGAGACTCTCTCCAGAAGAAAGAATTCTTACCAGGCAAGAGCTCCTGAACGCGACTTCCAGAGCCTCCCCCCAGCCCACTGGTGACAAAATGACGAGTAGTAAGCGTCAGGAATGATGGACTGAGAGGGACGGGGACGACGAACCTCTACACCCACTGACTAAATCCGCAGCTGAGCCGCTCTCAGTCTATCATGGCTAACGTATACCACCCAGCAAACGCATGCATAACCCTAACAACCCTGCCAGCTCCTCCTCCTCCTCCTCCACATGCCCTGCTGCCACCCACTCCCCCACAAACCCTACACCTGCAACCCCACCTGCTGCTCCTCCTCCTCCTCCTCTCGCAGCTCCAAATGGCGATGTCGGGATTCGCTTCCAAAGAGATCACACCTTCATCGTCCGCAACTCACCGAAACTGTTGTGATGACCAAAACTTCACGGAGAAAATCTGGAGATAGATCTAGACTGCTCTGAGATAGAATTGAAGCTCCACACAGACGGGGTCCTGCATCGGAACTCGAAGATGGAAATCTTCCCACCGTGTCCCGACCGAGTCTCTTCGTCTCTCCCATCGAACATGTTTCCGTCAACCCTAAAGGTCGAAGGTTCACTGCAAATCCGAATTAGTGAGGGCGGTGAACTAGTGTGTACCTGCGAAAACAAGTTCTCTGAAATCTGCTTCTTACCTAGAGTATCCTCGTGAATCTATGAAATTTTGAATGATATTGTGGATTTTGAGTTAGGATTATAAAATAGTGCTACAGTTCCGTGATTCGGATTGTTGGTGGACATGCACAGCGTTTGGATTGCGACAAGTGGAAATGAGAAAACTATTTGTGCATGTTCTTGATGTTGTTTCCTTCGGACCCTTGAATTTTTCAAGTGCAATCGTGTAGAGGATTTGTTGCGGTTAAATCTGTGGAAGCAGAGCTTGAGAACGATCTAAAGGAGATCACACTTGTTGGATCATGAGAAGGATTTGAAACTGGATGAGTTTGCCTGAGAATTGATCGGCGATTCACAATCATCATTTAGTGTGGACACAGCGTCCATGCACAACATGTTTACCGTCGATGGTTCGCCCCAAAATAATTCTTAAACACTACCGTAGTGGAAAAGGTGCCCAACTAAGGTAGAGGGTTGTATTCCCGACTGATTTTCAGGTTTCCATACTTAGACTTGTGAAAGATTTTTTATTTTATTTTTGGATGCTCCGCAAAGCTATTGCAAAGGCATCCCCCAAAAAAATTAAATTTTGAGCATTTCTACAATTTTCTATGAATTTTTGAGTCTGAAGGCATAGAGTGACCATTGACCATTCACTAGAGTCCTACATTCATGAGCGGTTGGATTCTGAAAATATAACGCTTTGGCACCAATAAGAACCAATCATAAACTTTCAGTTTTCCCAAGTATGGACGTAATTAGAACCCTCTTGGACACTTTCTCAAGTAAGGCTGGTTGGTTCCTGACACCCCTTCCCCAACCAGTAGGGTTCGGGATTGCAACCCGCTCGGGAATACAACCCTCTACCTTACACCAAAGATGAACACCAAGCAGTGACTTTAAAACACATTGAAATAAACATAATTTTTCTTATTCTAATTTAGTTAGTTATTTGCGGGTATCGTATATTTTGTAAATAATTAATTTCAAATGGGAAGTTGTCCAAAAATTGGGATTTTTTTAGAATTTTGGCATGGTAAAATCCATGTAATACTAAGCTAACATCCATACAAGATCTAAGTAATAGTCATGCATTACCTAGGCGATATTCATTTTGTCCAAACCATAGTGGCTGAAACAAATAATTTATTCACCATAGGGTGTCCAAAAGTGGAATAAAAAGTTATTGACGAGAAGTGCTCGCTTCGATTTAAATGCTTGTAAACAAGATTCATATATATATATATATATATATATATATATATATAAATGCATATTTTTTTATTTTCCCAAATATATATATATAATATTTATTTATTTATTTGATATCCTTCAACAACGTAAGTTTACACTTTGAAATTTTTTTCATACTATATTCAATGAGGCCATAACAATAATGTAAAATAAAAATTACATAGTTTTGCAAAAAGTACCATTAAAGCATGTAAGGGTATTTAAGTAATTATGGACAAAACGCTCGATTATGGACTACTTTGCATCATCAGTAGACGTCCAATTCATGCGTTATCCCTCAAATTTAAAGACAAAGATGTCAAATATTTATGAAAAAATGCATTCCGCTTATAAGGGATAAAATCATTTCAGTGAATTTTAATATAATGCTGAAAAGGGGACATCCAAGTCCCACTGTCATGGCCGAATCCCTCGGCGAGTGGCTGACTAAAAACCCTAAACCCTAGAAACCCTAAACCCTAGAAACCCTAAACCCTAGAAACCCTAAACCCTAGAAACCCTAGACCCTAGAAACCCTATCCTTAGAAATCTATCTTTTCTAATAAAAAGAAATACATGCTTTGCAAAATTTGGATCTGTGAAGTGAAGCGGGTGAAGGGAAGATTGTCGGCGAACCGCTGAGTGGACACGACTGCCAGGCATCTCACATTGAGGAGTCCGTCTGTGACGACTCCAGAGTCGTCATTCAAAATGAACAGTATTCACGGTCACAACGTTCGAAGTCCTTTCTAGTCAGCTGGCCGCTGACTAGGAGAGCCAACCTCTTCCTTACTGAACCGACCTGTGGAATTTGAAATACATATAAAAATGATGAGAAATCGTCACATAATGCGGAATTAAAAACACATGAGGAAGAAAAGTAACTACCCATATGGTTTAGGGTTTAGCATTGTGGTAAATTGCTATCGAGTCCAAAAGTTACGGGCCAATTTTTAAAGAAACGTGATACTTCAAAAAATTGCAAAGTATGATATAAGCAAAAACCATAGGTGAAATTACAAAAATAAATAAATTTAAAGCATGAATTAAAGCCTTAAAAATCAACTATATTGATTTAGATTAAAACCAATAAATCCCTGAAAATTAAATGGATTAAGCTTTTATATTTTAAGATTACTTGAAAAAATATAAATGTGCACAAAAACTAAAACAAATAGGGAAGAATTATATACTATAGTGAAAAATATAATATCCAATAGTCTATAGTTATCAATTTATCATTGATAAATTTACCTTATTAATGGTTTTTGAATGATTTAGCCTTATTATTTTTAAAATTCTCTAATATTTAATTTTTATATACTTGGAAATTTGATATATTTATTATTGCAAAAACATAAAAACTAATTTTAAATTGCAAAAAAAAATAAATTTTTTTTTAATATTTTTCATAAATGTTAAGTCAAGTCAATAAAAGACATTTCTCAACATAGCCGAATGTACCTTATCTCTCGACAATCCAATTCAAAGCAACAAGTGACCAGATAAGTTACAAGCTAGAACTCCACTTACCACAACATCCTAAATCGGTTTCAAAGAAACACACTGTGAGACGCCGAGGACCAAGAGAGTCACTCCAAAGTGCTAAAAAGCCCCGAACAAGAGCATTCAGGAACAAGAACAAGAATTGCGATTTATTGGAGGAGTGATAGAAGCCATGGATGATGAACGGGGGCGTTGATAGCCATCGATAGAGCGCTGGAACGCATGAGGTGGCGCCCCTGGAATTTTCTTGCGATCACTGTCATTCTTCATGACAAAGCTCGTCCACACTAAACTCCGAACTCTTGTGTTTCTTCAAAGCATCTTTTTGCTTCTGCTTGGAAGAACTTCCACCTCAACCGCTCTTCTTCGTCCACTTCATCTTAAAAGGTGGTGCTGAATCATAATATTCCTCTTTGTAAATGTTCAAGTCAAGTCAATAAAACTCCAAACTCTTGTGTTCTTCGGAGCATCTTCCCGTTTCTGCTTGGAAGAACTTTCACCACCACATCTCTTCTTCTTCCACTCCATCTTGAAAGGTGATGAAGAAGTCATACTTTATAAATTGAACTATACCCTTGACATTGTCAATTTCAAGGACATTAATCTTTCTTATAACTAATTTTACATACTCGACTACTTGTGAAAAAACAATATTGCCTCATTTTAACATTAATTAAGGAATTTAACAAAAAATATACATTTTTGAAAGTTTGAATTGAAAATTTTAATAGCATTTAAAGCAAAGAAAATAAAGCCAATGATTTTTTATCTCACTTATTTTAAAGACTTTAATAAAATCTGAGTCCAAAAGATATTATAGTAATTTAATCAATTTTATTGAATTTAAAATTAAATATCTAAAGAATGAATTAATAAATTTAGCATTTTTAATCTTTATTTCTTTTTAAAATCCAACTTGCACCATAGCCAAAAACGCGAGGAACTAGAACTCTATGTACATCTTCTAAACAAATGTACGCATCAATCACTCTTTTGAACTCATTCAAAGTATCAAACTTTTCTGAAAATTCGTACACTTTGATCACTTGACTTAACCCCTAAGTGCCCAGGAAAGCCAAAATGGCTTTTTGCTGTTTCAGTCAGTTTAGATAAAGGGGTTAAAATTGATATTTTTGCCTAAGATTTTTAGTGGATGCTCCTTGTACTGCAAAGTGTATGTGGTAAAATTTGCAAAGCCAAATTCCAATTTTAAGACCTTCATCTAGAAATTTTAGGTTTTAAGTCCAAAACGGGCAGCTTAAAAATTAGGCTTTTTTTAAAAAACAATTCTTGAAATATGTTCATAACCAAACCACCACTCAAATTCCAAAGAGACCCAAGTCAAAAAAAATACCAATTTTACAAGGGCAACCTCTAAAAATTACAAAGACAAGCTTCAATATTTTCAGTAATTTTTGAATTACTTCTTTCAAAATTCGTCAAAATTTGAGATTTTGGAATTTTTCAAAAATAATTTCGCTCAAAAATCAAAAACTTATAAAGGCACCTAACCACCGTTCAGATTTTTCTAAAACCAAATATATGTGACGTCATGCATGTTTTACTTTATCAACGTTTTCAGACCTGTTTCTAGAAAACAATTTTTATGAGAGCCAAAAAAAGGAATGAGTCTCTCAAATTTTCCATGGAGGTACTTAACTTGATACCTACATGAAAAAAAATATGGGCAAAATGTTTGAAGTAACAATCTTCAACTCCCCCTTTGCACCATTTTGACTATGTCATTCAGCCAATGCCAAAAAAAAGTTTTGCTACAACTTTGAATATTATAATCTCTAAGATGGTAAACATCCAACGGCTGAAAATTTTATCAATACTTTTAAAGAAGATTTAATAAAGATCTTACGGCTGGATGTCTAAACAAGGCAAATTTGTTTGGTTCAAATTGTCGTTTCTACAAGGTGGTCAAAAATCACTGTTTTGGAGGTTTTGGAACCCAAAACATGCTTGGGCACTTAGGGGTTAAGTTTGACTTGTGAAAAAAGATAGTACTAAAATAAGCCCTTGCAATAATCTCCCGCACCTCCAAGGAAGGTGAAGAGATATCGGGAAGAGAAAAAAACCAATCCTCAATTGAAAGATTATCATTATTATCATCAAATAATGACCTTGTTGGCACTATTGTATTGTTACCATGTGAGTTACCGCCCCTTAAGACAGTGTTGCTCATTGTGATAATTTCGCTTCTTTTTGCTCTCTCTACTTCGCCCTCTTCTCTCCTCATTTCGCCCTCTTCTCTCCTCACTTCGCCCTCTTCTCTCCTCACTTCGTCCTCTTCTCTTAATTCTTACTTAGGCACCAAATTTGTTATCCTAATTAATTTGAACCCACTTAAGCTTTGGAGGGATTACTTGAAATCAATTGGTAAATTATTAATAAAATTTAATGTTTTTAATTTTACTATTATTATTTGACTTTTTATAGTTATACAAATTTTACTTTATTTGATAATAGAGCACTGATAATATGATAATTACATACTTTTACATTCTTTTTATTACTTTCCTTTACATTTTAGATACAAACATACATATAAATGTATATTGGACTAGTTTGGAGAAGGATGGAATGATGTTGTCTGCGGCGCCATTTCTTCTAGATTTTCGCCTCTTTGTTCAGTAATGGATGGTTTTGTTGATTGTATGAGGAGGTGTATTACATGTAGTGATAAGGAGGACCTTGGTATGAGGTGATTTTTATGCTTGATGTGATTTCATAGAGTCTAGGGCTAAATTGAAGGAGGTCGTGTGCCTCACAATTTTGAAAATTTACGTGCAGAATGAATAGACAAATTAGTGTAACTTGCGGACAGAAGACTTACAGGTTCAAACAAGGCTCAACTGCGGCAAGTGTATTGAACATGCTGGGCAGAATGCACCCTCCGCGTGGATGCTTGAAGCATGGTCGTGATGGAGAATTGATTGCGTTGTCTCAGAAGCAGTTGTCGCAGGAGCAGTATACCTACTACCCGAGACACCAAACGGATTTTTCCGTGGATGATTCATTGATGGAAGCTTCAACTTCAGGAGCGCACGGAGCTTAAGACGATTGGGACAGTGGTGATATGCGTTCCTTCGGGAGTCTACTTGACTGCAAATCATTGCCTTCAAGATTTACCTCGAATTCCGAAGTTGTTCATTGGCCATTATCAAGCTAAGATTCTTGCGCAAGAGGAAGAAGGAGACATTGATGCGTTGAAGATTCCACAATTACCGCCAAATCTGTGTATAAGATTGAGTAGTAGTTGTGAAATTAAGAGGACAATGAAAGTTCACCTCATTTCTTATCCATCATAAATGTGTATTGGACTAGTTTGGAGTTCATTATACATATTTTTTTGTTATTGTTTTTACTTATTCATTCATTTCGAATTATGGCAAGACATAGAATCATGGTCAAAAAAACTATAAAAAAATATATAAAATTGGATAAAAAGTTAAAATGTTTGTTTTGCGACCACAGCAAATTTATTACATGTGTTATGACAAGGAAACGTGAAGAACCACATATAGGATATTTAATATGTAGAGTTTGAAAAGAGCATCATAGTGTGTCAATTGATAATTTGAGCAAATCTATTAATGTATATAGTATTTAGATTGATGCATGTGAAAAGGCCAACAATCCATAATTAAAGCAAAAGGACTAAAAAGAAGGCCCTTCCAATACATCAAATGCAACATGCTCTATTTTGGTGATAATTCTAATAAAATCTTTAGTTATTTTATAAATTTATATCTTATTACATTCATAGATTATGTCATAAGTTATATTAATCATAAACATAATTTTATATTGAGATATCATTTAAAATATTTGATTATATTATTATTCATATTTTATAAATAAATTTTAAAGAGATAAATAACCTTTATTGATTCGAAATTTATATCTAGATGGTTTGATTTTATTTAAATCCTTATATTATTGAAATTGTTCTGATATAAATAAGAAAGTTTTATACCAAAATGTAATTTTTAATTAATTTGTGAATTTTGACGTGATTAATTTTAATTATTATTTTTAGACCTTAGTCTTAAAGCAAAAATGGAAAGTCATATTCTCCTTAAATGTAATTGGATGAAATTTTTTCATCTTTGTCTGTTTAAACATGTACATTATTTTTTTAACACTCGATGATAATACAACAAAGGATGTCAAGAAATGGATTCAAAGATTAGTATTGATTTAAAAGTGGTTGAAAAAACCGTATGGAATAAAAAGGTTTTACATGGAGTTTAATCAATATTAAAAGAATTTTGTAGTGTTTAAATATAAAAATATCCAACTTATAATAGATTGATCGTTTATTAAATAAGTAACAATATTTTAAATTTTAGGAGTAGTGATAAAAGCACAATTTTAAAACGCACCAAAATGAAATGCATGCCAATTTTATAACATCATGCATCATTTTACCATTACTTTGAGGCCTTCAATATCTCATGATTAATATGAGGTGAGTAGTATGAAAGCATCTAAGTGACCAGCTATACAATCTCCCCAAGACATGTAATATCATGAAGCACTTATATGCCTCAGATAATTTTTAAAAAGTCCAAAAAAAGACTTTGATAATTTATAATGGAATTGAACTTTGACTTTTATAAAATTATCTTTAAAGTCATTGATTGGATTTTGCAAAGATGTTGTTTTAATTAAAAAATTAATGTTTAAGTATTGTTTAATAAAAATATTAGGCGTAGAAAAAGTATGAGTTAAAGTATATAAATGGTTTTAAATATAATCTAAATTTTTTATTATTGAATAAATTAAATCAAATTAATTGATAGAATAATCATATTTGTCAAAGAAAGCTGACATTTTTTTTGTTTATAAACTGCAAGTTATGAATATAAATATTCATCAACAATGGAGAGAAGAAAAATATGAATTTAATCAAAAAAAATCATGAGATTTAAATTTAAGATTATCAAGAAGAAAAAAATATTAAAAACATTCTATTTTTAAGAGTTTTAATATTTATTAAATGCAATGATATCATGTGTGCTTTTTATTTCATGTTTATATTTTTTTATATGACTTAGTCTTAAACTTTTTTAAACGAACTAAACAAAAGTTATAACTTATTTTTTATTGATGTAATTTAAAAAATATATATAATTCAAGAATTTAGACTAAAAAGTAAAAAAAATAAAAAAATAAAAAATTTAAAAACTGATCCTCTATTACAGAGTAAACATCACTACTAAATTCAATCTAAACAATGACATAAATTTTATTTTTTATTTTTTAATGCAAAACAATGACTCGTGAGCTCTTAAATTTAAAAAGATATTACAAATTTGAATCAAATTTGAATTGTCTACTTGGTTTTTTATTAGTCAAAATTCAAAAACTCAATAGTGTCTTTTTCATTGTATTTAATTTTTAATATTTTTAATGTTTATGTCATTTATCAAATACACTGAAACATCCATGTATTGAATATATTATGAAATGTTACTATACATTAAGTTGTATGACAAATAATCTTTTTAAAAAATTAAAGATAAATAAAAACAAAAATTAAGTATTATTTTGAGGCCTTGTTGAATAGCAAATTACCGAACAAAAGGTAAATAAAGATAAAAAAAACTCATGGAATATTACCAAATGAATTTTGCAACTTCTACTCTTTACATATTGTCTTTTGAAGAAAAGAAGTTAAGAGTAAAAGCTTACCATATTACTAAAAATCAAGCTATTTAATGATTTTTTTTGTTAATTCAAGTTTATTTTTTATTTTATTTTTAAAATGAAAATTTGAAGAATTTAATGTCTATTTTCATTTAGTATAATTTGAAACATAATGCAATCCATAATAATTAATTCAAAATATTATAAATATTTTCTTTGTGAAGCTTCATGCATGGCCATGGCGAGAATCACAGTACAATACATCAAGATGGAAATCAACTCTCAACAATCGTATTTATGAAGATTCTTTATATAACAAGTCTTTTTAAATCAATTACAAAGATTGTGATGATAAGTTTGTAAATGAATTTAAGGCCATCATAGGTCCTAAATTCTCTTATGACTATTGTCTATAATAATAAATGATTCATATTTTAGATACAACTCATCATAATCTCACCAACAAAAGTAGAAGTTCTTTGATGAATTTTAAATGATTTATTTTTTGCCTTCAATGATTTTAAATTGCTCCTATGAATTTCAAATAGAAGTGAGAGACTCTTATGATTCTATTGTTGATATACACAAAATGTTTGCTACTCTAGTTTAATAAGAAAATTACTTACATCATGATTTTTTTAATGTGTTAAATAAACAATAATAATCACTCTTTAGAATTAAATAAAATTTGAAGATAATCTTTACATACAGTTATATGATTCATCCATAATTAAAGTACTTTAGATTGTACCACCACATAAGAAATCAATATGGATATAGAAATCATATATAACCTTCATTTTAATCTTTCAACAAAATGCTACCTTCAAAAACATTCTATGAGAAAATAATTAAAGATCCTATAAAATTGTTACAGAAGAAGCCAAAGTCATTACATTACTTCAAAAATATTAACATATCAAAAAAACCAATGAATATTGTTCACACACTTATTCCGTACACTTATTCTGCAAGAATAATAAGATTTATTACAAAATGTAAATCTCAAATACCACTTGCTAACAATATTAGTTCAATGCTTACATATTGCACTTTTCAGCTACACCATCCTAGAGACATAAACATGGAGTCAAAGACCATGCTTCAATCCATTTACAAAAAGGGCATTGAATTGGAGTGGAACGAACATACACTTAATTCACGTCGGTCTCTTCCAGAGAACAAAAATTTCTCTTCTTCATTTACAAAAGCCTCATTCTAAGGCAAGAGTCCTTTATTTCCAGTCTACAAGTTGTTTCAAAAAAATTCCCAAATCTCCATAAAATTTCCTAACTTGAAAGCCCATCAATCTAGCCTATTTAGCCTACATCACACACTAGAAATTTTCAGTTCAATCACCTGATGAACACTATGGTATTGGATTGCTATCAAAGCTAAGCTGCAATGTGAATGATGTTGGATTCAAGCTGAAAAACTGGCCATCTCCCTTCTGGCTGTGAGGAGGTGGCTTCAACACATCAACTTTCCTTCCATTTTGTATGTTGTATATGACACCTTCACGGCTGAGAGTATTGAACACACACAGCCTTCCTTCTCCGAAGGGCACACAGACATGCTCAGGATACACTTGAAGTCCTCGCCCGCCTGAGTTCTTCACTCGAACCACATTTCGCCAATGGTGTTTCTTCACTTCTGATCCACAGTTGGAGATCTCAAGCACGTCAATGCAATGGTCCACAAATCCACCTTGTTCCTGCTCTTAGAATAGGTATAGCTTTCAATTGCTCTCGATTAATTGTAAGGTGTTGGAGTATGAAGAGAATGGGATTGGACATGTTTTGTTGTCCAACCATTCCCTTCTCTCCACATGATATGCTACTATACCCCTTCGGCAATCACCTTCTAGAAATGCGATGAAATATAGTATTCCATCTAAGCATACTCCCGCTTGGTGCTCATTGAGGCCAAATGCTGGCCTAGGTAAGTCAGGTGCATCTTCCCACGTTGATGTCTTTGAATCAAACACTTCCATTTTCTTTGAGAGATGACCATCGCTAGCAGTCGAACTCCCGGCAACTATTACTTTGTAGGACTTTCTCTCAGAATCAACCGACATGTTGACAAGAACTGGGCTTCTTGGATTCAGAAGTGGTGGCAATGCAAATTTCTTCCTAGTCAAGGAATTGAAAACTACCTGTTGGCCTTTCTTCGGTGATTTTGCAACATCAGCACACAGAAGACCGCCGTGCCCACACACAGAGTATTCCTTGAAGAGGTCATCATCTGGAGCTGGAAGTGTTGGCGAAAATGGTGGAATTTTCTTCCATGTCCTTGACTGTAGATCGAATCCAATACATCGCCACTCCTTATTTTTGATGTAGTAGTTAATTGCCGTGAATGAGCCTTCTCGAGATGATGTTCCTCGCAACTTACTAAAGTCTTCACTGTCTATGAGTTTCTTCCAGGATTTGCACGAAATTCTGACGCGAAATAGATCTTCAAACTCCACTCTTTGAAAGATGTTTTCTTGTAAATCATACGGAAGAGAATCCCATCCTGTAACCACCGCTATCTTGCTAGGTTCTTCAACACTTATCCTTGGAGCAGCAGCTTCAATTTGCGTCATATTCGCTAAACGCCGATGCCCAGACAAGTTTCCAAGAGCTTCCAGAGTATCTAAGATCGTGCATATAATTATTTCATTGCCAGGCAGGGAGCACAAATAAGGAGACATGAATACGACTATCCAAATGGTGTACTTACCAACATATTGGACCTCATATCCATTTACAAAGTCTGCCGCCACCTCCATCACGACCAGAGTACCTCTGATTTCTGGGCTTTGTGCCCTCCGTGCTCAAAATATTTCGGGTGGCGCCTCTAAAATTGATGAACAATAATCTCCACTGGATTGTTGTTGTACCATCGAGCAGTCTCCCTTAGGGTTCTCTAAGACACCATTTTGAAAACACTTTTTACGCTGCTGAAGTTGAATCACCTCAAAACGTTGCTACATATACATTCCATGAACCACAAAAGACAATTTTTTTGTTGTATACTAACATTTCAAAAAGATAATCACTTACAAAATCAGCAGTCTACAACCTCCAATACAAGAGCCAACACTTTCCACAGCTCTCCCCAAATCTCCACACCTCTCGACAGCTCTCCATATGAGCTCTCTTTGGCTCTCCAAACAACAGAAATCTACCCCGAGCAGTCAAACCTCTGAAAGAAGTATCGAACGTGTCTTTATATGTATGTCATGGTCGGTTCCACTCACACATCGCTCTGCCTTCTGGAACTTCCCCGTGCAAGCCACGCCTAGCTGCAAGTTCCACAGACAAGCTAACTTGTACAGACAATTTGACGACTGTCTGTTATTTACTTTTTTATAATATATGTTTTCGAATCATTCCAGTTAGCTTGGGTAGATAGGCCCATCGTCCACCAAGTAAACTTGTACAGACAAGTTAATTTTATTGCATAGTCTGTACTAGAGGACAAACATATTTGACGGTGGCTCGTTTTCTTATTCTTTTCTTAAGAGCGGTGCCAAAATAAGTCAGCTACATGTGACCTTCGGCCTTAGAGCATCTCCACCAGTTGCCATAGACCAGTAGCTCTAAGGAGATGCTCTAAGGCATTTGTTGTACACCACCGCTAATTCTTTGTTGCTTACACTGCACTGTGACTGCAGTACCTGAATTTCCGATGAAATGGGGAGAGTCACAGTGGGCCGACAACCTAAGGAGTTCTAACACCGCATGTCCAACACTGTACATGGTTGGATTGCGTGGCAGTTTGAAAGGAACTTCACATGAACCTTCTTGCAGAAAAGCTCTTGGAATAAGCAAATTCAAAAGCGGGAAAGTCGGTAAACATTGCTAGACCTATATAAGATGAAAATACTTCAGAGCAAAAATCAAGGAAGTGAGTCTAGTGCCAAACTTTTTAGTCGCTCCGAGCTTACAGTTTTAAGTGGTCTTGAGCATTGGTTTCTAATGGAAAGCTCCGTTTCAAAGTGGATTTACACTACCCACACTACACCTTCGATGAGTGTTCTTCGTATTGCATCTTCTGAGATCTTCACGTAAGATTTATGAGTGTGGTTCATGTGCCCAACACTTGACATTGATAGAGGTCTTAAAGGAAGATCATTTATATCGATTTAGTGCCCCAACACATCAATTTCCTCGGAAACTAAAGCTCGGGCCTTCTTTCATTCTCAAAGTATATGTTATGCAGCCGCTCTTTGCTTCGAGAAAATTGAAGTCTCAACTGCCAGAATAGTTTAGTACAAGAGGTCAATTCCTACCAGCGTAAAGGGCTCCCTAATGCACCTTGACACTCTGCGATTGGGAAAATGATGTTGAGTAGTAAGCGTTAGAAATGATGGGCTGAGAGCAGCATTCACGTCCAATATTGCATTTTTGCCAAACTAAGGGAAAAACTGACACCTTCATGCTTACCGACTCGTTGTAACGTTCTCAATCTATCATGGCTAACGTAAATGATCCAACAACACCTGCCGAAGACCCTGCCAATCCTGCTCCGCCCACGGCTACCAATGCCGCCCCTCCACCAGCAACACCCGCAGCCACTGCCCTAGCTCCAACACCCGTCCCCCTCCTCATCCCCGCCCTTGCACCTCCTCCACCTCCTCCACCTCCTCCACCCGCTCCACCTGCTCCACCCGTAGTCCCTGCTGAAGTTGAATTCGCATCCGGAATCTGCCTACCAGACTTATCCCAAGCAGATTACCTCGACTATCTGCTGCGTTTCGTCACGTGGTGAAACTCATGACGGAGAGACATCGGCTATCGGACTCTTGAAGCGCATCACGTGATCCTCCGGAGTGTGTGTTACGGAATCCTAATTGAAGTGTCCGATTCTGCTCGGCCGCTCTAGCTCTTTGTTCATCACTGTTCAAACTGCAAGCCAGTTAGAGAAGCAACTTCAGATTCCGAAGCGATCGCTCCCGTGCTCCTTAAACTCCACATGGCACACGGCCTCCGACTGCCGACAAGGTTACTGAATCATCTTTTTTCAATGATCCGTTCCACGAATGCTCTTTCTGAGGAGCCCCGGCATCTGAAGAAGGGTTACCTCTAATAGCCCCCGGACATGTGTAAACTGAAGATATTGTCCGATACTGGTTTTAACCGATACCGTCTCTAATAACGTCTCCGATACCATCTCCGATATTGACGTCTTCGTTCCCGATACTGGCCGATAGTGTTATCGGAAACTTGTAGAGTAGACTACATCATGTTTGATCTGTCATCATTTGGTTAACTTTGCTTTGTCAACCACTTTGGTTCTGGCGCAGTCCGTTTCTTTAGAGCCGGAAGTTAGTGCCAAATTGAGTTTTATGGAACATGATAGAGAGGAGAGTGTTGTAGTTGTGTGTAGTTTTGATTGTGTGCCTTTAATTTTGGGTGTTTTGAAAGCCAGTATTATGAGTGATATACCAAGTATTATGAGATATACCAAGTTGATAGCGTTTGAAAGCGCATTGCAACGATGCATTTTTTTGTAAATCAGTGACTTGAGTTTTAACGAATGGGAAATTTGTACTTCTCAGAACAGGTAATACTTCTCTTGGCTTCCTATTGACGTCATATACACTCTCGTCTTAAGTTTCAGTGTGCCTATTTCATGATCTGCTTTTCATGAGTATGAGCTGTTTATGTGAACCTGAGGGTCTGCTACTGTGCATTGCAATGACTAATGTCTTCAACCTTAACTAGTGCCTTGCAGAGAGCAAGAGACTTCACAAGTCATCGAAGGATCTCATGTTCACATAATTTACTTCAATACAGTAGCCTTTTTATGAGGTGGTTGTGATTTTTTAGGCCGAATTTTATGACTGTAAACTGATCTTGAGCTTCAAATTTCATGTTGTAGATCGTAAGCATTGGATGCAAGGTGTGCCATGTTTTCTCAGATGCTAATGTCTTTTTGTTGTGTGCAGAGCGGGAAAGCTGCTACGCTTCATTATAGAGTGCCCGAAGTATCCTTAGCTTCTAGCTTCCACACAATTGCACAAAATTTTGGCAGGAATTTCAGGTAATTGACAAGATCTTATTCTTACAGTTGCTAGTATTTTGTGTAACTTATGTTCTGTGTCACCAAAAATCATGCACTTTGCGACACCATCATGCTCTTAGAAGCATTATGTAATACAAGATACACTTAGCTAAGAGGCAACTCATCCTTTTACAATTTCTCTCTTCTCCCTGAGCGGAGACAAAACTTCTTAGATAGCACCCACATGTTAAGATTTTGCTAGCTAGCAACTACTTTCCATCCAGAAGCCTGTCATATTTGTCAGTAACAAACCCGAACTTGTCCGTTGTAGATGTTTGATGTTCCAAATACCATGTTGTGGTACAATTCGCTGTATTAATTCTTACTGTGATATTGCATTAGATGCATGGGTATATATGGCTCCTCAATACAGACTTGTGCAAAGCTATAATTGTGTTCGAATTCTCATATGTTCAGTATGAGCACCGTCGTTAAATTCAGGAAGCCATTTTACTCCATTTTAAAGTCTTCCACGCTTGGGAATTTTTTAGCCTCAGACTGGAGATTTCAGGTGTTGTTAAGTAGATTGAATGCCCAATCGTTCCTACACCTTACTTCATGCACAGCCTTTAAGCATGAAATAGATGATTATATTTTGCATATGCCTAAGGTCTTAAAGCAGCACTCAATTCGTTTTCACAAAGTGAAACAGGACATAGTGAAATAGGACACAGTGAAATAGGAGAGAGTGATTTGAAGCCTCGTAAAAGAACATGATTTGTTGATTGAATCATAAATAAATTATTGTATATACATTCGCTACACAATTTAAAACTCACATATCGAACACTAACACTAATCTCTAGTATTACTTATTTGTATGTTTACTACACACAATGAATTCTTCTACAATATAGTAGTACTATCAAGACTTCTAGAAATACTAACAAGCTGATTTAAGTTTAGCCAATTTAGCATGAACGTAACCTTGTAATCTTTGCAAATACTTGGAATTTTAGCCAATTTAACATGAACGCAATGTTCTGATTTCCACTATGTATGAAGAATAGGTGGTATCGGATCGTTATCAAAGCTAGGCTGCAGTGTGAACAATGTTGGGTTCAAACTGAAGAAATTGTCACCCTTCTGCTTGACAGGTGGTGGCTGCAAAACCTCAAGTTGCTTTCCATCTTGCATATCATACACCACACCATCCCGAGTGAGAGTGTTGAATATACAAAGCTTCCCATCTCCAAAGCTCACACAAGTATGCTCAGGATATACTTGCAATCCTCGTCCACCAGATCGCTTCACTCTTACCACATTCTTCCATTGGTACTTCTCCATCGCTCCTGCATTGGGCTTTGGGAGCTCAAGCAGGTCAATGCAGTGCTCCACAGGTCCGCCTTGCTCTTGCTCGGAGAAGAGGTACACTTGTCCCCTTGTCTCAACCAGTTGTAAAGTATTGGAGTACATGGAGAATGGAATCGGGCAAGAAGTATCCAGCCATTTTTTTTTCTTGACATCAAATGCTAGCACACCTCTGCGACAATCACCCTCTAGAAATGCGATCAAGTATAGTATCCCATCGACACACACACCTGCCTGGTGCTCATTGAGTCCAAATGCCGGCCCAGGTAAGTCAGGTGCATCGTACCACATTGATGTCTTTGAATCGAACACTTCGATTTTCTTCGAGAGATGCTCGTCACTAGCAGTCGAACTCCCAGCAGCTATTACTTTGTAGGATTTCGTCTCAGAATCAACCCACAGATGGACTAGTACAGGGCTCCTTGGATTCAGCAGAGGCGGCAGTGCAAATCTCTTCATGGTCAAGGGGTTGAAAACAACAAGTTTACCTTTCTGAGAGGATTTCGAAATATCGGCACACATGAGGCCGCCATGGCCACAAACGGAGTACTCCTTGAATAGCTCAGGATCTGGGGCTGGAAGAGTCGGTGAAAATGGTGGAAGCACCCTCCAAGTCTTGGACTCCAAGTCAAATCCAGAACATCGCCATGCCTTATCTTGAATGTAGTAGTTGATCGCCGTGAATAAGGTTTTTGGAGATAAGGTTGCTGCCTGTGACTTACCGAAGGCTTCACTCTCTATCAACTCCTTACTAGATTTTGACACAGTTTTGAAACGAAATAGATCTTCTAACCCTAATCTATGAAGCACATTGTCTTGTAAATCGTTTGGAAGAGTATCCCATGAGCCTGCTTGATCTTTAGGTACTATTGCTCGAATTGGAGTCACTATTGCTCTTTTCTTCTCAGTTCGTTTTTTTTTCGATAACCACCGAAGCCCAGGCAAGATACAGAGAACCCCCAGTATACTCTTCAAAATCCCCGGTACTAAACTGTTACCAACTTCATTACTATGTAGAGAGTCAAGGGAAGGTACTGAATTGACTTCCTCAACGTTGTCCTTGCAAATGTACTGAGCTTCATCTCTGTAACAACTGGAGGCACTGATCACGTGAGCCAAGTCATGGCGCTCCTCTCCATCCACATCCTTCTGAGCAGGGTTGCAGCCGCCATCGCCAGATTCGCCCTGACGCTGCCTCGCTGTGATGCGAAGACATCCAAACTTTTTGCACGGTCTTTTTGATGGCCCCTCAGCGATTGTCGAACCGCAATAATGATAGAAGTTCTGCGGAAACGTCGCCGTCTCCCAAAAACCCCTCTTAGTCCCCACTGTCAACTTCCTCAGATCTACTCGCAACCAAGTGCAGCACGGGTCCGAGTAAGTTGTTCTTTGAGCCTCTAGACCAGCTTCTCTTGCTGTCAACGGGCGCCTGAATAAAGCAGACAACTGTTACTTGTGCACGTACTTCACTCCAGGGGACGTTGAATTCACAAGTAAAATGTAAAAAACCCGAAGTGTCAAAGCTCCGACACATACTCACAACTCGCAAGAGCTCCAGTACATACAACTGAAACCCAATTGCCCCCGCAACCGCCAGATCATTCCAGAAATTAAAACCTCGTGAAGCAAACAATTCCGGGCTCTGTAAACTTACTCGAGGAACGGAGTTTCGAAAACGAGGATGTCTCTCAGTTTTCGCATGTGCTTCACCATATCCCCCAACTGCGACTGGGATAGCTGGCGTGCCTTCAACAGAATCTGCCTCGCATGCAGCAGGTAAACTTGCAGATCAGCTGAAACCCCCCTCCCTCGCATAATCCTCTCCATTTCCAACACTACAGACACCAATTCACACAAACTGCACGGAGATTGCAAATGCTCCATTGTGAGCTCTTGAGCTGAGCCAGATACGGCCAGTTGGTAGCTCGAAGAAGGTCCCATGTCGAAATGCTGGACCCAACTCTCAAACTGGGTGGATAACGTTTTGCAATGAACTGAATGCGTCAAGACAATTGATCTGCTCGAACTGATTTTCGGAAAACTGAACTGCGCGAGACTATTATACCAAAATCATGGGAGTGAAATGTCTGTACACCAACTGTTTGTCCTCGTCTCCGGAATCAAGTTGCCAGAATGGACTTATGCTTGCTGGTATAGGACATTCACCGTTGTCGTCGCGTCACCAGATGCTGGTGACTTAACTGTCACTACACTCAATAGCAGACATTTAGACAATTTTAGTTTTTCAACGTACAGACATTTCTACCTCGGAGAGCTCTCAACAATATGAATTCTATAATTGGAAGTCTGTACAATCACAATAGTAAATGACTACAAATTTGATGTTGGTGAAGTTTCGGGAGCGGATTCCTGTTTATATTCTCTGGAAGCTTTACCGATTATTCCCAGCTTGGCCACAGGATTGGCTCCAGGACAACAGTGGCATTCTTTGACCCGGGATACGGTGGATGCGAGAATTACTACCAGACACAATTTGTACAGAAGTGTCTGTATGATAAGGGCCTCTTCACACCGTGAGCGAGTTGAGAGGCTGGCTGACCATCAAAATTCTAGACCAATTTTAGGCAAGAGTTCCAACTTTTGGGCTGAAAAAGGATATAGAGTTATACCACTTGAAGCTGTTAGAGCACCAGTAGTGGTTCACTGTACAGTACCCACCAACAAGTTTACGTTCATAGCAGTAAGAGATAACATACTTCCAATTTTCAATTGGCCACCATGCCCTCAAAATCAATTTAAATTGTAAAGTATAAATTACATAAGGAAGATAGTAGAGTCTTCTTTATCAATATATGAAAAAATTCCAAGAAGAGTGGAAAATTATCTAATAACTTTAGCATGTTTTAACATATTTTTTAGTATCTACCTTTTGCTTGAATGAAGGCCTTCATATGGTGAGATATATTGAGAAAAAAAATCTTATTATCTCTTGAGAGACCTCTTTTGATGCCCTTTGTATAGATGTGACTCACACTGACAAATATTGAATGGAGTTGGCGTAATAAGCGTTGACGTGGTTCTTTGTGAAAAAGTAACATACACATTTTTGAGTGTAATGATTGCTAATGAAATTTCCTTACATATGTGGCTTGGATTAGCACATAAGAGATGGTTTTGATGAAATTTTCTACATTGTAGACAATTTGGTGTTAGTTTCATGAAATTTGGTCATTTGAGGTGAGAGATATGATCATTTGAAGTTACACTTGTTTATGGTGACACTTCAATTAGAGTATGAAAGTCTTAAATTAAACTTCTTGGTAAGTATAATTCATATTTTTTTCTAAAAAGAAGTTGCATTTATACAAAAATATTTGGAAGAGCTTTCTATGAAAATGGTTGAAGTTCTCTTTTCTGGCATACCTCAATGTAGAAAGCCCCTAATAAGAGCTAAGGGTGAATAGTAGATACTACATAAGGAAAATGGTATAATAGCACATATTTTTCATTTTTATGGGAAATATTTGACATAATGGTATAAATGACTCCGTTATCTTTCCAATACACTTTGCAGTTGGCAATTTGGATCATTTTTGAGAACATGGTGATTCTTTGAAAATTGAGAGATGTTCTTTTATTTGTGTTGTGAACGTAAACTTGTTAGTGGGTACTGTACAACTCCCTGCAAACCATAACTGATATTTTGACTGATCTAAAATTAGACAATAAAATTACTATCATTAGAAGCGCATTGGAATAAACGTGAGATATTTCTCAAGAAAAACAAATTGTAAAAATTGGACCTAGGTGAAATATCTTATGGAAAACACCACATTTTCATAATTTAGAGGGAGTACACCAAACTTTGCTTTAAAATGGAAAGATCCTCCCACACTCCCTCTAAATTTCAGAAATATAGAGGGAGTGTGGGAGGATTTTTCCATTTTTAAGCAAAGTTTGGTGTACTCCCTCTAAAATTTGAAAATGTGGTGTTTTCAATGGGACATTTCATCTAATCCCAATTTCACAATTTTTTTTCTTTCTAGAAGTGTAATTTTTGGAATAATAATTGCACTTCTAATGATAATAATTTTACCCTCTAATTTTAGGTCAGTCAAAAGATACATTTTGGTTTAGAGTGAGCTTTACAGTGACCCACTAGTGATGCCCTTAGCCGGTCGAAGTGTGAAGTGCCAAAGGTTGAGGTCGAGGCCAAGACCTAGAAGGTAAATATTTGGGGAAAAACATAGAGAAAAATGTACATATTTAAGAATTTTGTTGTTATAAAAAATCATGATTAATTGAAATTCAATTCTGAATTAATTTGAATCATCATAGCTTTAGTGCTAACTATTACAAAGTGTTAATTATTATAAAAGCTTAATAAGCTTGTGAAGCATGATGGGCCTTTAATAGCCCAACTATGAAAATTATTATAATTTTCTATTTGATACTTAATGGATGCATTCGTGTTAATTATGAACTTCAAAACTAAATAATTACTTAAAGAGAGTTGTTTTGCCTAACAACGTTTTTTTTTTTTTTTTTTTTTTTTTTTTTTTTTTTTTTTTTTTTAATAACCATAATCATTCTTCAAATTTTTGACTTGCCATTGCTCCCTTGATATAATTTAAATTTATATAAAATCTTCTCAGAATATATCCACCACATACAACAAACTATTACAAAGAACTTATAATTCACTAAGAATCAATACTTACACACTACATTTGAAAGTACGTTAAAAAATCCACATTAAATATGATCAATGGATTTCATATTTAGACATTGAATGATAATTTAGAAACACACTTAATTATGACACCCTCCACATATAATCCATCTTTTGGAATCACAAGTATTTAATTTTGGAAACGTTATTTTCCACGAATATGTGCACCTTGATCCGTAATTCAAAGGTACACTCATTGAAGTAATGCTACATGCATTGGGAACGGGTGTCATGAGTACCAGGCCTTTTTTTTTTTGGCTTTCTAGTGCCAGATTGCACCAGAAAAAACAGTCTGGCTAAAAATGGTTATAAAAAATGCCAATTTTTTTGGATGATATCGCCAGACAACTTTGAAATCTAAAAAAATATTAGATGAAATCGCCTAATTTTGGATGAAAACTGTACTATACATCCAATAAATGGATGAATGTTGCAATTTGGAGCACCACGACAATATTATATATCGCCACTATGGCGATTCTTCAAAAATGAAAAAAAAAGCCCTGATGAGTACCACGATAGTGGGTGAATGGTCTGATTCGTATCTTCGAGCTGGAGCTCAGGTTCTTCTGGTGTGAACCAACCGTCAAAGCTTATGAGTTTCTGGCATGGCAAGTGGGCACTGAGCAGAGCCACTTGGTGCTTACCAAGCTTGGCATGTCAAAAGAATTTTATAAACCAAAGTAGAGAGAAAAGGAGAATTATAAGTTAAAGGGAAAGCCCAGGTGAAGGCTTGCCTGACTTGATTCCGCAACGGTGTAACTTCTTATTTTGCAATGGATTTTTCACCATTTGACTAAAAATAAATAAAAAATAAATCTAGGTGAAGGCAGTAAATTACTCCATTCACAGGTCAAAAGTAGTTTGATTGGTAATTTGGTTGGAAGAGAGATCCGAGAGAGGTGGACAGAAGGTACATAATTAGGATTAGAAATGGCCAAAACCTATCCCCACTTTACATTAGGGAATTGCCGTTTTAACCTCCAAATGCTTGAGTCTATGACCATGGAAATAGAGTTCAATTCTAGATGCTCTATTTGGCTACTGTAACTAATGTAAAATATGAATTTTTAAATTTTCTCAATTAGATTCAAATGTTATCAATAAACAATAATTTTATCAAAATTATTGGTCTCATTATTTAATTAATATGAATTTTCAAATCAAAATAAATAAAGAAAATTCATATCAAATGTAAGTTATACTATAAAATTACTAAATATTTACCATAGATGTGTATGACAACTAAAAACCTTATACTAGCTAGCGTGTTCAAAATTTATGTTTTAATTAAAAAATATGATGAAAAAACCTAAAACCATGGAAAATCAAGAAATAGCCATGGTAATATCCCTTAATCTTATATCGGCTATGAATTGCTTGATTATAGGAATTGTACAAAAGTTTAAATTGGACGGGAAAACGGATTTGTCAAGTACATTTCACTTGCTTAGCCCAATTGAAAAAAGATCATCACTATAGTCAAAATTGTATTTTAGTTGTCTGTAGTTAGAAATTTTTGAAGGGTATTCATGTTTTGGAGGCACCAAAATTCATGAAATTATTATTTAGAGAATTCATTAATGAAATTTGATATTTTTTTCACAATTTTACAACATAGAAAAGAAATGGTTGAAAAAATGTTTTTTGGATGACAGTTATGGAACTTGAAAGAATGAAATCAACTAGTTTTTGGTCGTTTGGGCGTTTAGGGATTAAGGACAAGACTTAAGAAATGATCTCGATGACAAAGGGAACTTCGATAGACTATATGATACAATCTGTTTCTTAAGTATGAATCACAAAATTTGGTTCAGATTCGGCCATTTTTTTTTTAAATCGATTAAATTGGATATAAGTACAATTAAGGAAAATGTTGTGTGCTTAATGAAAAATAAAAAGGATATCCAAGGCATATCATCAAAATCCTAATTTGATGATAATAAAATCTCATAGTCTTCACATGTTGTTCCTATCTACCTCTTTGCTCAAGAAAATGAAAAGAATAAATGAGGTTCCTTTCATGGTTTTCATATCCTTGAGGTGAAGAAATTCCAAATTTAATAAAGTACTGTGTCAAGCTCTAGTAATCTTTTGTGGCTCACCAAAATAAACTAAAAACATAAACACTATACATTTAAAGATTGTAGATTGGATTTTGGATGCTTTAAATTTTCTTTTGATTGATTAAGATTACTTGAATATCAAAATTCCCTTTATTTATTAATTGGCAGGAAATGAAGTTGCGAGAATAGTTTGAAAATTTAATGAATATCCTCTCTATTTAAAAGGCCTTTGATTATAGTCTTGAATTAGAGTTTTTCACCTTCTGGAAACAATTTTCTACAATTCCGCGGCTGATGAAGGCTCATACAACACATAGAGTATCCAAATAAAAAAAGTAAAAGTCGTTGCAAAACCACAGCACAACCGTGATCCACAAAACTGCCACATATGTGTGTGATCGATCAGCTGCCGTCACACTCGGAAGAATGACACCCGGCTGCACCTCACCCACATATCAATACCGAGGCATACTCAATACCATGGACACCCTCCCGGGTGCAATACTACCGGATATACATCCAGACAATCATGCCGGTTCTCTAAACCGGCCAAGTGTTGAACTCTCAACTCCTCCTCCAGTTTCCTTAGCGGAGTCTCCAGGTTCTGGACAACGGAAGCTCCACCTCACCCGAAATCTTTCACCTAAGTTACAAGCCTCCGATCTCCCAGACTCTCGTGGCGTCTTCCTCCACAAGCCTCCCTCCAATATCATGAAACACCAAAAGCCCCCCTCAAACCTCACATTGCATGTACTCTGCAGCTACATTGCTCCTCTAGTATGTCCTCAGGGGCTACATTTATTCCCTCACGATTTCACCAAATTTCACTTGAGAGCTCACTCGGAAGCTCGTACATGATTGCGTGAAGGCGATGGCGATGGCGATGGCGATGGCGGAGCAGCGATGGCAGGGTTTGAGTGACAGACAACGGTGTTTGTGACTGCGTGCTCGGTGCCGCGATGGAGAGAGCTCGTGCGGCAAGGGGTGGAGCCGGGAGTGGAAGCGGAGGAAGTGCGGGAGGTTCACATGAAGTGCAGGATGATGCGGCGTTGCTGTCTACTCTCGGAGTCACTTCGGCCAACCCTGAAGACATCGAGCGGAATTTGCTAGCTCAGGTGCATTCGTCGTTTGCTTTTTCGCTCTGTTTTGGATAATTCTGCTTTGGAGTGATTAGGTTTTGTGGTGCGTTTGTTTTGTCAATGGCGACCTTATGGCATAAATTGAGTGTGAGGATTGGTTGAATGGCGCAATTAGAAGATCACTTTGGCGGTGTGAGATGCGTTGCTAGCTTAGGTGCGTTCGGCGTTGTCTTGTTTTTTTGTTATGTTAGGTTTTTCTGGTGAGGTTGTCCTGTCGATGGTGGGCTTCGACGGGAGTTGAGTTGAGAGGACGTGTGAGAATTGCGTGGAGTGCGTGAGCTGCGGTGGTACTGGTGAAGAATTCGATTGGAGTTCATTGAATTGGCGTCGTGTTTGCGTTCGCCGTTGTCTTGTTTGGGGTCCTGTTTTGTTAATGTTTTTGGAAAGTAGGTTTTCCGGTGAGTTTATAGTGTGGATGGCGATCTTATGGGATGAATTGTGTGTGAGGATCGGTTAAGTGGTGCAATTAGGAGTTGAATGGAGTGAGTGTGTGAGCTGTGGTGCCGTGGAAGTAAATGGTTGGGGTTTATTGCGTTCTGTGAGATCAGGTGAAGCAGAAGGCGCGTGAAAGTAAGAGGGTGCGGGAGGTTTTCGGGAGCAGCGATGATGAGGAGGGGGAGGCAGGAGAGCAAGACGATTATGGGGAGGATGCGCAAACCGTTTTGCGTTTGCGCTTGCAGAAGCAGTTGTCTGCATTGGATCGGGAGATTGAGGCTGTTGCCGATGGAGCGCAGGCGTTTCAAGCCTCGGTGGATGAGGCGGCGGCGGAGAGTTCGAGAGTTGATAGAGATGAGGAGCGTATGTTAGAGGAGGAGCCGGGTGAAGAGAATGCTGATGGCGCCGTCGTGAGGGGGGCGGCTTTGCATCACGCCTTGGCGCAGGATCGACTGAAGAGTTTGTTGAAGAAGAAAAGAGAGCTGAGGGCGCAGCTTAGAGCCTTAAACAAACAGGAACTGGAGAATGATGATGTTATGCGGACACTCGTTGAAGACACTACTTCTCAAGCCGTGGCTAGTAAACGAAAGGGGAAGAACAAGGTGGAAGCGGAAGTGGCGGCGCCACCTAAGCCTGTTAAGAAGGCAGTTTCATTTGTTGAGGATGACGACTTTGATGCGGCGTTGGATGCTACATCAGGATTGATGGAAACTGTAAGCATTGTACCGTTTTGACTATGGAAGGATCAATGGCGATCTCAATGGTTGCAAGTACTGTGCCAAATAACAGACTGGCTTCTTATTGTGCTCCGGAGAGATTTTAAATGGCAAATCCTTTGCTGAGTGATGAGTATTTGAGGACTTATGATTTTTGCTTGCGATACACCTTCTGTAAGCATCTGGAATAGTTGGGCATGACATTATGTGTGGCAGGAACGTGATAGGTTGATCCGCACAGGTCTGCTTACACCATTCGACAGGGTGAAAGGTTTTGAACGCAAGGTTCAAAGAGCTCCAAGGCCTGAAACTGAAGATGAGATTCGAGCCAAAAAAGCTGCTGCCAATTTGGCGTCATCCCTGGCTGCTGCTGCCATGTTCAGGCCTACCAGCAAGTTGCTTGATGCTTCTGAGCTTCCAACGCAGGAACCTCCAACGCGAGAGTTTCGACGTTTACGGGCACCCATGAGAACTCGCACTGACGCGGAGGAAGGACAGCAGAAAGCTAAGAAGAAGAGTGAGAAGAGGCTAAAACGACCGCAAGCCGAGAAGAAGTGGAGAAAGAGGGCCACGGAATCAAGCGATGATGAAGATTTTGAGGTCGATGACGAGGATGGTATACTTTCAGAGATTTGCAATTATTTTACTGAATTTTTGATTGTTTGAAGGATAGTTAATACTCAAGTAGCTGTTTCTGATTTTGGAGAACTGTTGGCATGTGAAGAGAGCTGGAGTGAAGGCGAAGAAGAGCGTCCGAAGAAACGTTCTAAGAGGAGCAAGGCAGTGGTGAAGCATCTGGAAGAGGACGGTTCAGCAGAAGAAGGTCTTAGTGAAGAAGATGTGGTACTCGATGGTGGACTAAAGATACCGGCTAAAATTTACAACAAGCTTTTCGATTATCAGAAGACTGGAGTGAAATGGCTGTGGGAGCTACATTGCCAAAAAGCAGGTGGAATCATTGGTGACGAAATGGGATTGGGGAAAACCATACAGGTGTTGGTATTTCTGGCAGGTTTACACAACAGTGGAATGTACTCCCCTAGTATTGTCATTTGCCCTGTTACTCTTCTCCGCCAGTGGAAGAGAGAAGCAAAAAAGTGGTACCCTGCTTTCAATGTAGAAATTTTGCATGATTCTGGACTGTTCTCATCACCGAAGACCAGCAAAAAGAAGAAAGGGAAGTCAAGGCGGGGATCAGACGATGAATATGACGAAGAAGAATCTGATGTTAGCGACGAGGAGCTGCAAGAGAAAGCTTCGGCAGTAAAGAAAGAGAACAAGTGGGATTCCATGATTGATAGAGTAGTGCAATCTTCAAACGGCGTTATTCTGACCACTTACGAACAGCTGCGCATCGTGAGAGAGAAATTATTGGACATCAATTGGGGATATGCTATTTTGGATGAGGGGCATCGAATAAGAAACCCTGATGCTGCAGTCACTTTGGTCTGCAAGCAGTTGCAAACTGTTCATCGGATCATTATGACAGGTGCTCCTATACAGAATAGGCTTACAGAGCTTTGGTCTCTCTTTGACTTCGTCTTTCCTGGGAAGTTGGGCGTGCTGCCCGTATTCCAGGCTCAGTTCTCGTTACCAATCCAAATTGGAGGATATTCCAATGCAACTCCACTGCAAGTATCGACTGCTTATCGATGTGCAGTTGTGCTGCGTGACTTGATCATGCCCTACCTGCTGCGGCGAATGAAGTCCGATGTGGATGCACAGCTTCCAAAGAAGACTGAGCATGTTCTATTCTGTAGTTTGACGAAGGACCAACGGGCAGCTTATCGCGCGTTTCTGGCCAGTTCAGAGGTGGAGCAGATCTTCGATGGCAACCGGAACTCACTGTTTGGCATTGATATCTTACGGAAAATATGTAATCATCCTGATCTTCTAGAAAGAGAACAAAGCTCCGCTCATCCCGATTACGGAAATCCTCAACGCAGTGGAAAGCTAGTAGTGCTTGCCCAGGTCTTGGATTTATGGAAAACTCAAGGACACAGAGTGCTTCTATTTACACAAACACAGCAGATGCTGGATATCATTGAGAGTTATGTCGCTGCGAAGGGCCTTGTTTATCGTAGAATGGATGGGAATACCCCTGTTAAGCAGCGAATGGGATTGATTGATGAGTTCAATGAGGGCGATCATGTGTTTATATTCATTCTAACCACTAAAGTGGGAGGTCTTGGAACGAACCTTATTGGTGCCAACCGCGTGGTTATTTTTGACCCTGACTGGAATCCTTCAACGGACATGCAGGTACACTATCATTAGGGTATAGATAATGATGGACTTGATATTGGACGTCTACGGTCTACACATGCTGCTGGTATTTCAAGTTTGGTTTTTCGAAGGCATTTGTGAAGCATTAAGAAAGGTATGATGGCATGATCATTTGTGATGAATGGATTGCAGGCTAGGGAGCGAGCCTGGCGCATAGGACAAACGAAGGAAGTCGTCATCTACCGACTTATTACCCGAGGCACCATCGAAGAGAAAGTATACCATCGACAGATTTTCAAACATTTTTTGACAGACAAGATTCTGCGTGACCCACAGCAACGCCGTTTTTTTAAGGCAAGGGATATGCGTGATCTTTTTACCCTGCAAGAGGAGAATGCTGCGACAGAAACATCGACATTATTTGCAGAGGTGGGTGGCAATATTGGGATTGAAGAGGAAGGGAAAGAAGAAGATATAAATGTCCAGGGTAGAGGAGGTAATGGAAAGCAGAGGGTGAAGAAAACCAATGACTTAGAGGAGAACGCTTCAAACAAGGACGGACTGGAACAGAAGGGCAAACTCAAAGAAGAGGATGGGGAGCCACAAGAAGAGGAGTCGAGAATATTAAAAAGTCTTTTTGAAGCCAATGGCATTCATGTAAGCAACTAAGTTTCCATCTCTTTTTCCTATCGTCATCAATATTTTGGCTATTCTTGCTTTTATTAAGAAGTCATCTAATCCGACTTCAAAATTTACTTGAAATTCGAGGTTTGGTCATTTGACTATTTCCTGATGATATGTGTGTGCTGATTATTTAAGAGGCTCTTTTTAATATGTTTGAGTGTGAAACAGTCAGCAATGGATCATGATGCCATACTTGGAGTGCACGGTTCGGAGAAGGCGATGATTGACCACGAAGCAAGCCGAGTTGCAGAGCGAGCAGCGCTTGCACTGCAGCAATCCCGCAGGTTGCGTAGCACAGAGAATGTAGCAGTGCCCACGTGGACAGGTCGCTCTGGCACTGCTGGAGCTCCTGCTGGTGTGCGGCAAAGATTTGGTTCCACCTCTAACACCCGCTTGGTTACATCTTCTGCTTCCTCGCAGAACCAAACAAGGAATGGTGAAACTGGTCAGCAACCTGCAATGGGAAGCAGTCTCGCTGGTGCTTCTGCTGGGAGAGCTTTCACTTCTGCTGACCTTCTGGCTAGAGTTCGGGAAAGGAAGCTCGATACTCCAGGTAATGCACCGAACTATAATTTTTTGTTTAATTGCATGTCCAGCAGTTTGTAAGAATCTGTTCAGATGCAGATTATGCTGAACAGTTAGATAGCAAGTTTATTCAATTGCCAGCTTTGTGTAATATTCGGCGATGAGGTTGAAGCGGGATTTAGGTGATTAAACTTCATGTGTGGTTTGCAGGTGCAAGTAGGAGTGAACCTAATGCCGGTCCCAGCAGTAGGTCTACTATTAGTAGACCACCTTCTGGTACAGGAAGAAGTGGACAGATTCCACCGGTTCAGCCTGAAGTTCTTATTCGGCAATTGTGCACCTTTATTCAAAAGGAGGGTGGCAGCGTTGCGTCTTCTCATGTTGTTAACCAGTTTAGGGATCGGATTTCGAATCGTGATGTGCCTTTGTTTCGACAGCTATTGAAACAGATAGCAGTTCTGCAAAAAGGATCGCAGGAATCAAAGTGGGTTTTGAAACCTGAGTATCAAGATCAATAAGGACGTTCGGCACATAATTAATCTCTTTCTGTATTGTACATTTCTCTCTGGTTTATTTATCAAATTCTTGTAAGGAGATGTGCTCTGAGCATGCTCTTTTTAGTTGGTCTCTCGCCTCAACAGCACCTTCGTTGGAAGACGTATTTATCGAACAAGAAATTAGAATATCGTACACTCTACACCCCTTATTATCACATTCTATTATGTCACATCCCCTGTACTTTCACCAAACCCTAGGGAACAGATGCACACAGTTCAAAACTCACCTCCAATTATTACTATCACTCTCTAGAATACCACAAGTTGTTGATATTACAAACAGATGTGATGGTGTGTCATTTGTTGCAAGTATCTTAGAGATCATTAAAACAAGTGTCCACCATTCTCAAGAAAGCAAGGTTTACTTCCATGGACTTGCTCCAGAAGCACATGGGAGTGGATTTCACAAGTCACCATAGTTGAAGAAACTTGAATTTGTTTCTATATCAGAAGAGATTGAGCAAGTGCACCATCGCTAGACACTTCAGTGCATGAATTTGTTGAAAATTGTAGACTCAACAAACCTAGAAACCCTAATAGAATCAAAGACGACAATGTCTTAGAAGTGTCAAGAGCTTCCAGGCGTTCCTCTTGCACTCACATAGCTCTTGCCAGTTGTAGTTGGCATGTAAAGACACGTAAGCATGCAATTAAGCAAAAACGTACATGTGGCCTTATTTGCAACTTGGCATTTTCTGTTTTCATACTATCACATTTCTAACTAGTTCTCTACAATCACACTTCAAAGTTAACACTAGAGAGTTCTTTATTATCACATGCATTTTGGTCACCGAACGGGTGACAATAAGGGGTGGAGAGTGTATATGACTCTTAGAACTTTTACTAGTTGAAGACAAAAGATTGAAAAATTGGAGTCCTTTGTAATAATCATTTAAATTGACTTCTGTCACGACAGCCTGAGGGGCAGTCGGTTAACACCAGAGACCAACAACTTGTCCTGGCTCCATGAAATTGTCTTGGGATGACTTGGGTTTACACTACCAAAAAAAGAGGAGAATGACCAAAGGAGTTGGGGTCCTTAGAAGTCCTTAAACAAATTTAGTGGATAATGTTGAAGGGTCTTTCAATTTTGTGGTAAAAGAGGTAAAAATTATTCATTGCAAAACAAAATGACCATAAGCATTAAATGTTATTTTGATGTTTTTTGGGTGAGGGAGAATGTTCCACAACTGTCATCAATCGGCAATCATTTAAAAATTAGCGCACCCACTTTTTAATAGTCTTTCTTTTTGGTCCAAGTTGGTTTATACTTAGTGAAAGCCTAACGGCTTTGAAAATTATTTTCATATAAAGTGTGACCATAGATTTAATCCATTTTTTTGGTTCATAAGGTAAACCATCTTCAAATATACTTTTCATTTCAAAAGCATACATGTTCCTTGCAATCTTGAAATGAAGTGTGAAGTATTAAAAACCACAATTGTATAAACATTATCTATCATGACATTAATGAAAAGATGCACCTTGATCCAATTCGAATAGTAAGGATAGCAGTAGCATGGAAAGTTGAAAAACACAAAGAGAAGCACAGTCAACACCCAATTGTAACCATAGCAATTCAATTAATATTAAATGTTAACATCTAATTGTAGCTAGAACAATGCAATAATTATTACATGTTAATAAAAGCATCTACGTATAGGCAGTGCTACCACAATGAATTATTTCAAGATACACTTTGAAATTACTTGGAGGCAATCCATGGGGATGAACATTTCTTGACCCTTGCTGCAGGCTTCCTTGTTCAAGTTACACAATGGTTTACACCATGGCAGCTATCAGATCTACAGCAATGCCGAGCTGTCGATGATGGCTCTCGCCCGCCCTGGATCGGCTTCAAGTCCGCCTTGTTTGTCATCCAGCCCCAAATTCTTTGGTGATGTTTTGGAATTCCGCTTTCGTGAGTTTCATAGAGCAGCCTCATGTCTTTTGGGTATCCCTGTGGGTTATTCGTGTGATTCTTCACGTACTGATAAGGTGGAGGCACCTATAACCGACCAGTTAAGAGATTTGCCACTAAGATTGAAGGTGTATAAGTTGAGGGAGATTTTTCCTTGAAGTGGAAATAGGTTTAAGGAGGAATGTAACTTTAAATGTCATGTTTACTTCAATATTTAATTTACTATGAATTTTGAAAGACATTTTTTTTGTAATACATATAACCGATATGTAGGCTCACCTAAAACCGACCTCCATGACACCAAAACTTGATCACTGTGCTACTACCAAAACATTCCCATATGATACCCTTTCATTCCCTTTGATTCATTTTCTACCAATCATGCTTCATACTTTCTTTTAGATCTCCCAAGATTTTGAACAGTAAGTGGTCGGAAATGGAGGTCGGAAATGGAGAAGTCTACTGATTAGTTATGGGTACCTGGTTGGCTACGGGTGCCTCTACCTTAGTCGTTTAGGTTTGATATCTGTTGACGAGTGTATACGTGAACTGTGCTGACCATGTAGTCGAGTCGTGAATTTTGTGGACCTCTTAGTGGTCTTATAGGGCTAATTTATTCGAACTGTTGATTTCACATGTATGCTGGAAATTAGTCACATCGTTGCTCATAGTGTATCTCCCCAGAAAGCTGTTGCTGGATAGTTCTATGTACTGTCCGATATGTGGGGTCTGGACCTTGCATGTTCTCAATTCGGCCAACATCGTTTGCTGTGTCAAACGGATTTCGAGGTGACGCAGAGGCTCCCATTTCACCTTTGGACACATCGAGTTTGAATGCAGGTACGGGTTTTGATTTTCCTGTCTAGTCTATTAAAGATCGTGTCATGATACAACCTTCGAAGAAACGTAGGGTGGTTGATGAGGCTTACAGGAAGTTTTTTTGTTGTTGAATGCCGCAATGGTGAAATATGAGTTAGTCAGCAAGGATCTAAACGGTTAGCAATCAAGATGTGAACAAGAGATAAATGACAGTTTAGCCAGGAATGTACTGAGGAGGTTGTATTCAGTTGAAGGTAGGATACTCGGTGCTGCTACTCTTTTGGAGTCTGCCGAATTTATTACTCTGATTCAATGTCGCGCTCATGACTGGATTGTTCTTTGGTTGTGCCCTAATGAAGTATGGTAATACATGAAGATGCTGATTGAGTTCTTAAAACCTTTCAGAGATTATTGAAAGGTCGGAGTGGTTGGGGCAGCAAGTCCAAGAATCTGAACGGCCTGAGCTAGGAAGCGCACGGGTTGTTGTCTCTGGGGGTAGGGGCCTTAAAAACAAGGAAAACTTCAGAATGCTTGAGAAGCTTGCAGATAAACTTGGTGGTGCTGGTGAGCCTTCTCTACTTTCTCTTTCTCATGTTGAAATTACCACTTTCAAACCACACGCAATAGGCCACCCAATATGCCTCTGTTGGTGTTCATGTTAAATTGAGAATGAATTCAGTGGACAATACGCTTTGAATTTGAGTGTACACACTTTGACTTATGTTGTTTCCCTAATGCACTTACAGAGGACGTCGCTTTGTTGAAATTAAGTACCTCCTAATAGAAGAAACAGTACTTTGCAGGCCGTTAATTCATAGCTTCATGGACTCGGTTACGACCCAGTTTTCCAACATTTGATGCATGGCATTTGATGTGCAGATGAATGAAGCATTCCCCTTCTTAAACCATCTGACTCATTGTGTTCACGATTGGTCCTTGTGTGATTTAGTCGGGGCTTCAAGAGCAGCAGTAGATGGAGGATATGTGCCTAATGATATGCAGGTGAGTTCTTTCTACTGAATGCTCTAGATAAAATTGCCTTCCTCTTAATAAATTGTAAGAATTCCTGTACTGAATACAGTTGAGATTGATATTACTCTAACTGTAGTAGAACCTTCTTCTCTTTTTATTTTTGTTTTTACTGTGCTCAGCAAATAGTGCTTTGAAAGATTTGTTCTCAAAATGTTCATAGTCCAGAATTTGATTCTTGTACCTGGCTTTGGAGTGCAGGTTGGTCAAACTGGCAAAATAGTTGCACCAGAGTTGTATATCGCAGTCGGAATATCAGGTGCAATTCAACATCTTGCAGGCATGAAGGACTCCAAGGTTATCGTAGCCATTAACAAGGATCCTGATTCAGCCATCTTTCAGGTAAGGATCTCTGCTTGGTAGTGAAACAGTAGGAATATACGAATCTAGTCTGCAAACAGTATATACAACTGCGGCGTTATCAGCATCAGTTGTGCCCCTCAAATCAATCTCAACAGCACCGTATCTACCTTCTCGCACCCAGATTCTGATGCTATTTATGCTGAAACAGGTCGCCGATTATGGACTAGTGGGTGATCTGTTCCAGGCCATTCCTGAGCTAATTGAAAAACTCCCTGAGAAGGAGAAAATAAGTCAATAGCTGGAAGAAAAGTTTCAGTGCAGAAACGATACTTACCATACCACAAATAAATGTAGCACATTATTTGTACAAATTTTTTATAGCATTCTATCTCTTGTTACCAGAGTCCACACCATTACAATAATTGATACATTATTATCACCTCGATTGTACGTTCATAACAGGAAGTCGTTGCCGAAAGTGAAGTACATACCGTAATGCTGATAGCTTCACAATTGAAACATGCTACGAAGGTTCGGCAACACTATTCATCCACGGTCACCAGATGATTACGTAACTTAGTAGTTGGGAGGCTAGCAAGTTAGGTGAACAATCTACCACAGTGCCGCTTCGGAAGTGCCGATGGACTCGCATTTCTAGAATAATATCATATTCCAGGAATTTTAGCTTCCCATAGTGTAGTAAGACAAATGGAAGGCGATGGAAAGCTAGATTCCCACACTTTCAGTCGTGGCCAAAGCGCAGTCCACGACCAGCGCCACTTTTGAAGGAGTCCAAGACGGCAAGCATCCTAGAAACCACCGACGACGTCACAAACGCCCACCTTATCGTCCTGTGCATGATCCAGATCATCAGATGCTTCACAACAGTACAATTCAATGCACAATTCCGCACTTCCAAAGCTCCTACTCTGAACAACACCATTTCTTCTTCAATCAGTAGAATAAGCACACTCTGAGCACAGTAGAATTGCAGTAGAGAATTCGTGGGTCCTGCCTGTGAGTGAGTTTGTGTGGGAGCTCAACAACTAAGGTTTGGTTTCCAGCCATGGTGCACAAGTTCCAGGAGCTCGACAACTACGATGACTACGACCCGGTGCCATACCAGGGAGGCTACGACATCAACGCGGCCTACGGAGGCGTGAAAGCTGCGGATGGGGAGTGCGCGTACCGTCGCACTGAGAACTCAGAAGAAGACCAGGAGCCGGAGGGCGAGTATGGCAACGAATGCAACCCATACGAGCGTGGCCCGCCCGGGCCACCGATCTACGGCAGCCGTCCGAAGCCAGGCGCTGTGTATGGCGGCGGACGCGACCGCACTCGGCCGCGCCATGACGAGGCGCAGCCAGACGAGGGCGTAGAGACGGGCTACGGCCGCCGCAAGCCTGCTTACGGTGGAGACTCGCAATCGGGATACCGCAGGTCATCTTACGAGGAGGAAGAATCAGGATACCGCAAGCCCAAACCGAGCTATGCATACGGCGAGGAAGATCAGTCCGGATATCGCAAACCTCGACCCACTTATGGGGAAGTAGAAGAAGAAGACTCCGGTTACCGCAAGCCGATATCATATGGCGACGGCGGCGAAGATGAATCTGGATACCGCAAGCCTATACCCACTTATGGCGAAGCAGAAGAGTCAGGATACCGCAAACCTCGACCTGCATATGGCGAAGAAGAAGACTCGGGATACAGCAAGCCACGACCCACTTATGGCGAAGAGGAGTCATCAGGATATCAGAAACCGTCCCACGGATATGGCGATGAGGATTCAGGATACCGCAAGGCGCGACCTGCATATGGCGAGGAGGAGTCGTCGGGGTACCGAAAGCCATACAACTACGGCGAGGAAGAGGAGTCTGGGTACCGCAGGCCGCGACCTGGTTACGGCGAGGAAGAAAGCGGGGGAGGATATGGCCGCACTGGGTATAGCCGTGAGGAGGAGAGCTCGGAAGTGCGATCTGGGTATGGGGAGGACGAGGGAGGTTACGGTGGCTACGGGCAGAAGAAGTATGGTGAAGAGGGAGGTTATGGCCGGGGTTATGGTGGGCGTCGCAACGACGACGACGATGATACGGCGCGGTTCGGCGGCGGCAGCGTGTACACGGAGGAGCCCCTCCAGGAGGAAGCGCCGGCCAAGCGATCCTGGTGGTGATTGTCTCGTGGTTTTTACTCCAGTTTGATCTTCCTCGTGGTGCGTGCTCTGCGGCGTTTTTGTAAGGATTTCCTGCCCTGGGGCCCATGTTCATCTATACTCCGGCGAATAGTTCTGTTTCTGCATGAATGTGGTTGTGTCGAGAATGGGGAACATGAGTTTCCTCTGCAGTCACTCGATCAGTGAGCTAAGTAATCTCTGTGTGGATGTTAACCGTGTCTACCTTGTGGATATTGCATAGTAGAAAACAGTTGAGTTTCTTATTGAATTCATGGATTCTTGTGTCCAGCTTTGGTTTTGTTATCGGTTCTGCTTCGGTTTGTGTGGTTTAGTGCAGCGTTTGAATTTGAGAGGCGCATTGGGGCAGGTGTGTTTTGGTATGGACTTGTTGTTTTCGAGTTGAGGAGCAATTGTGTTGTGAAATCGTTACGATGGTATGTGCAACGTGGGGTGAATCTGCTCAACTTCGCCCAAGTTTTTATGTGCTTGTGGGGAATCTAAGTTTGTGGTTAGCAATGTTGCGTCCGTTTGATGTAGGAATTGAAAGGATCGAGACACAATCAGAATCCAAATTGCTGTTGAATGCAGAATGTCGGAATGCGATCGGCATACGCTTCTTGTCTGCGCAGATCAATGCAGAATTTCTTGAAGGTCGCATTTCGAATGTAGAATGCTCTTGATCTTCACATGCATGAATTGCATAGAATGAGCTGAGAATTCTTCGGTTCCGTGGGTTAAGACATGTGTATTCTCGTGTACAGGACAGTACAGGATGATGGAGTGTGACTCGGTTTTGTAGAGTTTAGCTTCCCTGTGCAATTTTTGAGGGCTTGTAACTTTCGTCTGGAAATGCAGGTATCCATGTAGAACTCATTCAAGCACTTCTGTGAGATGTCACAAGTACCAAGACTGCAGATGTCAGAAAATATGATACTTCCTTTCAAAGCTTGTGAAAGTGTTGTCATACAGTAGACGATGACTAAACTCCTCAATAGTCTGTGACTTCCACTATCCCGACTACTAACATAGAGAGCAAAAATTGCTCCTATCTAACTCGGAAAATCGCTTGGATCCTGCAAGGAACTATATTTGCATACAAAACTAAACCAAGCTACAGAGACACGTACATTGTACTCACTACCGCTTGAATAAGTTTTAGAGCTATATTTACAGTTTACTACACTTGTATCTTCATGAAAACCTTCACATTCTAAGGAATGTTGAACTTCGTGGGCAATTAGAATCACTGAGCCTGAACACCCGAGTACTATTGACGAAAATTTTGGATATACTCAATTGACATTCTCTCGTTGAATATTCGCCATCTCCTTCCAAAAACATTGGATAAACCAGAACGTTCACTTCACATATTCTCGTCTCTTCCAAGTGTCGGTGAATTCATTCAAATTTCAAACAAGTGAGAGCACAACTAAAATCAACGTAGGACGATACCAGAGGACATGAAGCGATTTGTTGAGAAAGAAGTGCAGGCGTATAGCAAAACCACTTGCAACCATCGGCATGATGTTGAGGTACCAAAAAACTCAACCGGAACAACCTCGCTACCAAGCCGAATGCTTCCCTCTATGGTTAGAGAAGAAAACCACGAACTGTACATCTATACTTCACCTTCCTGCCGGGCAACTCACAAACCCTGTCCCCGAACAAAAAATCAGATCAAACATTGTGTCAAAATATTTCCAGAACCACGAATCAAAACCTTCCCAAAACTACACGTAGACTACAATAGAGAGCTTGAGCTAAACTTCATATCCACAAATCCCATTCATCACCCCTCGAAATATCAGAATTCAACCGCAACGTAGACTCACAAGACGTGATTCACTTGTAAATTCAGGATCTTAATACGCACAAATTGAAGCTTCAGTCAGAAATCAAAACTGGAGCAGATAGATGTGAAACTGCACCTGATCTCGAGTACGTACATGTTGGTTACTCGAGCCGGCACTTCTCCACATCTATCGATATTGAGTCCAAGCTTGTGTTGGTACTTAAGCTTGAAAGACTTCGCTCCTCAGGAGTAATCACATCCTCATACTTGATAAGCAGCCAATCCTCTAAATGCATTCGGTAGCCGTCCAGTTGATCACGTCGACATTCCTCGTTAGGGTGGGGCCTGTGCAGAACCGTGCACCGACCCGTGTGCGCATCCACCACCTTCTTCTTCGACCCATCCAGGCTGATGATGCTACACCCAAGCCGTGCCAGAAATTGCACCACACTGCTCCACCTCACCAACCCTTTCACCTTCCGCCACAAGATGTCTCGCGTAATCAAGTCACTTTCTCTCAGCTGATCCAGCGACCGAGGCGTTGGACATAGCTCGTCCTCAACTACTGGGGATGGACTAGCGCCAGAGGACATACTTGTTGAATCAGATCCTTCAGGTTCAACGCTCAGCTTCCGGGTCTTGATCTTCTCCCGCACACTTGGTGGCTTGTACCGCTCCACAGAACCATCTCCGATAGCCCAGAACAGTGAAGGATCCACAAAAGTTCCATCCGGCACCCTGCGAGCTTCAACCATGTCTCCAGTCTCCCAATCCGAGGGCCCAATGCCAGGTCCTTTCTTCTTGTTTTTCTTCTGGATAGCCAGTCGATTTTCAGTTTGGGCTTTAGAGGAGAGCAAAGATTGTTCGCGTCTCTTCCAGAGATAGTGGATCGACTCTCTATACAGTTTTGAATAAGTACGCTTGAAAACATCAAACAAATCTTGAGTAAACTCTCTTGAAGCTTGAACAGGAAGCCGTAGAAACTTCTCCTTGTGCTTGGTCCGACAGCTTGTCTCCAACACAAGTAGCTCTTGTAGGAAAGAACAATTCTTTGGTGTGGGCAATGTATACAAAGTATCGTCGAGTCGGACATTGGTGATTTCCATCGTTGCCTCACACAAGGTAGATGATAATTCAGCAGCTCTTGGATCAAACTTGAAACAAAAGAGAGCTTTCTTGACTTCTGTTGTTGTTGCAATGACCTGCCCTACATCAATCAAGAGCTCCAGGACACGGAACCTTGCGCTCATCTCATCAATCGTAACCATCATTGCATAATTCACATGCACCATTTGCCCGGGATGTTTCTCACTAGCCCGTCTCAGATCATTGAAAGCTGAAGCCATGAACTGGAAATCATGCAGAGGTCCCCGACAAAGTCGAGGAATGATCACGTGCACATCCAGGTTATCCTTGAGAACATTTAAATCATAGGGATACCACGGAAACTTGCTTTCGTCCAGATACGGGAACTTGGCCGCGGGCAGGTACGGCCCGTAAGGAAACTTGGTCTCGTGCAGATAAACCTCATGTTGCCTTCTGCGCAAGTCCTCTAGAACATACTGAGCTTGCTTTAAGGACCAAAACATATGTCCAATCCACTGCAAAAGTTCCGCTTTCACCTTCTCCGTGAGCACAACATGATCATCTCCCTCCTTGCCATAGCTCTCAAGCAGACTGATGTAGGCCTCGGTAGTCAGCTCCATTGTTCGCCAGAAAGTCCCCTGAGTAGTGAGCTCCAGAAGGAATCCAAATCTGCTCACTAGACTTGCTTTTGCTTTCTGCTTCAACCTAGCAGGGATCTCATCTGTCTCACTGGGGTTGAAGGACAACATGACATCCAAGCGACCTTGAAGCTGTGTCTCATATAAGAGCGTTGCTTGCTCAAACGTTTCAAAGTCTTGCATGATGATCCCAGGCTGATTTGCAAAGAAGTACCGTTGGGTTGTGCACATGGGTAACAGCTGACGAAACATGCCAAGCAAGGTCTTGGCTTGTACACTTCCAGTGGAATTTCGAAGATGATCGGGTAATGTCAAGTTCGGTAGCTTCACATCAGAGGACTTCACAGTCCAGGCACGCGGACAATAAGTTAACCTTTGCATATCCAGCCACCGTTTGGCCAGAAGGCGGCCCTCAATATCCCAATCCTCAAGAGGATAAAATGGAAAAAATGGCACGCCAATCTCTGGGGGCTTGAATACAGTCAAACCAGGTATGGGAATACCCCTGTTAATATGTTCACATTCATTGCAAATGTCTCGAAAATGCTTTACGCAGTACTCGAGGCCATGGAGTTCAAAGATCTCCCCAGCCTTTGTGTTCCGCATTCTTTCAGAATTCAGGAACTTCCTGGCCATTTCATTGGCAGTCTTGATCATCTTGCCAAGACTTTCTGTATCAACTGCAAGTATGCAATTGCTTCACAATTCGAAGGCTAACTAGCTACTGAGCTTCAGAGATGTTCACAGATTCGGCGGACAGCAGAGCTATCACATGAACGCGGCAGCGAGAAACTCCAAATGCGCTTCTAAGCCAACATCCTTATTTCGATCGTCCTTTCGCTTCTCTCCATGCTCTGAGACCAACCACACATAGTTCCAAGGCATTCAGAAACCTGTGCAGAAGAAAGCAAGCAAAATCACTGCAACTGCTAAACCCTAAACCCTAGCTAGAACCGTCACTGTTCCAGCACCGGCACCCCAAATACCAAAAGCATCCAAAGTACACAGGCACAAAGATTATGTAGTCCACATTCGAATTGACCAACTTACAAGAAAGAACAAGTTACGTACTATTTTCCAGTAAATGCACCAGCCTAATCGTCCCGAAAAAATGCCTGTAAGCTCAATGCCACGACAAATACCAGTTTGGTAGTACTCTAACATGAATCCAGCAACTAACATCTTAAACTCTCAAGAAATTCAACATCCCAGCGCCAACAAACAATGTACTTGAAATCCAAAGACTTAAGATGGCGTCACACACCTTACCAACTTACCAGTTGAAACTCTCGATCGCCTCTCAGCACCATTCCGTCAAACATGGGTCTCTGTCATCACAGACACAAAAAGCTGAGAACTTCGATATGAATCAAAAGCCGGAGCTCAGACCCCTCTTCCCACATACCACAACTGAGATAAAGGTGGCAACTGAAAGCCCATCAATGCTGGAAACTAAGTAACGATCCCACAACGTCTCCAACACTGCAGAAAAGTAAGATCGAGCTCCACAGCGACTCCCGACCTCGTCACATGATCGTCTCTCCTACTCTCTCATAAGCCCTGCAATGTAAGTTAGCAATGCATGAGCAAATTCCCATATCACACTCTCTGCCAAAGCTCTCAAAGCATCATGCGTATTGAGGAAGCTGACAAGCTGGGCCAGTATCCAAAACCTCCAATGCACCCGAAACCAACATTCTCTGTTAAAATTCATCTCTTGACTCTAATCTCCAGATCAGAAACATTGTTGGTTTTGCATTATGTGATGGTTTTGAGTAAGAGACTTTATGAATCGCTAAAAAAGACGGCGTTGAAGATCATCTAGAGTAAGTGTAGATGTAATGTCAGCTCCAGATGAAGTTTGATCCGATGTTCAGAGTTCTATTCTGGTAGATGATGATCTAGAAATCAGAATTCTTAATCCAATATGATCAACGACATATCTTCCCAGTTGGAATTCATGGCAAGTGTGAAGTTATTGCAGATTAGAAGCAGAGTTTGAGTTTGAGGTTAGAGGATTTCTCGGTAGATGTTGCAAATGCGGCAATTCATGTGCTTCTTAGGATATTGATGATATCCTGACCGTGAAGTAGATCCTGCTTAGAAGTAGTTTTTTGTTAAGGATTTGGTTTTAACCCCTAAACGCCTAAACGACCAAAAATTGGTTGTTCTCATTTTTCCAAGTTCCATAACTATCATCCAAATGACAATTTTTCATCCATTTTTTTTTCGTGTAGTAAATTTGAGAGAGATCTATCTAATCTCATTAAAGAATTCTAAAAATAATAATTTCATGAATTTTGGTGCCTCCCTAAAGTCCAAAACATCAATACTGTGTGTGTATTCAAAAATTCCTTAAAACAGACAGTTGGAACGAAATTTTGACTATTGGGATGATCTTTTTTGCATTAGAGGTAAACTAATGAAATTTAGCTTAACCAATCTATTTTCCAGTCCAAGTTAAAATTTTGAAAAATACCTAAAATTGAGTTATTTATAGCTGGTTTAAGTTGAAGGGGTATAACCGTGGCTACTTCTTGATTTTCCACGGTTTTAGGTTTTTCATCATATTTTTGAATTGAAACATAATTTCTGAGTTTGGTAACTTATATAAGGTTCTTGGTTGTCATATAAATCTATGGTAAATATTTTGTAATTTTTTAGTATAACCTATATTTGATATAAATTTTTTTTGTTTGTTTTGGTTTAAAAATTTATAGTAATTATATAATGAAACCATTAATTTTGATAAAATTATTGCTTGTAGATGACATGTGTATCTAACTAAGAATATTTTAAAAATCATATTTTACATTATTTATAGTAGCAAAATAGAGCATCTAAAGTCAAAGTCTATTTCCGTGGTCATAGGCTCAGGCATTTGGGGGTTAATGTGCAGTAGTTTGATGGAGATTTCTTGGTTACCGGTTTATGTTTCACAACTTGCCAATTGCTTGACGACGAGTGTTTACTGTTGAATTCACATGAAATGAAAGGTATATTATGAAGTATTTACTTCAATAAAAAATAGAAAGATTAAAAAATTAAATCATGCATTGAAGTGCATCTTGTCACAATCCAAAACATGGTTTTACTTTTTGATATTGATTTGAAATTTTGTAAGGCCTCTAATATTCTTCACATATAACTTAATATAAGATACATGAAATTTGTCAATAAATTTTAAAATTAGTAAACTAACTACAGATTAATTAGTTGTTACTCTCTAAAAGTATTGTAGGGATAATCGATGAATTAGAGTATATATGGCATTTGCTTCCAACAAGAAAATGCTCTAATATCTAAAGCATCCACACATGTGGAAGCTATGGCAAGAGGATGGAAGGTATTATAGAGTGGATTGACACTGATGCATGCCCCACTCTCTACATGCTACTCATCGGGCCTCCTCCCCCTTTTCTCTAATACCAAGACATAAAAGCCTCTTTTCCTTCTTTTTGATTTGGACTCCTTCTTCTCACCTTCTCTCCTATGCTTCCTCCCTTCAACCATGTTTGACAACTCAAAATTTGGCATTGGATTTAGACGATCTTTACAGTGATGACCAAGAGCCGGGATGGATAATTCTCTTGGTCACGACCCTTGGTCAAGAGCCATGACCAAGAGCCAACTTTCCCGTCCATTGGTTACCAACAATAGTGTAAAGTAAACTTTGACCAAAAGGAAAGTAGGCTGAATTTCTTAATATATTTTTGAAAAGACTAGATTTGATAACTCTTTGCACTGATTTTTCTTTTGAACTCCTCTTCTTGGTCTTCTTCTCTCCATTCTTCTCCATTTCCTCTCTTCTCTTGTTTTCACTAATCTTCTCACCTTGTATTGGAATTTCAGCAATTAGGGTTGTAATGGAAGAAAGGAAGAGGGACCTTGTATTGGCGTTGGGATTGTATATGTGCTTGCATATGATATTAGTACAACGTGTTGTGAATATACAATGTCTAATATTGCAAAAGAATGGGAGAAATTTGCCATTTTTAGTATTTTGTAGAAAAAGCTTAGAATGTGACGAGCGTAGTATTTGGAGTCATGCATGACAATTTGGGTTTACAAATTGTTTCTTGTTGGGTTCTTTCACAAAAGGGATGTTTTAAGCAAAGAACTCGGATTAGCCATGGTACATTCAGATTTCTTTGTAAAAAATTGAGTCAATTTGTGGAAAAAAATGATACATGTATCAGGTCGAACATTTCTGTTGAAACTAGGATTGCAGTTTCTTTATGCAGATGGGGTACTAGAAATGGGTTGTTGCTTGTAAGAGAGGTATATGGAATTGCTGAATGTAGAGCTTCTTGCGTAGTAAAAGAATTTTGTAAGGTTGTTAAAAAATATTTTATTAAGAGTTTTAGTCCAATTTTCTAATAAGTCATAGTTTACGGTTTTGGCTTCTCAATTCAAAGCCTTACATGGAATTCTTTACATAGTGGGTGCAATGATGGTTCTCAAATTCTTGTTTTAGCTCTTATAATTGGAAGGAAGATTACTACTATCGGAAATCATTCTTTTCAGCAATTTTACACATAATAGTTAATGTGAATTGCAAGTTTTAGGATAATGAATTTGGATGGGCTAGTAGTCTACATGATTGGTCTGTTTTTCAAGTGAGAAAAGTAAGGAAAGCATTCATGGAAGGAAAATACATGCCGTATAAATTGATCTGTGATGCAACCTATCCGGTTAGGCTATGGATGTATTGCCCATTCAAAAGGCAAAAAGATGGACTATCTCAATGTCGTGCAAACTGGAATTTTATCCAATCTTCAACATAAATGTGTGTTTGACGAGCATTGGGCATATTGGAAGGGAGGTGGAGAATCATAATGAAACAATGTGATATTCCATTACGTATGGTTCCTGATGTAGTTTGTACGTGTATAATATCGCTCAATTTGTCTCTAACTATGAAAGATGCTTTTGATAAAACCTAAATTGATGAAGCAGAGAGTGGATTGGCCAAAAAAATTGCAAATGGCGAAGGAAGGGAAGGATCAAAAGTAAGTGGTGCACGATCTACAATTGAAGAAGTGAGGAGGATTCAATATATGACCATATTCGTTATTTTGAGACAATTTCAGAACTTTGAGACTTTTTGCCTACAATTTCAGCAATTGTTTTTAGACAATTTGAACTTTTTTTGGACTTTCTAATTATAGATTATCCTCGACTCGAGGATAATCTTCCCATATATAGTCAAATTTTTTTGACAAATATAGAATCAATCAAGAAATCAATGAAAAAGCTATAGTCAAGCATTAAATTGAGACTATGAAAAGTCTCAATATAACAAATATGGTGTATTATTAAACAAAATTCAGTAGTTAAAGATGTAATTGATGGAGAAAATGAAGATTTTTTTATTCAAGAAAACGAGAAGGTTACAGATTTGCCTTGCGAAGCTACAAACATGCATGAAGTTTTAGTTACAAACCTTCTTCATTTGCCCTTCTAAAACCTCATGGTGTGTGGTAACTTGATTGTCTTTGATTTTCTTGGCTTGGAGAGGGGTGGGTGCCACTATGTAGGCATGGTTAAGAGGAGTGCTCTTTTGCACATCAACCACCTCAAAATCAAGGTCTCTCCTAAAGCTACTCTCCAATACACAAAAGAAGAGGGCATATTGAGAAACAACAACTAAATTGTCACTAATAATTTTAACTGACAAATTGTTATTTCTTGCAATGGCATGATAGAATTTACATACCTTTATTAAAGTGCCCACATTTGAGAGAGGCTCAAGTTGCAAAATGAAGGGGCTGAGGCCTTTCAAGAGGGCAATTCCATCAATTTCATGGTGGAGAAGTGTAGTTTGACTATTCCAGCTCACACCCCTTTCTCTTCAACCTGTTTTACACTCATGCACATAATGAAAATGGGCTCAATAAGGTTAGTACCAAGAGGAATATGCATAAATTCCAATCTTTTCCTCACAAGCTCTTTAACATGATTGAGAGAAATGGGAGTGTTTGGGAGTTCAAAATGAATTGAGATCTGAAAATCAAGAGAGAAAGAATGGGTGGGATCAATGGGAATGTCGAAGGGCACCTGCGTAAGGTTGAAGTGCTGTTATCCGATACCATCTCTTCTTGTATTAAGATACAACAATTGTAGGAATGAAATGGTCGTGGGAATGAAATGCTCATCTGTTCAAGTTCGGCAGCTTCTGCTTGAAGCCTGCCCCACGTTACCTTGTCTACAATAGTTTCGTCGGAGAACAAGGGTTCACAGCCGTGCTCCAAGACAAGCTTCTCTATAATTTTTTTGAAAATATTCTGATATTGATTCAAATTCAAATTCTAAATAACAGAGTAGTTAAAATTTCTCTAGCAAGGTTCCAAAAAATTATCCATATTGTTGAACAAACCTGTTGATTGCTAAAATGAGAAAATGAGAGTACTGAATTGCTAATTACCTATTTCAACAGTTTATGCATCTTTTCTTGGTTGGTCTTCATTTTTTCTTCTGATTTTGGTACTATAGAAGGAATTTTTGATGATAGCGGTGAAGAAAGTTATGTACTTAGTGTAAATGGAGTGTTGAGACCATCATTTCTTTGTGTTGCACTTGGTGAGACCAAATTTTTTACACTAACACAAATATCCATCTTATCAAACCACCAACAGTCTTGTTTCCTATCCGTGCTTGAAATCTCGTTTGCCCTCTTGTCATTTCTATAATCCTTCAAAATGACCTTGTAATCGTTCTTCCAAGAAAGTTATGTGTGGTTAAATCCTCTAATTCCCGCAACCATCTGAGCTTGTAACTTGATCCATATATTCATCCATATAGTAATAAAGATAATCCATCAAGAAAATGTCAAAAAAATTTAGCACAAAGAGAAGTAGGAGGAGATTGTTGATACGAAGAAAGTAGGAAGAGATGGTGGTGGAATGTGTTAAGACTCTCTTCTTGGAAGAGCGGGGTTCAAACCTTCTGGCGCACGAGATCTCCACCCCGAGCTAGCACCAATTAAGGAACCTTCGAGCCCCCTCGGCAGTAGCCGCTCGTGCATTTTCCGCTCTGAAGCCGTTCATGCATTTACATCGGCTAACGCCAAAGCCTTATAAAGGCCACCATTGGCCAGAAAATGACAAATTGGCAAATTTTATTTTTGCTAACAACCTCGTTCCGAAGCTTCAAAATATTTGAGCTTGTTGTACATACATTCATACCTTGCTTGTTTGCTATTTTGGAGAAATCCTCTTCCATTTCACCTCAGATGGCTATGAGAGTCTTGACTTCAAAATCTTTCCCCTTCTCATCTGCAATTTCCTCCTCTTCATTTGATCCTAGTTCAATTACTGTCTTCTTTCCTTTCTTCTAAGCTTTTTCTTTTGTTGGAGTTGTTTTCACCTTCTTCTTTGTTACGACTCGAGGACCCTTTGTTGCAGCTTCTTCTCTTTTCACTTCTAAAATTTGAGCCCTTGTAGAATTTTAATTTTTTGTCCTATACTTTCTATCTCTTTAACCTCATTTTATGGAAGTCTTTTATACAAAGGTGTAGGATAACCCTTGAAACCTACTTTGACCTGAAGTAAGCATATTCGGTCCATGTGCAAACTATAGCTGCAATTTTTCTTTTTAAAAATTTGGCACACAAAATTTAGTCATCGACTGTAGATTTTGAGACCATTCTTGTCATACTTGAGATTGAGAGTATTCATTGTCCAGACAATATCCCTTTATTGTGAACAAACTGCACTACAAACACACGCAAATAATGCAAGAAAAATAATCAGAGATGTAGTTAAAATTGGAAGGATTTGAAAGTCAACGATTTTTGAGATCTTAAAGACTTAATGGTTTCTTTCCATCTTATAAAGACATGTAGCCGCTCTCCAACAATAAAATAGTTGAGCAAAAAAATGTAGGCAAAAATGTTTAAAATATTATTGAAAAAAAATTTACAATGATTCTTGGGTTTTCCAGCTCTTGGTTACAAATATTGCAGCGAGATAACCTCTTCTCATGGTCTCGTCGTGTTATCTAGGTGACCACAAAACCTTATTCATTTCTGGTCATGTCGGATTTCATATTATTTCCTCATCTATTCTTAGTCTTGCTCACTTCCTCCTTTTATAGCTAGTGTAAAGTGTATTTGGACCAGACGGCTTGCATCCTCCAATCATAGTCCAAAATTTCCGTTGCCCACGGCCCTTGGTCACTAGTGTAAAGACTTCCATAGTAAAAAGTCAAATTTACAATTCATAATGATTCACTTCAAATTATAGCTCAAGAAACTAAATTCGTAATGACCGACACTAATTTTAAGATTAGCCGGACCTCGACGGCCATTATTTTATAAGCTCTCCACAACAAATCCACCGTTGCCGCCAACATCGGCAATAACGATCGAGATGGTTTCAACACTTACAATACATCATTCTTCGGTATGTATGACTTCTCCAAGACTTGTACAGTCGAGTACTACCCGTTAACAATTTTTTCCTATAACCCTCTTCGCTCAGCCTTACCACTTCTCATTTGAACCGCTTTACCCCTCAATCTATTTGTGCTTTTGTCTTTCTTTCAATTGGAAGGAGTCTATGCTCTACGTGGACTCTCATCACCACAGACGTATGATCCTACCAAGACAATCTTACACTTCTATGACTTATAAGAGTGAACTCTTTCAAAACAAATGCACACAGACATGCGGTTTGTGCACATAGAATATTTTGCACCACCATGGAGCACATTAAAATAAGCCACTTTGCCACAAGTCTTCTTTACGGATGGCAACATCATATGCATGCATCGAATACAACATTCATTGGGCACTTTATCCACCAACCAATACACTGTACAAATTAGATTACATTGAAAAAAGACAAAATTCTAAATTGTGCAAGAGATCAATACATATTGTGTTCATGAGACATATACTTACATAATCACCATCTAGTGTTGCCACATTTTGTTCCTACAAGAGCCGCTTCAAGCCGTTATGCATACTTGAAATAAGGCGTAAAAGCTCGTCTTCAGAGACTTCATTCTAGAGTCATATTGTAACTGTTTGAATCATCTCTTGGCTACTTCTTGTTCAATTGTAGTTTCGTAACTTATCCTTCACAATTCTCCAAAGATTTTCAGTAGGATTCAAGTCCGGCAAATTGGAAGGTCAATCGATTTTTTTTATCCCGTGTGCCTCTCTCCAACTAGTGGCAAGTTTTCCTTGACGAGCTGGAGCTTCGTCTTCCATAAGTGTTATCCGTTCTGGTATATCATGTATGAAGTACAATCTACTCAAAGTTCCTTCATACACGATTCTTACAAACTTGTTCCGATGTGCGGTTTCCTTGTGGCAAGATGAGCAAAGGACTTGTGAAAAATCTAGAGAAGGCACCCCAAACCATAACCAAGGTGCGACCGTGCGACCACATTTGAAAGTTAGTGCCAAATATGCAAAATTTTTATTCTTGTTAACTTTCCTCCAAACTCTAATCTGGTGATAATATTTACCAACTTCGAAGCTAGACTTATTTGTCAAGATCACATGTTTCCACTCATGAACAGACCAATGTTTAAATTAGTACGCAAAAGCAAGGCATTTCTTGCTATGTGTAGCATTGAAAAATGCTTTTTTACGAGCTATGCGGTTGGCATAACCAATACCTACAGGAAGTTTTTGAGACATTAGCCGGGGCCAAGGCATAAAGGATTAGCCCCTTCATTAGCTCTCCCTTACATACAAAGCAAAAAATCACAGATTTTTTTGTACTTTGGACTTTAGCCCCCAAAATGGCCCCATTACTAGGGCTAATCTATATCGGTCACTTGCAAGCTCAAAGGTTAACCGGGGCTAAAGTGCCACTGATTACCCCTCGCCCAATTTAGCCTCGGGGGCTAATAGCTCGAGAACTTCCTATAACTACAAATATACCTTCGGATTGTGTTCTAGTGAACACCAAATATTGACCCAACATGTTCCAAAGTTTGACGACAATCACAAGTGATGTAACAAGCTAACAATCGAACATCTTGATTCATCAACTTACATGTGATTTTCATAGATTTCTTTCTCACCCATGTGCTCGTATCTTTCCATTTCTTCAAAACCGTAGAAACAATTGAAGAAGAAACCTTGAAACAATTTGCTACATCCTTGTATTGCATCCCTCCTTCACATATCTGAACCATTAGAATCATGTCTTTTGTGCTCAAGACCCTCCTCATCATTCTCATGAAATACTTCTATCAAAGTTTCTACACCAACTAGTATCTTGACAATCCAAATCCCACTTCTGCATCTCATGGATAGACAATCATAAGTAATTGAAAAATCTTGATGTCACTTTTGCATCTTATCGAAACTACATAGAGACAATCATTAAAAACTTCAAATCTAACTTAAGGATCGCATAGTATGAATCCACTATAAGTATTGAGATGCTACAAAGCTACGGTGCCGAACAAGACCCTCTAGATGTAAAAATCCAGACCATAAGCTCCGGAGTTTCATAAATGAGACGTCATTTTCTTGAGTGTGTCGGACTATTTTCAGAATATCTTCTGAATTCCAATTATTGGATTCATATGGAAGTGAGTTTAGGAGAATGTAGCCTCCACTTTAATGAATTGAATGTCAATGCATGAGTTATTAATGGTTGACGGTTGTGTAAGCATTGAGTGAGTAATGCATGTTTACCGCAATGTGATTTTTATATATTTGTACAGTGTATTGGTTGGTGGATAAAGTGCCCAATGAATGTTGTATTTGATGCATGCATATGATGTTGCCATGCGTAAAGAAGACTTGTGGCAAAGTGGCTTATTTTAATGTGCTCCATGGTGGTGCAAAATATTCTATGTGCACAAACCGCATGTCTGTGTGCATTTGTTTTGAAAGAGTTCACTCTTATAAGTCATAGAAGTGTAAGATTGTCTTGGTAGGATCATACGTCTGTGGTGATGAGAGTCCACGTAGAGCATAGACTCCTTCCAATTGAAAGAAAGACAAAAGCACAAATAGATTGAGGGGTAAAGCGATTCAAATGAGAAGTGGTAAGGCTGAGCAAAGAGGGTTATAAGAAAAAATTGTTAACGGGTAGTACCCGACTGTACAAGTCTTGGTGTGGAAACCTTCAAATTATAGCTAAACAATAACATGTCAGATCATTGAACATGTATCACACATGAAGTTTTTAAGACATTAGCCAGGGCTAATGCATAAAGGATTAGCCCCCTTGTAAGCCTCCTTTACACATGAAGCAAAAAATCGTGGATTTCCTTGTACATTAAACTTTAGCCCCCCCAAAGTGATCCCATTATTGGGGCTAATCAATACCGGTGGCTTGTGAGCTGAAAGGTTAACCGGAGCTAAAGTGCCGTTGATTAGCCCCCGCTAGTTTAGCCCCGGGGGCTAACAGCCTGTGTGAATGGTGCACATGAAGATTGTCAACCATCAGAAGTTAACAAATTCTCTTCTGGTGGGCAACAGAATATAGTATCTTTGCAAAGTCAAAGTCTCTGTTTCACTCCAGTGTCCGCTGCTGAATCAGCAAGTTACATGAACAAAACACACAACCGTCATTGTTCTCATCATTGTAACTAAGTTAGAGCATCCCCAGTGAGGCCTGAACCGTAAACCTGTAATCGGAAAGATGTAGAAAGACGTGAATTGCGGTTCAGGCCAAGCCTGTATTCGAGCTTGTAAGTCTGTAATTTACAGATCGAAACCTCATTTTGGAAGGTTTTTTGGGGCAAACCTGTAAATCTGTAAACGGTTTTGGAATGTTTTGCTTCGGAAAGGCACTCAGGTTTGGGAGAACGACGTTCTCATAATTACAGGCTTACAAGTTTACAGCTCACTGGGGATGCTCTTAGTGCAAACATCTGGAAGCTGTTCTAATCCGTTGAAAAAAGACTATTTGAAAGACTCAAGATTGAACGTGCAACGCTGCATCAAAGTGGGTCCTGGTGGAAAGTAATAAAGGCTCAAAACAATTCCTGCAGCAACGAAAACTCTGCTTTTGGCAGCCACCACAACATTCTCTTCGTCAAAGCATTGAGTCAGCTATTTTGACGACATAGTGTCAACATAGTGACTCCACCTGTATGTCAAAGTTGGGTACTGAGGGGCCAGCCTCAGTATGCTTTCCAACACTTGGCAAGTTCAGCAAACATGAGGAGATCCATCTCCAAAGCACCAGCTCTCACAATGCATAAACTACTGGCTAGTACTCAGAAATAACAACATTCTAAGAATTTTTTCTCTTGAAGAAAAATTGAGAAGCTAAAAAGATTGGATTCTTGCAACTAAGGTACTGAAGCCTGAAGGTGAGTATCACTGGCATGACGCCATAGATGTAAACTCGTGTGAATAGTGATCGGCAATCTAGCGGTAGGACTATATATGCATTGATGGTTGACAAGCCTCATTGTAGTGTGCACACCTGGTGTTTATAGCAGAGGAAAAAGGAGATAAAATTTGAACTATCGGTTACCGGTATATTGTCTTGCTATTCCCATTCACCTACAGCTGCTGGCATTTCCACCAGCTTGTGAAAGCTTTTTCATGTCATGCTTTCCATCCCTGAGCTGGTAATCCAAAGAAATATCCCGCTGTAGCTGGCCGGTGTGTTCATCTCAGATCCAGGAGCTTCTGCAATTGAGACAACTCAAGCCTTAGGAAACATCAAGATTCAACAGTGTTGTACCAGAAATATAATTGTATCATCAGAAATGAAGGAGTGAACATAAACGTGGGTTGGTATCTTACTGCTGCTTTCCCAAGGTTTAAGAAAAAATAGACTCGTTCTCCGGCAGGCTTGGTCGTTGGCTACCAACTGCGTTGGTGGAGTAGTTGAGAAGGAAGTGTCACACAATAATATCGTGCATTGCACGCGAACATCGAACCCACATTGGTAGAGTGGTGGTCGGCATCAACATTACTAACTCCATGATTTGCTTATCTGGCACTTGGGAATTTGGACGCAACAATCCTGCAATAATCCCGCAATAATGTTCAACTATGGGCCCATGTCCTCTCTCTTACTGATAATTCGGAGACGATTTGTTCTTCATGAACAGCTGTAGGAGAATTAGCCAGAGCCACGTCTAGTTGTGGACAGGTATCCGATCGCATCACTTACGCTTGAATATTGCACGACAGGAACAAGACCATCCCACAAGGCTAACTCAGATTATCGTCTTGTGATCAATTTAGCCTGAACTGATGAGAAATTTCACCCTGACCAAACAGACGTGGAACAAAAATGTAGAGGAAAAAAATCGTTGTATTTCAGTGAAGAGGGTTCAAAATTTTTATGGTGATATACGAGACTAATGATCTCACTTCTGCCGGACCTCATCGTTCAACAAACAACCACCTACTGCTCCAGTTTAGAGCTCCTCGTGGAGAGCAGGGAAGAATTGATCATATCCTGGCTAACGGAAGGCCTTGAATGATATGAGACGAACTTTCACAGGCTGAAAATTCAGTGATTCTCCAAAAGACTGGCTTTAATTTTATATACAGAAAGTCGGTGCATCATCAAGGTTTTGCGTCGAACCTTGGCTCGAACATTAGCCCTTTCACAAGCTCATCCACGTTGCCGAAACTTGCACTAACATTAGGCAGAATGCTCCACTGCTGCGTCAATTTGTTGAACATAACCATCGTGTGAGGATCCACATCCTCGAACTGAGGAGGAAAGCAGTGGGGCTCAGAGCCAACAAGCAACACGACGTCATCAGAGAGATATAGCGCCGTTTTTTCATACTTCTTCAGGACTTTGGGGAAGGGGCACACTTTGCTCCACTCTGTCTCCAGCCGCTGCCACAGCCCTTCTTTCCGAGGCGCGTTGCTGCACATGAACAGCCTTCCTTGGCTCTCCAGAATCCAGCACTTGTCCTCATAGCGGTTGAGGAAGGAGCTCTCCTGGAGCGCGGCTGGGTACATAAGTCGCTTGATGGTCTTGGACCTTCTGTCGATAGTGGCTAATCCTAGGTACTCATCGCCCTTGAAGAAATTGTAGTAGGAACTGAGCTGTGGAGGGGAGTCCGTGAGGCGCCATGAGTTTGAAACTGAGTCGTAAACTTCAACCACTATGGCACCGGTGTTGTCACACAATCCAACGAAAGTAATTGAGTACTGATCGCCCGAGTTTGTGGCCGTGAACATGTGCGTTAGGGTTGGGAACTCGTAGAGTGCAAGATTAGGCGGCAGCAAACGCCATGTCCGAGTGAGGGGGTTCCCAACCATGACCTCGAGAGTGCCTCGGCTGCTCGACTGCGAGATGTAACACAAAAGCCCGCCTGCCACAGCGAAGGGCCCACTAAACCTCAGAGGCGAGGGGAAATGTCCGAGACTTAACTTGCACCATTCTTGAGCTGGAGTGTCAAATACCCAGAGTTCCTGCTGATCGCACGACAACGGGTGTTTGCCGCTCTTGATGAGAGCGAATCGACTAGTGTTTCGAACCTGCAATCCGTCTAAGAAAAAGTCTGTTGACATCCATAGCTTGCTAACGCTGCGGATGCGAATGAGGCTCTTGAGAGGCAGCTTCGAGAACACGAGGTATAGGACGCTCTCAGGCACGTTACTCCAAATGGATGGATCAAACTCCTCCTCGGTGCAAGACTCAGACATGCACGAAGCTCGACGAGCTTTATTGCCGAGAAGCGGCAATTCTCCGCCATTAGCAAAAATGTTACGAAAGCTCTGGTCCATGTGCGCCAGCTCCATCGGCATCACGACACAATTATGAACAGTATCCAATCTCAAAACCTCTACAAATCTACAAAAAGGCCAAACCCTTTTTCTGATCACTGAAACCACCAACCTCTCCTCAATCTCACCAGAGCCGACAACCCAACTGTTGATGACAAAACTCTTGATGATCACACTACCTTCACTAAACCCCGAGACAATCACTCAACTCAAACTCATTGACCCCAACATACCAATAAAACTTTCAACATCAATAAAAACTGCTGCAACAAGAAACAGAAGATGATGGTAGCCTGACCCAGTTGATCTCGGCGAATGCATTACTTTCATCAAACTCTTAAACATAAGAAGACCAAATCAGTACTAAAACTACCAACCTCTCCTCTCCCTCACAAGCTGCAACGATTATTACACAACACAAGAGAAAACTTTGGATGATCACACAACTCACAGAGCTTAACTCCAAGTGTACAACTACTCAACTCACACTCAACATGCAAGAAACCTTCAACACTACTGCAACAACATCGGATACACATAACTGGTTTCTTCAAAGGGATGTGAAAGTGTGAGCAAATCACTGAACTTGGAGTATGCAGTACTGCTCTCATGAAACTCTTATACATGAGCTGAAATAGAGAAAGACGAAGAAAACTAGCATTTTCATACCAAGTGCTGAACAGCCATGATTGCACATCCCAGTCACTGTTGGACTTACCTGCAGCGACGGTGAACAATCTCCCGGTTACAGCAAAAAAAACTGCATATTTTGCATGTCCTCATCATCCTACACCATCATGGCATCACCCTCAATGTGGTCAGTGTTAATTTATCGGCTGATATCTAGGTGATACTAGTGAGGGAACCTGATGATATCCTGGTGATGACCGGGTGATATTCCTGTGGAATTTTAGGGGAGCTGGTCCAACGGAGGGTTTGTAGTAAACGGCAGTCACGTCGTCACCTGGACTTGTTTGGGAATGTTGAGGTTGGGAAGAGTGTTGAAGTCTTGGTATTTGTTTCTCAGAGTATGGCATGTGAAGTGTATTGTGTGGAGAATGGAGTCATGAGCTCTGAAGGATGTTCGCGTGGAGGTTCTTTTTTGTACTGTCAAGTACTCAAATTCCAAATAAACGGTTCTACACTTTTTTTGTGTTTTTTAACTTGTGTTGTGGGGTTGCTTGCTGGGTTGGACGGGTGTTTACAATATTGTGGGCAGTAACTTAAGCTGTGGTTTTAGAAAGACTTCGAGTTTGCTTAGAAGACTTTGAAGTTGGTGTTGTGCAAGGCAAGTGCGGAGAAGTCTAGATGGAACAAACGCAGTGAAAGAGGGGTAAAGTTTTTTTTTTTGAAAACCCCCTTACTAAAGTAGGTCACTACAATTGATAAATGAACATAATTTTGGTTATATCATTGCTTACAATATTTGACAACTTAACTTAGAATATATCCTTGTAAGTCAAGCATTAATATGCAATTGAAAATCCACATTATATGGGATTATAAGTATATTTTATGTAAGTATTATTAATTGAGCCTAATCACATTTTTCAGTAACCCACGCTAAGTAGAGTTAAAAGTGTAGTGAGATAATGACATGATGTCAACATAATGCTTTAAAAGTTAGGTGAGGAGGAGGTCCCATTCCTTTCTGGCACATTGTGATGTCATTCAAAAGAGAGGATGGGATGTGAGGACTCTGTGTATCGATCTGGATTCTGAAAGGTCGTTGTAATGGAGAAGCAGTGGGTCCTGTTACCACCAAGATAAATTTATGTTTTAGCCTTTAGGTCCATGGAACACATCAATCCAGAGTACAGCCTCATTCATTATCTTTTGAACAGAATGCTTAAATGATGTTTGCTGTACAGCCTCCTGTTCTTATTGCATCGAATTGCTTTCATTTAGTTTTTTCAACAGAAATTACTATGAATGAATAAAATTGCTTTCAATTTTTGCAAACAGAAAGTCTTTGCAGCAACTGTGGATTACAGTAATTGTATGAAACAGTCTCCCAAATTCCGGATTGGGCATGGGACAGATATGGCATGGGACTTAGGAGCTGAGAAAGAATGAAAGAAGAACTCTGGTACTTTTTGGAAGGCCCAGCGTGAATCATGTGTTTGTGTTTGTTTGTCAAGTGCATTGTATCAATGTCTTTTAAATGTTGAAATACATCAAACTAATGTTAAATCCACCAACTTGTGGCTTTACCATATTTGAGTGTATATTAGTTTGTCAACTCTAGGGATGTTTGCCAATTCCTACACATTTTCACGATGTTGCATAATTTAGTGACACCAGACTACAATATACAATGTAACTTTTTACATTGTCAAAACTAAAATAATTTTTCGCCAATCTTTGTTCAACAATGTTCAAAGTGATATCCCAATACCATTGAATGCCTCTCCTTGTACAAGCTATGAACATGCCCCATGATGATCGCACTTGTATTATTTTCATTGAGCCTCACGACTTATACAAACACACCAATGAAGTTAAAGACATCATGCTTCTCCAAATTTATGCAACCTCCCTACACTATGTCAATGCTCATACTTACAAACATAATTTCTATATAATGTTACCATATCTCGATTGCAACACGGTCCTATCAAATCATAAACGCATTCTATCACAATTACCTTACTTCATCATTAGTAAAATATAATTGCTCCATCCTCAGTAGTCTCATAGACCCTTCCCTACAACTTATAGCACTTATCTCTCTCATCTACTCCATGAATCAAAACTTCTTCAATAGTGGGAGTCACAGTAGAGAAACCCCAGGGAATGTCCATTCTCACGGAATGTTACTTCATCCAAGTAGAAGTTACCTTGAGTTACCATTCTCCCACTTCATGGAATGTATGATGACGTGTCACTCTCTCCTCCAACCTCAATGTCCATTCTCCCAGAAGTGCTTCCACCTTCCCTAGAGCACGGAAGCACTTTCGGTAGAATGGACATTGAGGTTGGAGGAGAGAGTGACACCTCATCATACATTCCATGAAGTGGGAGAATGGTAACTCAAGGTAACTTCTACTTGGATGAAGTAACATTCCGGGAGAATGTACATTCCCTGAGGTTTCTCTACTGTGACTCCCACTAAGGTAACTTCTACTTGGATGAAGTAACATTCCGGGAGAATGTACATTCCCTGAGGTTTCTCTACTGTGACTCCCACTAATAAGACAATGGGTAAGAAGCCACTGAAGAAACAATCGCCGCATTCCGGGTATCTAAACACCATCCCGGGTATAGAATCATAAATCGAGCAAGCTACATATACTCAAATCCGTCACTGCACCCTAAAACGCACAGAACCGCCCTCAAATCTACAAACATATTCTAAATAATGTCGAAATGGGTAGAGTAACGGTTCTGCATATAGATCCCCCACAGCAAATGATTTCCAATCATGCATAAAACTCTGCCGGAAGAACGGAAACAAAAAGGATCCACGCTGAACGCATACTCAAAAAACCGTCACTGCACCTAAACAGACCATTTCCTCCCACTATCTACACTTCAACCTCTAACATGTACGCTCTGAATAGAGGAGCCGGTTTTTGGACACGGTGACGCGTTTGGGTACGCCTCCTCATGCTGCACCAAAACAGCGACTGCGGAGGAATTTGGAGGCTCGCCATGAAATCCTCTGTTTTCGATGCACTGTCGCAAGGAAGAAAATGATGCGGGTTTGGGTTTTGCGGAGGCGATGGGGTGTTTCAGATCCTGCTTGAGTTGGTCGAGTCAGGCGGGGCTATGACGCTGTTCGGCTGAGTTTTATTCTGGCGGCGTTGTTGGATCGGATTCGCAGGAGGGTGCGTCTTCATGGCTGCGACTGCGGTGCGCAATGTGTTCGTGTATGGATCCCTGCTCGCGCCCGAAGTGCTGATCGCGCTCCTGCACCGAGTTCCACGTGCGTCGCTTGCTGTTGTGCATGACTTGTACGTCATGAAGTTTTCCCAACATTGAGCTGAATTGTTGCGGTGTTTTTTTTGGATCATTTCTGATGTGATGGTGTTGAAACCAGTAGTGGGTCTCTCTGTGAGGAGCCGTTTTTGGGTTTCTTCTCATGTTTGTTGCGTTTGTAGTTTTGGTTGCGTGATAGTTTGAAGGGATTAAGTGCATTTGCATCATTCAAGTCAATATGTTTTTAATTATTTTCGGTTCCTTTTGGTTCATTTTAGTGCGATAATCTGCAACTTAGGGTTTTAGAACGCCTCTGAATGCCTGGTCAATGTTATGGCTGATTATTCTTGTTGCTGTTATCAGCCGTTTCAGGTGTTAATACTATGTGATGGTGCCTGTGCACCATGGCATTATGGAAATTTTTGTGGAGATACTGGCTCCCATGTTTTTTGCAAAGATGCAGGGGTTCCCTCATTGTGACAGGGTTTCTTGCATGTATATATGTCGTTGATTTTAGTTGACAGTGTTTGTTGGTTGGGGATTGGTGGCAGCCATCGGTATAGCATCAAGAACCGCATCTATCCTGCCGTATTGCCCAAAAAGGGTGACAAAGTATTTGGAAAGGTATCTCCTCAGCACTTATCTCTTTGGCGTCTATTGTTGGTTCGGGTTCATGTGCGTGTTGCAGTGATAAGTTCGTTCAGGCTGCTGTCCTTTCTCATACACTCTTCCCCACAGATGCTCAGAGTATGTGTATATTTCTTTCTGAGTAGTCGGAGAGACTAACTCTTAACTGACTTGTTTTTCTCTCGTTTCTCTTGTTGTTCTATTTGGGGTTCTGTTCGAAATGTGTGAGAACATAAATTTGACTTGTAATTCGTTCTGTATGGCGGTCTCAGGTGCCATTTCCACCTGCTTTTCTCTCGGAGCTTGGGTGAATCTGGTGCAGGGTCGGTGTTATGTGTTCTACTGGTCTGGGACATGATGGTAAGAGAATTACTGATTTAGGATGTTTGCAACAGGTGTTGTTCGATTTGAGCGACCAGGAGTTACATATTCTAGATGAGTTTGAAGATGTTGAATACACCAAATCGATTGTATCGCCTCTCACACTGGTACCTTGACGAAACCTCGCAATATGCTCTGAAATATGCAAATGGCATGATTGAGCTGTGGCGTGTTCGAATTTGCTTGGTCTCACCTGCCGGTGCTTCTGTATGACTCTGATCCTCTGTTTTGATGTGTATTTGCATTTGATGCAATCTTTGTGAATACCGGTCAGAAATACGGCATGGCATCTAGAGCAATATGTAATTTCCGTGACATTGCAACAGAAAGCACATGATAGTACTCATGGAGAACCAGTGAGCAGTACAATCGGAGGCCAAGCTCAAGAAATGATAGAGTCCGGCTGCTCAGAACGAGTGAGCAATGGCCTCACCGTCACCAACGGCCAGACAGACGATGTGGCACTTGAGGACAACACTGTCGAAATCTCACCAGATCGTGTTGTTGGACTCGATCTTGCAACCGAAGTGACAGCGTATATGTACGTTTGGGTTAACGAGGGAGATCCAAATCTCGTGGGAAACTGGGATTATGAGGTATTCATCCCAACACAGTTCATGATAACTCTATAAGTCTTCTTTTCTTTGAAGGAAAGCTTTAGCCCAAGGGTGCAACATCAAGTAAAATACACTACTTTAGAATCTGCTTTCTTCCACGTGTATATAGAGATAGTCGTGGAACTGTGCATATGTTCTTGTGACGTCTGTGGATCGAGAGTTGCGGTATTAGCTTACAAGGCAGTGACATGCAGGTGTGGAGAGCGAATCATCTCAATACATTCCTGGCGAAATATACAGATTGCAGTTCCCATAGTGAGGATGCAGTGTGATGATTTTGAAGCCACAATCACGATGGCTGAATTGATAATTCTTTCTTGGTCTCCATCCTGCTTGGTTCTCCACGATTCAAGTGCACTGTATATAAATTGGGCAACATGATGGAAATGTGTAGGAATGGGTGAAGACGTATTTGGAGGACTACGTGAAGATGTGTGAGGAATTCGAAGCTGAACTGAGCAAAACTACTTGTGGACAGTGGTGAGTAAGCAACTCGCAGGTCTGTGTGACATCCCTCTGTTATTTAAGCTCGCTTGCAAGGTAAATAGGAAAATTTAGTTCCCAATTAAATTAGGCTAGACATTATTCTTAGGCATTGGGAAATTATACCATAAATATCCCTTCTCACTTGTAGATTATTGTCCGCGTTCAATGGACGCATTTTGAGCATATCTATTGTAATTAAAATCGACCATGTTGCTGGTTCATTTGTGCTCGGAAGTTTCCCAGAGTCTTGCCTATTTTGCATCAGTCAAAATTTAGCGTCAGGCCTAGTTCCTTAGGACATTTGAGCTTAGACTTTGACGTATTGAGCCAGTTGTCGAATCTTCACATGATCTATGCTACACTGTATGTGAGGGCAGAAGATATGTTCAGATGCTGTGTGTTGATTTCTTCCTCTATAGCTTGTTGATCTAGGCATCGTTGAGTGCGGGTCATATCTCTGACATTGCTGTGTTGAGCGCAATAACCCTTGAGAATTTTTCTGTAGAACAGATCAACTTCCTGAATGATATCCAATATAACACAATATCACTCAAATTTTTCTTGGGTTTTACTCATAGTTTCTGTGCATAAGAATCTTGGTATCCAATGTCATCTTTTTCGAGACTTTCTCCCAGACCTTAGGAAGTGGGACTCTGGATGGCAGTGTTGTATCAAAATCGAAATCATAATTAGAGCTGAAGCATTGAAGCTTCAGTAAGGCTACTGCCTTGCAGCTGCCACATGATTGAATGAGACTTTGAAAGAGGAAGCATTCAGGATGATACTTCAAAGGCTCCTTTGAGTATAAAACTACGAAATTCCGTCAGTTTGTTTATCAGAAGTAGGAGTTGTTCACCCTGGCTTTGAGAATGGAGAAACACTGTTGGTCCTAGAATCTATGTGGCAGCAAGTAATATTGAAGCAATTGGGATTGATGGGGTGGCTCCATTCAAGCATTCCAATGTCATTGTTATTCAACTATAACTCCTTTCCAGATACCTTTCTAACGATATGCCTATTTCTGAGTGTGCTCAAAAGGGATCTTTCAGAAATATCATGACACTTTTAAAATGATATATGCTATTCGGTGAGGGTGTTCTAGGGCCTTCATTCTTTTATTCAATTACTAACAAGAGATTTTGGATTGAGGCATCGAGCGCATAAAGCCATGAAGACATTGTCGTGGCCCTCTACCCTGCCGGCCAAAGACAGAATCGAGAAACGACGCTCCCAGAGAGCTGCATGTCTGCTCGACGGACGACGTCCACAAGGTTTGTCGAACCCACTACTTTCGTCCAGTCAACGGAGACGTCAACGAAACCCCGTCAGTTTTTTAGCCTTCGGGAAGCTCACCAGCCAACAGCACGCAGCCCATGATCGCATCACAGAATCAAAACATGCAACAACTCAAGTGACAAATTCAGAAATATGCGAATGCATAAATAAGCTATTAACAGAATTTTCCTACGTAAGAGCGCAATAGATTAATCATGAAAATGTCCAGCACTTTATTGATATACGGTAGGATTTATTTTATTTTATTTTATATTATTTGACACAAGAAAAGGGAAGCCCTTTACTGCAGAGAAAAAAAGAAGCACAAACATATACGGTAGGATATTCAGTTATCACAGCACCAGTCAGGCTTGCATCCAGCTATGATTCAACAGTGTATTGTGGCCTTCTGCAATTTATGAGCTCGTACAGTTGACAACTTCATTATTTTTGTGGCTGGCAAGTATTGTATCTAGCGCCACAGGCGCATGTAACGTACTATGTGGGTTCATGACTCAAATATAAAGATCGCTTTATCTGTGTGTGTGTGTGTGTGTGTATTCAGGCACTCAACACCTTCCTGCCTCCGCCGGCTGCTGCGCCTGTAGATTCGAGCAGCGAGCGACGGCGGCAGTTGTTCCACACCAGGTTCCCGTTGTAGTTGGCCACTTTCCTACTGATTTCGTAGTAGGTGTTGGAGGTTGCGCCACTTCTTCTCGTGCACACCGCTGTAATTCTGACAGTGGACCCAATCGAATAATAACCAGTCGATCTGCATGAGGCGAGGTAGTTGCTACCATCGACGAGATTTCCGTCCTCGTTGCTGATGTGGGGATTGGTGGCGACGCTCGCCGACACGTACTGCCCGGCGTTGTTTCTGCACTGCGCTCTGAAGATGCCATCGCCACCGATCGAGAAACTTCTGCATGACGCACCAAACCCCCCACACTGCAATCCCACCCCCATCACAATGCACCAACCGTTAGCATTACGCCTCAATCAGAGATTCTAAAACTTGTTAAACACTCTGTACTCTGGCGCCTAGCACGAGGCACGTTTCGTGCCTGACCCAGTGTTCTTACTTACACATGACGAGCTTACAAGTTGGCTCTGTAACTGTCATAAGTTAGTAGCAGTGAAGGTCACTATTGTTTTAGATTATGATTTTTCGAGGTTTCCAGCTCCACATCTACTCAATATCTGATCAGCTTATTCAATCCCGATAGGAGCAAACAAATAGATAAACCTTCTGATCAGTAATCGAAAGAATTGAAATATTCATCATACTATATATGTATATTGTGCAATTAATTTAAGAACGCCCCCTAGCTAAACATTTATGTTATGATTACCGGTAAGCACTTTGTAATAAACTCCAGTACTAGAATCAGATTATATATTGATCCGTCTATCAGATCAGTTGGTTATGGTGGTGGAAACTAGATCCAGCTGCAGTACACTATTATTCACAGCTAGCTTAAGTGAACTCATGAATCGTCGGTACCTGAGCTTGAGCTCCTCTGAGCAACGCCAGAACACAGAGAAGGCCAGTTACAGCTGCAAGCACTGCCGACGTCCGTTGCCCGTAAGCCATGATGGTCCGCCCTGGCGAGCAAGGTGTGAAGCTGATCTCTACTTCGGAGTATCTGGCGCACAGTGTAAGACTTCAGACTAGAAGTGCAAGGCCAGGGGGGTGATCGATGCACAATGTTGCAATGAATCAGATGCTCTTAGCTCGCAGATCCTCCCCCTTTTAAATACTCCAGTTCCGGACTCACTACTAGACAGTTCAAAGAGAAACCACACGAACAATAGTACGAGTATTCCACCCAGGGTGGGGCAAACGTGTTTCCAACATGGATCTTGTGTCATTAAACCACATTCGGAAGTAGAGAGCTGATCATTTTGGCTTAGTGAAGACATTAAGATGACAGCTAGTTTCAATAATTACGACTAAATGACAAAATGATTTCAGGTTGATAGTTGCTGAATGAATGTGAATAAGGTCATCTCCATTGTTGTTGTCAATGGAGGCGGCAATGGCAGATGTGTGGAGGGGCCCGACACAGTGGCCACTGGGGTCCCTTAATTCCAAACTGTCAACCCGTCCCTTCAAAAAATCCCTTTCATTGTAGTTTGGAGTCAACCTCTCCAAATCGTAAAAATGACTCTTCACTATAGCTGATACAAAAGCACTTGAAATTTGTCAAACATGGTAGGTCATTGGGAGAAAGAATGAGAAAAAGAAAGAACGAAAGGTACTAGGAAAGGAAGCCGGGGATTAGGAGAGCTCGGGGGGCCAATGCGTGGCAAAGGTAGAGAAGGGAGGACCTATGGCGTGGATAGTTTGTAGTGGGAGGATTTGTACCACTGCCACCCACGCCATTCGCACCTATACCTCCTGCCGTTGATGGTAGAGGGCAAAGATGCCATAAGTCGGTTAAATGACATATATTGTTTAATGTTCAAAATGGCACCACCATAACATGTTATATCATGTATCAAGGATAATATGCTATCATTAGTGGTCCAATTCTTGCTTGCCATAACTGCAACTTGTTCCAACTATATTCATCCAAAGTATCAAGTACCCAATCTTATCTTCCCTCGTACCTCCAACCTCCCACAAACACAATCCCAAATCAATTATCCCAAAAACCAAAAACACCTCTTCAATCCTGAACCCTTGTTAGAAAGTAGTTATCCTTCCAATCAAGCTCTAGCTGAAAGTGCTGACGAGAGCAAATTAGTTAATTTACAGAAATTACAAGGCATTAGAATTTATGAAGCAAAATTGATAGTTCTAGGATAATGAATTTGACCATGTATTTGTACCACGGCAGTAGTTACAAAGTCAAGCTCCATGTTTCGGACAATTAGCGGCAGGAAGTAGTTTCCAAATGCTAAAATGTAACTGCGTCATCATTCATGTGGACCCGCCAAGTGTCATGTCCCAATTTCACATTGAATAAGCAAATTCATACTTAAACAATCACGCAAGCATTATGTCAACCCGAATGCTCCATTTGAGATTGACCTCTCACCTGTTTGAAGTTCTTCCATCCTTGTCAGGGAATTTTAGTAGAAAATGAAAAAAAGGAATTCAGAGGGGAATTAGTTTTGAATGAGCGAACAATATGGTAGGAACTTTTGAGGTTATATTCCTTAGCTTATTGTTATTTACTCATGGTTAGTGAATCGTCAAAATTGTGCGAGAATCAACAATCAAATTTTAATTTCTCTCTCAATATTGGGTATTTGTGAACACTAGTAGAAACATAGTTCAAGCACATCAATAGACTACACCAAAAATGAAGAATGGTGTTTATCTCTTACAAGTAAATAGAGCTAATTAGAGGGTCGGACTATTTGGATTTCATTTGTAGAACACCTGGTTGGGTCATTTCATATTAACAAGTCATAATTCATTATGTTGGCAGCGTCCAATAAGAATAAAGTATATTCTTGGGGTCTGGGTGGGTGCAGTTCTCCCTCAAATACGCATGATAACTACATAACTTACTATCAAATTTTCATCACCTCATCCAGTCAACCTAATTGAATGCGATGTTGCTTTGATTGAGCCAGACATGCAGAACTTGTAGAGCTGAGGCCGCTTCACATCTTGGCCAGTTTGTAAGATGTAAGTTAGAAGTGGTAGATGATTTGAAGAGTAGTTCTTAGGAACTGATGGAGGTGGCAAAGTTGTATTAGAACTAGAGATTGTGTTACAGGTGGAATTTTCATGGGTTGGGGTTGGGACAGAAGTTGCAAACTTTGAATGTACATGTTACTGGAGGAATTGGCCTTGGAGGTGGCAAAGTTGTGTTTGAATTGGAAACTCCGTTCCTGGCAGGATTGAAGTTGGAAGAGCTAGTGGAATTTGTGGGAGGGTAAGTAGTTGTTTGAGAATTTTTCAATTGAATTTATTGAGTTGGTGGATTTTGTTGAGAGGTAGTTGAGTGAATACATGGCAGTGGCCATGGAGGTCGCATAGAGAAGAGGGGAATTGGGGACCCGGACAATAAATCTCCCCCTTGGCTTCCTAACAAGGCGGATCCTCCCACCTCCCCTCCTCTTATAACCCCTTTTAAGTAATTTTGATATTTTTAATGGAACCAGGGACCCTTAACCCTTTAACGCGCCGACGTCCAGAATCTGGACTCCGTATGAATTTCAGCAGCTCGTTTTCTGTCCTGCAGGATGTTTTTCATCCATTTCTTTTTTTTTCCAATTCTTGTGCTAGTTTTATACTATTTGCACGGTTTGGATTTTCAGAATAAGATAATGTGAATTTTTGAAAAATTACAAAAGTGATTTATATCAAGTTTCAATCTTAGTTCAAAAAGAGAGACCTTAAACATGATTTTTCATAATAAGTAGAATCAAATAATGGAAACTACACCATCTTGTAATGCATGTTATTCCAATCTCATTACAATATTTTTTAAAAATTTAGTGTTAATTTTGGATTTTTAATTGAATTACAAAAGAAAACCTTGCAAAATTATTTTAAAAATATTATTAATAAATATGATGAATCCAATCGTACGGATGTTATCTTCACATTGACATCTACAACTTTGTTTTGTACATCAAATCCATTTTCCATTGTCATCAACCATTTTATAACAAATCTTTAAAAACAGTGATGAATCGGGACGTTAAAGGGTTAAATAGTCACTGAAGGACCACTTAGTTAATTTTAGGCAATTTATTTACTTTTTAAATTTTTTAAGTTTTAATTTATTTTTTCATCAACAAAATATTTACAAGGGGCTTTTTGCCCTTCCAATGGGTGTCTTGGGTTGGATGCCCTTGTCATTAAGACGAGGTTGAGGTTTATTGCAAGGGAATTGCGGAGTGCAGTCTTTGGTTTCCTTGCAGATATAAGTTGATCACTTATGCAGATGTCATTCAATCATCATTTACTGTAAGCCGAATTGCTAAAACAAAACCTCTAAGTTATGTGTAGTCACTGAATGTATTCACAAAAATCGCCACTTAATATGAAGATTTTTTTGGATTCAGCATGGAACCAGTGAACCACATAGAATGAGCTCCTTTATTTGTAGACGAAGAATAGGTTTGATTGGTGTCCAATTACACTAAATAGTGATACAATTACACCATTTAGTATCACCCTAAATTAGTTCTGATTTTGGTGTTCATTTTAAGGTATGGTCGAGACACCCATAGCCGACCGGGTCCCCAAAACCGATCACTAGACTTCTCCAATTCCGACAAGTTTTCAGATTTAAAATCTTGGGAGATCTAGAAGAAAGTATGAAGCATGATTGGTAGAAAGGGAATCATATGGGAATATTTTGGTGGTAGTAGAGTGATCAAGTTTTGGTGTCATGGTGGTCGGTTTTAGGGAAACCTACATGTTGGTTGTGTGTAAAAGTAAAAATGTTCATTAGAAAATTTGTATCAATTCAAAAAAGGGGTATTTAAGTAATTATGGACAAAACGCTCAATTATGGACTACTTTGCATCATCAGTAGACGTCCAATTCATGTGTTATCCCTCAAATTTAAAGACAAAGATGTCAAATATTTATGAAAAAATGCATTCCGTTTACAAGGGATAAAATCATTTGAGTGAATTTATTATAATGTTGAATAGAGGACATCCCAGTCCCACTGTCATGGCCGAATCTCTCGGCGAGTGGCTGACTGAGAACCCTAAACCCTAGAAACCCTAAACCCTAGAAACCCTAAACCCTAGAAACCCTATCCTTAGAAATCTATCTGTTCTAATAAAAGGAAATACTTGCTCTGCAAAATGTGGATCTGTGAAGTGAAGCGGGTGAAGGGAAGATCGTCGGCGACCCGCTGAGTGGACACGACTGCCAGGCATCTCACATTGGGGTGTCCGTCTGTGAGGACTCCGGAGTCGTCGTTTAGAATGAACAGTATTCACGGTCACAACAAATGGAAGTCCTTTGTAGTCGGCTGGCCGCCGACTAGGAGAGCCAACCTCTTCCTCACTGAACCGACCTCTGGAATCTAAAATACATATAAAGATGATGAGGAAATAAGTCCTAGTCCTCGTGATAAAAATGATGAGTAAGCTAGTCCTAGTCGGCTATCAGCCGAGTAGGAGAGTAGGGGCTACTAGTCCTGATGATGAGTAAATAAGTCCTAGTCCTAATGATGCAAATGATGAGTAAGCTAGTCCTAGTCGGCTACCAGCCGAGTAGGAGAGTAGGGGCTACTAGTCCTAATGATGAGTAAATAATTATATCAGAGAGGAGGTGACCCCCTTCTAACCGAGTGTGAGTCAGACGCCATCTGAGAGTTGTCATCTGCAGATGATCGTCTTCAGAGACGAAGAGAACCCCAACCTCTGTATCCCCTAGGACTTCATCATCACATGCCTCGTCCGGTAAACATACTTGAATCATTGCTCTACCACGGACTGATAGATCATCATTAAGAAGTTCGACATACCGATTTTTCCAGAGGTGGCGGTCAGGATAAGAAGCATCTGGAGTGGAAGGAGTAACCGAGGTCCCGGAATCCGGACCCCAACAATGATCATCTGTTTCTACGTCGGATTCCCCTTGATTAGACACATCGTCGTCACTGCTGATATTCATTGGAGACCTAGTCCCCAGATCCTGCTCAGACGGAGCGGAGTTGCTTTCATCAATTTCTTCATCTTCGTTCCCCAAGTGAGGCTCCGTCGGCGGGCAGCCGACGGGACATGTGCCAGCCAACGCGCCGTTCACAAGTGGACAGACCTTGTATCCACTCCAAAGTACCAATCGCCCCACAGCACACCCGATCGTTAACACATCCGGTAACTCGCAGAAAGCAGGTGTTTCAGAGAATTCTGGATTGACGGACGACACTCTCACTATTAGAAAGAAGCTGTGAGGAATCAAGAACCCCTCCCACGTTCCTTTAGGAGAGCACTCCATAATGACTCCAGCGGCAACACAAAGCTTTGAGCCTCCGGATTCCTCGAGGAGCTCAACTTCCATCTGCTCTGCGAGGTCCAGGAATTCTTGAACGGGCTTGACATCGTCTTCAACATCCGTCGGCGGGCAGCCGACGGCCTTGATGTCATCGTCTTCCACCTCTCCGAAAGGCCTGAGGTTGGCCGCCTCCCACAATATCATTTGTCCTAAGCAGTTGCTCAAGGACTTCGCACCCTCATCCGGAAATGGTATATTCATTTCCATGCTGTCTGAAACCTCAATCACTTTTACCACCACCACTATAGGATCAAATTCTACAACACGTTGGATCACTGCCCTGCCTGCATAATAGAGCCCAGAATGAGTAAGGGCCACGACAACGCCCTTTTTAACCTTCCACCGCCCTGATCGGCCATTCCTTAGAAACGTCTGGATCGGCTCTACTTCCATTGGATAAGAGATGAAGACCTCGTCGGCGGACAGCCGACAGGGTCGACGGGAAGTGTCCCCGCCGACGGAGTAAAATGTATCCGCCGACAACGAAGACGACTCGGCGGGCAGCCGACGCGGATCCTACGACTCGGAGTGTGCACAGAAATAGCATCCGCCGACGATGACGGACACGTCCGCCGACAGAAATTGCAGGGGACCTGAGTTGAGAAGCAGTATGATGTCCCTAACCTGTCCAATCAGAGACTCCTCTCAACCGTCCAATTAGAAACGATAGACGAAGACAACAGAAACGGCAACAGAAGGTGCGGGACAGTTAAGCACATGCGGGAATAATAACGGTCCTCTCAAGAAACGTGTGCGTCAGGAGCACTCTCAGAGGGAATCGAAAGTGCAATGACAGAAATAGAATGAAGTATGCGCATCTGACGGGGGGTTAGTTATGAATTCCCAGGAGTACAAATTGGCGCCAGAATCGAATTCAATTTTGCGCGCCTTGGACAGATCAAGATCCCATCATGGCGGCGAGATGCCCCCGCCGTCACAGAACAATGTTGGTTCATTATTACGAATTTGAACGTGGCGATTGGAGCAGCTGTCATATCACATGCCCAGGCCATCATGACTGGGTGACGGATTGAAAAAAAGTCAAAAGACGTCCCATCATCATCCTACGTGGCGTGATGGGACGGATGTTAGGGATGACCATCCATGCATGGATGGTATGTACATAGCCATACGTCATGACCCATCGGGCGTGACGATTCAGTCTCGGGAGGTGGGGGTCTGCAGGGTATACACCCGCCACTCCCGACATTTCCTCCTCATTTCCAGCCTTCTCTTTCTCAGCTCTCTTTTGTCCTCTTCTCAGCGCTCCGCAGAGGTCGCGTCGGCTGCTAGGTTTTTCTGCGTCGGCTGCTAGGGTTGAGGGCGTCGGCTCCTTCACCTGCGCGCGTCGGCTGCTGTTCGTGGATCATCCGCCGACGGTGAAAGGCCATCCGCCGACGACATGGCAGCCTCCGAGAGTGGGTAAGTTGTCCAGTCGGCTGTCCGCCGACGCTCCCTTTCTTGAGTCCTTCAAGTTTTCAATTTCTCGCCTGGGTTTGTCCCTCCCGTCGGCTGTCCGCCGACGCCACCCCTTCTTTTGTCCTTCATGTTTCTGCTTTCTCGCATGAGTTTGTTCCTCCCGTCGGCTGTCCGCCAACGCCACCCCTGCTTTTGTCCTTCGTGTTTCTGTTTTCTCGCATGAGTTTGTCCCTCCCGTCGGCTGTCCGCCGACGCCGTGACCCCTTCTTTTGCCCTTCATGTTTTGTGTTCTGGCGCATGGGGTTGTTCCTCCGTCGGCTGACCGCCGACGCCACCCCTTTCTGAGTCCTTCATTTTTCTATTTTCTCACATGGGTTATTCCCCCCGTCGGCTGTCCGCCGATGGGGAGGGCGTGTCCATCCGCCCCGTCGGCTGTCCGCCAATGGAGTGAAAATCTGATGGTCTAATCTTGTGATTCTAATTTTGCAGGGCGAAGGTCGACTCCACCGCAAAACCGAATGGGTTACGGTGGCTCTGTGACAAGGTTGTTGATCCTAAAGTAGAAATACTCGCACGGGGCTTGAAACCGAGGGTGACATTCCTCGCTGATTCGAAGATAACGGAGTGGGGCATCACCTGGCGTGACACTCCCATGTCGCTGGGCTTCGTGACCAAAATAGGTCAGAAGCAAATGGCAGGTGGACCAAGATTTGAGATTATTGGTTCCAGGGAATGGGACGATGAGGACAACGTGTTCTTGGTGTTTGCATCGGTTCCTGTCGCGGAGGGCATACCAGTGGACTGCTTCGCGGTTGTAATTCCGGTTGAGAAGTGCATGGACGGCTTGTGCTCTAAAGAAGTACAGGATGCGGCTACTTGGGGCAGGGGCGAGAACATAGCTGATGAACAGATACTGGACGTGATTGATACGCTCGGGGACAAAGTGATGGAAGAGAGGACGAAGAACTTGGTTAAGCCTGCAGCAAAGAAAAGAGGCGGCCGCAAGTCTGCTGTAGAAGCGGGCACTGGTACAGTCACCCCCGAGACCGGAGAGACACAGACGACAGGGGAGTCATCGAGAAGGAAGAAGGGAAAGGCAGCGGCTGCTGAGGGCGAGGGTGGGAAGAAGAAAGGTGGGAAGAAGGAAGTGAAGAAGCAGACCGTGGCGGAAGCTCTCATGCTCGCAAACAATCTTACTTCCAAAACAAAGGACACCGACGTCCTTGCCATGTACCAGACGTTGGAGGAGGGACTTGGGCACTGCTTCCCCAACGGGCAACGTGCCCTTCCTTGTCAGATTCCATATAACAGGATACACATAGCTCCCGACGAATTCAAGTACAGAGCGATATTCAGGAAGAGGCAGGATCAGATAAGTCTTTTCTACAAAGGACTTGGAGCAATCCGGAAGAAGCCCGAGCTGTACTGCCTTCCTATGAGTGGTGACCCCAGAGTAAAGGATCCAGTGACGGGCGAGATTATTAAGCTTAAAGGCTTGGAAGGACTTCTTCGACCTTGGATGGCCCTAAATATCAAGTATTCACTTAGACAGGATGACGGCACAGATAAGCTGGTACCTTGGTATGAAGATGAGGGCATCCACTGGTACATAATTGGAGGCCAGCACACGTTTGAGGCTTGTCGAGAACTGGGAGAGAAGGAACCACTGGACTCTCCTATGCGGCAGTATTACCTTAACCACGATATCATTCCTGTATATTCTGATGACAAGGTTACCCTCATTAAGGTCTCTAACGCATTAAACATCGAGGTGAAGGATAAAGTCGCCGAAGTAAGTTTCAGGTCCCAGCTGGCGAAGATGCGCGCCAAATGGATCGAGCGGGGGAGGATCGACAAGAAAGATGACTACAGCGCATGGAAGGTAATTCACATCTTCCTCTTTTCCTGTTGTTTCCAAGTAGTTGAAAGTCGTCGGCGGACAGCCGACGCTCAAGTGGTTCTCCGTATTGCCGAAGTGGGATTTATTTATCAATGTCATTTTTTTCTTCCTTGCAGGAGTTTTGCAAGGAGTACCTCAGTCCGATTCTCGGAAAGTCCCCTACGTCCCAAACCTTCAAGTTGCCCTTAGTCTTCGTGTCTGACGAAACATACAACAAGTGGCAACTGGTGTTCGACGCCTGGGAGGAGGGGAGGATCATCGGGGAGGACGGTCTGAAACCAGAATTTCCCCCAAAGCCAGCCCGCCGGGACATAACATTCAACGACATGCAGTACGTGATCGGTCTTCGGGACCACGAATGCAAGAGGCTGGCCAAGGAAATTCTGGACCTTAAAGTGTACGTCAAGGTCACTTGGAAAGAGGTGGTTCAACGGGATGGAACATCAGTGGAGAATTGGTGTAAGCATGTGAAATTCGAGTATATTGTCCGGAACGAGCTCATGTGTATTTACAGGGGCTTTGCACTGAAGAAACCAGGGACTGGGAAGCATATTGAGTGGAGCATGGATGACTGGAATTCCCTTGAAGTCGAGAAGGGGTTCAATGATGCAATGGTTAGTAATATTCGGGCTGACTTGGAAGATAGTCCTGAGGGGAAGGAGTGGCTTAAGGGACGGAATCATCCGCTCACGCCGTCGCAAGGGCCAACACCCGAATTCTTCAAAGACATTGTGCAAAAGTACTGGAAGTCGGATGTGGACCAGTCTTCGCAGTCGTCTGTACAGTTCGATGTTCGGATTGCACAGGACCTGGGTGAAGTGTGCACAGCTCTTGACGTTCGCGGAGCATTCTCCTTCAACAAGGCGCAGTATGAGATGTTCGTGGTCTTTGGCTACGATCCAGCGGGAAAGGAGATGCCTAACATGCGACAACAACACATTATAACTGTCGCTGAGAGGATTCACCGTGAGGTGGAGGAGGAGGTCATTCTGGATGGGGAGGTAGATACAATTAAGGTGAATAAGCTTGTCACCCCCATCCTTGTGGCTACTCGATGCTGAGTGTAATCACACTCTTCAAGGCGTGTCAAGGCTGACGAGTAATTCGTGGACGGTTCATACTATGCACTACTTCCCTGATAGTTCCGCCGGGTTTCAAAGGAGTTCTCTCATTGACTCTAGACCCAAGGTTCATGTGTCCGTTATGTATCCAAGAACAACGCCCGGGGATGCATGGAATACCTTCTCGGACTTCACTGGTTTGAAACGTCCGCTTCCTCCCTATGTGGACGAAGGAGAAGATCATCTTGGGGAGGATTGGTCAAATGGTCACTGCCACGCTAGTTTCTCTTTCCTCCAATCTCTTCTGGAGAAAGCGATGCAGATTGAGGACGTTCGGGTGATCAATTGCTGGGGAGGGGGGAACGTCACGGCCCTCGCTCTGGTAAGTTACTGCAGTCTCTTCTGGTGCCTTCGCTGTTTGCTCACCGATCGTCGGCTGGCAGCCGACGCTGATTGAATCCTTCGTGTTTCTTGGGCAGAAGATGTCCTTAACCGTTTCGTCTTGTTCTGCTGCAGAAAAACCATTTGACTGTAATTGAGATCGTGCGTACCGAGGAAGAGAGATACGAAGCGCACTGTCGGGTTCGGAATATGACGTTCATTCCGGGCGTTTATAACGTGCCCGTCCAAGCTCCAGTTCAGACCACGCAGTCTGGGGCCGGGCCGTCTGTCCCCGCCTCTGCTAGAGGCAGGACTGGCACTCTCACGGCTGCCGACTTGGGTGTGAATGCGGAGGAGGCCCATTTGGTCGGGAAGGGTGGATGTATGGATTCGGGGAAGACTGCGGGGGTTCGCACACAGATTTTTCAGGACTCCGACGACGATGTCGACGAGGAGCCACCAGATGTACCCGACCCAGACGTTGAAGATGAAGCTGGAGATGGTGAGGAACAGCCAAGAAACGAGGACGACCAAGCTGAGGCTTTAATTGCAACTGGAGATGCAGAGGTAGAGGAGCGAGACAAGGAGGAATTAGACTATGAACCAGAACCCGACGAATTACCACTGGAAGAATCGAATCCTCGTTACGTGAACCCACCGATGTCGCAAGTTCTAGGGGAGCAAGGAACTGACTCCCTCAGCTTCGGTATTATTTCTCCTACATTTCAAGAGCAGGAGACTCCTCTCGCCGAGCCAGAACGTGATTTGGACCAGGCGGGGCGTCCAAAGAAGATGCAGGTTCCTCTAGCATCGAGGCCTGACGATGAAGTGGTTCTCCGTGTCCAGAAGACAACCCAGGAGCCTGCAGTGAGCATTGAAGGGCATGTTCCTCCTGCTGCCGTCGGCGGGCAGCCGACGGCAGACGAGCAAACCTCATCTAACCCCTCTGCCAAGACCAAGTTGACAGGGAAGTCAATCGCATTCGTCACTCAAGGTGTGAAGGGCGCAACTCGGATGATTGGCCCGGATGAGAACCCTCTGGTGAGGACACGATCAATGAAGAGAAGTAAGATCGATGGTACTGCGCAGGATTCCTCTCTTGTGGGTAACTTATCCCGTGATTCCTCAGGAGTTCAGGAAGGGGAGGAGTCCTCTGGGAAGGGCAAACGGAAGGCTGCTTCGAAGAAGACTTCCTCCAAGAAGGGCACATCTGGGGATCTGCTCATGAGTCCCAGGAATGTGGACGCTCCAGAGGACGTTCTGTCACCTCCGCGGGCATCCAAACGGGAGCCTAGGCCGAAGAAGCACAAAGGTGGAGGTCAGTGAATCAGGCGGTGGCCCAGTCCATCTTTTAAATGCCTGCATTGATAAATTAGTGTAGTGATCGGGCTCTAGGATTGTGTTAGATGCATGTACTGCCAAATATGAATAAATTTTCGGTAAATGCCAAGTTGTACGCTTTCCCTTTTTTCAAATAATGTTGCTTGCAAGTCGGCTGTCCGCCGACCGTCATCCTAACCGTCACGTTTGTCCTCTGCTTCGTTTTCTGTCACTCCAGAGTCCGCGGACAAGGAAGTCCATGGAAAACTTCACGAAGATAGACCCAGTGCAGTTCTGGAGCAGGGACCTCCACCTCTGAATCCACTTCATATAGCCCCGGAACAGGCTGGTACTCAGGTACACGATCCAGTGCTGAAGTACTTTCTTGTTCTGGATATTAACGGCCTGCTATTAGTCCAGACGAAGCAGGGTACTAGGTGGAATACTAAACTTAGACCGGGTTTAGAGAGGTTCCTAGAGTTCTGCCTGGACAATTTCGAGGTGGTCTTCTGGAGCTGCGTTCAGGAAAAGAGGTTTCAGATTCTGTGGAAAGCGTTGCAGCAGCGCTGTCCTCGTCTAGATGCCGAAGTGCGCTACAAGTTCGACCAGAGTTTCTGCGAGACTTGCGTACATAAGGCTAGTAGGGAGTTTTATTTGAAGAGACTCCAGACCCTCTTTGACCTCGATGACGGGCTGAAGGGGACGGCGGCGTCTTCAATTAACACTCTCTTGGTTGATGATTCCCCTTATAAGAATGTGGCAAACACTCCTTGGAACGCTGTGCACCCTACACCATATACCTTCGAGTCGAAGGAGTCGGAAAGTAAGAGGAATTATCTACTTGGAGAATTGATTCCTTGGCTTACCAGTTTGAAAGAATCCAAACTCCCCGTGCCCGAGTACTGCCAGAAACATTCCGAATTCGGTCAGCGTCGTCTGTTTCCGGGGGATGAAGCTTATAGTCTCTTCTCTCCACACATTGATTGCCCTAAACGAAAGAGAACATAGTAGATGTAGAAACTGTTTTAGAGAGCATGCACATGATCCAGTCGGCTGACAGCCGATGGGATCTTCATGTATTTAGACTTTTTCAGTAAATAAAGTTTTCCTCCTTTTAAATATATGAGAACGGAACTCAGTGTCGAGACTGTGTATTCTGTCGTGGGTGTCTTATTGTGTCTCCATTTGTACACTAGAGCAAGTATGAATTGTGAGCATGCGATTGATCACCGGAATTTTCTTGGAATTTGTCCTTCATTTTTCAGGAGTCACTGGAGGATGACGCTGAAATTAAAGTGCACCAGGGACCTTCCCTTCTTAGTATGCTCTTGGAGGAGTACCCAACATCTCCTGATGGTGATGCTCTCAGAGAAGAGTCTCCGGGAGCGGAAGCCGAGAATGAAAGTGATGGGGAGGACGAGTACGACTATCCAGTCGGCGGGCCGCCGACGCTGTCTGCTGCACATAGCTCTGGCCGGTGTGCGATGGCTTCCACCTCGTTCGTCGAGACCAACGTCGCGATCCCGCGCACCGGTTCCCCGCGCGATGATTCCGTCAGTGTCAGCACTGATATTATTGCGCGTAATATTGAGGTACCTCTCCAACGATACTACCTTGTCCTTGACATTAAGGGATTGCTCATCGCGGAGCACCACGGGTATATCGGTGATGACCTGAAGACAAAAATTCATATCCGGGCTAGACCAGGACTTCTTTCATTTCTAGAGTTCTGCACGGCGAATTTCGAGGTAGTCTTTTGGTCCACGGTTTCTGAAAAGAATCTCGATCGTCACTTCCAGAAGCTGTTAGCCATTCATCCTTTGCTCAGGAGCAATTACAGACGCCTTCCAGGATTCTGGTGTGATATCTCAACAAGGACTAATCCGCATGCGAAACGGGAGTACTTGTTGAAGCGTCTGGATAGACTTTTCTGCGACACTAGGCTACTGGCTCGATCAGGTGCCACTGTCCAGAATACCCTACTGGTAGACGACCGCCCTTATAGGAATGTACTTAATCATCCATTTAGCGCTGTCCATCCTAATTCTTTTTTCTGGGACTCTGCAGAGTGCAAAGAACCTCAACCCACCCCCAATCCCTATTTAACTAGGGTAGTTACACCATTCCTTGCAGGACTTAAGCAGTCTGGATTGGATGTCCAGGAGTATTGTAGGAGGAATTCTAGCGTGGGGAAGCCACGTCTTTTTCCAGAATCTCGCGAATACCAGAAGTATAGGGAGGTTATTCCTTCTCATGCATGCGGGTTTGACGTCCCGGGTGATCCTGGATCTTGGTTTGTGAATTTACCTTGTCCTCCGGAGGCCCCTGGTAGTTCCATCGTCGGCGGGCAGCCGACTGATTAGAGCCTACATCAGCGGCGCCACTAGTTTTAAAAATCACATATGATACTCTGCACTCTTTAGTTTAATACGCTAAGACTGTTCCCTTTCTGAACTTCCCTGCACCACACAATTGTTTCCAGTGCTGCAATTCGGTACTTCTTTTTGTAGATGCATGCATGACATTTCACTTGCTGCACATTTACCTTTGAGGTTTCTTCAATGCATCGACGACTTTGAATGTAGTCCATTTCTTTCATATACTTCGTCCTGTTCCTTGATTTCCTTCACTGATTGCATTTCATATTCTTCAGGGTTCCTCGTTTTTTTTCAAATGCCTTCACGGTACACCTCATCATGTCAAGAAATGTATTGTCCTATGCGTCAATGGCCTTCTCTGCTATGTGGATCCCAGGATAGAGGCTTTGCCATGGGATACGCATCGGAATGTAGTGAAGCGCCCAGGTTTGAAGAAGCTTTTCGACATGCTTTTCTTGCATTTCCATGTTGGTCTGTGGTCGAAGATGCCCTTGGGAGAACTGAAGCCTTTACTCACACATATTCTGCCGGCCGGTGTAATGGAGAGGTTGTCCTTCGTGTATAGCAGAAGTGACCTTATCGACCGGGAGAATTTCCCCTGGAGTTATAAGACGTTAGGTCAAGTTTGCTCCAAGGTACAGTCTAGAAACGTCTGCAAACTAGATCAGGTGCTATTTGTGGATGTTGACCCGAGGTCATTGAGGAGGACACCAAACTGTATGTGCTACATTCCTTGGCCTTTTCAGGGTCATCTAAACTTTCCGAACGATGACGGCGTTATACCTAACATTGCTACAGATATCCTTCCTCTGGTTTATCCCTTGCACAAGTTCGGATCTGTACCGGAGTATATGGCGCAGGCGTGTAGGCCGGGGCAAGTGCACTGGGCAATTGAAGCTGCGAGAAAGTTTGGACGTGCACGAGTGGACTGGACTGAAGTTTGCTGGGACTGAGTTAGGCGGACTTTTTCGCCTCCAATTTGCACTTCTTCCCTCCTCCTGACCAACAGAACACCTTCCATCGGCTGCCCGCCGACTTGGTCGACCCGTTTGTGCGGCCTTCAAATATATGATTTACTCATTGACCTTACGGCTATGCTTTCAAGGAAATAGTTTTCAGAGTAGGTTATAATGTGATAGGATTTACGTGAACTTGGTACATAGTGCTGGGTGTAGACTTAATGTTGTAGGACTTCAGGACTCAAAGTGCTACGGGACTAGTTAGTTTAGCGTGTTCTATTATCGGCGGGTCGCCGACTCTGTATTGTACATTTCATTACTTGAATCAACATGATATTCTTTAAAGTAATCATTGTAACTCTTATTCTGCATTATATGTCGCAATCTTCGGGTTCATATATCCATCACTGGCAAATTCCGCCCATGCACATCTCGATGTCTAGTTTTGCATTCCATATTCTGTGGTATTCATGTACAATGACACTGTTCATCTGTGGTCTCCATCCATCGGCGGTCCGCTGAGTTCGCATTGGTCATTTTTGAATTCTGGACTTTTTTTTGTCCAGAATTACCTAAATATCCCTTAAAAAATGCTTCAAAAATTTCCAAAAAATTGGCATTCTTCATGATTTCTATTTCCCCTTCCATGAAAAATAACCATTCAGAATTTCTCCCGAGGAATCATTGCGAACTCTCTTAAATGATTGGTTTTAGGTGTCTTGACCTTAATTGCCTATGATTTCTACCAGTGGAACAAAATGTAAATATCTGAATGTGACAAATAATGACAACACTCTCTCAAGTTAAATTCAGACTCATCCACCCTTTGCAAGGCTTTTGTTTCCTTCATTCATCTTGTAACTATGCCAATCCTGTTGACATACAAGATAAAATTTTGTAGGCAGCTTCAAAGTCAATAGTGAAAAGAGAAACAAAAAATAAGGTGAACAAGCCCATGACCATCTTAGTAAGGAATGCAACCTTCTGCAAGTATAGTGTGAAATATCAAATATTTTTAATTGAAAGAAAACAAGGTTTGAAAATCAATCCAATAAAAGGCATATTTTTTGATTAAGATTGATATATTTGTGAATTTTTAAACGGTGTTGGAGCAAAACCTCCATAAATGCGTCTAGACCAACACATTGTGCACCTAATCAACAATCACCTATTACTCCGTCCGTCTCACTAAAATAGCATGGTTTGGTAAAATAATCTGTCTCAAAAAAAAAAAGTGGTTTCTAAATTTGGCCACTTATTTTTAAATTTGTCCAAGTTGTTTCTAAATTTAGAACTGTCCTTCAATCAGCTATTATTAGCAAACCATGCTCTTTTAGTGAGACGGAGGGAGTACTATTTATTGTGTGCAAAATCAACTTGATTCCGTTCAAATACTAAAATCATATACCAAATTTGGTAATCATAGTAAAAAATGGTCTAAAATTAGATTATCCAAACACATCTGCAAATAATCCCACACTTATTCCACAACCCTCAAATTACCAAACAAACTTACCACTAAAATTCCATCGTCAATTCAGCTACTACAATGATGGCTCTTTTCTTCCCCCCTAAGAAATCGGCCATGATGAATGGATGAGAAAAAAGTCTAGATACGGTATTTACAGCCTCAAAGGCCTCAATATCCCCAAAAGTTTCCATGGACACCAAAATATACTACGAGCAGAAATGATGGCTATACATAAAACACTATGAATTATAAATATACAAGTTACAACACCCTAACCAACTTGCATATATATATTTATTGATTGTCTAAACATATTATACTTACTTAACACAAATAAAATATCCCACACTACCTAGTGACCACCCCGATCAAGTCACACTTGCCTCCATGGTAGAATTACTCCAAAAAAAGACACAACCAATTATACTACACAGAGTTAGAGCACACATTAATATTGATAGCAACGAAAAAATACATATACTAGCAAAAAGAGGGCCAGTTCCAGGGCCCAGAAATGCTAAACACACATACAAGCATGCCCATGCCACCCCGTACTCCAACCAAAAAGACGAATGGCCATCCATAATGGATGTTCCAGACAAAGGACCAGTTAGAATTCTAGATTAAAAAATCAAAAAATTTGATAGAAAAAATAATTTAGAAATCATGGCCATACAAACCTCCAATATTTGATAATGGACGGGAAATGTAGATATAGACAATGCACTTTCTAATGAATTTTGGAAAAACTCAGTTATCACACACAAACAAAAAAAATGCCTCATCAAATTTCGTACAGGAACTTACATGGGCAATGCTAGGAAACAAATGTCTTTCGGAAGACAAAGATTTTTTGTTTATTAGATGCCCCATTTGCAACTCATATGAACAAGATACATGGTTACATGTATCACTCACTTGCCAACAACAACATATACATTTACTTCCCGTGAAAAGACACAACAAATCAGTTTGGAAAATTAGAAAATTACTAATCTAATTGGAAAAATCTTGTTGTTTTATTCTCATGAATGATGGTACCTTCATTGATAAACGTGCACATAATACCGATCCTAATTGGCTACTTCCTTGTAGATGCGGAGGGCAAAAATACCATTGTAACTCAAAATTTAGACTAGACATTCTATGTGTGAAAGGTTTACCATACCAAAGCGACCCCCCGACAGAAATAGACCTCAATCTTACCATACATTTTATTGAATTCACATATTGTAACGACCCTAAAATTAACAAATACAGACCATTAATTGCTAATATTGTTGCTAAAGGATGGAAAGTTGACCCTCCTTATTGTCATCCAAAGAACGACCCTTTTCACTTAAGACAACCACAAGTATTATGTGTTACATTGGGAGAGATATGAGGGAATTACATGCAAGAGGTGTCATGCATAGAGATCTTAACCTCTAAAAGTCCTAACCCATGTCCAGTTTAGGCAATTTTGTAAAGATGCATTATAAAATGTAACTAGGGCTTCGCTACTCTTCGCATTACCAGTGACGATTGATATCTTATGATACATTTGTACATAATTGAAAAACAAAATTGCAAAAGTTCGATTCCAAAAGTAACATCAGAGCTACAACTAACATGGCAAGCCTCTTGCTCACTGCCTCTGCGACACCTTATCCCGAAAGTCGCAACACCTCCAATCCGTCGTTCTCATTATTAAGTGGCGAGGTGCATGGATGGAGCCAAACATAGCAAATTGCACGACGGAACAGTACAGTGTTGTGGATTCTGCAGATCAAAGTTGTTATGCCTGCGTCGGGGAGGTCTCACGGTTCTCAACAAAGGTTTCATCACTCATGCCTGGAGTCAAAGGCAGTTCTAACCTCCAGTTAAATTTATGACAAGAATGATTATGCGAATCCAGAATATTACTACAAGGTGGGATTAGTCCACTGTCCGCTAATGAAGTAAGAACTTGCAAATCGAAATGCAAACTAGGGAGACGGTTCACTGGACGACAGCTGCCTACCTCTGCCCATACGTATTGAAGCTTCTTCATTGTCGCAAGACTCCTGGGTATATTCTTAAGCTTGTTGCAATATCTGACGGTTAAAAGATCATATTCAAACATCAAGTTAGAACCTTCCAAATCCTGCTTGTACTGGATCCTAATATTTCTGACCATTTGAACAATGACAAATGGTCAGAAATATTAGGATGTGCCGTCGGATACTAACGTGATATCCCCGTTTTTACAACTGCTAATTTAAGCACAAATGCTTCTAAAGAGCAGCAGATGCAGTGAGTTCGTTTCACATGATTAGCATTAGGCATAATGAGAATCTATTCACTCACATCCAAAGGGTCTCCAGCGATTGAAGTTCCGCAATGGATTCAGGCAATACTTCAAGTCGGTTGTCAGCCAGAGAGAACTGCTTCAATGAGCACATTGCTCCCCATGATTCCGGAAGCACTTCAAGTTCATTCCCCTGAAATAACACTTGTCAATAATTTGAACTGCGGATGGACTTTTTTCAGAACTTAAGTAGAGTAGGTCCATGTTGATTTCCTAAAAGGTCTCAAAGAGCTACACTCCGCAGGTCACAAAGCTCAAATGGTTAGATAAAAGAAGGGCAAGATGGACATGACACAACGAGTGGTGCATTACACATCAGTCTTGGAACAAACAGAGGTGCTTCAGACAAATGATAAAGTAAGCATGCTCCGTCAAAAACTTCTGCTGGCAATATCAACAAACCTGAAGCCAAAGGTCTCGTAAGGATGCAAGCTTTGTCAAGCTCTCAGGAAGACAACGGAGGGCATTCCCATATGCTGCGAGAACAGTTAATGCCTTCAAGTTCCCAATGCCTGTACGATCAGAATTTGATTTCTAAGATTTCGACTTAGAAGATTCTGGCAACCTCAGCAGCACAAAAAATAAATAAATTACAGGTACTGGAAGTTGGGTGGTGCACGGCTTAAAACCTTCATTTCTCTTGAACACACAATTCCTTCAGTAGAGCAAAATGACTCTTCTAGCAAGTGGTGAAAAGAAGACTAGAAAATTAGAAAACCTACCAGATGGTAACTCGCATAATTTGTTACCCGCAACTGAGAGAACCTAATGCAGAAAAAATCAAGTGAGATCGCAAACCGATAAGTTTAGACTAAAATTAAAACACTCTCGTACGTCAAAAATCGCCAAGCAAATTTCCCAACTGATACAAATGCAGCCTCGTTAAGAGCATTGGTTATTATGGGCACAAAGACAAAGTTCCTAAAACGTACTTGGAGATTAGTGAGGCCGGATATAGACTCTGGAAGTTGAGCTAGCTTGTTGCCTGCAAGTGCAAGCATGCGCAGCTGTCGCAGGTCTCCTATCTGTTGTCATGCATCATCGATTTGAACACATTGTAAGGTCGGAAAGATAAGCTCCTTCAAAGTCCTACCGACGCTAACACTTTCTCAAAAAACATCTGTGTTAAATACCGGTTGACGACTACGGATGTTGCTTACTGATTCAGCGCCTGTATTAATTATGCAGATTTCTAGAAAGTAGAGCCACGGCTACAAACCTGGGGTGGCAAGGACTGAAGAACATTTCCATGAAGCCAAAGCCCCTCAAGTTGTTGTAAATTGCCGATTCCCTCTGGCAGCTCTTGCAACAAATTGCCTGCTAGACCCAACCTGCGCAGCTGCTCTCGATTACAGCGCAGGCAGATAATTCAAAGCAGTGTACAAGACGGATAGTGGAGGAATTTCATCTCCTATGTCGGCATGTGGCTAACGTAAAATGGGAGATGCCATGGATTAATTGCACACACTTTGTTATTATAACTGTAGGAGAAAATAGCAAGGACTTGCAAGAAGCGCAAGCGATCGACTGGCAGGGTCATGTGGCCTCTAAACATTTTGCATAAGAAGCTAAACCGTCATGCACCCTCTTGCCATGGTACCAATTCAGTGACTGCTGATATGGTCCGTGAAGGTGAATGTTTCGAACCAGAAAGCCAACTGAGAAGCGAAATAGTCGTAGATAGAGAGAGGAGAATCATACAGCTCGCAGGTTCTTGATGTCCTCTGGCAAAGAGGTAATTCTATTACCCGCGAGGGAGAGATCAACAAGATCCGATATTTCGAATACCCGTGGAGGCACCTCTTGAAGTCCTACAGAAATAGATAAACGATAATTTTTTTTCCATATATGAGCAATACTATTTGAGGTCACTATCCCAGTGACACTGACACTTAGATACTATATGACCTCTTTTCTCAACACAAAACTGTGGTTTTCAAGGGATCACATAATTGTGAATTCACACATTGGGAGTTTTTAAGAAATGAAAAATATAAAGTCAAGTGTCACAATGTAATGCTAAGGAAATGAGAACATACCACATTCACTGAGATCCAGTCGACCAGTGCTAACTGCTAAAGAGATACGAGCCTCTAAATCTGCATCCAGAACTGCAATGATCTCCAGGCCCACATTTACGCTTCACATCAGCAGCCACAGAATCATTTTCCTCATTTCAACAACCTCCAATACAGATGACTTAAACATTTTCGCTTGAGTAATGAATGCCTAATTTTACTGGATGTTCAGAGCTGTGCCTCTGTTCTAGAGAAAAATTAAAGATTTTAGGTCATGAAGATAAAGCACACTTGGAGAAGCAGAATTAAAATTGAATAGGGAAACACAGAAATTAACGCCTCAGAAAAGCCCAAATGATCCAAAATTCAGCCATGGCACATACCTTGCACTGAAGTCATAGACGCGTTTACAGTCAACGAACTCCCGAGTCGCTCCTTGCCTTCAAAAGCACGCCGCCATAGCTTCGACGGTAATGCAACCGCCCTCCCATGTAGGCAACTCGCGCGTGCATTGGCAAGGGAAGCACTCCGCCCTCGCCGGCTAGGAAAAAACTCATTGACAGAGCATCCGCCCAGAAGACTCACAGATTAAGGTAAAAGAGCTCCCATTTGGAAACAAACTCCTCCGGCTCCATTCCCAAGCTCGAGCACATGGCCGCACCTACCAAACACCAAAAAGCCCTCAAAAACCCCTCACTCCCGCATTCAAAGACGACTTCCAGCAGTAGCATGTATAACCCACAACAATTGCACACCAAACGACACTCCCTCGGTATATAACTCCCGCTCACTCTTCCATTAGAACGCAGATTCCGCAACGGTGCAAGTGAACCGCTACCGGGAACGTCGGAACGCCGGGAACGCGATTACTGGGAACCCAAGTATCGGGAACAATGTTGGAACTGTCGTGGGTGACGAAATGGAACTGTCGTGGGTGACGAAATGGAACTGTCGAGGGGGCCGAAATGGAACTGTCATGGGGGCCGAAATGGAACTGTCGTGGGTGACGAAATAATTGTCATGTTGACGAACGACCCTCCCAGCCATGCTAAACCAGATCCGACTTAGGTCGTCACTGGAATTAATATAAATATTTAGAACTTGATGTACAGATAAAAGTTATACATCTTAAATTTTAGATTCTATCTATACAGTTAGATCTATGACTGCTTTGATTAATCTTTTTTTATAAATTTTGAAACATAAAATTAGACTAAAATCTTCAAAATTTGGGATGAAACACTGCAACACAAAATGAAGCATAATTTCTTCAAAATTGTTTCTTTTTCAATTGGATAAAACATACAAAGAGCTAACTTCCCATAGAAAATTCAATAAAAAAATCACACCACAAAAAGTGCATGACGGATAAGAAAATGCGAATGGAATCTGTACATCATGCCAAAATGGCCTACTTAGGTAATTAGGGGTTAAAACTGCCAATATCCTAGTTTCTATGATAGGTGATCCATTGATTAATGAACCTTTTGCATGTAAAGTGGCGGATTATGAAAGTTCAATGATGGTTCAAGGAATAGGATTTTGGAGAGCCCTTGAAGTGTTGGAAGACTTACAAAAACAACCTAGAGATCGGGATGCAAGTATATGGACCAAGAAAGTGGATATATATAGCTATGCAATGACTTGTTATGAAATTTTGACAGATTTAGTTCCTTTCTATAAATGTACTATAAGTCGGAAGGAAGTGATTGATGGTGAAAGACCTCGTTTCCCAGATTATGTAGACCCTCACTACAAAAATTGGTGGAGAGATGTTGGCACAAAGATCCTTCAAAGAGGCAACTTTTGAAATTGTAGTATACAAGTTGGAAGTTTTTATGTATGCACAACATGCAAGCACAAATGTTTTTCAGAAGATGTGGCACAATGTGGACAGACTGTGCAAATGCTTTGGATCTGGCGGAGCAGATACTTATTGTTGTTGTACAATGATGAGAAATTGTGGCAATTGAAGCAGAGGGCATTCGTGAACCAGGGAAGCAGATTGTATTAGGGTATTGAGAAGTGTAGGTGGCAGGTCAGAGGCATGCCAAAACTATGGAGTTTCTATGATCTCGGCATTGTAGCACATGAATATCTCTTTCTAGGAGAGTTTGTCCTGGATTCGTAGGTCTGTTGCTCGAAGACGCTTTGCAGTTTTTGCGATGTCAGGCCCTCGAGCACTGTTTTATCGATCATCTCAATGCAACCCTTCTGCTTGGAATCATTATAAAGAATTGTAAGCATCTAAGATGGGGTCAGGTAGTCTTTTGGAATGCAGACCTTACGGAGTTTTAATTCCTTCAACCGTGCTTGTCTGATGCAACTTAAATGTGAAGCGGTATCCATGTTGCAATAACAACTTTTGATGTGTTGTCATGAGCTCGTCGATTAGCTGCTGATATCGGCTTCATTAAGGTTTCTCTCCTTCAGGCTCTTATAATATCTGGACAGACGTGAGCATCATTCATCGAATACTGAGCTTTATATAATGCATAAAAGTTGGCTTGGATGTGCAGATTCTTTAGAGACTTATGCTCAAGTGTTTGCTGCAAGGCAAAGTTGACTTGAACGCGCTCCTTCGATCGCATATTTCAGGGGGTTGCAGTTTCTGTCCCTTTTCGAGTCTCCAAATGAGAAAGACATGGTACTGGCCGAGATATGTTCCACGCTCTGCATCAAGAGCCAAACATCGTGTTGTGGGAATTGGGGTGATGTGTTCATGAACCAGGCCGATAGCATGTCTATATTGTGTAATCTGCAGCAGATATGATGGGAAGTAGCTGCCACGGATGCAGAGACTTCGAAGTGGACTGGTACTCTACAGGGTGAGCTTACACGTGAAAGAGAAGATCTGTTGTTTGGTATTGTGCTATTTTTCCTCGTCATGTTGGTTCTGCTAGCATGATATCTGGGCAACAGGAAATAGAGTTCATAAGAGGTGGCTTTGAGGGATCACCATTAAAATCAGGTAATTGAAGTTACTACACAAACTATCAATATGAAGGAAAATTCTCCAGCCTGGTGGACAATAAGTTATTTGATCTCAATACTTCTTGTCTTCGATGATCATGGTTCTGCCTGGATTACTATGGTTAGGATTTGTTCCTTCAAATCCAAAAAACGAGCTACAGGATTATGATATGATTTTGAATGACTAGGAATCAACTGCTGGTCGCATAAGTGGATACATATAGTTTAGTTTAGTGATGACTTGTTTTGAGGTATTGAGAGGTCGAGTACCTTTTCTTGAAGGCAGTTTTTCTTTCTAAGTTGTGTAGACCCAAGGCTATGCAAGTTGGTTGAGATGTTGGTACAAAGAACCTTTAAAGAGGTCTACTTTTGAAATGATTGTAAATTTGTATCTGAGTTGGAAGTCACAGAAAGAGAGTTATTGGAAGCTATGGAAAACGTGGGTTATTCCACCCACTCACAATGAGCAATCATGGGGGTATTTGAGATGCTGTGGTTCACAGCCCATATACTTTTCAAATGACCTGGTATGCAAAGTAATTCAGGGTAACTTGAGCTTTAGTTTGAAGTCTGAAAAGTTATTGTGATTCAGGAGATCATGTCATTTGAGCATTACAGTCCATGGATTCCTCTTTATTGAGCTCTTGTTTCATGTTTGCATATCTTGTTGATTTTGAAGGTAGACTTGACAGGTTTTCCTTCTACGTACTGTGTCAAGCCATGTGTGCTGCGCATGAACAAGATAATTTGTCCATAGATTTATAACCTAAGGTAAGTGAATATAATCTTTGAATACTCAAGCACATTGTTTTATTAGAAGCGCTTTGAATCGTTTAGGAATTTGCTTGTTGCAGGCAATTTGTGAAGCGGAGTCTACATTGCAAGAGCTTGGTCGTGCTATTGAGGTCATTTTTCCATACAAATCTAAGTGGCTAGCGAAATACAATAATTTCAAGATCTGCAGTGATCATGCATTACGATGCTTCAGCCAAAGCAACAGCGCTGATGGCCGAACTGATTATGCTTTCTTGATGTTCTTCCTAGGCTCCTAGCCTCTCCATGGTTCAAGTACATTGTAAATAAGTTCGGCACCACTGCGCTGCAACATTAAAAAGGAATGGGCAAACATCAGGAAAATTTTATACTTGGTTGATTTGACATAGGATCAAACATCAAAATGACAAAATAGGGATCTAACGTAGTTTGATGTCATTTTGGCATCTAAAAGGCATCAAAATAATATCAAAATAACTTGAGTCGAAATGGTATTAAAAAGACATCAAAAGGATATAAATCGAATTCAAAAGAACATAGATTAAAATGATGTTAGAATGATATGAAAAAGACATTGAAATGAAGTAAGTTAAAATGACATCAAAATATCATAAGATGAACTTTTTATATTGTTAAATAACCTCATTTTGATGTCATTTTGACTTATGTCATTTGCATATCATTATAAGTCGTGTTATTTTGATGTTGTTTTGTCATTTTAGTATCATTTTATCTAAGTTATGATACTTCCATGTGACTTTTCTTTATAACTTACGAAATTGTTAATTTGATATTAACCTCCAAGTGCCTAGGAAAGCCAAAACGGCTTTTTGCTATTTCGGTCACTCTAGATAGAGGGGTTAAAATTGATATTTTTGCCTAAGATTTTTACTGGATGCTCCTTGTACTACAAAGTGTATGTGGTAAAATTTGCAAAGCCAAATTCCAATTTTAAGACCTTCATCTAGAAATTTTAGGTTTCAAGTCCAAAACGGGCAGCTTAAAATTAGGCTTTTTTTAAAAAACATTTCTTGAAATATGTTCATAACCAAACCACCACTCAAATTCCAGAGAGACCCAAGTCAAAAAATATACCAATTTTACAAGGGCAGCTTCTAAAAATTACAAAGACAAGCTTCAATATTTTCAGTAATTTTTGAATTACTTCTTTCAAAATTCGTCAAAATTTGAGATTTTGGAATTTTTCAAAAATAATTTCGCTCAAAAATCAAAAACTTATAAAGGCACCTAACCACCGTTCAGATTTTTCTAAACCAAATATACGTGACGTCATGCATGTTTTACTATATCAACGTTTTCAGACGTACTTCTAGAAAACAATTTTTATGAGAGCCAAAAAAAGGAATGAGTCTCTCAAATTTTCCATGGAGGTACTCAACTTGATTACCTACATGGGAAAAAATATGGGCAAAATGTTTGGGTTAACAATCTTCAACTCCCCCTTTGCACCATTTTGACTATGTCATTCAGCCAATGCCCAGAAAAAGTTTTGCTGCAACCTTGAATATTATAATCTCAAAGATGGTAAACATCCAACGGCTGAAAATCTTATCAGTACTTCTAAAGAAGGTTTAGTACAAGATCTTACGCTGGATGTCTAAAAAAAGAAAATTTGTTTGGTTCAAATTGTCGTTTCTACAAGGTGGTCAAAAATCACTGTTTTGGAGGTTTTGAGACCCAAAACATGCTTGGGCACTTAGGGGTTAAAATCATCAAACTGATAATTGAGCCTTTTTGTCTTATTATGTCAAAATGACTATCTTTAAGTTTCCTATAAAAACACATTTGAAAATCTATATAAAGATGTGTGGAAATTGAATTTGAATTGTGCTAAAACATTTGTAGATAATTGCAAGTAATCAACTCACAGGTCTTTGTAACTTCCTTTTAAACTATTGGTATTAGTCACTTATCACTGGATATTGGCCACTAGGTAACGTCTCTACTCTCAACAGTGATGTAATTTTTATACCACTAACATAGGCTCAATGGTGGAACCAAGAGACACTTTATTCACGTTCGTTTTCCTCCAAAGACTATAATTCCTCTTTCTCTGGCATCCTTTTCACCAATGCCTCTACATATCTATCATAGGGTAATCTCCATTCAAAATAACACCAAACTCAGATCAATAACCTAAAAGTTGGATCCCCTGTGGTTTTTAACTCAAATTGCAGGTGCTGTAGCTTCAGTGCCAAGCCAGTGGAGCATTTCAAGTTGTAAAGGAAATCAAACACCTGTCTAATTGCATGAGTTATCAGCACCACTTACACTAAAACTGCCGTTGCAATTCTCCCACCACTTGCAATAAGTTAGTGTATGTCCAGAAAACAGCATAAACTAACGTGGCCATAGGGTACAGTGTTGTATTTCGATGGAATCAGAATCTGGAATCTGAATCTGATTTCATACTGGGTCCTTGTAGATATCTTTGGAAGTCCTCTTCAGAAGGGGTCCAACCAGATCCTCCATTTATGATGTGCAAGTCATCATATTCACAAGCTGCAGCTTGTCTCAAGCCTATATTCTCGTCAATGAAAATAAATGTTAGTGAATATTTTTCTACATAAAAAATTAAAATTAAAGAAAGTTTTGCAATGAAAACTAAACTTATTCCGCTTGTAGCCTTAGCCATTTTATTTTTATTGATTTTGGACATTTATGCCACGGAGATGAAATAGATATACGATGAAAGGGACATGATGGTGTAGAACTTGTGTTATTTAAAGATGATATACAGAATTAGACTTTCAATACTTGATTGGACTCTTTTTATGTTATGATTTTAGTGATTCATAAATTTTAATATATACATGATGAATAAGTCTTCAAGGGGAAGAAGAATATACTTGTGTAATCTTTGAGACATAAATTTATGGAAGTTCCAATTTGAAATACATTATACGTGGTGAAAAATAATACATCATAAAATTAAAAATTGAAGATCTCTAGATTAAATTGAATTATTCAACCCAAAAGAAAAATATTATTATTATAAGAATAAAAATTTTAAAAACATGTTGTAAATATAATTTAGAATAGAAGTATAATGAATTTTTTTAAATGGATAAATATAGAAATTTTAAAGTTTTACTTAAAATGATTATGACAACATTATGTTTCATAGTTAGATGCATTATCCATCAAATTAGATATGTCAAAAAGGTATGTGAGAAAACAATAAATTTATCACAATAACTAATTTGGAGGGATTACATGGTATATGGAAATATATTCTCAGATTCTAAATACATGCATATATTTTTAAAGACCTTCCAGAAGTCTAATCACTTAATTTACTATAAACCTTATTATGCCATATAGAATATTATTTTAAGAATTGAACACATTTCAACTAATAGAATAAAATCTAAAAAAGTAGTGTAAGTCCCCACTGTCAAGATAAGCCCAAGAATGATAACAACAATATTAGAAAATTTCCGAAGTTTTTGTTGCAAAGCGTTGAAGTTGTTAGAGTTTTTCCTAATAGAGGCCAAAACAAAGAGCCAACGGCTAATCACGGCACTATTCACCATGCCAACGATATTGCTTCTCCACCAACGAAGCACCAACACCAAACACCTTAGAAATCACGCCAAATTTTATACCTTCAATGCCATTTTGCACTAGGAGTAGATGTTGGCAAGGAGCAGCCCGAAAGAGGCCCTAGGAAGGGATTAGACATATGCATTAGCGTTGGTAGGAGGTTCACCGGTAGGACACTATTGTGGCCTTGGCGCAAGTGAGTGACCCCAATGCCAAAAATGGCACCAGATACATGTTGTTGGCAAGTAAAAACACTCAATGCCGATTGAAAAGCTCTTATATAGTAAAATAAAGTGTTTTGTCCTTGTTTACCTATAGTTGGTCGTCTAATAACCATTACATGTCTTCCAACTATATATTAACCCCTAAAGTTGAAAGGCCTCAAAACTGCCAAAAACCCTCAAAATTAGACTCTTTCAATACAAGATGTAAGTTTTCAAGTTTTGATGTATTTTGGAGGAAATAACCGTAGGATCTAGTACTTTACTTGTACATGTATATATACTCCAAATATCAAATTCAAACTCCTCACTGTTTGTGAGATCATATTGTTCTAAGTTGTAAAAAAAGTTTTTTCCCATGATGCAAAATGGACTTCAAGTGTTTAGTGAGCCAAAAAAAACCAATTTCTAAAGCAAACTAGATGTGAGGCTCTTCAGATTCTTGTTAAACTAGATGAATTAGGAATATGTCCATGGAATTTTTTCCCTCATACGACCTACAAAAGCTAAAGAAATGCTTGATTTTTCACATGGAGGTATGCTGAAATTCAAATGCAAAGGCCGGACTATTATTGCAAAAAAGGCATACGGAGAAATATTGGATTGGAAATCCGAGGAGTGAGATCATGCCTTCAAATTGTATTTACATGTAGAAAAAACAAAACTCGAAAAAAAGTATTATCTCAATTTTTGGTGGATTTTTGAAGTTTCTGTGATCTAATTAATTTTGGGCAAATTTCAGCATGCCCGAATAGTGTTTTCAAATTTTGACTGCAAATATCTCCTAAAGTATGAGGAATTTTGAAGCATGAATAATCTTCTTAGAAAATTATGAAACATGAAAATTTCCCATGTTGTGCCAAAGTTAGAGCCACATCTAGTAAAATTTAACTCATAGGGAGCCTGACCGGACCCTAAATCATACCAAAACTATTGAGTTGATGCTTTAAGGGTTAAAAACATTCATCAAAATCACCTATTACAAAACCCAAAACAACCGTTACTCACTATCCATATATACAAAACAACCAATCCATAACATTCCAAGCATCTAAAATACCTAGAAAAAAAATAATTGGTGGTTTAGAATATTGGTACAAGTGGAGATTAATACAACACACATTGGATTTAGAAAATTGTACACACTAATCTTTCATCTCAAAGTACATTTCACTCTCAAACTTTATAAAAAATCTAAAATTAATTTTAAAATAGTGCAAAAAATATACATTCTCCTGAAAAATATCTTTTCTTCAAATGAAAATATTTTCAAACATGGAAATTCCAATAATAGTTCAGATATTTTAAAAAGATGATTTAAGGAGAACCAGCCACAATAGCAATTGGAGCAGAATACCTTTGGGGAGTAGTAATGTGTCCAGGAATGTCTGGGCATGTCAGACCAGAAAGGGGCTGGCCATGAAATCACGGGTTTGTCCAGCGTGGCAGTTGGAAGCGGCATTGGGGGGTGACATGGACCCCTTATCGCCACGTCCGCTGGTTCGTTCCTGCCGGGTTTCCATCCTGCTTCGTCTCCAGCGAATCCACACTCTACTTTGACTCGGAACACCACGTTGTCATTCAAGATTAAACTCCGCAAAGTATGCAGGAGATTCACAATTAATCCCTTTTTCTTTTTTTCCCGGAAAGAAAAGTTGAACTCTGTCGATCTTCTTTCAAGATATACATTCTAAAAAATGATAAAATCTGCATGTCACATGAAATTGTAGGGAAAAGTAACTCCATTATATCAAAATCAAATTTGTTGTATACAAGTTTTATGTGAATGATTAATGTTTGAAACTAGCTTGAGTGAATTCACTACTTCGATCTCCATTCTTACTACTTATTACAAAATTTATTACATTGCTATCATATCAAAGTTTTTAGTCTCTCAAATGCAAAAGTGATTCGTCGTACTCCTAAAAATCCATACAATCCATTCCATTTCCTTAGAGACTTCTTTGAAAAACCTGAGAAAAACTAGAACTCCATTGAACAAAGTATAATTTGTAAGTGTTAAATCATCATACATATTAATTGTGAACAACCAACGTGAAGTTGCTTTTCTCAGCTTCTTCTTAGGACAAAAGTAACTTTCTACTATTGTCAAAAAATGTAATAGAGGGCTTCTCTTGTACATTAATGTTATGTTTTTTTTCTTATATATGATCATTTTTTCCTTGGAGCATGAGGAGTGTCTTGAGCAACAACCTCTCAACCATGCACATTTTCCGATGACCCTCAGCATGCAAAGATGCCCAAATCAATGCCCATTTTGTAGCAGATAACGTTCTGAACCCATGTGTCCAAATTATGCTCAACAGCTACCTGTGTTCATCTCTACACTTCCTCGAGAGCTCACACCATCTCTTTGATTTGTCACAGAGAACCAGAAATCAACTTCCTACTGGCCCAATAATCTCAACCTATTCCATTCAAGCCATGAATCAGTGATTCATCCCATTCCTATTGGTTCCATGACCATGGGAAGCCAAGGTTGATAAGCTTCAATGCTGCAAAATACATTAACACAAGCCTGCACTCAATTGCACTCATTCGTAAGCTTTGAGAACGAAATCAAATCTGTAAACCCTTTTACGAATTAAATCATGGAACAGATCACATTATCCTGGCAGTTGTTCTTTTCAATACCTTAATTCACTCATTATTCTTCAGTTTTGCAAAAAAGCCCCTCAACCCCTCAAAAACAACAAAATACTCGAATAACCGGATCTCAAAAACCTTGAAAAAAATTCCTCTCCTTGCAATGGAACTTAAAAAAATAAAAATAGAATTTAATACAAACATCAACCCCAAAAAAATCAAAATATAGATTTAAATTAAAAAATCTAGAAGATTGCACCGTGGATGAGGGAAGATATTGGCATGTGGAGTTTTGGGCGGGAGAGGGGGTAAGTCTGACACAGCAGACGTGGAAAGATGTTGAGAGGAGGTGGCCGAGGCAATCGGATGATGATAGTGCTACAGAAGCAGCCCATGCACACTCGGAGGGAGAGAGAGAGAGTGGATGAGGTCCGAGGGTGAGCAAGTATCCGGAATGATTCTGGTCATCCATCCATCCATGTGGGATCCCGGTCTGCTTCGTCCCAGACAGATTGACACAAATCCCACATCCCCTCTCGCCTTTCCCCCCTTTCGCCCTTTCCCCCTTTCCCCCTTTCCTTGGTCGCAGCCAGTGGGCGTCAGTGATTTAGTCCCCCACGTGAACGCCAGCCTCTATCCTTTGGATTGTAGAACTTTATCCGTCCTCGTCGATGACTGTCCACATCCGTCTCTGAATGATTCGTCCGTTATAAATATTATTTTTGGTTAGCATCTGTTTTCTTATGAAAAACTCATATTCCTCAAACCATATTTCTCAAACCATTCGTGGTTTGAGGAATATGATTCATGATTTCGGGATGAAACACTCATTTTGGAATAGTCAGGCTATTTCGACACACTTGAATGTGAGATGTTGCAAAATTATCTTTTTATACACATGAAATGAGAGCTTTAAAATAGCATATAAAAATATGCATGTAGTGTTAGTGATGAGAGTTTTTATGGTTATTAAGAAAATGTTACATGGAAGACTCACAATGATGAAGTTTTTTACATTTTTTAAAATTAAAATTAACAAAATGACATTCTCGCATCTATTTTATTAGATATATGTCAAGGGAAACTGCTATTTATGGAAAATATATGCAATATGACGATAATAACAAGGTTTATCATTCACTGCTATTTTCTACAACGTTTATTTTATTTTTTTCTATATCTTGTCATGTTAATAATTTGTAAACTTCCAAGTTCTAAATTTCAAATGGTTTGAGTTTCAAATTTTATTGTGCCATACAATGAACAGGGTGTACCGGCATTTAGTTACGACCTAGCCGGTTGAAATTGAGAATTGCCGAATTGATTTCAAAATCTTAGGAAAATATCCGATCATTTCAAGGGAAAATTGGAGAATAATCTCCATTTTCTAAAGGCTTAGCCGAATTTTTTTTCCAAAATCCGGTTGGTTTCTAAAAGTGTAGGATAATATCCGGTTAAGCCAAAAACTCCCAGACTGTGGTGCCATATCACTTACTTTAACTCTTCACGCCCTAAATGGATTGGTCAAAATGACTTGCATCACTATTTTTGATTAATTTTAGTCATGATAATGAAAAAAGAATTTTTTTATTTTTTTATTAATGAATATGGTATCTTCATATTGACTTGTTTCAAAAGTTGATAAATACGGTCATATTATAATTGTATGGAGAAGAAGATCCCACATTATAGTAATTTTATAGAATTTCCTGTTTTAAGAAACTAGCGGTGTTGTAAATATCATGTTTCACATGCCTCATTTTTTCATGATGCAACTTGTGATACTAACCAATTATATAAACTTTAAGTATTAAAGATAAAAATTATGATTTTGATATAATTTCAAGAATGAAATAGAATGAGATTATTTGACAATAAATAGGTATATTTTTTCAACTTTTGACCTTTGAGATAGTTTCTAATTATCACATTTCACATGAAAAATAAAAATAAAAAATAAAAAATAAAAACTTCATTAAAGATGAGAAAATCATATATTTTAATACGTCTGAGTTAAGTCAAATACCTTTAGTCAAACAACTGAAGAGGTTAATTCCTTGTACATTCAAAAGCCAAGTTTAAAAAAGTATTCCTACTCATTAGAGTTATTTGTAAAGTCAAGAAAAGTTTCAAGAAGATATCCCTCTTTTTATTTATTATACTACTATTTGTTCACTCTAAATAATTAGTAGATATGAAAAAGTTTGGTGGTCTTGTAATTATAATATTTATTATGTATAGAAGAGCTTGGTGGTCTCTAAACACAAGTTAGAAATTTTTTAGCGACCTTTTAGAAACAAAAAATAGAGGTCATATTGTACCAAGAATCATAGTCGCCATTTTCCTCCTTGAACAGATAATACTAAATTTAGAACTATTAAGGGCTGATTTAAATTATTTAAATTGGAGAAGAGAGGGTATCTTTTTTCAAAACAAGGGTTACCTTTACAAATAACTCTATTGTTGCTACATATATATATATATATATATATATATATATATATATATATATATTTTGAGTCAAATGGTTGAAATCCATTGCAAAGAAAAGAAGTACACCGTCAAATGTTGCCACTTATTTCACCTTCTCTCATGAAGCATTTTCTTGTAACTTTTACAAACCAACGGAAACGTTTACTTTCAAGGATTTTCTTTCCTGCGGCATGGCCCTCAACAAAGCCAGGAAAAACGACGCCATTCCTCTCATCAAACAGTCACCAGAAGCACGTCCAGCCAAGCTCCACGAGCGTCTCAGCGATGGCCTCATTTCTGAAAAGCTGGGTGACAACACAATCTCAAAAGCAAGACGAAACAAAATGATTCATGAATCAGAATCTGGCACGACCCACACTAATTGCCAAATTGCCTATTACAATTCACATCACATCCTGCACCATTGGTCCAATCTACCAAGCCAGATAATATTCTCCTGGAAACGTGGTTCGACTCAATTATCACCAACATCCGCATCGGAAAACCTGCCTCGGGTCAAGGATTGGAGCATGGCACCGACTACAGGCGCTATCGCCAGCCTCGCTTTTGCGCTAGCTTTAAAACTTTACTGCAGTGCGGGACTGCAGCGACTGGAAGTTCGGACGCCACTCAGCGGCATGAGCATGGTCGAGGTGCCGCGCGCAGCCGCTTGTGCTAGCAACGGGTCGCCGCGTCGACCGTTCCAGCGGACCCATGCCTCCTGGGAATATACGCCCCCGCAGCTTCGTTCGCGAGTCTCCAGGCATATGCCCCCGGCATTATCCAGGAAAGCCTTCCGCCCTTGGCCAAGGCTGGACGAGCTTTGACGACTCGGAGAAGTCGAATAAGGTTTTTTTCGAATGGCACAAAAATGGATCATATCCATGACGGAGATTCCTGTGTGCTACGCAAAAAGGATTCGATCAGGTACCACGAAGGTTTCTTATCGTCTTTTGAGCTGCACTGAGTAATATCGAGAAATCCTGTAATTTTTGCGGGGAGGCACATGCTTCAGCATTGTGCCATACTCACGAGGACCGAGATCTCATTGGAGCACTTCTTGAACATACCGAAAACGGGATCTCAGTGAAGCATTTCCTGAATATTCGTGAATGGATAAACCTTTGCTTCACGACATCAAGCATATTCCTGGAATGCTCAGCGAACGACCCACTGACGGCAGCAAAGTTTACAAAAATGATTTCTGAGGGGCATAATTCTAGAGAATATTTTTCACTGATATAGAACGTATGGAATTACTTTAAATTGGATAATGCCATATTCATTATATTGGCCAATCTTGATTATAATGGCCGCTCCAATAGTATGATTTCTATTTCAACTTTTTTATTTGATTAGTGTGGCGGCCCATATAAACAAGATTGGCCAACTTTATGAACATGGTGTTGGATATTCTTTCCTTTATAAATGGAAATTGTCCATGTGTTTCAACAAAATAAAATAAAATACGGCGTTGGATGTGATGTAGAAAAGAGATGTTAGTCCCCACATGTGCATTAGACTAACCCAATTTCAAAAATACATTTGTAGAAAAAACCCACTATATTCTTCATCAACCATTACATTTAAAGAAAAATAGTGAAATAGAGCTTTTACTTGTGTGAAAAAGAGACATTATTTATTTCTATATATTGTTTTTTTGCATTTATGTATGATAAATAATCACATTTTCAAAAATAATGATCCTCTCACTGGTTGATTCAAGGATTATGGCTTGGGCATTATGGTCAAACTGACTCCCAACAAGTGGACAGTGCGAGACAAGAGTGTTCACCAACAGAGAATAAACAGGTAGTTACAAAGTTACCCAGACGACGTAAACCCACGTTAATATCGAGAAGTCCCGAAGACCCATGTCACTCCTCTTATCAGATAGCATATACCTACTACAGTACTCCTGACTGCACAGTGCATCATGATTCAAAGCAACACTTATCACTTCCGAACGACCAAACAGTGTACAGTGACGTACCAGGAACTTATCACACCCCGCTGGAAAGCCACCATCTCTTCCTCATACCCTTTACAATCAAACCCAAGGCACTCAATCCGTTGCACCCATATCGAAAAAACGAATAATACGGTAATAAGCGAGACAAACAGCCATCGTAAAAGTTAATGAAACGCTACAGTAATTGCCTTCAAAAGCCTGGTTCAAATGCCCCTAAACCAGTGCATTCAGTGGGAAGTTGGGAACCCATACGTTATTAAATCATTCCCATAAAAGTTGAAAGCCCACACGAACAGTGAAGAACTGGTCTTGGACGTTCAGCATGCAACCTCGAGCTCTAATTTTACACCATCGGATCATGGGGCTCCATTGACCGGAATGTGAAGACACTAGAATAATGGCGACATCAACTGCCGGAGACACCCTGGAACTCGAACACTTGAGCCTCGTGACGAACCCTGCCAGTGTCCACTAGGCTCCAGGACACAGCGCTGGATCCCCGTCGACGCCTATCCAAGCCGCCTACTCGCCACTGTATCCACAGCGCATTCTAGCGGGCCCGAAAGAGATATTCCCTGAAGTTACCCTCGGCCCGCAACATTCCACCGCTTCCCAGAAAATCTCACCAACCCAAACCAGTCACGTACCCAAAACCATCCTATTCTACCATTTTCGTAGATTCTAACTCCTGTCGGAATTGCATATAGTGACGGTGTTTAGGTGTAGTAAACGCGCTGTGTGATCAATCGACGTGCCGAGAATCGTCACAGAACATAGAACCGAGGTTATGTAGGGAAAAGGGAGATTTGGTTTTACGAAATCTAGAGAGGAGGTAGATAGTAATTATTGAGCGGAGAGCGTCGCTTTGTGAGTGTGAGCATCGTTTATATGACATGGTTGCCTCACTCGTAGCCGTTGTGTTGTTTTTTTTCCTCTCGCAGCGATTCCTCGGGGGATTGATCCAAACGAAGCGGATTGCGAATTCGTATCTCCGTCTTCTCCTCTTTCGTTTGCGCTACTTGAGAGATTTTTTGGTTCGGGATTCCAATCAGGAGTGAGCCGCAAGTTTGTGAGGGCTTTAAGGTGTGGCGTCAGTTGCAATGAGGAAGAGAGGTTGAGCGTTTTTTTTTTGGAGGGGTTTGGAGGAGTTTAGGAGGAGGTGAGGTTTGAGAAGAAGCGGTTGAGGAGTGTTTTGTTGCGGGATTGGAGCTCAGTTGACTAATTGGAAGTGGTGTCGGGCGGAAGGAAGTGGTGTGGAGATGCGTGGAGTGTTTTCCTGGATTCTTGTGACACCCGGTGTTAGTGTTGCGTCGTTTGTGTGGATTAAAGGTCTGAGAGACTTGCCTGTGTTTGGTGGCGGGATGAAGCGTTGAGAGTGACGTTAGGGTGGTGGAACACCATAGCTAGGTGTTGGCTTCTTCGAATTGATTTATAATACTTTCTGCGTAGACCGTTGCTTCGCGTGGTGTTCTAGGCCGGAGGTGCAGAATGAGGAGAAATTGAGGTTGGGAAGAAATCCAGGATAGTTGCGCGAAGATTTGCATTGCATCTCTGGTGAAGAAACAGAATGCCGGGAGTCATGAGTCTTAGGCCAGTGGCCGCAGCTACGAAAACAAGCCGACGCTCTTCACGACTTTCAGAGAAGATTACAGAGGAGAGAGAGCGAGTGTCGAATCCTCCGACTAACGTGAAGGCCTCCAAAGGTCATCCTATCACTTGTATCATGCCTTCGCTTCGGCCAGCCGCTGTTTCGAACTCTCGGGTTTGCAGGGCGAAGCAGGTCACGGACCCATGGCCCGAGAATGTGAAAGCGAGGCTCGTTGGAGGTGGCAGGGTCGTGGAGAAGGTGAATTACAGTTCCAGTGGAAGCGAGCACGAGCCGAGTTCCAACTGCTTGGCTGCAATGGTGCACGAGTACATGGAGAAAGAGGAGTCGGGGAAGTGCGGCAGAGCTAGGTGCAACTGCGAGTCTGGCTCTTGCAATTGCGTTAGTTCTGGCCTCGAAGACGATGATTCCAAGTCCAGTCTCGGAGGCGAGCTTTCTGAAGTTCTGCAGGGCTTGGCTCCTTGTGTCGACGCACATGAAACAGCTCTTCTTGCTGAAGTGTTCAAAGCCATGGACGGTTATGCGAATGTTGACGGACAGGATGCGACACAGGAGCGCGGTGGCCATGGGCGCAGGCGGCGGAGTGTGATGAAGCACCTCCAAATCAGTGGCTATAACGCCGCTCTGTGCAAGTCGCGGTGGGATCATGCGGGCAGCTTCCCGGGAGGTGACTACGAGTACATCGACGTCGTGTTCGCGCGCTTGGATGGACCTGAGGCGAGGCTCATCGTCGACATTGACTTCCAAGGTCAGTTTGAGATTGCGAGGCCTACCTCTCAGTATAAGCATGTGTATCAAGCCCTCCCTGCTGTGTACGTCGGAACATCCGATCGGCTGCTGCAGATCGTCAACGTGATGTCCGAAGCTGTCAAGCGCTCTCTGAAGAAGAAAGGCATGTTTCTTCCGCCTTGGAGAAAGCCCGAGTACGTCAAAGCCAAGTGGTTTTCTTCCTACAAGAGGACCACAAACGGGTCGCCCCAGAGCAAGGACTCCGTAGACTCGGATATCATGTCGAACATGTCCATGGTGGCTATGAGAAACACAGAGTGGGACAAGAAGTTCACAAACGAGATGGAGCGTGAGTTTGAGAAAGCTGGATCGAGACAAGTGACGAGGGATGAGGTGAAGAACGAGGATGCAGAGCCTGAGGGTGTTGTGCGCGGTGCTAACAGGTTGAAGCATCTATGGGCCGACGTCAAGAGTGATGTTCCAAGGGAGATTCACGAACTGGACAACATGGATTGGCAGCCACCTGCGCTTCTGCCGAGAGCATCCACTCGACGAAGCACGTCGACGGGCCTCACATTGGTCTTGAGAGAGGCGGGTCTCATCGGCTCCAGCCGGCAAAGCAATAACTTGGTTGCAGCGATGTAATCTCTGTGTTAGTGCGGGAGGGTTTAGCACATTCTGCATCCTCTGGTAGAACTGTAAAATAGGTACCGTATCATATAGAAATCATGATTTGTGCATATTGAGGATGCCGAACAGCAATAAGTCTGTACTTCTGAAACGCCAAGTTTTCTTCCTCCGTGAAGGTTTGGAAGTCCATTTTGACACTAAGTCAACCATGCCAGTGCAAACCCTAGCCAAGGGATGCGAGCTCAAGGCACGGACTGAAACGTAGGAGCTTAGTTCAAAAGGTTATGGAGTCTTCGATGGAGGAGATCCTTTTTTGCACGAGAAACGATTTGTGACGTGAGTTAGTTTAGTAACCCGGGCCACATAGTATAGGGCCCTGAGATTTTTAGATGGAGTTTACACTAGTGCGTTCCATTTGCGGAGTGTGTTTGCGGATTGGTTTTATGAAAATACTCAAGACGAGTAATATCATGTCTTTCATTTACAAGCAAAAGACTTGTTTCTGAATATTCATTCCAGTGGCGCCTTGATCTCCGAGTCCTGTCCTGACCATTTGGAACAATTTGCTACTAAGCCCAGAACCTTCAAGGTTCACATGCGCACCTGAGACACGGTTGCTTCTCAGTTTGGTTCTTTCATTTGTGTAATTTTGAGTTTTAGGCTTCCTGCTCATGCGATTGATTGAGGAGCGGCCGTGTGAGAAGTCCTAATCCACCTTGATCTCTCTGATTCCTCCAAGAGACAAAAATGAGATAATATCATTGATAGCATTGGGAATGGTTCGTCAAGCCATGACTTTGATGTGATCTGTTGTTGTGAAGATTTGTGGAGATGATATTCAGAGCAGTGATTTTATCCTTCCTGTTTTGGCTTCGGCTCGTGCAATTGTGAGTATTGATTGTGAGGACTCAGAGTCCTGCTAACGAGTGGCAGAATGCGGTGTTTTGGCAGATTCAATCATTCCTACGCATCGGTCACTGTATGCTTAGATTAGCATCCAGTTGCAGAAGCTCACAGACAACATCATCTTTTCGACAGGAATCTATTAATCAACCTTGAAATGGGTTATGTTAGCAAGCTTCTCACAGTTTAGGGTATTTTTTTCAACAGTGCAGGTTCAAACCCTATCAAAACCAAAATCAATCACAAGTCGAAGTTAATCGACGCGTCAGATTTGACTTACTGCTCGGTTTTTCAAGGATCTTTCATGTTTCACTTGCTCAACTGGGTCCACATGTGCCCTCATGATGCTTCCTTGTGTTTTGAGGTTAAGTCCCGCGTAAGTGACCAGCAATGGTGAACATGATTGCATAAGGTGAGACTTAATTCTCATTGATGTCAAATAAATGTAAAATCACGTCATTCCCTTACCAGAAGACGTTGAGAGTGGCTCTTGATGAGCATCTACAAAACAATTCTGCTTGGCATATAGACACAACTTCTCTGCATTTGATAGCCTCTTCAACTTGCGGCAATGTCGCAGGAGCTGGAGCGGAGTCACTCACATGAATTGAATTTATAAAAACGATACTCCATTGCTAGGATATCCTTGATTGGCAAACCATATTAAAGACTGTATTATCCTCATTACACTAATGCGATGTTCAATTGTCATAGCTTGTAAATCGAAAGTTGTGAAGTTTGGAGGTGGGTAAGATCATCGGATTGGAGAGAAGGGCTGAGCGAGAGCCCAGGGAGCTTTGCTCGAGTGTAGATTTATGGAGATACCAACGAAACATAGGTGCTATCTTCTGAAAGGATGATTCCAAGCCTCCATTTGGCTGCTAATCAGATACCAAATTGATAGGAACAGAAACTCCCAACGACAAAGTTGTGCTAGAAAACATTACGGTACTGGAGCTTGCCACTAGTTTCTAGATACTCTATCACTCATGCGATTGCAAACCGTTCCCCTCATCTAGTTGTCATTCTATGATATTCTAACATGACAATGTACAGTACACACAGAACACAACGCATTACATCAATCATTAGGTCTCAACCAAATGTGTTAGTCTTTTAATCCCATTTATTGTAACCCTTCTGTATAACTCTGCACTTTGAACCCCTGCTCTCTGAAAATCATAATCCTTCCGGGCCTCTATTCTCAATGCTCTGAACGAAGCAATCTATCAAGCGGTGATGAATCAACCAGGTGGGGCATCATCAGTAGAAGGTACTGCTGTCCATTCATTCACAAAAGACTCCACCCTGGTACTCCGGACTGCTTCTAATATCAACTTGAACTCATACTACAAGCTGGCTGGACCATTCCAAGGCTTCATTACATAATAAAATCATATTACAATTCCGTTACTTGCTTTTAAAATTAAGAGGAACAAGTCGAAAACTACGGTGATCCAGGCAGTACACATTATGGAAAAGCAGGAAGTATATAGGAGCTCAAAATAACTTACCGTGCAGAAGTCTAGAGTCCTCTTTACTATGAAGAGTTCGTGCAGCAACATCATTCACATCTCAAAGCCAGCTGCTTCCCATCCAATCTGCTCCTGATTGCACAACATACACATGCCATCACCTGTTTCATGACCGCATAGCCCATTTCCCACTACAGGACGGTTGCCACTTTAATCCGGACGCAGTGTCTGGAAGATATCCCCAATAGCCTTGACAGCTTTCTCATCTTGAGACTTCATTTAGCAGTAGTCATAAGGTCTAAGAAACTGCGATCAGTGAAGTATTAGAACAGAGTAGGGTATTTGGTCTGGATGTTGTGTGTGTACGTCAGCACGCTGAAAACACACTAGTTAGAGCACAAGTCTTTAATGAACCTGCACATCCAGGCCAATTCACATATACTACATAAGCCTCACCTTTCGATGAATGATGCTCACAGCAGTCCAGACAATGTAAGAGCTGTAAGAAAAGAAAAGTCAATGGAGTGGACATCAGCAGCTAATCAACGAGCTTCATGTCGAGCAATCAGAAGTTGTTCATAAGGCAACATGGATTCCGCTTTGACTGATGTGTTGGATATAATTCCAAGCACATTCAAGGAAATTAAATTCAGTACTTGCATTGTCAGAGACTGTCTGTACTGACCTCAGATGGTTACAAATCCCTTGTCCTGCGATTCCAAGCAGAAGGGGTGCATCGAGGTGCCTGATACCACAATTCTCCACCGCTCGACGTCACAAAAACCAAGTCATGTCCGTCCAAAGGCAGCGACGTCTCTCAGACCATCGAAAATCCAAATCCACGAATAATCACTCCTAAAAAGAACAATTCATAACCTGCAGCTATGCCCCCGATATCAAGAATACTATACTATTACCATCCCTCTGACCTATACTTCATATTACTCTAATCTAAATTGCTTCCACGGACAGCCTCTGCTTCAATCACCTCAACTTCTCATCACTGTACTGTACAACAACAAGAGGTGTTTGTTCAGCCAGACTCAGAGGGTTTAAACAGGCTATTCACTTTGTGCCGCAAGTGCCGCAACCTACAAAAAAGATATTGACTTGCATGTCGTGCATATTCTAAAACCCCCAGCTCATATCTCATAGCTTTCAACTCACATACTATCTCTTCAAAAGTTGGCCTTTCTAAAGGATCTTTGTGCCAACATCTCTCCACCAATCTTTGTAGCCGAGGGTCTACATAATCGGGAAAGAGAGGCCTTTCACCATCAATCACTCTCTTCCAATGGCTTTTGGTGCATCCATCGAAAGGAACTAGACCAGTCAAAACTTCGTAACACGTCATTGCATAGCTATATATGTCCACTTTCTCTGTCCATATACTTGCATCCCGGTCACTAGGTGGCTTTTGTAAGTCCTCCAACACTTCAGGAGCTCTCCAAAATCCAGTGCCTTGAACCATCATTGAACTTTCATAATCCGCCACTTGGCAAAATATGGTTACTCCCATCAATGGATCATCTGTCTCCCTCACGAGGATATTGGCAGCTTTAAGATCTCTATGCAAGACTCCTCTTGCATGTAAATTCTCCTTACCAATTCCAATAGTACCCATAATATTTATGGTTGTCACAAGTAAAAAATGAGGTTGTTGGGATTTCTTAGCATTCAATCTATAATTTATAAGACTTCGCAAATCACCCCAACATCTTTGCATCAGAAAAGCAAACTTTCCATTATCCAATATTGTACCCCAATATATTGAAGTACAATTTCCAATAGCTTCACCAAAAACAACACCACCCATTTGAAAGGTTCTATGTTTTGAAAAATTGACCAATTTAGAAGGGGTCTTGGTAGCTTGGGGCCATTCACGTTGGAGGTCTGCCAATGAGAAGCCTTCCATTTTGAATACCTTCGCCACCATTTCCATATTCGCCACCATTTCCACATTGGGCACGGTTTTCATCATCGCCGCCATTTCCTCATTGGAAACCTTCGCCAGCATATCCCAGTTGTTATTAAATACCTTCTTCGCCACCATTTTCACATTGGAAACCTTCGCCAGCATATCGTCGAACTTCAACCTGGCTTCGTAGATGGTGGCTTGGCCTCCCTCCGCAATCACTCGCCCCAACTGCAACTCGCCACCTTCACGGAAGTCCACGAAGACACTAGGATGGCTTCGCTTCAACTCCTCCCAAATGGCGGCATCAGAGTCGCCATGACATGAAAGCGCTACACCATCCTGGCAGCCATCTTTCAATTCTGACCACCCTTGCACCCGCGACACTTCGATCGCAGCAGTTATCTCCTCCTCGCTCATGCTTTCAGTTGCAAACTTCAACCCAGGCTGTTGTGAAGAAGACGCCATTGACGCTGATGCTGCGACACTAGAATGAAACTTCCGGTAGATTGATCCACTCTCACCCTGAACTTCACTGCTCTTGTCAATAACTCGACTGCACAGAGCCACCCCTGTTCAATTCTCTCGAGGCCTATCAAAGATGGCGTCGTCCGTCAAGTCCCCGTGATTTCTCTTCTCAAGCTCGTTCATAGAATAGTCACAGCTAGCCAAGGGGGCGACTGAAATCCTTGGGGCGCGTGTTCAACGATAAGCAGCCCCTGCCAAGCGACACTCCGAAACGGACACACAGCTCGTAGAATGGGATCCTTCAGCTGGTACCCCTACAGATAGATATCAAACAAGATATGAATTAGACTAGACTCTGAACCCAAACGGCTTAACTAGTTCTCACACAGCCCAGAACCGTTCTTCCTTGTCTCCACATAAAATTATTGAAAACACTTCACTCAACTCCGAACCCACAATTTCACACTCATAGAATCCATCACTGAACATCGAAAGCGACACAGAAACGTCGACGATAACCTTCGCACAAAAACCAGAGTTCAAGTGGACGCGCGAATACCAAAACCTAAGTGCATACCGACATATCTACAGTGCGCCTGATCAATAGTAACATCGTTAAAAAACCAGTTGCCATGCTATGATCCCGACCTCCGACGGAACCTAGAACTGAAGACCCGACCGAAGCCGTTTATAAATCAAACTCAGATTGCACTGGATCGACTAAGACCCCCGTATTTTCAAGCTAAAGTTTCTCAAAAGGGTACTCACCAACAAACTGGAGAAGTAGAGATCCAAACCCCACCAGATAGAGATGTAAGTAAGTACTGCTACTTCGATCGACAAAGGACGAGTACATTCAGAGCTCTAAATCGCAAGCCAGACACCACTACAGCACTCCCCGCTCGTAATGTGTCGGACTAACTAGCCAGCAAGAGAGCAAATAGCTGCGAGGGTTGTTGAATTATACCATTTCAGAGCGCTATTCCAGACCGAGGGTTGTTACACTGTTACGTCGTCTGCAGTAACCTCATCCTCGAAGAACTGTCGGACGGAAAGCTACGTTGACATCACTTGAATGCACAAGAACATCATCAGTTCTTCGGCTGCAGCTTCTACACGGATTCACCTTCTTTAGACTGACTGTGGGCAGCTGCACCGGTCTAATGATTCCGAGCCCTTGCACACCATTGTGAAACACGGTGCTGTTATCGGTTTGTGACTGCTCTTGGAGGTTTCATGTTGTTTCATAATCAGTTATATTTTGTATTCACGCACTGATGGTTTGCAAGGCAGGCATCACCAGAAGCAGTGGTCATGAGCAGCTGTGTTTTTCCTGGACATCGACCGTCTTCACTGGAAGAACCAGCAGGGATACAACCTGGAGAGGCTTTTCCTGAGATGATACTGAAGAATTGTCTGTAGTAGTACTCATTAAGTGTCCTGAGGACTTTGCACTAATGCTTATTGGTTTCACCGTGAAAAGTGGAGATGCATTAGGATGAAGATTGCTTCCACAAACTATTCAATTTTCTTACGGCGAAAGCAAGAAAGCCAGTTCACAGAGGCAACCATGTCTTGACACAACAAAACAATGTAGTTAAGAGCACCCAAAGAGAACATAACTGAATGAGCTTTTGATTAGATTACATAGTTGTGCAGGAGACTACGTCGCCGTGAAGGCTTTGAAAATCAAGTTCAAAAACATGTAGTGCAATTCGTATCTACACCAATGTCTGATTATGTCGGTGGCATGAAAGAAGACTTGGCCAACTGTTTCACATTCCACACCAGAATATGAATACTTAGACCAGCCAAAATATGTTATACACACAACACCATGGTACAGCATTTGCTCTACAAATCATGCTAAAAGCTGAACAAATTATGCTAAAAGAGCACAAGGTGGTCTGTGATAAACGCATCAACACTTCAAATTGTCCCGAATATCATATTAAACGGAATATCATACGAATCACATTGGTCACTCCACGTTCTAGAACCAGCATTCATAAGATTAGAACCACACCACATTCCTACTTCAAAGGAGACTTGCATAAACTTTCCGGCCATAACTGTCATGTGCCCAACGTACTAAAGTACAAGCGGAGAAATTAGAGATCATGACAAAGAGTGGTAAATGCGTCAGCACGTAGCTTTCTTTTATAAAATGATCCTCTCTTGCCATGCAGCAATGAACACTCCAGAGGCAGTTTAAGGTTACATATGAATGGGTAAAACTCAATCCTAGTATATTGTCTATGTACTATACACGTGGAATAACTCTACGGGCTCTGCTGCTGAAAAAGAATCGACCTGCCTACACAGCTTCACCCTCCCAGAAGCCCAGATGTGTCATCCCTCATCCATCATGGCCCCATCTACAATTGCTGAGATGTTCCTACTCAACTAGTCGTACGATACAGTGAAGTCCAAATTCACGGCGATATCAGCAATTATTTCAGATAGGCTGGACTGCAACAAGGTGCAAGCGGGTTGCCAGACCCTATAATCCAGGCAGGCACTGATAACGAGCCTACAGCGGTAGCCCTTGAAGCCCTGATAAGCCATAAATCACTTCCTGAGCTGGCTGCATGAAGCATCACAAGGGTCTTTCCCCCCTAGGATTCTATTCGTTGATGTTGCACTGCTGCAAATAAGGGTGGTTGTATTTCACATACTTGGACCAGTAAGGCCTGAATTGAGCCATTCCAATCTCCAACCATGGCTTCATGTTCCCGTTCCAGTGAATAACAGATGCCGTCTCAATTTCTGACTCCTCGATCGCTGGGTTGTACCCCAAACCCAGAACGTGCCACGACTTCTCAAGAGGTTGCGTTAATTTGTAGAACGTGATCAGTCCCGGTGGTAATGTTCCGAGCTTCCATAGAGTTCTATCCTCATTCTGCAGGTCCATCAAGAGCAGTGTTCAAGCACCGTGGCAAATAAATAACCAAAATCTAAAGTGACTGAACTTCTTCAACCTAACAAGTTGACGAAACAAGTAAAATATAACCAAGTGAACGAGCTTACCAGGCTTTGCCACCTATGATAGATGCCAGTAATGTCCTGCTTCTTCCACTGCTTCAAGTCAAACACATTCATTCCATACGCCCATCCGCACGCGTTGGGATCAAAGTTTTCTGCGATCAGAGGATTCGAGAAATTCAAGTACTTGTCAAACCGGTGAAAGCTGGCTCCGCAAGTTTCTACAGCACCGTTGACGTTACCGTTCAGATTGATTTCCCACAGTGGAGTCAGATCCTTTTGAACGACAATGTCATCGTCCAGAAACACAATCTTGTCCAGCTTCGGAAACACCTCCGGTAGATAAAAGCGCAGATGATTCAGCATAGACAAGTACTTGGGATTCCTGTATTTCAGATTTGACGTCCCTGCTGCTAGAGGATTCGTCTGATCAGCCTTGAAATAATAATCCTTCATTGAAGCGGACTCCAGCTGCTTCAATACGGGGCAGTACGACGAGTTCAACCATTTGAAGTCGTCCACATTTTGCACTTCAATAGCAGCAGCACCAGGAGGGTTTGCCAAGAACCACATCTTCATAGCACCAAAATTCAGCTTGTCCGTCACAATGTGGAAAACGTGTTTCGACGAATCCTGTAAGATATAGAATTGGCTTATGTAAGAAGATTGGATTATACATAAACTATACAGTGATTGCTTGACAACTCAGTAACATTAGGAATTGACACATGCGATCTCGAGCATCAGTTCTGTCAGAAGACCACGGGCATCATACCTTGGCATTGTGAACAGTTGAGTTCACCACCACTGCTGCCGCCAGAATGTTGTCAGAAAATAGCGCGTAATGATATAGACTAGGATCCTCCAGCCTTCCCTCATTTTCAAATCTCTGTTCCGCAGATGACAGCATGTAGTACTCAACAGTCAGACGCATAGAGAAGCAATGAAGCCCTTTGGGTACAGTTTTGGCAGCCAACTGACTCAGAAACGTGCTTTGCTTCTTCAGCATTCGGGCATTATCCTCCGTTGATTGTAGCATGGCTCGCAGCTTCTTCACCATTATACTATTATCATAGTGCTTCTCACGAGCCTCTGCCAAAAGCTCGCTCATGATTTTCATCTTGTCTTCGGCCCTGTAGCATTCAAGTAAGATCATCAATAACACCGCTTCACTCGTAGAAATGTCACAGCCCTGTATCGTCCCTTGTGCTCCAAGATTACTCTGTCACTGTCCAAGTGAATCCGCAAAAGGATTCGATAGGAAATGCGGTTCAAAAAGGAAAGTAAAGGTTTGAGAATGTACCCTGCTGGTAATTCAGCATCCACATTAGCATCGCCCACAATGCTGGTGTGCTCTTTAATCTGCAGCTTCAAGTCACGGACTAGATCATAATGCGCTTGACCCTGAGCGATATTGGCATACGCTCGCGCCATGATCAATTGATCCCGCATCAGCCGGACTAGCGCATCTGAGTTGTCAGAATCGGAATCTCTCTTCCATGAACTTACACTGTTAGCCACTTCCGTGGCACGTGTTTCAGACTTAGTAGCGCCATCATCCTTGCCTTCAACAACCTGCTTGATAGCACCGTCATCTGGAGTCACAACGGCAGTAGAGGCATGTCATTTAACTGCGGAAACTAGGTAACATGAAGCGAAGAGAAAAGATAATCCAGAAAAAAAGAAAACGCTCCTGGTAATCTAGTCATCAATGCAGACATTGTGGAATATAATTACGATATCCCGTGCTATAGGTGGTTCTCATTTGCTACTTCTGGTACATTCAAAAGCATCTGTAAAAAGAAATAAACGAATCAAAGAATCAATCGGTATGATTCTCTCGTCGTTACCTACCTATCTTATCATCGCCTGATTCCTCATTACCAAGCTTGTTCTGATTTCTATCTTCAGAGACTGCCTTTGAATCCTGAAATAGACGAACAGATACATACTAGGGTTAGTAGTCGCCATTGAAATACTCATCCATAATAATACAGAACACATTAAATTTCAGAATGCAACTTCTTATCTATGACATAAATATGAAGCCATTGCATAATCCGCTGCACAAAACAATCATTCATGCGGTCAGTCCCAAAAGGGCTACATTACTTTTAACGTTTGCGAAATCAATATGATCTTCACTATACTGATTTTTCAAAAACGCATGTCGGGGACACTACATTCGCGCTCTTGTGCACAACATCAAAACTCCTGAAAGTACCTGATATGACTTCGATTTCCTTGTAACAAACCTGCCCTCTTCTTGCACCCAGGACGAGGACACGTCTTTGTGGGCAACGATGTTCAGATTCAAAGGTCCAGAGTCTCCAGAATTAGAATTAACCATGTCCAATACCTGGAAGAAGAAAATGATAAACAATTGTCAACTTTGGATTCGATTGTGCCGCTTCACATTTTCAATCCTATGTGAGGATCATCACCAACGGCATTGCACCAAATCCAAAAGATTGAGGAATCCTTACTGATCCTCTGAACATTATCATTAACTCTGTCATAAACCCGCTTACTACAGTACATGAGATGATTTAAATATTCGTAGGGCAAGAACATGGCCCACCGAAATGCCTTACAGGCTATTTTGAATTTTTCAATTAGAAAACACACTTTACCTCTTTGGGAAACAAAGCCTCTATGCCTTCCATAGCATTGCGCCTTCGTGCATCCTCTATCCTTGTCTGCAGAAAAATACACAAAAAAGATGCCTCAGACAAAAGATATGCAAACTGTCTGAAACACCAGCTCATACTAAAAAATTGCAAAGCCGACTCCAGGAGGGTCATAGTAACAGGTGACGTACCGAGACAGATGAGTGTTCACTGCTTACACCTGCACGCACAAAAAATGAACAAGTAAAAGAGTGCCAACAGTGTCAATACCTCACAGTCAAGAACGATGAAGAACACCCGCCGGGTGTCTTAATTGATGCAATGCTGTTACCATGACAACTAAGCCCACCAGAGTCTGACTACTCCGGCTCATTATCACATATATTCGAGGAGGGGTTTTCTTGATTCCGTTGAGGTATTTGATTAATAGCGATTCTTCCAAATATTAGCCGTTTACAGTTTGAGAAAGTAGATCTTCTAGTTACAAAAACCGACCTTAATAAAAAATTAAAAACCCATGTGCTCTTCTCATGTTATCTGCTTCCTGCTTCAACTTCTCAGGAAGTTTAAACCCAAACGCAGTCTCTCAGTTATCCTTCAACATGCCCATACCCGGATCTGGTCAAATATTTTCGCTGAACTGATGTGACATCTTAACTACTAATTCAAGTTAACGAACACGGTCCTTCTCTCGAGGACGCAGCCGAAATAAAAGAGATCATAACTAACAGAGGTTGATGTAGCTGAGAGGTAACCCACTTCGTACTCCTTCACTTTCAACATAACAAGCATTTAAGGATCTAGCCAGCCACCATGGCCGAAACAATACCTGTGGAGAGGAAGCTCGTCCGGGTTGCCAAGATCAAGAGAGGGGCGAGTACAGATATCAACAGCAGGCCAATAACGGAGACGCGATACCCGCCATTCCTGGCACTGTTCCGCACGGGCAGATTCGGGGTCTTTTTGAACGCCATGAAGAGTAACTACCCAGCAACTTAAAACTCAGTCCCTCGGGTGCACATCAGCTCCACCTTCCTTGAACCCTGTTAACGCTCCGTGCATCACCTGAACCTCACGCTCACTACTACCATGCTACCAGTAATCTGCTGTTCATCACCATGTGACACAGTGCACCGCCCAATGCAATGCAAGAAAACACGCTTCCGAAACCCCTCTAGAATCTGCACACCATTCCACCTGCCAGCTCCGAAAGTACCCAAACGCTCCCGTTGAGTAACAAAACAAAGACCCCAGTTCCATTCCTCCGTCGTAAACCCATGTCGCTTCAAGTCGCTTCAAAACCCCAACTCAATGTCCCCCAGATCCAACACATTCACCTGCAGACAACCACACGAACCAAACCATGAGCTAGCGGTTCGTACAAACCACCAGTCTACAATTCAACTCCATTACCCAAGTAGATTCAAACGAATGCAGACCAGAAAAACGACGATCACATCACAACCATTGAGAAACTACAGAGTATGCGCTAAAAGATAACCACTATGCTCAATACGACATGAAGACTCCCAAGAAAAGACAGCAAACCACATCTAGGTCACGCACCCCGTTCAGATCTAGTACAACCAGGCCTAACGAATAAAAGAGTGCAGTCCAGGTAAGAATGAACACAGTAGCGGTTCAAACCCGAAGCTCCCAAATCTCCCAAATCTCCTAAATCTCTCACAGCTTCCTAACTCACTCAGAAGAAACAATGCAGAATGCAACCCTTTCCGAAACCCACTCAAAACATGGCAATATGAACCACCGAGTCACCGAACAATCTCCCGAAAATCACGTCACATACACTCGAAGTACAAGAAACACGAACTCTACAACAGCAGAGACAACCGTGCATTTCTAGAAACCACATTCTCACAAAACTCAGCAACCCATGTGCACTGACACCACAATGCTGACAAAACACACGTATCCACATCATCGAACAATCACCGAAACACCGACTACATAAACCATTATCCCACATAAAACCATATCCCACATAAACCCAGATGACCCTAACGACCAGGTCGAAACACCATAGCTTCACATGGAACCCAAATGGTGACATCCACATGCAAACGTAACCTCCAACGAAGGGACCGCAACCAGTGAAGCCTGCAATGAGACGAACTTTGAACTGGAACCTGGAGGAAAGTAAAGGAAGTGAGGCTCCAGGAGCTCACGGTGAGCGCACCATCAAGCTCAAGCTGAAGCTCATCATCAAGGAGACTATCAAGCACACACACCATGACTCGCTCACATGCAATGAGCTACTCTAAGTTACCTCAGCTAGGAAGCTCTCATTCCCATTCTCATGTGATATCACCTGACACCGTAGGCGAGCGTGCGAATGCAGGTGCTACTAGATCGAGCTAGGTACTGCCTCCCGAGGGTGCACATCGCTAGCAGTGAAGGGCAGCGGACATGGCGATGGCGATGGCGATGATGGTGAGGTCGACACGGACGCTGCGACAGTCTGTTGTCTCGCAACAATACCCGCCTAGTTATCCCCACGTGTATCACACCGGTATCACACAAGTATTCTCTCGTGTATGAGATGAGTATGGGGGGAGTATTACATGGATATAAACTTGTGTGACCTTAATATCATGGGAGTGTCGCCCAGGTAGCAGTTAGGGAATGGATGTGAGTTGATTGAGGCTCTGACACTTAGTGATCTCGTCCGTTTCGTTCCTTATCCGCCTAAGTATCGGAGCGGGTATGATACTAGTATGAGCTAAATATTTATCCGGGTGTCCCGTAGGTATCAACTCAGTGTCGCCAGGGTGTTTCCCAGGGGTCACCTAGGGATAGCCTGAGTATCGACTGAGTATTACCTGAGTATCAGGAGGGGGCAGTTGTGGGAGTGGGATTGGAATGGGGGGGCGGAGTTTGGGGATGGGCTTGACCATGTTTGGAGGCTGCATTATTGGGGTATATCTACTCAGATGATGGATTTTGGGTTGCTTTGTCACTGTGATTTGGGTGGCGCGGTAAAGGGGGGAGCTGAGGTGGAGGGGTTTTGCCGGGATGTGTGGGAAGTGGGTGTTGTTCTGGGATGTTGATTTAAGGTGGGATTGAATCTTAGGGTGGAACATCCTCTGGTCCCGTGGATCTACATCCTTCGTAGATGTAGTGGGGCACGTTGTGGTGATGGAGCCGACACCCTGGCCCAGGTTAAAAAGTAAAAGGAACTGTTTGGCCATGTGGTAGGATTGCATTGGTTGAGGTGGATTGTAAATAATAGTGGCACTCACATATGATTTCATGCTTGGAAAGAATTGAGAAGGTTTATTTTGTAGAATGTAATGAATTTGTTATATATAGAAAGGTGATAACATATTTTTCTGGAAATCTAGTGGTTGATTCGTGATTCTTTCATTGAAATATGTGTTTGAATCAAGTTTGTGAATCATTCTTCATGCGATGTATGTGTTTGAATGAAAACACAAGTCGGGTTACAAAGGTTTTGGTTAAACAAAAGTTTGAGTTTCTATAAGTTTCTATTCATTTGTGAATTTTTCTAGATGGTGTATCCTTGGGGTTTGTGGTTCATACCAAGAGGCTTTATGATTCTTGGATGTTTCTATACATTCTACCTTGCCTTTCTTGGTTCTGCGGCGGTGTTCTTCTTTTCTTGCAATGGAATTTCTCTACTCAAATCCGGAAAAGAAAGAAAGAAGAAAGAGCTTAGAAAAAGATATTCTGCCACTAGGTATGCAAGTTGACAAATGCAAGAATATAGCACTTGTGGAAGGGGTGGATCCAAAATTGCATCCTCAACCAGAATTCAAATCAGAGTACTTAAGTCTACCTTGTAGAGTTGGGATGCCCAGGTGGATAATCAAAGACTTGGATAGTCAGTACAACACCCAAAGAGGGTGGTGCTGCTGGTGACTTATCCATACAGTACCATATTATTATGTAGCATGCAGGTGTGATATTTTGCATGTTCCAACATATACCAACATATTCCAGGGTGGTCCTTAGTATTGAATCATGATATACAATGTTCTGTTAAACTGGAAGTATCAGTCCCTATCTCTGTGGAGTAGCTCAGTAGGAAAGTTACTACATGATCCATTTAGTAGGTCATGAAAAGTACTCCACGGAAGAGGAGAGAGCCGCAAGAGAATTCACCGAAAGTAGGGTTCCAAATGAAAACAAGATAACTTATTTCAGCTTTGTGTATCAATTTGAAATAGGGGCTTTGTTTCGAGTGATCACTAGAGATCTTCTTTTGCTACCCATCTGAATTGAAATTGAGGTTCAGGTACTCACTTATGATTATCATCCTTCAAGGCACTGTCATGCTCTGTTAGAAGCACATGGTGATATTACCCGAACAAAGCTTGTGGCATTCCATCTACTGCCTTCACCTAACCTGATAAGCTGCAGTAGGTCCTACGAAAATGCAGACAGAATCATATAATATACTTTCATTTGCATAGAAAGATAAAATAGCTCAAGAATCCAGACTGTCACGGCAATGCCTTTGACAGTTCAACACCTCACAGAACCTGAACAGTGAACACAGTCCATGCCACTGGTTCTGCAGTAGGTATATTTACGTACATTTTAGTTTCTTGAGTTGACCCAATTGAGTGGAATGATGGAATTGTTCCACTCAAACTTGAAATGCTGACTACGAGGAGCGTCGAAACACGAGAACACCCACTTCAACCCAACTTTTGTACATGTATGGCAAGTTCGTTTTTGTCTCCTTGAGCAATGTGTTGGTGGATGATCACATGGAAACTCACAAAAAGCTCTTATGTATACCACCAACTACCACCAATTGTTATGTTCACCACCAAACTATTGGGCACACAACCAGACATTTGAGCATATCACCAAACAGTCATATATACCACCAAAAAATTGTGTAGCACCATACATTTCCATAATTATCTAGAAAGTTTTACGTTTCTATACTAGAACTGGTGACTCCAGTTTAATTCTAATTGTAAGGTAGAGGGCTCTAGAACCGCCCACTGCACTAAAACCGATCAGGACTGATTTCTAGATTTCTAGATGCTGAAATGTACAAACCAGGTACATTTTGATTTTTCAAAATCTAAAAATCAGTCCTGATCGGTTTTAGTGCAGTGGGCGGTTCTAGAGCCCTCTACCTTAACGAACTTGAGCTCCTGTAAACAAGTGACCACAATTCTCAAAACTTGTAATCGACCTAGTTGTCCATTTTTTTCACAAGCACACAAGTAGGAATTTTATCTGAATCAGTGGCACCTCTCCATTCAATGCAGTACTTCCAACAGTTCCTAGTGGAATGAGCATCCATAAAATTAAATAAATAAAAATATACAGAAATATCTATAGTATGGAGAAAGATTTCAAAATTACAGGAACCGTACTCAATTCAGTACCACATGAAAAAGCGAAGAAGGAATTAACCGAAAAAGCAACTCGAGCAAGATGTCTGCGGATGAAGGCCACGAATGAATGATGGCCTAGCACTGCCAACAACGGTACGAATGATGCGCCGAGTCTCTTTCCCAGGCCACGAAGCACACCCACAACCGTCACTGCACCCCAAACCAACACTTATTTATCTCTGGCGAACATTTAAGCTTCACGACGACTAACTTACTAATACCACATTGTGCAATGATATTTTGGAGTTCAAGTTCAGCACTGAAATCTGCGCACTGGGTACAGCACGCCGGGATTAGGTCCAGTAACGGGTTTGTATGTACCTCCCTCCGCCGTCGGATACGTGCCATCTGTAATCGATCCATATCGAAAAACCGCCACCAACCTAATAACCGTCAAGATCTACGCCCGCGATAGAATTCACGTGCAGAAATGAACACCGAGGTGCGATCGTCGGGTTCAGGTTCCATAACGATTTTTCGTTATGGCCTCCATTCCCAAATCATTAGAATCCACACTAGTAGCATGTTTTGGAGACAATAATGTACCTGTCACGTAGAAAGAGCCTGTATGTTAACCCTCACTTCGCCTCACTCTCAAACGCTCTCACTTCTCATCTCAAAAACCGTCACTATAATCAAAGTCAGCAGAAATCTATTAAAATTCATAGATTATAGGTTTCAGTAACGGTTTTGTGAATCGACAGCTTTCGTCTCGTCTCGAAAAAAGTTTTGCACTCTCTTCTCTCATCATGCCCCTGTTGTACAAAATCCGTCACCGTACCCATGAGCGGCAATATCTAGACTGATTTCTAGATATGTATGGGAGAAGTGTAGTTAGGAGGAAGATGTGGGTGGTTTTATGGGTGGTGACGGCTTTGGGGAGGGGGGCGCCCGTCGTCTCTGCGGGAGTGTTTCCGAGGCGATGGTGGAGGGCGAAGTTTGTCTGCATCGGGGCGCACTCGCTCGGCTCCGACGACGCTTTCCCTGAGGCTGCTGCAGCGTCTCCGACGACGCCGTCGATCCAGGCGCTAGGCGCCAGTGCCGTCCTCCGACAGACCGCGCTCTCGCCATCGCCGCAGCCTCAGATCGCGAGCGCCACCGTTTCGGCTCTCATTCTTCTGCTCACTCGCCGCTTGCGCGCACCATCTCTTTCGTCGTCTGGTGCGCTAGATCACTCTCTCCGGCTTGAGACGGCTCTCGTGAGTTTAATTCTGGAGCCTAGATGCGTGCGCTTTCGGGGACCTCCAGTGAGTGATTCGGGAGCGAGGAGTTCTAATTGGCGGTTGGTTGATTTTTGCGTCGCTCGAGGTAAGGCTCTCTGCAATGGAGCGATGGTTTGTTTTGATGGTGGGAGGGAGGAGGTGACGGGAGCTGGCGGATTGCGTTTCGAGGAGGAGAGGGAGGTTGATGTTGTAGGTCTTGAATTGGATGTCGGATTGCTTTTGCTTGTTAAGTTTTTTAGTGCGTTTAGTATCGGTGAAGCGGTGTGCGCGGATGGCGAGTTTGTTCGGGTTGCGATTGTGGTGTTTAGGTTGGACGGTTGGAGCTTTGTGAGGTGATTTGAAGAATTGTTAGTTGTTAGTGCCGGATTTATGCTTGAGTGGAGCCTTTGAGGAGAGGTTAAGTTGTTTCTGGAGAGGCGCCTGGAGGGGTATTTAGGATATGACGTAAGCGATTGATTCTACTGTGCCATTTTAGTCGCGCAATTGTGTTTCCATGGCGCATTCTGTAGTTTCGGATTACGTTCTATGACGTTTTGTACAGTCGTATGCTTATTGTTTTGCTTAGAATTGCAGGGTAATTGGAACCTCCTCATCGTCTTGTTGATTCTGTTCTGATCATTGATGCACTGATGGAACGGAATATTGGTGACTTTTTTTGCTTGACTCGGACCTGCAGCATTAGTCGTGCTTGCAACGTATACTACAGAAATCTCGTTCGCTAATGCTAGAGCCTAGATAGTTGAATATGCAGCCACTCTTGGTTGTCTATCAATGCCCTGCTCTAAGACATAAGATGGAACTGTCGGCAGACTTGCTGAAGATATCCCTAACTAGCCTCGCTTTCGCAATTTGAGAAGTCCAATTCAGTGGCGCTAGTTCCGGCCTTGCATGAAGACTCCTCTAGTGCAAATGAAAGAATTCACCTTGATGCATTTTCCTTGGATATGGTTGCAGGTCTTCCAACAGCTGCACTTTTACTAGCACTTGATAGCTTTTTACATTACAAATATGGCTGAAAATAGGACAAAGGCATTTGTAGTGTCACACCTGAATTAGGATACAGTCGGTGTGAGAATCTCTCTGCTATCGATGAGATTTTGTACCTTGTATTCGTTGTGCTAAGTGTTTCTTTGGAGATGTCCCTCTTCTGATCTTTATGTTTTCTTTGTTTGGGAGGGATTGTCAGAGGACTGTTCGGTTTTTTTCTCGTCGAAGGTTTATATGGGAAGCAAAGCGTGTTGCTGAGGGTGGTGGCTCAACTATGATTAAAACGTAGGCAGGATCCCAATACGTCATGCGACACTGAAAGGAACAGTAATCAGTAGCAGAGCTTGATTCCCGAGTCACTACGTCAGAATGGGATTTGCGGACGTCTTTGCTACACCACCACTGACAGATATGGAAACAGAAGACTGTTCAATGAAAACCACAAATGAAGCGCAGAGAAAAGGAAAAGAGGAGAAAGAAGAACAGATGCATGTTTATAATGCGTGGCTTCCTCAGTGGATGGTAAAGGAAGTCAAGGAGGAGCCTCAGAGGTTTCACAAGTTGGTGGCTATTATGAGGGAGGAAATATTGCGTGTGGACAGTCCTGCTGCCCGCCTTGCTACTACAAAATGGATACCTGTTATAAATGCGTATGTCTTTCTTCCCATTATTGTGTGAAACTGGCATCACAGAGCTGGCACTATTGACAGAGCTTGAGTATTATCAGATGACGTTTTTCTGTCTGACACCGACTGCCTCAGCTAAAGATCGTGCTTCTCTTCAAGCGTTGGTTTACTCGATGTAGTATCAGTGTCATGCTTACCTCGATTTTGATCCCTTGTGGTTTCGAAATTTGAGACATCTAGACATTCAGAGACATGTTAGTTGTGGTGATTGGTACTAGCATGTTGATGGAGCCTGGGTGAAGAATTGTTCGTTGCTATACCACAACAGCTACGGGTGTTTTTCCTCATTTAAACTGTATCGCTGAGTATTTTTGTTGTTCAATAACCGTATTGCAGATTTGTCAAGGCGAAAACTGAATTGGATAACCAAGATTTGAAGGCTGTGATTAACCTAAGTCTTGAGCTGTTGCTAGAGACCTCAGATAATCTGTTTATTCAGGTTAGCGACTGACCTTCATGTATACCCTGTATTGAAGCGACAGAGGTTTCAGTAGGTTTGTTGACTGTCGATTGTTGCAGTCTGTTTCTGATGCTTTGTTTTGGAGATAGTCACTGTGGTTCAATGCTTGATTTTGGTGCAAGAAGCTGTGACAGCCTGCGCATTTGGTGCTATACCTTAGCCCTTTGTCTAGATTTTGATACTTCATGAGGAGTTAGATCTGGAAACTTCCGATTTTACTTTCTGCGTTTTCGTACTCTTCATTGCAGTGGTTTTAAGTTCCTCCAGGGTTTATCTATTGCTCGGCTTCGAATTATTGGTTCACTTAAAAAATCTGGCTGACGAAGAAGGTTCATATTATTCGTATTTGCAAGGGTCGTGGATCCAATTTGAACATCCTTTACGGAGACTGACTCGCTCATTTTGCAACAGGACCAATGGGCTCGCTGCATAAGTCGTATATTACAGAAGCATCGAAAGCTTGATATGAAGATTCAATGGCTTCCCTTTTACAAGTTGCTAGTAACGACCCATTTTAAGAGGTCTTTTTCTCTAGGAATACTCTCTTACCGATACTCATACTGCAAGAATGTTGTAGTCCTGGATTTACAGCTACTGAATGTTACTTACAAATATTCGTTTCGTTATCTCATGCGGTTTACTTGTAAATCTGACAGGAGGTTCTCATATGAGGGGCTTGGACTTAAGGGAGATCACTTGGGCTCTATAATCGCTCTTGTTCGCTGCTGTCGTCGTTACTTTCCACTTACATCAGCTGTTGAAATCTGGCATGAATTTCGGTACGTGTTTTTGCGCTCCTCGAACATATAGTTGACTCTTCAAAGGGCTAGACACCTAGGCCGTCTATAAAATTTAAACAAATATGTACAGCTGAAAAGCGATGGTCTATTTGGTTTCTGTCTAGTTTGATGTAGACAGGGGATTGGGCTAATTTTGTAACGACATACTGTTGTTTGGGGTTCAGTCCGGCACTTGACGATCTTGCACACAATTCTTCCCTAGAAGCAATGGGTTTTATGGCACTCTTCATGCCTTCGACAATAATGGACCAAGTGGAAAGTGGTTTAAATAAATCCCCAAGGTGTGTAGCAACTCTTTGCACGCTCATTTGTTGGTTTGCCACTCTTGAATCGCTCCACTGTGAAGAAAATTCGAAAACTAGCAAAGGGCATTTGCGTCTGCGTCATCCAGTTTTAATTTGAGTTTGTTCAATGCAGGAGAAGTTATTTAGCACTTTATAACATGTTTGATAGTTACTGGATTTTATGTTTGCTAAAAAAAATTGGAACTCTTTTCCTACTTAATTCAACTTGTATTACTGTGGATATGATTTGCAGCTCTTGGGTAAACGAGTGCCTGAGCCTTTGGGCTGGTTTGCCGAATTGTCGGTATTGGAATTTTCAGTGGGCTTCTCTCATGGCACGCTGCATCAAGCATTCTAAAGGGAGCTCGTTTGATTGGAAGCCTTTCTTGCAACCTCTGTTCTCTAACTTCGTGCGCTCCTTTGAGGTGAGTGCTCGTGAATGAGTCCATGTTCACGCGTATGGTTGCTTTCTGAGAATTTTTGTGTTCTAAGCGTTAGCAGATAATAGGGCTGTTTTTCACCTCAGCTCAAGAATGGATGTGTTTACTGGGCTTGATAACCTATGTGTGTATGCAGGTCCCGGTGGGAAAGGCAGGAGCCTGGTGTCCGGTTAATAGGTCTGTGCCTCGAGAATCTTTTTTAGCTTTCTACAGCAAATTGTCATCCCCACCCTCAAAGGAGATTGCGAAATCTATTGTAAGAATGACCCATGATCTTATAAACAACACCACATGGGACATGAGTAACATAGGATTAGTTCTTTGTTTCCTATTATCCTTTAGGTTGCTGTCACCTATTGGTTGTAAGAACGATTGTATATTTCATATACCTTTTGTCCAATGAGATATTAGTCAGACCATTACTTGCGTCTGTTTTTCTCTCTCGTAAGTGGTGGTTTCTTGAATTGTATCAGCATAGTTTCTCCTATTTATCGGATGCGTGATTTTATGGTTCGGCATCATTACTATTAAAGTCATTGTGTTGCATGGTATCCTTTTTCTCCTGAAAGAGATGAGTCAAATTCTATGACGTTTCAGCTTGATGCATATGTTGGACATCCAGTAAGAAATAAGTGGTTTGCCTTGCCTCGACAGGTATATTTGATAAAACCTGGAAACGCAACACAGGGATATCTTGAGACTCTCATTGACCTTCTGGAACAGTAAGTGCTCTTACATATGGCGTTTTGTGAAGCATTTCATTTTCCTTGTAAAGAGGTTGTAAACTTCCATTGGGTTTCGTCATGTGCCCTAGAACTTGCCATAGATGTCTTAAATTTCCTCTTAACGGAACTTGCCATAAAGTTCCTTGAACGGAACAGGGCCAAAACGGTTGTGTTCTCTAGGTAACATAGAAGTTTTGAGTTTTTATTGTGGACAAAATGCATTTTTTTCAATGGATATTAAACTCATTATGATAATTTTAGGTTTTATCATCCTTCAAATGGGGGATCATGGACGAAATCATTGGAGCGCTTTTTACGCTATCTAATTGCTTACTTTCTTGCTCGTTTGGCGAAAGAGCAACGGTAAGATCTTGTTACCGACCTACAATTTTCATCTCGATTATGTGAGGTTCTGGGTTAGGGAATGGTTCTGCAAGCGGATGGTCTAGCTTTTCAAAGAATGTATTGTCTCTTTTGTGTTCTATTTATCTTTGCCCATGGTATTTAAGCTTGCGTTCTCGATACGCCATGAAGTTCTAGATACTCTTGTAGATGAAGGATGGGTTAGCTTCTCTTTTGTTAGCAATGTGAATCCATTGGTCTATTTGTAGAGCTGTGTCCGGTTGTTGCTAACTGAAATACGTGCTGTGGGTTGCAGATCCTTGGGGAAGACTCATGTTGTGTTAGGCCCTGTTGAAAGAATTGCTTTTGTGAAAACATTGATGCGACTGATAGAGCGTGGGCAGTACAGCAAGAATAGCAGCTTGACTAGTACTGTCGGGAGCTCTGCCTGTTTACTAGCATTTGTAGAACCGTCACTGATGTTGCCGTACATTGTCTCGACATTTGATACTGCCTTAGACTCTGTAAGTTTTATGCAAAATATCGTCCACTTTATAGATTGTCAATGTTTGATGTTCAGCTTTCGATGTCTTGATGTCTAACAGTTGCACGTTAAGTATGCTCTTTCATGAATTAAACTGGACACACACGATATAGTGTAATTGATCAATTCGCTGTTTCACTAGTTTTAGCGACTTACAATAAACTCCAGTATCTGAATATTCACCTTCTGTCAGTTCCAGCCTGCGTCTAAATTTCGAATGGTGACCAGTCTGTTACTAATAGATATGCCAATAGATGACCTAGAAGATTTTGTGAGTACAATTTTAGCGTATTGGTATGTCTTGTCTACGCACTGTGAGAGGTTACTAGAAGACAATATGCTGGTAGACTTCATGATGCATCTCGTTGGTGAGTTTTGTTTGCAGGAGTTAAAGTAGAGATAATAACAGTGATTTGATAGGTAGATGACGCATATCTTTAATTTAGTCACTGTCGGGTCAGTGAAACGCGTCAGCCTTGTTCATGGCGAACTGGATTTCTGTGAAGTATACTTGTAGTAGTTGTTCGATAAGCTTTGATTTGCCGTTTATCTCCTACCCTAAGTAGTATTGTTTCAACTGATACAGATTACAGCCACACACCAACTGGAGACTGCCTTGGAAACTCTAGCGTTTGCTGCTCGCCCTATTCTTCTTGCATCAACCAGAGACAGCCGAAATGCAGGCATGAGTCCTGAAACTTGGGAGTCCCTTTCAAAGTGCAAAAGGACAATAGTGGATGCAATGTTCAGTACGCTGCTTGGTCTGGATGCAAATGATCCCCCAAAAACGCTGGCCACTTTGGAGCTATATTGCTCTGTCCTTTCCAGTGTAAGTAGTTGAGATGTATTTGCCACGGCGAATCTCTTTCCAGAGATGATGACTTACAAGAGCTTGAAGGGGCTCACTCCTGTTCTTTGTGTGCCTCTAGTTGTTTTGGGTGGTTTGCAGTAGGAAGTGAGGCTGCAATGATATCATAGTCGATTGAGACATGCTAGTTTTAACCCTACTTTGGGAAATGTGGAATTAATATACACGTGTGATACATCCCAGATAGGCAGAGACCTTGACAGTGATAATACTTAGGTTATGATTGCTTATATTCAATATTGAATTAGTGGTACTTGATTTGGTGTGGCTCGTAGTTCCTGTACCAGAGTGTGGTTTTTTCGTACGTGGAGTTATTGTGATTTTAAATTTGACACAAAATCATGGCACTCAGGTTGGTGTAGTGGGAGCAAAGGAGGATGGAGGGAGTGGGGCTTTACCTATTGATTGGTCCAAGTGGCTTGATAATTTTTTATCTCGTCTCTTTATCCTCCTTGTTAACTTGGAGCCCTCGACCACCACGTAAATTCACAATCCCTTAACCCACATTGCAATATTGAAATGCTGGTCAGCGAACGAAAGTCTCAGTTTCTTCTGACGGAATTTTTGACTCGTTGGAATGCGAATGTGTGTTTTGCAGAGGTGATACGGAGGCAGATGATGCATTTCTGACTGTTTGTGGGTCTCAATACAACTCTCTTGTTGACATACTTTTTTGTAGAACAACGCCTCCTCTTTACGAGCAGGTATACATTTTAGAATGACATTCCTATAGAGAATTGCATGGTTGGAAAAGCTACAAGATGGAGCTTAGTGTGCAATTGTATATTGAACGGCTATCCATAGTCCAGCAGTTATCTGGATTATGGTTCCCAAATAACACTGTTATCATAGATTCATTAATGGTTTCACTGTGATCTGTACGGAAATTTTCATATTTTTCGCATTATTTTTCTTGGTTAATTTGCAGTATTACGCACTCCCTTCTCATGAATCTTTTGTTGCTTCAGGCTTTGAAGACGGTGTCAAAGTTTGTACGTAGTACGGTATTGCCTGGGGCAGCAAATGAGATTGGATCGCTTTGTAGAGCTGCCGTCTATGCCAATCCTGAAATGAGCGTTGAAGTCTTACTTGTTCCCCTCATGCACTCCATTGTTTCGTCCCTCGCTGAGTCTCCTTCCACTGGATTCAGTGGTGATGGTGTGCGGACTGAGGGAGCTGATTTTAAGGTGGGGTTGCTCTCGATTTTATGACGAAGAATCCTGTTTTTGTTTTCTTTGGAATTCGTTTACTTATGCATGGACAGAATTAATAATCCTGGTGTTAATTTAAATATTCTTAAACCTGTTTATTCTATTTATTCTGATACTCTTCTTTGCTTTCAGGTGGGTTTGTCACAAGCCTTGGAGAGCACAGTGGTTTACCAGCTGACGGCGGTGGCTGAGGGAATCGGTTGGGGTGGCGCTGCACTGCTCCCTCATGGAGAGCTTATCAAGAAAGTCATTTCAGCTGCTTTTAATGCCCCTAGCTCTAAGGTTGGATACCCAGTTTGCTGTCCTCGTTAATTTAAATCCAAGTTTTCTGTGTGCTTCCTGTTATTCTCTATCTTTGCAGATACATGACTAACAGGCAACTCCTTTAGCATGAACTACTAATTTTTTTTATTAATGCTTCTGTGAAAGAAAATATTTCTTGTCTATATATTTAATTTCACTTCTTTGATTGTAAAGCATCATAATATTGTTTTTGTATACTTCTTTGTGAAGTTTGTATGAATTGTTTATTTGTTATTTGCGCAGGTCAATTCAGCTGGAGGCTCAGTTCTTACTTGTCTGTTGGGAAGCCTGGTTTGGTACTACGTTACAGATAATTTCCCGATACAGTGCGTCTCAATACCTTATTAGAACTGACCTACGAACCTTTTGTTCAATTTTTCAAAATTCTAGTATGATTACGTTCAAGTGTGAAATACTAATGTCACGTGTTCTAATCAACAGAGCAGCTACAGATGGAAGTGGGATTGATGCATGGTATGCTACTAAAGGTGGCAGCGTTCCACCTGAAGGCACAACGTGCAAGTGGCATTCTCCGAGTGAACCAGAGATTAAGCTTGCAGAGGAACTGGTAAATCTACACCTACAAGGATCACTACGAGACCTTCGAAGCATTTGTCAAGATGGCCCTCAGACTGACATTTCTGGTAAGGCAATATTTCTAATGGTTGTTATGTTTGGGGACTCCTTTTCAACTCAGTAACTTCGTTATTTTTTGTTGCTGGCAATATTGAGAGTAGTGTTCATGACATTGGCTGTATCTTGCTGGGTGATATCAGCTGTCTCACTTATCTTGCAAGACTTCTTCTTGTATCCAACTTTCTACCCTTGATCGCAGGACAACTTAAAGAACATTTACGAGTTTTGCTCCTACGCATTGAGTCTACGTTCAGTGGACTAAGGACATGTCTTCCTGATTTCCCCCATCCAATAGAGGAGTTGTCAGTTCCAACTTTGGCTGGAGCTTCTGGAGTTACTGTAGGCTCATCGGCACTTCGTGAAGAAGCTGCGGAGATTATTCACCAAGCTTGCGAGTGTGTTACCTTCTCCTGGTCGCCTGTATTGTGTATTATTGTGGTCTTTTTTTCAAAATACTTTCAAATCAGTGTTGAACAGGCTTCACTCTGAGGCTACTGCATAAGAGTTCTCCCCATATTGTTTTTTGCCATCTCGAGCTCATATGCGGTTTATGTGTGTAGTTCATAGAATAAATAACAAAGTGAGTAAGCGGCATATTGCAATAAGCTCATCCTTATAGTTGATATGATCATCTTATGTGGTGGAAATTGACAAGTTCTAATCTTGGACTATTGTCAAACTTAGATACATGCTGGAGAATCGCGCAGATGATACTACATTATTGAAGTTGCTGGTGGACGTCATGGGGTCAATTATAGATTATGGTAAGGTTTGATAAATGCTTTTATAATGAGTAGTGCTCTGCGGAATTTTCTATTGTCCTCGCGAGTTTCATATGAATAATCTGAATATCCATTACTCATGTTATGCAGGTAATTCGGAAAACATATCATGGCTTGCGAATCGGAAAGCATTGGATGCAGATGCAGAGTGTGTTACAGAGCCACAAGTCAACTTCATCAATGGTAGCCATAGTCAACGAAGAAGAAGGTGTGAGTCATTGATTATTTAATTTTTAAGAATCTCCGATCAGCTGAAAATTGGGACTTGTTGGTAGGTATAATACCGGTGAGCAGCGGGTATGTTGTGTGACCTGGTAGAGCATCTGGAACATAGGGCACCATTCATATATACACGTTTTAGTGTTACTTACTATGTCTTCGAGAGATTGAGGCACGGATGGAAGGATTTGAAGTACAAGATTCTCTTGAACATGATCTATTTATTTTCCTCACCCGTTTTTGTGATTGAGCGAGGCAGGCCAATTTGGGTGCTTGTGGAAAGGACCATGCTACACTTCACATGGCGAGCCAGTAAAGTAGGCTGGCGAGGCCACTTGTCTACTGCCCCAGCCCAAGTAGCGGTTTTATGCCAGGATCTATTAAATCTATCGTTGCTTAATTATGCTGCAGTGCGCTCGTGAGTTTCCTTCTCGGTCTCTTATTTGGTTGTGTCAATTTTTTGTATCATCTGTCCCTAATTTTTGTGTACACAAGGTCATATATGTGTGATTGCTGAAGGTGTGAAATGATGAAGACGTGCTAAAATCTAGGATCACAATAAAAAGGAGGTCTTCTGACATGTATAGGAGAGAGCGAGATCTATGATAGTCTGCAAAATGGAAACTTTGATTTGATTGAAAGTTTTCAACGTAGTTTCATTCTTGTTTCGAAAGTCCCGTAGTTAATTGAACATGGAATGTCTGTTCAGTTTTGCTGGAAGTGGACTTGAGATGCTTCTTAAGCGATATCCTATGCTGGTGAACGATTGCATTCCAAAGTTGACGGATGCGATTCAAGAGGAAGCGCCTACAGAAGATGCAGCGACGGGTGCATGCAACGTCCTCGTCCGATCTCCACTTATGCGTCACCTTATGCAGGTCTGATATACATGACCACGAATCCACGATTTTTATCTGTTGAAGGGCTGAGGCTCTTCGGCAAGCAGTTTATTTTATATGTTGAGGTCATTAAAAAGCTTTTCAGTACATTTAAAGCATTATGCCATTTTACTTGTATCCTATAATGGTGGTATTTCTTTTGAAGGTGAGATTGTAAAAGAATTGTTTTATTAAGGTCATTTGCATGTTTACATTACGGACCGATTGGTTTGCAGGATTGGGATGCAATGGCGTCTTTTCTAGTTGCCATTCTTAACAGGTAACTTTCAATCTTCCGATATATATTTCTCGCACGCTTTTCGTTGATTTAGCTTGGTTTGTTTAAATTACGAGATTCTTTAAATTACCAGTATATTTGTATGTTGAATGTTCATATCAACGTCTGAAGATCTTAGCACGAAATTTTCTGGTGATTAGATAATCTTGGCACGCTTTAAAAAGCGATGATTCAAAATCATTACATTTCATATCTCCGCAAAATGATCATTATATTTCATCTCTCTTCATTGCTCATTGTTTTGCCAGTCTAGTGCATGACCGCAGAGGATTGATTGTCATTCTGATTTCAGTGATCATTTGGAGACTGTAAAGACGCACGATGCCATCGGCCGGGTGCGTAAATTATTTCAAATTTCTTCCTGGAATATCGTGTTCAATTTTGTTTCAAAAACCATGTTGCATTGTTTTCAGTGCACTAGCAGCTATTAAATTAATTTTGATATTCACTTAACGGCGTGCCTAATGCAAACCAACCCCGTTAAAAATTAAATGATGTTGACAATGTAGTTTTGAGGCTTACTATAATCCTGGTTAAAAACCTTTAAATAGTTCTTCGACATCGTGGATGTTGTATGGTATATTTCAGAATACACTTATTCTCTGTAGGAAAACATAGAAGATATAAACTGTGGTTCTCTTATTGTTTTTCGTCTTGGAAACTTGCAGGTCTTCGGTTGGTTCAATTTTTGCTTCCGTGGAGTTCCTGTAAGAGCAGAAAGTGACGAAGAGGAGTCATATACCAGTATGATAACGCAATTGAAGGAGAAGGTGCTGGATACTGGTGACGCTGTTGGGTCCACTCATTGGCGGTGAGTGAAGCAGTTCCTCCACTACTTTCAGACTGATGCTAATGGGATACGTGTTCTTTGTTTTAGTTTTTTCACGAATGCATGTCATCCTCTCATATTATCCTTGAACAGTTCATTGTCATACTTCTAGTAATTTGGAAGAATGGCTTACTGGAGAGACATGATTTTGTCTGTACTGATAATGTCAATGCTAACAGATACAATCTAATGGCTCATGGAATGCTTTTATTCCTTCTCCTGCCTCCATCATCGTCAAATTCTGAGTTGGATGCATCTATCACGTCGAAAACCAGACAAAGCATTGCTGGTAATCTTTCATATAATTGAGAGTTGAGCTTCACCTATTTTGTCCAAGTTGTCGAATTTGAAGGAGTGTACATAGCATGTTGAATAATTGAACAGCTATTAAGTTGATCACGTTGTTTGTTGCAGGTGTATTTATAAATAATTTAACGAGTGATTTACCAGCCCTACGTCCTTTATCTGTCATGGCCCTGATGTTTCTACTTCCACCTGTTCCTCGGAAGGCTGTGAAGAACGGAATGACGAAGGGGAGTGCAAGACCACAGAGCATGGCAGATGGAACCTCGATGGAAAATATTATTTCATCTGTTTTCCTAGCCCAGGACTTTGGGAATAACGTTGTGAAACAGTTATCTCATGACCACAATTATGCAGAGGGGCATTCCGCTTATCAATATTCTAGTATGAACGACATGGGACTTACAGCTTTGATGCCCTCTGTCAAGCGTGACTGGCCATACACTCGGACTTGGGATTCCAATTCCTCTGGAGAGCAGTTCAGCTTGTATTACACAAAGCTGTTCAAGTCTCTAGTCAGGGAATCTGGAAGTTCTGTGCTTCAGCAGCTAAGGCCTCCTTTAGAAGAAGCTGCTAGAGCTGTTGAAGAAAGAGGCAAGCAGTGCATAGCAGCGGAGATTATAGCCGGCTTGATACGCTCAGGTATATCACGAGTTTTTTCACGTTTATTTAGCTATAATTATTTTGAGCTCTTTGATCGACATTACACCAGAAATTGTAATTTTGTTTCTCAGTATTGCAACCAATTGAGTCTGAACTTCGTGTTATGTAATGGTCTGTGTGGCTGAAGTCTGTGTTATTCTCACTGCTTTTATCGAAATTAACGCAATCCATTTGTTGATATTCAGACATGGCTTGCGTAACCGAAGCTTGGCATGATTGGTTACGACCTCTGCTGAGAAATGTTCTGTTACAAGGCACAGTTGAGTCAGCAGTGGAATGGGCGGCTTGCGTACGTTATGCGTTGGGAAGGAAGGGTCGATCGGGCCAACAAGGCCCTGTACTCCGATCATGCGTTATAGAATGCCTTGCTGAACCTCTACCGAAAAGAGCAGCTACCAGCGTCATGACAAAGCGTCTTATGCTTCTACAGGCTGCTCTTCACGAGCTTGGTCCAGATCAAGAACTTGAATTTCAAGCTGCACTTCTTACAGAAATATTTGATTACGTGAATCATCCTGCGGCCCAGGTATTTTGATATTCAAAAGATTTTTTCTGTTTTCTTGACATTTAATAAGTTACGTAGTGATCACCTTTTTTTATTGTGATTGCAGAGCAACAAAATTACTCATCAGTAGTGCTTGTATTTGCAGTTCTATGTAATGGTAAAGTCCTGATAAAATTCATCTTTCAATCACTTTTTTAGCCAACCCCGACGTGGTTGAAATTCGCAGGTGCGAGGAGCTGTAGGCAACCTCATTTGCAAACTGGGCGCAAATTTGCAACGTTCAAGTGGTGAAGAACTAACTCGCATTATCAGTAACGGGCATAGCAGGGTTCAAGATTGGACTTCATTGCTTATCGAGGGCGCTAAGTCTGCTGCTGAAACTATCCAAACCCAAGGACTCAACCTTGACGTATCATCCGCTGATGCATCTAGTGATACATCCAAGAAAGCTCTCAAACGCATTGAAACGGTACATTGACTTTGGCATTTATCCGACAATCGTTTTCACTGGTTGGCCCGATTAGTTTTCTCTGCTTCTTACTTTGTTATCTTGCCTTATTCGTCTTTGCATTTTTGTAGAATAGTAAATACTGACCTCTTGCAGCGGGTCTGCTACATTGCTGTGAGGTTCAAGCTGGCTGACTTAATGATGCCATGCCATATTTATTAAAAACCACATGTTCATTTTCTGGTTTATCTCCCTAGCATATCACTCACCTTTTCATCAAGATCTCTTTGCGTTGAGTGTCCAGGCATTCCACTTCGTTGTAGCCAGCGTGCGATCAGGAAACATATCAATTTTCATGCCAGTGCTTCTGGACCTCCTCTGCCCTATTCTTTATATGCAGGTCTTGTTCTTCTCTCTTACAGTATCCAGTTTCATTGGAGTCTGTTTGTCATTCGAGCTTACGGGTCAAATACTTACTTTGTTACAGTTGATTTAAGATAATTAATTGCTTTACCAACTATATGCAAATTGTTTTTGGACGTTTCGTTATGCTGATTAGTTACTTCGGGCTACTGCATTGCAGTAGCTTGCTCTTTTAGGCACCATGTTTATTCTGGCACTTTCTCTCTGTTTAATCTCCTTATCATCAACTGACTCTGAGGTATGTAACTCATGCAGGACACATGGGATAAGGATGTCAAAGCTTTGGCGAAGTGGTGTATGCAATTGCTGATGTGGCAACTTTATCCTTCTGAACATTTGAAAGGGGTAGTGACAGCAATCATGTCAGCGGCTACACACACGAACTGGCACACACGTGTGGCCGCCTTGACATTCTTACCGCCCATAGTTTTCAGGTATATTTGTCTGGGTATTGTCTCTCAATCGTCCTTCCTGTCAGTTTTAGCATGTGCTGGTATCCCACATTAAACTGCATAGAAAGAGTCGTTATGAATATTTAGAAATCTGAGCAAATCTCTGAGTGGCTTTCTGCAGATTATGTACTAGCTTTTGAATTCATTCAGTTGTATATTTTGAGTCCTCACCATACTTCTGAAATTAGCGATAGCTATCATGCCATAAGTATCTGCGAATCTCATCGTCATATGTGAAATGTCCTTATTTAATACGACTGTGCAGGCATACCTTCGTCATGGAACCCTCTGACCTCTCAGGACTGTGGAACCAAGTTCGGGGGTTGCTATTAGACTCACAGATAGAGGTATCTTGATGACTCATTTGGTTCCCCTGTTAACATTTGTGAAATGTATTTTATTCGCTCTGTATTCTAAGCTAGATTGTGGTAGTCGGATTACTGTGGTAGTGTTCTTTTAGTAATTTCTTTCATCTCATACGATTAAGGCTTTTATTTTTGATGCTGCTGTTTTTTTTTTCTAGTTTTTAATCCTATGTGTTCTGTGTTCTGTGTTCTGTGTTCTGTGTTCTATGTATACTAAATTTCATCACCAATTGCAGGTTAGGGAATTGGCTGCGACAACCCTGGCAGGGCTGATGAAGGGTGCTGGTAGTAAGCTGGGAGAGAGTTTCAGAAAAGAAGCATATGATGATGCTGTATCCCTTCAAGCAGCCACCAAGGGCTTCAAAAGGTTTGCTCGCTTTAATCCTATTGTTCTAAGAAATTTATTTTGATGGGCTATCAGAATATGTCAATGTTGTGGTGTGATCCTTTTCTGTCTTGTATACCTCATGTTCAACTGCATTCGTGGGAGCAAGCATTTAATGATGTCTGCTTGAAAGTCAATAGCCACTCGTCGTTAACAGGATTTCAGTGGCATGAGTAGAAAGGGGGCTTTTGAAGATTTTGGCATTTGCCGTTCATGGCATGAGGCCTGAATATAGGGACCAAAAATCTATCTGGACAGCGTTTAGTCTAATTTTCATTGGATATTGTTGCACTTTGATTTGGAACTTGACGTTATTTTGTTTATCGAGGAGCAGGCGGAAGCTGGAACCAGGGTCTGTAGCCACTAGACATGGAGTAGTGTTGGGTGTTGCAGCTTGTGTACTTTCTGTACCTTATGACATGCCTCCGTAAGTTTTCTCTCTTACCAATTTTGTATTCAAATGAATGTTTATGCTCTTTCTGCTTTGGTATTTTGCAATGTTAATGATGGATAGGTTGGCATCACTTCTTTGTATTATTATCTGAAAATATTATATTGGTTTAGAATTCTCAGTTGCACATCTTGAAGTGAGAAGGTGCGGACCCATGCTAGTTTCATTCTATTCTAGGATTCAATGTATTGAACTTAAATATTGTTGGGTGATGTTCTGTTGAGAAATCGTCTTCATTTTTTGACACCAGAATAGCTGTTGTTCTTGAGATTCTCTTACGGGGTAACTCCTAAGTTGTGACATGGTGTGTAAACATTTCAGTTGGCTTCCCAGTATGGTAACGATATTGGCTCAGTTCAATCACGAGAAATGGCCTATTAGTGGGACAGTGACCAAGACAATAGCCGATTTCAGGCGCACCCATTTAGACACTTGGGAATTTCAAAAGCTCATGTTCAGCGAAGAGCAACTAGAGGTAATTTATGCAGCCTTCATACCTCGGTTTTTCCTTGTGTATTTTATTTCAAACTCAGTTTGACTAAATCTTAGAATCTCATCTTCAATTTAATAACCATGCTATGGTCTTTGTTAAACTCAATGCTGGATTTTAAAATCTGTGTGCTTGTCCTCTCATCTGCAGGTATTATCTGACTTGACATCATCGGCATCATACTTTGTTTAGCAATTTTAAAGATCATTTGATTAGTTTCCTGATAGGGGATACAGATTTATTCATTTCATTTAGAAATACCTCTATCTAGATTCGTCACATTCTCACAGAAAATAAATACTAATCCTCAAACACCAGGTTGAAATATTTTCAACTAAATTATTTATTACAATACATTTTTATTTACCATACAATTTTGACTCAATCATTTGTTCCTGCAACCCAATTCGTGTCAGTGCTGTTGATTTCTGCCGAAGAATGGGTAGATTTTTGTTAAGAATGATCTCTTGTGATTGTCGGGGTTTACGTTTATTTTCAGAAGGGATTAAAATTGAACAGAAGCACTTGTTCTCCACATGGACACATCACTTGAGCCATGCGCCTGCCTATTTAGGAGCAGTTTCGGTCTGTTACTCCCCAAACAACTCATGAAAACCGATCACTTAAATCCTGATCATGTCGTTTGATATCCCAATAACTCACCCAAGTTCATCTATTTTTTCCATTGAATTAGGTGCCTCGATCCGTAATTCTTCAACGCTGCAAATGGTCTATCTTTGAAGATATATCAATTGGGCTAATTCTTGGGCGATCGTGATTTGTGATCTCATGAAATTTCATCTTTCTGTACCTGGTACCATTATCATCAGGTACAACAGCAAATCTTATTTGTGAAGTTAGAATCATATGTGACGGTGTCAAGCTGAATGAATGAACTGAAATTTTAAACAATAATAACTGTAATGTTTGCATGAGCTCCACTTTCTGTGGACCAACTCTGCATCCACTGAAAGTCTTGCACAATTCATTCCCATGATTTCCTCTGAATGAATCACCAATATATTTAAGGAAGATCCTCTTTCAGAACTCCATTGTGAAGGGAATTTTCTGCATACTGGAGCATTGCAACCACTTGTAAAACCCCCAATTTATATCAAAGGAAGGAATCCATCATCAGAGCGAAGTACACGAAAGCAATACTTGAGATGGAGAGGAGAATGTTCGCTGCGATTTTGCTGATTTCCAGCATTGCAGGTGGGGGAGTAATACAACTTACAAATGCACAATATGAAGGCGAAGAACTGCGTTTAAATCCCACAGGTGACTATTATTTCACTTCACCTGCATCTGATATGTTGCTAGAAGTGAACAGATTCTAGCCCATCTAATGAAAATTCCATCCCCATCGTTATCAAATTCCATATTCAGTGAATTCAGTCGGAATGAAGTACACTAACAAAAGAAGTGTAAATTGAAGGTATACACAAACGAACTGAATGGCCGGAGATGCTGCATAAAAACTTGACAGCCATTTTTGAACATTTTATGGAGACCTTGGGATCACACCATCATTTCGACTTCGGCATATTTATTCAAAAGCCTCTACCGAAAGTGCAGCACAGACCTCAAAACGAGAAAGACTCGGATGTATGGCTCTACCTTACACACGACGATATCGTGTACGAAATTCCAAGACATGGCAGGTGGCATCCAAATAGTATGTCCTCTAATTGATTCACCTACTCCTGGAAATTCAGTTAGAATAAGAATCCAGAAAACACTGCAACTGCACTAGACTGATATGATGATGATATGCAGGAATAAATCCTGGATGGCCTGAGCTGAAAGGGGTACACTACAAGGATGCAATCCAGGTTATCATGCATGACATGCCGGGGGTGCTTGTTGACTACGGTCCCCTCAAGAGACTAAAACCAAAGGGTACAGAAATCAACCGTGTTGTACTGTACATAGACGACAATGAGAAGGTGGCTCGAGTCCCAAACGTGGGCTGATCCTAAACATCTGCTATGGCGCTGAGAAAGATTTTGCAATTTTCAGGAAGACAAAGTGAACAAGAGATGATAAGCGGTACCAAAGTATACGAGCATAATACCTGAACTACGAGTATAGTCTCACTTCAACAGTGAGACAGATGCTGAGTCTGATAACTTCCAAAGGCCACCATCGACACACTAACGAACTTAGCAAGCACATTAGTGCGGATGTTATTGCATCTTGCTGGATTTAAAGGCAAGCAAGATCCCTTGTTTATTTCAATGAACCGACTTAAGCCAGTGATGGAGAAATTCATCTTCACTAGCATAAGATAGAAACGACGGACCTCATGTAACATAGACGCAATCCGAGATATCTACCTCGTCATTCAGATAATAACAGTATGAACCATAGACCGACTGCTCCAAATTGAAAGAAACTTCATCCTGAACAGATTTGCCACCGACATTACAGCTTCATGTAACAACTTGTACTCAAACGGCAAATCTGCAATGAAAATCCCTATTTATTCTAGTACTGAGAATACACTCGAGTTCTTTAAATTTACAAACTTCAGTGTTAACCCCAGTCTCACACTTGTGCATGAAACTGACAACACCTCAAACCATCCAAAAGGTTACAATGACACACCAAGCACCCCAGATAACCAAAATTAAACAACCTAATGAACCGTTACTATGCTGCTCTTTCAAGAGAGAACTCGCACCGGCTCAAACCATGTACTACTCCCCGAATCGACAAGCATTATAAAACCAAGACCAACGGTCTGGCACACAGCTTCTGCAAGCCTCCACCATTGACCTACTGGGCTGGCAAGGGAACATCCGTGTAAGAGATTGACATCAACTTACGACGGAACTCATCCTCTTGGTCGCCCTTAGGGCTCGGTTGAGGACTTCCCTTGATCTCCTTGATGGCATCTACAGGCACCACGTCCCCGACTGGCTCGACTTGCGAAATCGCAAGCAGCCGAGCACGTACTGATTCGTTCCGATCCAACTCTTTCTTCTGGTCTCGCTGCTGCTCCAGCTGACACCGTGCGTCCTCGGCAACGTCCATAGGCAATCCCTCTGTTGTGCCCGACATATAAACTGGTTTGCACCTTCTTTCAAACCCAACTGCACAGAAGAGTATCCAAACCCCATCAGTACCAAAAAAAAAACTCAACAACATAACAAAAAACTCTCCACCACTCTATACCATAGACACGAAATCCTAAAACCTTCTCCCGTCACAAGTCAAAATTAGACTTAAACCCTGCCCACCATCTCAACCTCCACACCACATCCAAACCCTTTCAGATCCACTCAACCACACTAAAACCTCACAACAACCACCTCATGATCCACCGACAAACTCACTTCACCGCCGACTACTCACATGCACAGACCACTCAAGCAAAAAAAAACGGTGACAATCAAAAACCGGCTTCCCACCACTTCCCACACCCAAACCTCACCAAGATGGAGACTTTCCCATCACCCAACCTCAGAAACACAACAACGACTTAACAAGATCCCACTTTGAGCTCTCTGATGTGAAGTGCGAACCCTACCCTTTGGAGGAAAAAGACGGCGAGATATGAAGGTTGAGGAAAGACCATGCAAGAGATGGTGAGCATACTTGAGTGGGGAGTGATACGTACCTGTGGAGTGGAGAGACTGGAGGTTGCAGATGCCGGAAGTGGAGATGCACGGCGATGGTGAAGTACTGGCAATGATCTCTCCCAACGCTAACGAACTCGGCAAAATGAAAAACCGAAAGTTGGACCTTGGGTGTGTCGGTTGCGGTCCAAGGTGTCGTCTTTACGTGCTGCCATGCTCCGAAGCCTCTCGAATTCATCCTCCACTCCGTTAGATGGATGGATGATATATGGATGAATACAGTGTAGATGGATGTGTGGATGGATGTGTTTAGTGTACCTAAATCCGTCACCTCACTTGAAATATTATCATCACTTGAAACATTATCACTAAAGTTGTAGGTGATTGTTTTATGATGTGTATATCAAAATGGGTTAGTCCATTAAGAAATATAAGGTTATTGCGATATTTTATTTATAATTTCATAAGAAAATCATAATAATTTAATCTTTGAAATCCAAAAATAAGTATGAACTTTTTACTCAGATTAATGTATGTAGGTATTTTTCTCTATTAAGAAAGTCATCCTTGCAAGTAAACTACATGGCTTAAACAACCGGGAATAGGGTCAAGTACCTTCAACTCTTCAAAGTGCAATCCAAACTTTAATTACAGGGTTGATTCTAGAATCAACGAGTGCAGTAGATATCGACTGATGTGAGTGCATTAACGGTTTTAGAAGTGCATCCCATGTTCATCTCTCCAATGGAGGACATTGGGGATGAGGACAAGGAGTTTGGAGGGACATCAGAAATGGAATACAGTTGGGGCCAAGGGATTTGATCAACACTATTTGGGTGCTTGCTGGGGCTTCTTTTGGGGGATGTGTTGACATGTGGGATGAGCCTGACATGCTCATGTGTTTCTTGTGGATAGATCGTGTCAAATCACTCAGGGGTGAATCTTGTTTTGGAAGTGGATATTCATAGATTGGAGATTATCTTGGAAAATCTGGGATGGTTGGATCTTGTTGGGGAGGTGAAAGTGGTGGAATGTTCAAAACATGGAGATTATCTTGGAAAATCTGGGATGGTTGGATCTTGTTGGGGAGGTGAATGTGGTGAGCTGTTCAATCAATGGAGATTAGTGGAAATTTTTCAAGGTCCCATAAATATAAAAGTGAATTTAAAGAATCAGGGTGGTTGCTTCAAATGTAGCGATGATGCTTGTTAAGGATGTTGTAATCAGAATGATAACAGGATTTAAGAATTATAACGTTTGTGCAATTTTGGTTCTTGATTTATTGAGACATTCCAGGTATTTATTGATAAGCTAATCTCAAGTAGTCGTATGCAAAAAATAATTTTAAAAAATAGAATCTTTTGGGAAAATATTCTTATCATAGAGAAATTTCTACAAAAGAAACTGAAGGATTTGATAGGTTCAAATAAAGATGAATGCAATTTTCTCAATATTGATTCAAGTATAAATTGGCCCTTTATATACTTTGTTGTCCACCATAGAAGGTAGAGTTAAATAAGAATTAACTAAAAGTTAACTACTGCTTCTGCTTGTGACTTTCACTTTAACTGCGTTGTGAGGAGGGTAAGAGCATTGTGACGAATGTTGAGGAATGTTGATAATAACGATGTTAAAGTCTCTAAATCATCAATTAAATTATTTAAAACTCAAATTATAAAAGTCTTGATTGTCCATTATTTTGTTATTATTTTTCATGCCAATAGTTCTAGTTCTTAAGTTTTGGCTCTTCTAAAGAAATAACAAACTTCATGAAAGTACTATTTTAAATGGATCGTAATCCTAGGAAAATATGGTTCATTTTTACCAAAAAAAGATTATAATCAGAATCTATATCCATGGAAAAAAATAGACTTTAATTCAACTTTTCTTTCTTGTAAATCCAAAAGCGAGGGACTAAGCATTACATGAATGAATCATTTAATTTTTAGAGTCCCAACTCAACCGGCCCTTTATCAATGTTGTATATTGTAGGCATCTATCAATTTCAAACAAGACAATTGTACCACAAGGCACAATCAATCTTAATTTTGTAGATTACGAAACTTAGGTCATAGATGATGCCAGGTATAGATCTACTTCTTCTTCCTGAAATTATAATTTAGGTTTAAAATATACAGATTACATATTACATATGCATCTCTATCATAATACAACACACTACATTCAAGCTTTTCTACAATCTTAACCCCTAAACGCCTAAACGACCAAAAACTGGTCGATTTCATTCTTTGACCGTTCGCAGCCGTCATTCAGTTGACAGTTTTTCATCCGGGTAATTTTTTTTGGAAACTTGAGGGTAAAATCTATCCAAATCACTTTTTTTTACTGTAAAATTCCATGTTGGTGAATTTTAGGACCACTCCAAAGTGCAAATGTTCAATACCGCGCACTCACATTTTTCCAATCTGAGGTTGCTTGGGTTGCAAGGGCAGGAGCTTTGGGGAGAGAAAAGTGTATTGGACAAAAAATTTGCAAAGTGCCCGGCAAGTGCCTCGGTTGTGAAATGGGCAGTTGGGAGTTGAAGGGGGCAGCTGTTGAGTGTGCGAAAAAGTGCGCCACGGTGGAGGAGGGAGCAAGTCCCTCCAAAACACTTCAGTCCACATGGCACAACCAAATTCAAATAAAAAAATTCAAAATGGGAGGGCTTGAAGGGGGTGTAACTCGCCAACTGAAGAATCCAAAGCAAGCACTAATGGAAGAAGAGAGGGAGATCCCTATAGCCACCAAATCAGTTTGCAATCAAGGTTGAGAAAACTGGGGAATTGAGTCACAGCCTCCAAAGAGTGAATTTCAGTGACAATCACAAATGAAATGGAGGTAACAGGGCCGTCACTTCTAATTTCGCCATCAAAGGGACACAAACAAAAAAATTGGCCAAGGAGTGTGGGGCAACATTGTCATTGCATTCGGGATTTACAAGGATTCAGAGAGAGTTCTGCAGTGAAAGGGCAAGCTTTGATGTTGTAAGTGAGTGAGTGTTTGCAAAATCAAGGTGGTGAGCTACAGTTTGAGGGAGCGTAGGGGGGCAACTCTTGAGCAGTTCGGTAAGAGAATTGTTTGGCGGCACGCTGTTGAGGGACCTGTGGAAACGGCAAGCACTGTGAGAACAGAGTGGAGAGTAGAGGGAGTGAGTTCAGCACGGACTGTGGGGAAGGAGATAGAATTTCGGGAGCCGAGAGTGGGAGGGTGAGGGATCCGGGAGAGAAAGGTGAGAGGGTGAGAGATCAAGAGAGAGGACTTGGAAGGGAGAAAATTGAGACGAGGGGAGAGAGAGGAAATTGACAGGACAGAGAGTAGAAAAAACGTAGGGAGGGTGAGGGGTCGAGGCAGAGAATTCCAATCAGAGAGAAACTGAGTGAGAGCGGAACAGACAAAAAATCCGAGAGGCGAAGTGGTGAGAGGACGATAGAAGGAACTGAGGGAGGGAGGAAAATGAGAGGGTGAGGAGAGAAGAAAAAAAACTGAGAGTGCGAGGGAGACGAGAGAGAGAACCTGCGAGACAAATTGAGAGGGTAAAACGAGAAAAAAAAGGAGGAAGGTGAGAGATTGAGAGGGTGAAGGGAGAGGGGAGAGAAGGGAGGGAGTGAGCAAAAAAAAAAAAAAAACAGAAAACTGAGGGAGGGAGGGGGACGAGAGAGAGAGATTCGGTGAGGGAAACTGAGAGGAGCGGAGCGGAAAAGAGAAAGGGGAGCTGGGAAGGACCGTGAGAGATCGAAAGAGAGAAGGGAGAGGGGAGAGAAGGGAGGGAGTGAGCAAAAAAAAAAAAAAAAACAGAAAACTGAGGGAGGGAGGGGGACGAGAGAGAGAGATTCGGTGAGGGAAACTGAGAGGAGCGGAGCGGAAAAGAGAAAGGGGAGCTGGGAAGGGTGAGAGATCGAAAGAGAGAAGGGAGAGGGGAGAGAAGGGAGGGACTGAGCGGAAAAAAAAAAAAACAGAAAACTGAGGGAGGGAGGGGGACGAGAGAGAGAGATTCGGTGAGGGAAACTGAGAGGAGCGGAGGGAAAATAAAAAACAGACACGGCCAGACAGTACATAACAAGGAAAAGAAAAGAAAAAACAGGAGAGCTGAGAGGGTGAGAGATCGGGGGAGAGAACTGAGAGGAGAGAGATTACAGAGGAAAATTAGAAAAAAAAATCGGAAGTGAGGTGGGAAACGCAGATCCAAAGATCAGTGAGAGGGGAGTGGGCTTACAGTGAGTGGCCGCGGTGTGGAGAGCTCTGGGAGCGCCGACCTGCGTGGGGGGGGTTCAGCAGCGGGTTAGTTAGGGGGAATTGGGAGAAATCCGAAAGCAATAAAGGGGAAGGAAAACAAAATTGTCTGGGAGATCGGGGGGGGGGGGGGGGGGGGGGGGGGGGAAGTGATTGCGCAGATCCACTTCTAAGTGATTGAGAGGAACATATGGCCTACGCACCGTCACGTTACTCTTTCCCACCACCACCACCGCCACCGGAGGAATTAAATGAACACATTGCAGCGATTCAACACTGGTTGCAGGAAGAGCAGCAAGCCAACGAATATCAGACATCACTAGTTTTGGGGCTGTTTGACGACAATTACCTGAGGAGACTTCCTGGATTTGTGGGGCAGAGGTGGGGCAGGATCCACGACACCAACCAGGGTCGCCGTTACTCTTTTCGCAAGTGGACGGCATACATCCTGAGGTGGCAGGAGCGGAGGGAGGAGGGTAGGGAAGATGGATTTCCGGAGTGGCTCAATGAGCTCCTCCGAAGATTCATATGGCCAGACCCACTTGTCTCCACAGATGGGTTGCAACGTCGAACAGATGCAAGCCCATGGATTCTCAATGGAGGAAGGCGGCACCTCCTCACAGATGCAGACAGGTATCGCACACACGACTTCGACAATTTTCCGCGAGGAAGAGGTGGGAGACCGCGAGGGCGCGGTAGAGGTACAGCAGCTGCTCGGGGAGGGGCCGAGAGTAACGGAGCAGCATCACGCCGAGAGGGGGCTGCAGAGGAGCGGGATGGGCAGCTCCAAGGAGGCCGCGATGACGGGCAGGGGAATCGGCGACGAAGTAGGGGGGAGATGGAGCCAGCAGATCTGGAGCGCGTTGGGAACGGGGACGACGGCCGAGCAGTTCGACGGCGGACTGGACGTGGTGAATCCCCACAACCTCAGAGAGATGGCGCAGTGGGCCGCGGTGGGGGGAGAGGACGCAGTCCTCGCGGGGGAGCCTAGTAATCCCTGCTCCGGCGCTCCTCTCCTCCACCTGCAAAAACAATCAGGGACAAATGTGAGAGAGATGAATTCTTCGAGCGAAGAGGAGGCAAGTAGTGGTGATGAAGACATGGTGCGAGGAAGCATGGAGGGGGGAGGAATGATGTGCTATGGTGAGGGAGGGGGGTTGCTGGTTACCTTGACAAGGAGAACAAGGGGTGGGGCAGCGGCGCAGTTGGGTCGCGGCAGTGAGCCACAGCCAAGCGAGGGCCGTGGGCGGGGGCGGGGAAGAGGCCGCAAGGGAGGCGAGCGGCGGGGAGGGGTTGAAGTAACTGATGGGGGCGGGGTGGGGGGGTCGGGGCAGGGGGAGAGGGGGAAGGCGGGGGAGAGGACGAGGGAGAGGAAGAGGGGCGGAGATAACTGAGGGAGAAGAGAGGGGGATTCGGATTGCAACCGGGGAGGATGCGAGAGTGGGGGGCGTGACAGAGATGGAGGGGGAGGGGGAAGAGGCCGAGAGAAGGGAGATGGAGCAAGGGGCTGCAGTGATGGACTCGGAGCCGAGAGGGGAAGGGGCAGGAGCAGTGGACAGTGGCAGGCTTCGAGTTGTGGTTGAGGTTCTGGGAGAGCGAGGGCCTGGGGTCGAGAGTGAGAGCGGCGAGACAGTTCGGGGTCGGGGGAGAGGGAGAGGGAGAGGAAGGGGAAGGGGTCGGGATAGCGGAGGGAATTCTGAGGGTGGGGGGGATGGCGCAGTGGGCAGGGGCCATGAGGGGGCGCGCCGAGGGGGTGGGCCAGGATCCCGCGGTGGGAGGAGGGGCCGAGGGAGAGGGGCAGCGACAACAATCCCTGATTTGGAGGAAGGCGATGCGGAGGTGGAGCCAGGCACCGAAATTTGTGGGAGAGGAAGGGGGGGAGCAGGTAGAGGGCGGGGCCAGGGTGGGGCAGGAAGGGGAAGGGGCCTTGGAGACCCTAAGAAGCCCAAGAAGATTGTGCCAGGATCAATTGAGGATATTTACCGTGAGGAGACTTGGACAGCTGATTTAGAAAACTACAGCCATGAAACCACAGGTTTTACAGGACCAGAACCTGGCGTCAAAGTTGATTTTGAAAGGGTGCCTTCACCCCTAGGACTATTCCATAGATTCTTCCCTGTCTCAACCTTGCAAAGGATTGTGAGGGAGACAAACATATATGCATTAGAAGTGGTGAAGGATGATGGGAGTACAAGGGGGGGACCTAAGTGGATTCCCGTGAGTGTGAGAGACATTGAGGGATATTTATCCATTCGAATGTTCATGTCACTCAAGAAATTGCCAAATATTAGACTTTATTGGTCAAGGGACCAAGTTCTTTATCATTGTCCAATTATTTCATCCATGATGTCAAGGGACCGTTTTGAATCCATTACAAGATGTTTGCACTTGACCCCGGATTCTAGTAGGGAGGGAGACAAAAATGATCCAAGTTATGACAAGATATGGAAAGTCAGGTGGCTTGCAAATGGGGTTCGGGATGCATGTGCCACATTATGGAATCCAAATGTGGCACTTACAGTGGATGAGACTATGATCCGCTATAAGGGCAAGTATTGTCCTATAAGGCAATACATGCCAAAAAAACCCACCAAGTTTGGGGTAAAAGTGTGGGTTTTGGCAGATTCTAGATCAAAGTATGTTTTCAACTTTGATGTTTATTGTGGAGCAAGCACACAATATGGGGAGAAGAAGAAAGGAGCTGGAAAGGGCGCCGGGAAACAAGAGGGTGATGTGGTTAAAAATCTGCTCAAGGATCTACATCATAGGGGCCATTTAGTGGTTGTAGACAATTTTTTTAGCAGCATTCCCTTGTTCACCAGTCTTCTAGAAGTTGGGATATTTGCAACAGGAACGGTTAGAGCAGACCGCAAGGGACTTCCTCCTTGTTTGACAAACAAGGTTGAGAATGCAAAACACCACCAAGGGTGGTGTGACTATCGATTTCATGAGAGTGGCAAGGTGTGTTGTTTGGTATGGATGGATAAAAAGCCCGTGTTGCTTTTATCCACCCATGCCTTGCCAACAAGTCCATTGGGGAGACCATTATATGTGTGGCGTTTGGTAGAGGGGGAGAAGAAGAGAATTCCTACAACTCCTATCCATCTAGAATACACCAAGGAGATGAGGGGGGTAGATGTAGCTGACCAGTTGAGGGGGGCCTATTCCCTACTTTCTAAGAGCCACAAGTGGTGGCATAGGGTGTTGGATTTTCTACTCGACACGGCCTTCATCAATTCGTGGATTGTGCATTCTGAAGTGTCTTATTGGTTTGGAGTGGAGCCCCTTACACATTTGGATTTCCATCTACAACTTGCTCAACAACTAGGGGCAACAATGGCGGGCCCACGGCTATGCACTTCTACAATCTCTCCTCTAGAGCCTAAAGCTCATGGAAGCTTGACATCAAGAAAGCGGCGGGTTTGTTGGGTTTGTGGAGTGCGTACAAATAAAGTATGCCCGGGATGTGCGGGGCTATTTATTTGTGAGGGTGAATGTTTTTTTTCCATCCATCGAGCCTATCGAAGGTGAAGTTCTCTATCCATGATATCTCCCCAGCTAGAATTTAGAATCTGCAGGCACACACAAAAAGGGAGAATTTTTTCCATTAGTTTCATTCAAATATATTATCAAGGGAAGGGGCCAAAAAAACAGTGATGGAAACAGAAACAGGGAAGGCAAACAATACAGTGAAGGGGAGAGAGAATGCCGCAGCCAAATCAGTTGGGGGTCATGGAGCAGTGAACAGGGACAGTTTGGAGGGGTGGGACGGTTGGTGATCCCACCAAGCAGAAAAGGGAGAGGTGGACAAGGCTGCAGGGTGGGGCAGCTCCGGGAACACGGGGAACACAGACCGGGAGCGGGAGGAATTCAGTTCCCAGTGGACCGCGGCGTAGGCGCAGGCGAGCAACGGATCGGGGAGAGAGAGCGTGAAGGGAACACGGGGATCGCGAGGGGGAGCGGGGGATCGCGAGGGGGAGCGGGGGATCGCGAGGGGGAGCGGGGGAACGCCCCAGCGCGGGAACGTGGACCGGGCGGGAGCCTGCCTTCGACAGGGGACGGGCGGGAGGCGGAGAGCTGTGGGTCGCGGCCCACGTGGGCAGACCCTTTTTGAGAAAGGGGAAGGGAAACCAGCCTGGCCACGCAGGTGGTCAGGTCCCCAACGGTCTCCCCGCACACTTTAGCGCTGACGGGGTTTACTTTTGTTGATTGGGGCAGCTGCCCTCGCGTGCAGGGATTGGCCTTGTTGTTTTGGGGTAGTGGGGCAGTTTTTTCACATGTGCTGCCCTGACCTCCTCGAATTCCGGTGCTTTGTCTTCACAAGGACGCCGAGCTTGTGGGGCAGCACATGTGGTGTTGCTCCAAATCGGGCCTCCACCATTTGCAACTTTGTTGTTTTTTGTAATGAGATTGATGCTCATTTCTTTTCTAATACACTATTCCTTCATTGTGAGTCACTTGATTGTCTTTCTCATGTGTGTGATTTGTTTTAGAGCTCATTTTCCAATCTCTCATTGTTTTTAGACTGTAGAGGTGGCCGTGATTGCAAGCTCATTTTCTCCCTATCTACTGTAGATCTTTGAGGGATTCTTTTTGCAAATGGTTCGCCTATACTTAGAGTTTGATTCTTATCCACCAAACCTACCGTGTACTTGAATCTCACTCACCTAGATCCATTTTTCTATTGCTGCCCTGCTTTGGTCAACTCTCCATTTCGAGAATCAAAGCTCATTTTTGCACTATTCACTCACTTGATTTGCAATCAATCACCACAAGGGTGTTGCACCATGACTCCTCTACACTTTCTATACTTCACTCCACCCAAACTACTCCTTACAACCAACTGATTTTAGCCCAAATGGAGTCTCCACGGCCATGGGTCCCAGCTGCACATTTCTCCACGGCTAGAGGCACGGGCATTTGGGGGTTAACCTCTAAACGACCAAAGTCCTAGAATGGGCTTTTTGAAATTTCGGGCACGTTCCTACGATGTCAATTTTAGATGTTAGTTTCTGAAAAAAAAATTGTAGACGTAGGGAATTGCAAGAGCTTCGCGGGAGTATAATTTTCTTTTGCAAAAAACTTTGAAAAAAATATTTAAAGTACCCGAAGTGGTTTTTCTTACTTCTCGGGCAGCTCCAAACTTTTGATACACCCTTCAACTACCTTTGGGATTTTTAGTGCAAGTAACTAACATGATTAGTTCGGAGATTATCAAAAAAAAATTCTTATATTATGGAAGATTTTCATTCTACTAGAAGTCGAAGTTTTATCATTTTTTTCGGTTAAGCATGAAAAAACTTTTTCTTTATCACTTAAAAGATAGAGATTTTGCTATTTTTTTCTCTTCTTTTTTCTACTTCAAGAATAGACATAGACCTTTGTTTTGACCGCATGTATTTTTATTTTAACATAAAGTGATTTATCAAAAAAATAGAATGAGTATTAACAATAACATGGATCCATGTTCCTTATACAATGTTTTTCACAATGCTACGCCTTTTTGTTGAATCTAAAATTTGGTGTACAAGTAACTAACATCATGTACATCATTTTAGTACAAAACCCCCAACTTGTATAGTGTAAAAATTTTACTCAAAGAGAAGTCGAAGTCAGCTGATCCTGTTTGGAAGGATAAAAAAGAACAATGTTTCTTACTTCAAACTCTATAATCTTCTATTCCATGCAATCAAATTTATTGAATTTTTTTGTGGATGATCTTTTAGAAGTCCTATGTGAGATCCTGCGGTTAGAAATGCAAAAGTAATTTTATTTTTTGGTTTGTTCACACTTGCTTCTGAAATGATAATTTTTGGAGTGTTTTTGGTCAGAAATGGTCACGGCCGATTAGGGGTTAATGGGGTCTCCATGAGGAGCACAGACGTAATGAATAGCAACAAGCATCGAATGTTTGGACCTTATCAACTTCTACAGCATGCTACTCACTTTCTCTGACCTCATTCTCTTCACAGGATGCAATGCTTGCCACCGCTTCCGCCATTGAATTGTCCGTTGACACCGCACCTGCCAAATCTGCTAGACTGATTGTCTGTATTCTAAGCCATGGTTGAAGAGAATCTGATAAAGCCCATGACTGACTCCTTCAATACAATTTGAGAAGTAGAGGACTCGAGTTCAATACAGCTTCCATAGAAGTTGAACCAAGAAGCTCAGGTAAGTATACACAAAGTTGAGTTGTAGCAAGCTGACGAGAGGTCGACAGGTGAGAGTTGTTACAACCATTTTACACAGCTTTGAAGTGTAGTTCTTCCACATTAATGTCAGATCATTAAGATGAGGATTTCACCAGTGATCTTCTAAGTGTGGTGGTCCTCAAAGGCGGAGACATATTCAAGAGAAGGATTCATCGTGAACTAATAAATGGCCACATGCTCCATCCTTGCTTAGAAACATAGTATGCAACCAGTATTTGAGCTGAATCTCATTAATTTTTGCATTGATACAAACAGGGTGAAGAAACGCTTTGATTCGAAAATCTGCCCCCTATCGTCACCAGGTCCATAATACAATAATATATCAGGAAAAAGGTCACACGCTACTCCAGTTCTTGTCAGCAAATTGTTTCTCTCCAGCATTGTTCTTCCTGCCGCCCTACCAGGCAACCAACGCAAAATCAATCCATCAGGTCCAAATGTGTGTTCTCACCAATGGCGACCTCTAAAACCATTTGCCGCACATCCCGACCTGTGGAACAACCCCCTGAACAATGCTACTGAACAGGCCAACAGGACCTTCATAGAGTATCAGGATAACACAACCTCCATAACTGCAGAGACTTGAAATATACCAAATTTCCAGTACTACTGATGTATCACTTTCACAAACTCAGCAATCAAGTGATCCAAGCTTTGAAGATAGCACATGAATATAGGGCAATCCGAACCAATACCGCACAAATGCACGCGCAAATCTGAAGCGGCAACCAATAAGGAAGACACCGAAACTCACCATCGGAGGAGCGGCGAATACTCTACACGAAAGACAACACGCGGAATTCACTTCTTAAAGAAATTAAACCCGGCCTTCTTGATGGCCGGCGCGGCAGCAGCCTTCTTGGCCGCGGGAGCGGCCTTGCCGTTGCTACCCTTGCCGCCGTCGACCTTCCCGAGCAGCTCATCGGTCTCCCGAAGAGCGTCCTTGTCGAGCGCGTCGCGGAACCAGTCGAGGAAGCCCTGCTTCTCGCCCGTGTTGGTCGCGGAGGCGCGGCACACGAGCGAGGAGTTGCGGGGCACGGTCACGGCGGCCATGGAGGCCACGCCCATCGCCATCGCCATCGCTAGCTGCAGGTTAGTGAGTTGGTGGAAACAGACCAGTGTGTGCCGAGGTGGATTGAACTAGATTGAACTGAGCACAGGGTGGGCGGAAGAAGAGGGCGTGGGAGAGGCGAGAGGGGGCGTTGGGTGGGGATCGGGGGGGCCTGCTTTGCTTTTGGATGAGAGACGTGTGGGGGCCTGGCTCTCACCACACACTCGCCACACCCTGATCGACTCCCTCCTCGTACCCGGACTGGCTTATGCACGGGTAAAGACGATCCAGGCCCTCCTCTTCATACCCGGACTGGTTCATGTGCCGGTGAAGCCGCTCCAGGATCTACTTTGCATACCCGGACTGGCTCATGCACCGGTGAAGCCGCTCCAGGCTCTCCTCATCATACCCGGACTAACTCATGCATGGGTGAAGCCGGCCCAGGCTCCATCAGGAAAGTCTGATGGACTAAATTTTATATAAAATCTGTAAACATTTACTATTGAATTTAACAAGCTAGCCTTTTATGTAAAAAAATTGTTAATCTTTTGTCAATTTAATTAGTACCCTTTGTAACAAAAAAAAAATATTAATTATGAATACAATTTTGAATGTAAAATTCATATTAAATTTATATAAATTGCATATAAAATTTGAATGAAATAAATCTTAAAATTGCACATGAATCTACTTCTGTGTTAAATTGTGGAGGTGGAATTTTTAATATTTGTAGATTTGGGAGTCTGAATGCCGATGTAGCTACAGGGTAGATTTTGAGTTGGAGAAATGAGGGAATGTGGTAGATATAGAATCAGTGAAGTGTAAACATATGGTAGATTTGTAGTCCATAAAACACATATAAATGTACATTCCATATGCATGCAATGCATAATAGATCAAACATAACAATTGAATAGATTTAAAAGGTAAAGAGTACATGCTAATAAGGAGAAGTTATGTCTAATTAGGCTGGATTCTTCAAAATATACTGTACAGCCGCTCAGGTTGTTGATAAGTCCCAAAACATGTACCCCCTCTCGGATCCCAGCATCGCATCGTCTTGTCCCAGCTTCCAGTCACCACATGTCCTACAATGGTCCAATCACCAATACACACAAGATCGCTAAGAATAATGAAATACACAACTAGACCTAATTTGCAAAATCCCATTAGCTGGCCCAGACGTTGCCAACCTCCAATACGACAATCCAAACCCCGCTAAGAACCCAATCCATCTCACTCACCAGTTGCGTGCAAGTACTCCACGCACCTCACAAGAGCATTGTGAGTCCCAAAAGATCCTCAGCACCTGTATTAAAAAGGAATCTGAAAGGAGGAAAAAAGATTGCAGGTGTGTAAGAATTCCCAAGAGAAGATTCCCCCAACGCACACCTTGTCCTTAATGCTTTAACCGAACCTTTCCAACGACGAACACCCAAAATGCACCCCATCGTCCGTTGCATAAACTCGTGACAGAGCATAAACCCTAAAAAAGACCAGCTCCATTGAAACAAAACTACGTCCTTCTTAACCCAAACCGATCCCTCACAAGATCAAAACGCCACCAAAAGCACCATCCCTCACGCTCCAGTGCCACCAATCCCACCCCATCATCACATCATCCGAGCATCCCAGAAAAGGGTTTAAACAGGGTTTTGGAAGAAAAGAAAAAGAAAAAAACACCCACCTGTAGACGGTATGGTCTGTGGAAGCGGTGAAGCCCGACGAGTCGTCGTGGAAGCAACTGTCCAGCACGGGCGCCCGGTGAAACATGAAACACTCAGTAACTCACGAAACCAGAGGAAACCTAAATCGGTTACATGTGCAAGAGTTGTTGCATCCACCCAGCCAGCCAATCAATAGCCTTTCAGGTCAAACAATATTTATGCACACCAATTCACGTTTTAAAAATCTACAGCCTTAACTTTCTGGCTAGAAAATCAAATTCGAGCCCATATTCATATTTGCAACACTCAAGATTGCTCCTTAGACTAGCAGCATACACCAGGTACTCTACTGAAGCTCTTCCGTACCTTTGTAGTCTATGACATGAGGAAAGACAGCAAGTCTGTTGAAGAAACTTTCAAGTTGTCGCAATTCAGCAGAAGGAACGCATCTCAGGAGATACGTCTGGCTCTCGGAAAACCCATCTTCGTCTGTATTCACGAAAGCTCACCAAACACGGCCAAAACGCAATCACGTTCTCGGCTCCGTGGTCACAATCCGCGCCTCTCAACACCCCAGCCCGAAGAATAGTATCCAGGTGCATCCCGTCAGCGCTTCACTCCCAGAAAACTGAGTGCACCAGAAACAGAAGCCTCTAGGGTTTCGGAAAAATGGGTACATTTAGAGTTGGGGAAATGAAAGAACATAGTAGATTTAGTTTAACATGGTAGATTTAGAGCATATAAGTTCAATATAGAATATTTTATATTAATTCTGTATAGAATCAACATCAAGCATTTTATCACTGTAAATTTCATGTTCTTATTTTTAATAAAGAATTAATATTCAAATTTTTGGTTATGACTTTCATAGTATTTTACAAATGTTATGAATTTGATATAAAATACATGTGAGAAATTAAATATAGTTTTCATATCAAGAAAATTTACGTAAATTTTCTGCAACAGTAACCACCCAAAAACATTAAAGCAATGTCAAGTTTACATTGATAATTGTTGAGTCAGTTTAATATAAAATTTATATAAAAAATTTAGGGGGAGACTTTCCTGATGTCGGCTATTGGGGGACTGGATGGAGTTTGTGATTAGTGAGTTTTCTTTTTGGGGTGTACCTTCCATGAGAATGTTGAGTTACTCCATCTAAGTTATGAGGTCCAAGTCGTTTGACTTGCATTTGATGAGAAAGAGCAGAGAGAAAAAAACAAACAGAGAGAGAAAGTAGAGAGAGATTAACAAAATTAGGGTTTTGATTGTAGTGAATCACTGTTGTAATTGATGTATGAGGTTATCCACCACGGCTTTGGGTAAATATGAAGAATGATACAATAAATTTTTCAACCTAGTGTCAGCTTAGAATTTAGCTACAAAGTAGAGTATCTCGGCATATAATTACTTTGATAATGTATTTGTGATAGGCTCTTTGTGATAGTGGCAGTAGTACATACATTGCATTGAGGTTTGGTAACCATAGTGAGCGTGAGTGTGACAATGGCGGTGATGATGGCATTGAATTGCAGCGCTAGCTTTGGATGGTGCACATTTACAATTCAAGTTGGTTTGCCATAGCTACATGATCATTTGCTTAAATATTACTTCATTGCATTTCCCCATCATTTTGCATTCCAGACGAATCTCTTGGAAGCCTCTTTTGCTCTACAATGTTGGTGAATCCGGTGAAAAGAACATCATGAGAGCGAGCTCGGGTTTACTTCTGCATTTTCTGTGAGTGAGGTCAAGAGATAGATTGATGGACGCGATCGTTGTTTCGAATTCTTGTTGAGGTCAAAGCATTTCGTGGTCTTGGTTTGTCAAGGACTGTCATTGTTTTGGGTTTCATTCTTTTCAGGAGTCGAAGAGTCATTCCTTTCTTTCGAATATAGGGCATCTACATGCATCAGTGCTGTCATGTTCAATGCCGTGAACACTAACTAGTTTAGACATGTTGTGTATATTTAGCAAGCTCATATTAAAAGGTTAGTGTCTCCACAAGCTACCTGCTTTCGGAACAAAGCCCGAGCACCAAAACCGATTGTGTCGATACCGCGTGTGTTAGAAACCCCCGCTGCCGTTAATGCATTAGAGGCAGTGAAAGAGCCACCATGACGGAGCGATCGACTTGCGCTACGAGGTGTAGCGTCTGAGCTAACTGAACCAAGAAATGTTATGCTGCTGGTGAGCTCGGAATTACGTAGCCGTCGTGACCCTCGCGGGATTGACGGCATGCTATCGCCTCCCCCTCTCAAGGCATGCCCTTGTCCCAACATCACATTGTTGAATCCTACTTCCTTGCAACTAACGCCAGAGAATGATGCTGATTGCTGCAAGCTCTTGATTACCGCGGCATCCGACGTGTTGTCTACGCGAGGATTGCTGTAAATTTTTGTAAACTAAATTATAAAGAGGTAAAACAAAAAATTCTTAAACTTTACAAAAGGATTCATACTTTTACTAACACTTCTATGTAGTCACTGTCAAATGCCCTTGAGTATAGATGATAATTCATTGGAAGTGGTGCAGATGCTGATCAAGTTCATGAAGAAGGTGACACTAAATGACACTAAAGACATACACATTCCAATATTACATGTTCAGTGGCATAAACAAGGTTACAATTCATTTTTTACCTCATGCATTGTCATGCAAGTATTTTTTTTAATAGGTTTTCATATAGTTTTACTCTAACTTATTCATTGACCAATTCTAGGTGAGTTTTTATACTTACTCTTGCAAGTTTGGACTATGTGTATTCTTCTTCAAATGATACTCAATGTGCTAATTCAACCTCTCTAGCACCAGTTTGACGAGGGTTTGAGTAGCATTTGGTACAAATCCATGAGGAAACTCCTCCGTCTATTTGAAGAACATGTATACACAAAATTCATCATGAATAATTTAGAATGAAATAACACTCACCCCATACAAAGCTTTGATGACTTTTCAAAAGAAATAAATTGAATCGATTATAAAATATGAAGTCAATAGTTAGATAGCAAAAAAAAGAAAGAATATACTTGTTGGTTACAAATTAGTAACCATGGACTTACACCATCCCAACTCCAGTCAAGATCATCAAGATCTTCTGTCAACTCATATACTTGATCATGTTGATTTGAGGGAGGATTGCTTTGAGTTTCTATATCGCCTTCACTTCCTCCACCACTTTCTCTCTCCTCATGTATTTTCTTGTTCACTCACTCCTTCCATATTTTCATGTATGTTTCTACCTGATTATCTTCTACCGTGTTGTCGTCTTCCTCCTCTACTTCCACCTCCTCTTCCATCGGACCTCCCTTGTCTACCTCCTACCCTTCCACCCAAACTCCCTTGTCTAACACCCCCTCCACCGAGATTGCCACGCCCACCTCCACTAGGACTGCCACCCCCACTTCCACCGAGATGACCACCCCCACCTCCACCCGTGCGCCCACCCCAACGATCACTTCGTCTCTAACTTAGCAAAGTACCATCTCCATCAAACTAATCAATACTCTTGACAACTTCACATACTTGATGGAAACCTCCCTCGTCGACTTTTGAGCAACACTTATATTTGCCATCAACAAGGTCAAGATCTGGGTCATGTAGCAGCGTAACTGTTTTCACTTCCACTCGTACTCACAAGCACAAATGTACCCTTCGTCATATTTGAGCCATGGAGCAACCAATACATGAGCACTTCCAGAATTGGATCTCAAAGCATTACCACAGTCAGATGGATACTATAAACAGATAAAATCTTTAAATGCGTATCGTAACTCCTCCTCAAAAATTGTCTCCAAGGTCTAGAATTCAATTCTTTCATTCCCATTTTCATCCTCGGTTGTCACACTGAAGGACGTTACAGGAATGACCAAGACCTTGCCTACATGCTTACCTTTGTTAATACCAAATATTCACAACACCAAACATGGCCGAGGCTTTTGCTTCCTCTTCGGAACCTCCGTCACGCACAGTCTTTCCCCGTGGAACCTTCCCACCACCGCTTTTTTTACTACCTTGGAATCTTCCAAATTTTCATTGAAAGATTGATGATGTCCATACATAGTACTAGTCCTACTACATCTACTTCTTTTTGATTGATTCAAAAACTTGCATAGTAGCTCAACATCCTTACACTTGTACTCAAACTCAAATCTAGGTTTACCAACACGCGTTCTTTGGAGCCTTGTCACCGATACTATTTCTAGCAAAGCTCTTGCAAGATCTCACTTTCCTCCAGACTTTGGTGAATGTTGAGGAACCAACTTACAAAAAAACTTGTGAACATCAGGAGCAGTGTCATGCTCAAGCTCAAGCAAGTCATCTATTTGACGATACAACTTCATCGACAGTTGCTTAGGAGATTCCCCCATATCCAAACGAAGAAAACAACATAGGTCCATCCAATGCGGGCTCACAAAGATGCCGGGATAGGAATGTTCTTTTGATTCGTAGAAGGTGTAGAGACCTCCCTCCACTACTGCAGCTTTTTAAGAAAGCAACACACTTGCAACTGCTGCATCATGTGCAATGGCATCCATGCCTCCCTCGGACTTGGAATAAGAGCATTCTCCATAACAACCACCTTTACGCATTTGCGCATTCCCTTTAACAACCACCTTCTTAGAAATAAGAAAATTTTACTATCAGTACTACGCTCCGCAACGCTAGCTTTGTACACATTGGAGTGCTCATAAAACAATATAGTAGGTAATTAGGCAAATGCTCTTCTGAATTTCAAGCCCTAGACAATTTCGTCAAGCAATCAATCTACGATCGACTGATAAAATTATTTTAGCTAGAGTTCAAATGAACACAACAGCTCGGAAAAAGAGAGTCTTACCAATTTTTCAAACGCATGCACTATTTAGATCTCAAGAGACGATTGTCAAACGCGTGCACTCCTCAGATTTTGTGCAAACAATTCACCTCCTTGAAAAGAGATATGCAGCAGAAATCACGTCGTCAACATCGCAAACCAAATATTGGGCTACTTCGTAAATAAAAATTTATGAAGCCGAAAAAAAGGATGGAATTCTTGCAACGAAAGTACTGCAAACGGCACTACATAATCTTCCGACGAATACTACTAATCTAAAGCTGTAAAACCTACATTGCTTCGCCTCCCAGTATGTGACCTTGTAAGTGCTCACGATACATAAAGCTATTCCCTCAAAGCAATGTGTAATTGAGCGCAGAGATGAAGGGCTCGAGTTAACTCACCGTTTGTGAAGCGCAACGCTACAAAAATTACGCCAATACCTCTGCAACAAGCTGCCATAGAAAGTACACCAAAACCTCCGCCAAAAACTTCACCCCAACGGTGAAACAGCTGCCGCACTGAGGGCGTCACCTGCGCCACAAAACCCCTGCAAACTCCATCAAGCAACAGCCACAGAACTTAGTGAAGCCGCCAACCTTAATCCCGATCACGCGAAAATATTAGCCCTACCTAGAAGAATCTTTGAAAGCCCCACCAAAAAAAATCTCTGAAAGGCACGAATAACAAGATAACCGAGAATCATCACAAAAACCAATGCCACTTAACCTGAAAAGACAAAATTCCTCTCCTCGAGGGTTTCAACTCATTCTACAATAGAAAAAGCCAAAAAAACGAGAGAATTGCAACAACGATGGGAATCACAATGCTACTCAACTTGAGAAAATAATTCTTTCGACAAGGGTTTCAAACTCATTTTCAATAGAAAGAGCACGAAAAAGGCTCAAAAAATTCACGTAAAATGAGAGAATCACAATGGCGATGGAAATCGTTACATAAACCAATGCCACTAAAACTTGAAAGCAAAATTCTTCGTCCGAGGGTTTACAATCATATTACAATGGAAAATGTTCCAAAGTGGTTCAAAATGTGCACGGAAAAACAAAGAATGACAACGACAATGGGAGAAAGTGGAGTAATAAGAACCTACGGAGCGCAACGGCATGCTGATCAGCACGGCGGGCATCACCCACGAGGAAGAGTACAAGGGACCAGGAGCAAGAGTGTCGAAGGCAAGATGAAGGAGCGAAGTGCCGCGGCTTCCCCATGTAACCCTTGGTCGGATCCTATGATCGTGGCCGTGGGCTGGGTGGGAGTAGTGGGTAAGTTATGAGGTCCGAGTCGTTTGACTTGCATTTGATGAGAGAGAGCAGAGAGAAAAAGACAAATAGAGAGAAGTAAAGAGAGAAGTAGAGAGAGATTAACAAATTTAGGGTTTTGATTTTAGTGAATCTCTGTTGTAATTGATGTATTTAAGTTATCTGCCACGGCTTTGGATAAATATAAAGAATGATACAATAAATTTTTCAGCCCAGTGTCAACTTAGAATTTAGCTACAAAGTAGAGTATCTCAGCATGTGATTACTTTGATAATGTATTTGTGATAGGCTCTTAATTCATTCAAATGTATGAGTACAAATCTCATTGAACAATGATGTTCCTTTTTGTGCTTAAACCTAGTAATTATATGAATGATTTGGACCTAGCAATTTTGGATCACAATTCACGTTGTTTGGCAGTATTTGATTGAGTCACTTGCATATAGATCATTGAATTTTTACATCAAATAATATGCGGTGGTCACACCTTATTGGTTCACCTTACCTTACCCCTTGTGGAATGTTGACTTAGAATGTAGAAACAGTGACCTAACATGGATGTTGAGCGCGGATGGGCGCATAAACTTCCGGTGTATTTTTTTATTTTTTTTCCTTTCAATAGCAATGTGGAGGTCAAAGTGAGTCATTATTGTTTGATTTCGAGAGGGAGGTTGTGAGAAGTTGTAGGGTACTTGTCTAAAATGAAAATGGACTATCCCCACATTATGTCCTAACCTTTGCCGTTTAATTTCTAAAAGAATCCTACTTGTCTTAACATTTGGATAAATGAAAAAATTCATAATGGATATAAATAGAAAGACAAATTTATAGAAAATTGAATAAATTATTATAGAAAATATTTTTATTACATACTTTGTTTCTATTGGAGATATGAAATAGAACAATTTTTATTTTTATTTCTATTATCAAAAGGATATTCTTATGAAGAATAAATAAATTGGATTTTTCATGAATGTGATACCTTCACATAGAGTTTTCAAAACTATATTTGCATAGACTTCTTTAAAACCATTCAAAGATCACCATTGAAATCATGGTCAATCAGCTTGTAACGTTTATTTGTCAATGTTATTTGAAGTTGATCATTAATATTGAAGTCCATATCTATACAGCACCATATCACAAAAAAATATTTCAAATTTGTTCAAATTCTAACTCCACATATGTACGTTAATTTTTTATTTTTTTTAATAATGCTTTGATTGGTTGAATTGTGAATCTAGTTAGAAGCGTTAAGAAAACGTATATAACAACCGTTGGCATTAACCTTACAAAACCTTTTGGTCTTCCAATATGAGCGTTTTCAAAAAATTCACAATGTTAGGACTAAAGTTTTTTAACAGGAACAACAAATACAATGAAGAAGATGAAAATTTATTTTCTTTACCGTTTTTTATTGCAATTGTTAATTTGGCCTTTGAAAGCTTCTTCTTCCCTCTGAATACACTATGGCAATTATTTAAACTTACAAAAACATGAATCCAAAGAAGAAAATAATCAAAATTTTGTAAGTTTTGGAAAACACTTAAATTCATGTATATTCTTCAAACTTAAATAATCAAAAATTAGATTGTAATTTCTGATGAAAGTATCAACAACAATATACTGTTTGATTTTTTTGATTTTTTTTATAATTTTTTCATAAATTAAATTCTTCATGTAGAAAGTATCAAAAATAGATTTAGGTTTCATATATTTTTTTTTTAAATTGCATTTTCGAAATACAATGGGCAAGTTATTGTGAAGCATCTATTTTTTTTCTTTGATGAATATACAAATAGAATTGTAATATCATGTGTTGGAATTTAGAACGTTGGAATTGAATTTACCATACTAGATAAATCATGGATTGAATTGATTATTTCCGTGATAGATCAGTGATTAAGATGTCATAAGAACAGAGTGATTTATTTCAATTTTTACTTAAGTAAATATTTTTTTATCTCTAAAGATATCCAATTTAGAATTCAAAAGATATAATTACTACTAATCACATAATATTTTGTTATGCTCCACAAGATCAAAGGAAGAGAAATTAATGAAAAGAGTGTAATAATTTTTTACTTTGAATCTATTTACAACAATATGATAATAATTTTTAAGAATAATTCATACAAACCAAATTTATTTTAATTGAAATTAAAGAAGAATATGTTAGTATAAATCTAAAACAATGATTAAAGGAAGAAATAGCGACTGTTCAAGATTTTCAGGTTCTTTGGGTTTATTTGTAAAAGTAAGTATGAAAATTTAAGAATTGTAATGATGAAATGTCTTCTCTTTCACCTTTGCAATCTGTAACTTTTTCAAAATTAAAATCATTGGAAGAGAAGAATTTGTTGGCAAGTTGTAGAACTTGCAATGGGCCAATCACAAAGTATGACAAAACCTGTCCGCATTGCCATTTATCTTCAACTATAAACAAATTCAATGAAAAGAATAAACTTCACTGCGCACAAATGAGTTATCGCCAACGAGGAAGCCAACATTTAGATTACATAAGAACATCGGACGATGAAGTGTGCAATTGTTGTGTAGGATATCCCAACACTTGTAACTCATATTCTCCCGGGAGTAGTTCCAAAAGTGATTCCGAGTGCGAAACACCTTATTACAAACCAAAAAAGAAATCTCATGATAATTCAAGCAAAGATCCTTACGAAACCTTAGAGAAGAATTTTGATGAATGGTATGAGTATTGGACCAAATATGAAGGTTACACTCCAACCCTAGACTTAATAGAAAATGAAGAGTCAGTGGCCATAGTATGTGGCAAAGTAAATGGTGTCCAAACCACCATGTTATTAGATACAGGCTCTTCCATATCCGCAATCACCGAGAGCTTTGCACAACAATTGCATTTAGAAACATGGTATACAGATGATGTTTTGGTTGTTACTTTAGCAAACACCCATGTAGAAAGGTATCCGGAGCGCATGTGCATTGTCACATTTGAGATTGGTGACCTTCAAATTTCCGAAGAACTTAATGTGCTTCCAGGACAAATTTATAATATTACCTTAGGTAAAAATTGGCTTAAGTCACATATGGCTATTTGTGACTATGGGTTAGACATTTTAAGACTACCTGGATCAAGACCAATTCGGATGGGTATACCAGCACCTATAGCTCCATTTAAAAATCCTGTAAAATCAAAAAATAAAAAACCTAAAAACTTATTATCTCAGCGTATAAAATCAAGCACTTATCCAAACCTTAGAACTTTATTGTTTATGGGAGGATGGTTGCCTCCGTGTCTGCGAGCCAGGTGACTTTGAAATGTTTTTTTTTGAGATTGGATATGGTTATATAGTATAATTGAGAAATGGTCATAGTGTAGACAATGTATAAGGATAGTATATTTTGGAAAATCCAATTTGTTTCACAAGTCTTATTGGTTTTGAAAATTTCTATACCACACTACCAAATAAAATGATTGAAAGGTGTTGATTAATTTTTTGGCCAGCATGTTCCTTATAGTAATAATGAATTGATTTTTGATTTTTACATATGTGAAAAGATCAATTTTTCAATTTATTTGTAGTACAAAATTTATTCAATATGTGCTTAGTATTTGTTCAATAAAAAAATAAAATCACAATTGTCTAATCTTCATAGAAGATGAGAATAGATGTATTATTTAACTATTCAACTATCATTTAAGAGCAAATCCATATATACTATGAAAAAATTAATCCATTAGAGACAAGACAGTTACATGAAAATACTTACATGAAACTTAATCTATGTGTATTTTTAGAATATGCAACGTTATAAATCATTTCAAAGGTTGCTTATATGTAAATAATTTGATTCTTTTGACCCGTAAACTTTCGCCTAGTGGTAAAACAAACAGACATTTCATTCATCCAAATCTTCTTTATTCCTTTTTTTTTTCCTTATATGTTAATTGAATTTTTCAACTATCTTCTATGTATCTTTTGACAGAATTTGCTTATTGGATGTTTATATATATTTTCACACAATGCACATAAGAAATGTATTCAAAATTTGTTTTTAAAAATATTGGCATTCAGTAAATATGCATTGGTGATTTTACCCAAATCATTTTTTGTATTAAATGAAATGGGAATTTTATTTAGTTTTAATCTTTTATTGTATTGTAAAGTCCTTCAAAGCTACAATAAATTTTTAATGCAAAAATAGTTAAAATGAGTGGATTTTTGAGTTTATTTTTATTTTTATATGGATTTATAATGGCTTATAGAAATGACTATGATTTAGCGCCGTGGGAATTATTGGCCAACCTTATGATATAGTATTCAAAAATAAACCAAATCATTTCTATGAGCCTTCTTGGAATTTTTCTTCATTTACTTACTACAAACTTAACATAGCCTCAATTCGACCATAAAGAAATAAAATGCACTTCCAACATGCAAATACTATCTTCATTTCTTTGTAGCTAAACAAAGTACTCATCCAATTAAAGTGAATCTGGGGCTAACCTAAACTCTTCAAATTTCAACCAATAGGATTGCTTGATTTTTTCAAATCGGGCCCAAAGGCTTTTTACAAAGCCCGACCGAAACTTCAATTTATCCTTTGTGACATTCTTTTGGTACTAAAATGTTTGGGCCTTAGTGATGCAATGGGGAGAAAGTTTACCTTGACCTGAAATCCCAACTTGGGCGCAAATTCAGAGCCAATATTGGTGGTTGAACAAATGTTCAATCCGACTCACCCTTCGGCCAGGCCCAGATCGTGTGCAAAGTGGGCCAAAGTCAACATTTCCTTTGGGATTGGACACTTTTTCTTCTTCTTCTCCAGAGCTCTTATTTATTTATATATACTGGTATATGTAATTATATTTCTCTATGCCTTCTCCAGTCAAACCTCAATAAGTGTTACCTCGATAAGTGTTAAAACTCTATATGTGTTATGGAGATTTCCGCTCCCTTAAAATTAAGACTAGTAAGTGTTATGTGTTAAGTGTTATGTAATGTTGTGCTCCCAACTTTGTTAATTTTACCTCGATAAGTGATAACTTTCTAAAAAAGGACTTTTGTAAGAACCATAGTTTGGAGGGAGATATCTTTGAGGTCAAGCAATAGTTTATAGTTTCCATTTTAAAAACAAATTGATTGGTACATGTATTTTTAAGTTCATAAAGTAAAAGATAAAGTAAAAGATAAGTCCATAAAGTAAAAGATAAGTCCATAAAGTAAAAGATAAGTTCATAAAGTAAAAGATAAGTGTTACTATTCCCTAAGTGTTAACAAAAAGTATGCTCCCAACCGTTAACACTTATTAAGGTTTGACTGTATATTTATTTTATTAGAATATATTGTTCTGTCTCAACAAATGCTCTCATCCTCATCCGAACAAGGTACCACTTGGGTCTCTGGGTTTGAGCCCAAGCTCTTTGCTGTAAACCAGCCCTCAGAACCATCTACGCGATACACAGATATCATAGATCTACAAAAATGATAGACTTCGACTCTCCAATTCACCATCTGGAATAGATAAAGCCTCTTTAAATTTGGAGCAGACTGGTGTCGAACTCCGGGACTTTCAAAGGCTAAAGCAAGAGGACGCAGACCAAACATCTACCTACATCATCTACCAAGAGCCCAGATTTTCTAAATTAGAATCTATAAACCGGCTAGATAATCCTGCTGCAGCTTAGTTGAGAGAGTGCATATGACGCTGGGCAGTAGCACGAGGATGTGTATCACTTAGGGTTGGTGGCGATGGCGTAACGAAACCCTCGTCAAGCGTCTCTCGAGGGTTTCGATGTCGGAGCGAGCGCGGAGCAGCGTTCACGGCAACGGCAGCAACGGGAAGGAGAAAGGGAACGGCGAGCGGAGCAAGGAAACTATGAGAGATTCGAAGGTGGAAGGGAGTGAGAGCAAGGGGAGAGGGCACAGGGATGGAGAGAGTGATGGACGGAGACGGAGGTCGCGGTCGCGGGAGAGCATGAGGGACTCGAAGCGGAGGAGGAGGTCGCGGTCGCGGGAGAGTGCGCGTGATTCGAAGACGGAGGGGAGCTTCGACAGGCGGGCGCGGTCGCGGTCCCGAGAGAGTGTGCGGGACCGGGATGTGGAGGAGAGGCGACGGGAGAGGGTTTCGGATGATGCGCATAGCAGGGGGCGGTGGAACGATGTTGATGGCGGGCGGCATGAGGAAATTCGCGATGATAAGAGTAAGAAGGGGAGCCGTGAGCGGCATGAGCGGCGAGACCGGTCACGGTCGCGGGAGAGCGTGCGAGAGAGGCGAGCTGGGAGTAGGGAGAGCTTGCGGGAGAGGGAGAAGGACAGGGAGAGGCGCGCTGGGAGCAGGGAGAGTTTGAGGGAGAGAGAGAGACGGGCTGGGAGCAGGGAGAGTGGGCGCGAGAGGGAGCGACGGGCCGGGAGTAGGGAGAGTTTGAGGGACAGGGACAGGAGAGCTGGGAGCAGAGAGAGCTTGCGAGAGAGGGAGAGGAGGGCAGGGAGCAGGCCTCCGCGAGGGTATGGTGACGATTATTCGGATAGAAGCGCTAGGCATGGGAAGAATCACTATGACGCCCTAGATGGGAGGAATAACAATTTGCACAATGCAAGTAGGGATCGAGCGTATGGCGTGGACAGGCATGTTGACAGGGATTGGGATAGAAGTCGGGAAGGTGGTTATGGAAACCACCACGATCGTGACCGCAGTGATAGAGGTTATCAGAGTCGGTACTCCCGGGAGGAGGCAAATCACATAAAGGAGGAAAAAGAAACGTAAGTATGTTTTCCCTGTTTTCCCTGTTGAATGCTATTCTACATGTATTCGTCCTCGTTGTTATTTTACTTCCCGAGTGCGTTTTATCTCCTAGACGTTTCAGAATATGTTTAAGACGCTCTTTTTCAATGGCAGTTTTTAGCGGTAGTTTTCAGCACGACTTCCTTTGAAGTGTGTCTGGGTGACTTTACATGGTAGTCTTTGTGATAATTCCCGTGTAGCGATGATAGAGATCCGATCATCTCTGACCAACCCATATGTTTCAATTCTTACAGTGAAGAAGAGGATCAAGAAGAATATCAGGAGCGTATTGAGTCACAATTGGCTGCTCAAGAAGAAGATGACGTGGAAAGGATCAAGGAAGAAAGTAGACGACGAAGGCAAGCAATTCTAGAGAAATATAAGCAACAACAGAAAGAGGAGCAGCAGCCGGAACAACAACTCGAAGCGCCCGTGGAGGTGGTTCCCACTGACAATACAGGTAACTTGTGCGAGTGGACCTTGGATATTAGACGTTTCAGGATTTGTTGATTAGGTTTGGAAGTAGTGTGCGCATCAATTGAATCTGGCTCGCGATCACTGTTTTGGTTTTATGGCGTTGAGTTGTGTTCAATAGCGTGATCATGTTTTTGAATTTCACTTATATCTGTCAAGTCGTTTGTTAGAATCGACCTCCCCCCAAACTCCTGATTTTTGGGCTGATTGCAGTGGGTAATATCTCGGAAGTAAAGGCAGAGGATAATTCTCCTGCACCTGTGAACGATAGTAAGGAGCTACAAGCCGTGGAACAGACGCTTAATGGCATGGAGGTTGATTTGGAGAAAAAAAATCTCGTAAACGGCAAGTCTCAAAACGAAACTGTGTCAGGAGCTGGTGGACTAGGACAGGGATCACCAAAAGTAAGTTTCTGTGACAGAAATTTGGTTCGGCTTAACTTTAGTAGTCTATTCTTGTTAACATACACGATCATTTCAAACAGGCTGGCATGGTTTCTAAATATTCGGTATGGATAACTCAGAATATGACTTTATGTCAACTTCCTTGTGTGACTGAGTTCATGTCGGACTCCTATGTTCGTCAGTACGACTGGTAGATGGTATTTGTTTACATATTTTTGGCCTTTGGAGCTCACTAACGTAATGCCTGATTGCTTAATGGTTTCAGAGCGAGGTAGAGATTGGCGGCGACATGTTCAGTGACGACATATTTGGCGAGTCACCTGCAGGGGGTCGGAGAATTGTACGTCGCTCCTTCAGAACTATTCAATATTCATTTTTTAATTGCAGAAATTTTTCCTGTTTTGACGACTGTGCCATTTATTAGCACACAACTGATGATATTTCTTGGTTGATAATTCTTTACACATGGTATTTTCATTGCAGGGAAAAGGTGATGGCATAACTATTAATACAAGTGGTCTGAATGACAATTGGGATGATCCTGAAGGACGTTACTGTAAGTGAACCTAGCCCTGGCTTGAGTTGCTTTTTATTCGTAAAGTTGATTCTTGCTGTTGTATGTTTTATGTGTAACGACTAGGATTCTACATCCTTTCGGGAAGTGATGGTAGTACGTGGTAGACGTGATTTCTCATAGGAGGTGGCCGTTGTTTGTAGGTTTCCGCATTGGTGAGATCTTGGATGGCCGATATGACGTTCTCGCGGCACATGGGAGTGGTGTGTTTTCGACTGTGGTACGAGCGCACGACCTGAAAGCAGGCAAGAATGAGCCCGATGAAGTTGCCATTAAGATCATTCGCAACAATGATACCATGTAAGGTTTTTTGGATACTTAATGCTTAATATTCTGTTGATTATTTTTATTGTTTATCTTAGAGTAGGATTCTTGCTGCAGATCATGTGTTGCATATTTTTTCATGGTCTAGTTAATTTGAGTCGATTTCTACTCTCAATAATGAGGTACATCTTAATACTAGTTCAAGGGCATAACTCGGAGGCCTAGCTGTGTACTGGGAAATGAATTCATTTCGTTACATTTGTGAGAAGCATGTAATCTTTTGGCCACTGGGGGCTTCACGTTGCTTGGATGATGTTTATGCACGAAGCGTATTAATGTGGAGTTTTAACATTTTGGCTGCTATGTTTGCAGGTATAAAATTGGCCAAATCGAGCTGGTGATACTAAACAAACTAGCTGGAGCTGATCCTGATAACAGAAGGCACTGTGTACGACTACTTTCTAGCTTTGAATATCGGAACCATTTGTGTTTGGTCTTTGAGTCTTTGCACATGAATCTCCGTGAAATTCTGAAAAAATATGGTCGCAACGTTGGCATCAACTTGACTGCAGTCCGAGCTTATGCAAAACAGCTATTTATCGCACTCAAACACTTGCGGAACTGTGGAGTTTTGCACTGCGACATCAAACCTGACAATATGCTGGTATATAATTCTACTCTCGTGAAATTTGTGAGGGTTCGAGTTTTGAGTGGGTGTATTCGTTCATGTTCGTTTCATCTGTAATTTTTGAAGTTGCTTGTGGTGGCATTTGAGGAAGGGACGAGAACATTCAGGCTGTTGTTAATTATCTTTTTTGGTATAGTTCTGTTGTTTTAAACACTTTTGCTCTATATAGCACTTGAAATAATGGATTGCAAATAGTAAACATAATTTCCCATTTCTCTCTCATAAGATAATGTAATCCCTGGCAGGTGAATGATGCGATGAATGTGCTGAAGCTCTGTGATTTTGGGTCTGCCATGTTTGCCGGAGAGAATGATCTCACTCCTTACTTGGTCAGTCGATTTTATCGAGCACCTGAAATTAGTAAGCATCTTGTCTCTTGCCTTGGATGTTCATTCGCATTTGTACAATATTTACCATTATCGTTGGAAGCTTATTACTTTATAAGACAGTGACGTTTCTCTTTATCTGAAGTCACCTCATTATATAGCTCCTTCCCCCCTTTCTTCCCATCTTATGTGTAGTGTATCTAATAGTCTCTATTTTAAGTACTTGGCAGTGCGACGTGAAGGATATTCATCTGACTCGTTTTCATTGCCTGGTGCAGTTCTTGGCTTACCTTACGACCATGCTCTTGATGTATGGTCGGTAGGCTGCTGTCTATACGAACTTTATTCAGGAAAGATGCTATTCCCAGGGGCAACCAATAACGACATGCTGCGATTGCATATGGAGCTGAAGGGGTCTTTCCCTAAGAAGATGCTGAAAAAGGTAGATATCCAACGATCTGGGTAACCTCTGTTGTTATTTGTCTGCTGTGAAATAGTTTCCTCTTCTAAGGTCTCGGGTGCTTAACGTTCTGTTCCTCCCGGTTGACAGGTGGAGTTTTAAGCTTTCAATCATGTCAGACTCATACAGCCTAGGTGAAGGGATAAGAGGACTGCTCGGTTTTGATTGGTGAGCTGTGCAGCTTGGTTTATAGAGCGTGGGTAGTGGGTCGCTAGGATCGTCTCCTATACGCACACAAACTCGACCATACCTCCATTCAAGGAATGTCTATGTCAGCATGACTTGGATGCAGGTATGGTGTGGGGTAGTATGTAGTCTTAAAGCCATCGAGGCCTCCTGGATGTCGACATTTAGAACCCGCGTAACTTATGGTGGCACAGCTACACCCAGCCAGTCCCGGCATCACTGGGAAGAGAGCAATGAATAGCTTCATAGAAGCACAGTTTGAAGGGAGTGTATTAGTTGTTGTTTGGTATAGAACCTTTTATTTCTAACTGGTCTTAGTGATTTTTCTTGTTGTGCAGGCGCAATTTAAGGAACAACATTTTGACCAGGACTTGAATTTTTGTGCCATAGAAGAGGATCCCGTCACTAAGAAGGTAATTATCCTACATTCAAAATCTTCTGTAGTTATGGGTTTGTCTCTTTGTTCACTTCTGAATGTGCGTCCCTCATCCCTTCTATTTTTATTCTGCAGATGGTGAAGAGGATAATTAGAAACGACCATTTTATCAAACCCAAGGATATGGGATCTCTCATTTCCACCTCAGGAACGGCTGATGAAGACCCAAAACTGGTGGCACACTTCAGGGATTTGTTGGAGAAGATCTTCATTCTGGACCCAGACAAGCGGATGACAGTATCAGAGGCATTGAACCACCCATTCATTTCGGGAAGGTGATGCAGTTATGCCAGCTACTGGCGTATACATTGTTGCCTGTTTAGAGATCTAGTTGTCTCCTGCATATGTAGAGAGTAGGAAGCTTTTCGTAATTCTAGAGTCTTCAGCTTCTATTGGACGAACAAACAAAATTTTGCTTTTCGTTCTACATTTTCAGCTATTGATCTCAAACTCTGTCGTGGCTCTGCTCGTCGCGAGATATCGCCAATCCACCAATGGCGCCTGGCGAGGGTGGGCTTCTGCTGTTGTTTCAGGGCGATACCTACAGAGCATAAAACTCTGTATTATTGTAAGACAACACGCTCAATGCGTTTTGCTGTCCATCTGCTTCTGATGTCGAACATTGAAATGGTGGTGTGATATCCGTGGGTGTTGATATCTGGTTTGTGGAAAGATATCTCTTTTCTTATTTGTATGTTCTGAATGAATCTTTGTTCTGGGATCTAATACTTAACACTTAACACGTCCTAGTGATGGGTAATTGGATATTCTTTCAGCATGGGGATTATGTCCTACTTTCTTTTCATGTTGTATAGTAAGGTTGGATGGGCATTTAGTTTCTTCTCCCTTCATATGTACAGTTCTCTATTTATGTAAATTTTATTTATTGTGTAGAATTCTTGTACTGTTTGGTATTTGTGACTTCCAAAAGAATTCATACCTTCCAGTGTTTTATTTATTTTTTAAATTTTAGAATGGTGGTAGGCAGAAGCTTGTGGAGTCTGATCCACGTTCGTTCTTCAGGAATGCTTCCAGGTCTTTGGCGATTAGCCCCTTTGGTGCTTTAAGCGCTAGGTAACGCAGCGACGGGAAGGTACTCTAGTTCTCCTGAGGCTGTCCGTGAACGTGTCTTCAGGGTGCTTCTCAAAAGTTCTTAAGGCTTTCAGCCTATTTCAGTATCTTGAAGAGAGCTTGTGGCTCGCTGGTCCCTGACCTACTTGACTTTTGGGGGTCTTATTGACTGTTGACATATGTAGGATCAGCTTTTATTTGCGGGAACTGAATTTTGTAATGTTTTACTGGTTGTTAAGGCAGTGAGGAATGGTTTTTAGGGTTACAAATTCCAGTTGCTTTGCAGGTCCGACTTTCTTATAGTTTGTAGAATGCTTTAGTAAAAGTTATGAGTAGTTGGATCGTGTTTATGGCGATACATCAGACTTGCAGTCGCTGTCGAGGTATGTGTGCTTGATTGTCTGTGGCGATTGTTTCTCAACTTTTATTGCTATAATCCAGCTATGACTACAAAATGATCTTTGTTTTTCACTCATTTCTACGGACATTCAGCACTTTTAGGGACTCTGATAGGAGTTCACGTTAGAGTTTCGATGTGTACACAAAACTGACGAGAAATGTACTTTAGGTGGTGGCTGCGTCGTTTCTTGCGAGCACCTTGAAAGTCATGCTGCAGACTGCCCCAACTAATAAAAGCCAGGTGGGAATCACTTTTTGTAAGTAAGAGTAATTCTTAGTTTCCAGTAACTAGTTGTAATAAATGTGAGTTGCAGTTTGTTTTACTTTGACTGGAAATAATGTGTTGCGTTACCCTGATCCTCAATCGGTCAATGTTGCCTTCAGATTCTAGAGATGTGGTGTTTTCTACGAGCAGACTTAGGTAGATGGCGACTGCAGAAAGTGATTTCGTTCTTCTTGAGGTATGGATCAGGTAAGTTTATGCCTTACCTTTGGAGTAGATTTAGCTTAATGTACATGTATGTATGCATGAATAGCGTACTAGTATCTGAGGTATTTATTGTGAAATTAGTTGAATTGTCCATCTCCAAAGTTATTCAATTATAGGGGGCAAGATTTTGGTTGCACTGACTTTTAAAGGAATTATGAGATCAAATTGCCTTCACTGTATCTCAAGATGTTGCGTAGCCCTTTTCCACCGAGTTCCATTCGGCATCTTAGTCTTGCCAAAATACACAGAATCTGTTTTTTTCTAGTGGCTTGCGAAGACTATCATCGCAGAGCAAGAAGGAAACAACAGTGCATCGCATTGTTTCCTTAGAATTCCTAGTCCAATTTTGTCCTTCCGAGATGCATATTATTTTTGTAAAGGAAATTTTTATCTCGATTGTGACGATATGTGTTTGTTGTCTTCTACAAGTTCTCATTTGGACCTCCTTTTATGTGTGTTTTTCTTAAATCGCGGTGTGGCATAATGGACGCACTGAAACTCATCAGCTTAGACATGATCTTTGCAAGTCGGACTTTGCACAGGACTTGGGATCTCGTCTAGGAGCGTTATGTCTTTTATCTCTGTGGTCGATAGTCTTTGGTTTTTGTTGACCTTCTTGTCTGGTTATCAGAAGATCTCGTCCAGTGGCTTTATTTTTCGTTAATTGTCTTTGGTTTCTCCTCATGTGTTTTCTTTGGATTTCTGAGATTTTTTGTAAGCAATTTTGGTGGACTTGCATGCCATTTTCCTGGACCTGCTTTGCGTTTCATGTTTAGTGGTTTTTGTGAAGGCATTCTCTGCATTTAGTTGTCTCTAGTACATCGTAGAGTTCTAGATGGGAGACACGCTTCTAGATATTGAAGTTATTTTTGAATTCGTGATCATCGGTAATGCCAAACATAAACTGTTCAGTATTGTTTTGATCACTGTCATCTCTGAATCTGCTCTTTGGTCTTCTCACATTTATGTTTCGTGTCTCAAAAGCACGTGTACTCAAAAGCGGTTGTTTAAATGGTCCACCGTTCATCCCTCATCATTAGCTGTTTTTGTAGCTCTGTTTGGAGCTGCTTGCTTAGAAACAGCTTCATATATGGAAGTTATTTTTGTAGTTATGCTTAGTTATCATAACTTTTTCCCTATTTTTCTTTTTAATTTTTTAAATTATAAATATCCAAATAGCTCAATTACATATTATCATGCCCATTCCTTCAATCTCAAAGGATGAAACACTAAGGACACATAGCAAATCGTTTGTCCTAAGAATACGATTTATCTTAATGAGAAGAAACTACTTTTGGAGGTTGGAAGATAGTCCAAAGTGGTTTATGTTGTATATATACAAGTTTAGCGAAACATCAATTGCATTTATATGCATTCAATTTACGTTTATTTAAAATACCATAAAAAGTTCTTCCATAATTATCCTTCAACTCTGATTTTATACTTCTCTAATGTAGAATTCGAAATTAGAGTTGTTTTTAATGTTACTTTTAAGGTAAAGTCTCGGGTGAAGAGGATAAGTTACTCCATTCATAAATCAGAAGTTGCTTGACTTGAAGAAAGTTGAGAGAGTGGTGGAGATAAAACACTAAATTAGAGTTACAAATGGGTCAGGGTCTATCCCTGCTTCACATAAAAGAACTTTAAATTTCATGAGTTTTAGTTTATTATGTTATTTTTTTAATTCTAAAAAGTTTGATGGCGTGAAAGAGCTTGGTGGTCTTACTATCTTCAATGTAACCAAAATTACATGTAATACTTTGAGTGAAAAAAATTAGAGTTTTTAATAAATAATTTTATATTGTACGTATTATGTGAATGAATTTAGATTCAAATTGGTTGAAACAATCAATGATAATGAATATTGTAGGATTAGTTATAGTAGCATTCAAAGTTTTATTTACATGTATTGAGTTTTAATTATGTTTGTTCCATATAAATAATTTTATGCCTTTATTGAATGAATTTAGACGCATGTAGCTTCAAAAAGATAAATAATCATTTAATTTGAATTCTTTATTTAATTCATGAAAAGTAGAGAACATATGAAAGTTTATTTGTAATGGCATGAATACAATCACTTTTGTCAAATATGAAGTTTATTAGTAATTGAAATGATGTTGAAGTGTTTTACTTTGTATTCTTCTCATATGGCTAGAATTTTTTAAAAAAACTCTTCTCATTTAGGTAGAATTTTGTTTTAGATGAAAACTCATATTAGATTATAAAGACTTCATTTTTATGAGAAAAATAAATTTAATTTTCAAAGAGAGAAATTTTGAAATCCAAACATGTGTGTAAAGGACAATGATAAGAAAATGATTACTTAAAATCTTGAGGTTAAAATTATTTGAAACTACTAGATTATGTGGTAATTTATTGGCCATTGCAAACCATTGGTATCTGTAACTCCAATACTCAATCATCTTTACAAGCCATTATAAATCTGTACCATAAAAAAAACTTATACATTTACTCTGTTATTGTACTTTTGTATTGACAAAGTTGATTCAATTTTCTTGTAATTAAGAAAAATGCATGAATGTATGTGAAAATATAAATTTCATGGGAATATACACAAAAAGTATATTAAATTTTCATAGTGTGCCAAAGTTTTATAGATTCATAATAGTTTTACGTTTTTATTTTTATGTTTTAAAAAATAAATTAAAACCAAAGTCATTTTTAATTTCCTAGATCTTTTATATTTAAAAAATACATTATGAATGCATTTTGTGAATATATGTACCAATATATAAAATGCAGATTGTTCAAAAGATACATAACAATTAGTTGAAGAATTTCAAGCCATGCACAAATCTCTTCAAGTATCAAATAATGTTGTATGTTTAGAAATCACACATGATTTAGATTTCATATAAGGCTTTGTATAGAATTGGTGTTGGGAAGAAGTTGATGGCCTGAACATTATGGCAACGTGAGAACCTGCAACATTTGCCCACAAGTAGACTAAACCTTTCTTACCTCAATTTATAATAGAGATGACCCTTAGCAGTCTCCCTCATTCATCATCATCCCCAAGTTCATGTGTTTTAGCACCTTGTTAAGGTAGACGAACCTGAAACCAATCACTTAAGGATTTTAGCATATGTGTTTTAGGTATAAAATTTGAGTTATAATTTTTCATGTGTACAATCATAAGGTTCTTATTGAATGCAAAAATTTCCATGATTTTATTCCCAATATTAAAATAATTACAATTATTTGAAGTGAAAAGTTGAAATCACATACAGTGGACATATAGGCTTCTCTAAAACTGACCACTATGACACCAAAACTTGATCATGGTTCATTATCAAAAAATTCCCATACTATTCTTTTTTTATCAATCACGCTTAGGAATCAACAAAGATTTAGGAAAATCTCCCTAGATTTTGAATTTGAAACTTTTTTGAATTGCATAAGTCATTTGAGCGGTTTTGGGTGGCTAGTTGGATATAGGTTTGTTTACCTTATTCTTTTCTAAATGTTGTTTACATTCTCCAACCTCGAAATTACCAAAGACTTATTTGAAATTGACCTTTCACTCTCTAAATTCTTATTTTGATTACCTTAGACTTGTTGATTTAGTACCTGGAATAGTGATTTGTTTTGCAACAATTAAAACAAGCCCCTTTGTCCTTTGCTTCTCGCAAGTCAACTTTTGAGATTTTTGGCTTGGGTTTGCTTCTCCCACCTTCGTTTCCCTTCTTTGGCTCTAATATGTGCTTGGACAACTAGTTTTTTGATTGACCACTTGAGCTAACATCAAAGACCTTCTCCACCATCTTGTGTCCTCTTTGTGTTGATCTTCCCTGCCCAATTCTCTTGCATCTTCTAGCGAAACGACGATGTCAATTAGGAACTCCATCATCGTTGTGGTGAGCTTCTCCAGTCTGTACACCAAATGCCAAACGATTTCGTCAGGGCTCGCGAGAAACAAATCCATCATCTCTAAGTGAAGATACTCTTTGCATCTATTTTGGAGGTACTTTGATTTGTATACCGTGCAAAGCTTTGACGAGGTTTACACGTTATTGCTGCAAGTAAAGACACATCCGTAAGGTGCTGATGTGGTTTCCTCCAAGTGATCACTATTGCCTACTGTTTTACATGCAGCACATCCAGACAACGTCGAGCACATTCTGAAGTCGAAATTCGACAACTACCCCAAAGGCGACTACTTCTGCAAGCTATGGCATCCTCCACACTGATGGGGAGCTCTGGCGTATGCAGCGGAAGATCGCCAGCTTCGAGTTCAGCATGCGCTCTCTTCGCATCCTCATGTTCGAAACGGTCCAGGAGGAGATGGAGGCTCGTCTCATTCCCATTATCTCTCGCGCTTGGGACCGAGAAGATCATTCCTTCGACCTGCAGGACATTCTCAAGAGGTTCAGCTTTGACAACATCTGCAAATTGACTGTGGGCGTGGACCCTGGCAGTTTGGATCCGTTTCTCCCAAACCTAGAATTCGAGAAAGCTTTTGACGACGCCACAAGTGGAGTCGTCACCCGGTTCGTGACACCATCTGCAACATAGAACTGACTACTGGTCAGAACATGCAAATTAAAAGGCAAAAAAGAAATGCGGCAGAGAACTCCGGAAATCACTAGTCCATTGAAATTTACCGTGCCGATGGAGACACCGCAATCGATGTTCGAGGATCCATCAAGTGGATCAAACACAACGCAGTACCTTCCCCTCTTGGCTTTCTCTACGAAAATCGCATCTTCGATCTCTTCAGATACGAGGACATTCTGCGACCACGAAGGGAAAAAAATTATCATGAATATCGGGAAGGAATACTTATGGTGAGTAGCGTCGAAGGCTGAAATTTTTCTCGTAATAATATATCGTTCTACTTGCAGCATTCGAAGTTGGTTGACGTTTAAAACGACCACTCTAGGTGTTCATTGCTGACGCCAGAGGTAATACCATAGTGAGTCAATGATCAGAAGAGAAGGTTAAAGTCTTACTGTGCGTCCACTGCTCACGAGTGCGTTGACGGAGACGTCGTTTGATAAGACATCGAGCTTCTTTTGCTCCTCTCCCTGCAGATTCAAAATTCCAAGTTCGAATTCTCTTCCCCAATACTCCTGTCCCAAAAGGCAAGGACTAAAGTGTCTTAGGGTTCCTCACAACTCCTGTCAACTTTGATAATATTCAATTCCAATTGTTGCGCAAAAGCGCTAAAACCAGCCCACTGTTGTCACTCGGTAGTACATTTTGGAATGAAAAATATAATATAAATTCTGCTACTACACTAAACAAACCAGCTTTACATTCAGATGCCTCATCGCTACCATTCAGTAGTGCCCATGACTGACTACTTATTTAGAAATATATCTATCAGCTCAATGCGAAAAATTACCTCCAGGGACGTTTGTCTCTCCTGCCAGCCCAATCAATTTGGCCAATCCAGCCTGTGAAACCACGAACCCGACTCGTCAGATTTCAGGACATGTGGTGTGATTGTATGTGAAAAGTCGAAAACTGAGAGCTTAGAATTCATTATAAAGCTACTTTCAAATGGGAACGAAGGCGTGAAGCATAATTTTAAGCAAGGTCACTACAAACTTGGCAACTTTTGTGAAGCCAATGCCAGGGGAAGAGGGGATCAATTTCTTTACTAGAGCATTTCTCACACTCTAACGAAGCAATTTCTCTCACTAGAACTAGAGTAGGAAAGCAAGAGGCAATTTCATTGTTGCCGAGAAGGGTCACTCCGATTTTCTGATTACTAAAACGACTTTATTCAAAAAAAGAATGAGATCGCAGAGTGTACCTTGCTGACGGATGAGCAGACAAACGTGCAGCCGAGCACAATGTTGTTCAGAAGAATTGTAAGATCACCACGAGCCTCGGGAAACCTGCTCTGTTCATTAAGCACGTACGTAGCGGGTAATGGTCATCAAGTCCGTCCTCATGGCATCCGCAGCGTGATCCATGGCTGCGAGCTTTCAAAACTTCCCTCACTCAGATCAACCTCCTCCGCTACGCACAGTAAACCAAAACAATTCCAAAACATCAGCCACGTGGTAAAAAGGTACGGAAACAACCCGCAGCACCTCCTTCAGATCGTGACACCACCTCATTCCAAAACACACAAAACACCTAGTCCACCAAAAATGCAACCTCCATCAAACTCCCAAACCACTCGCCCCTCCCCCACCGCACAAACACATCCCTCGCAACAAAACATAACACCCTCGGGATCACAGACGAAACACACACACAGCCGGACGGAGCTCTAACGCAGTCCAGTCCTGGAACACGGGTCCACGAGAAATGGCGATGTAGACCGCCTCGCTAGAGAAGAAAAAACAACAGCTGCCAGGCGAGAGTAGTACCTGAATTGAAGCGCAACAAAAGACGGGGACAATTGCCAGACGGGGGAACAATTGGCAGAGTGCGCGAGAGGAGAGGGAGGAGCAGAGTGCAGAGTGCGCGATCGAGGAGGTGCACGAGCTCGATCTGCAATTAGAGCTGCGAGCGAGCGAGCGCAGCGCAGCGCAATCCATGCATGCACGACGGCTCCCGACCCTGTCACAATTCTCCAAAAAAAGGAATGGCACAACGCGTGTATCACTCAATTTTATTAGCGTCTCCATAGAGACATAAGTATAGGGACAACTTTGGTATATATACCCGACCCTTTTCACTACACCAAACCGTATGGTATAAATCCGCGCCCACCCATTGGCCACCGCGGCTACAGAACCTAATGGGCAGGTCACCGCGGATGCAGGCCCCATCGCCGCGGCCTCAGCGGGTTTGGCAGAGGAGCCCCGAAACGCACACCCCAATGCCACTGGTGTCGATGTCGTTGCTACCCCTGCTGCCATCGCCATCGCCATCGTCATTTGCACTCCCCCCTTCCCCTAGGGTTCGCAAATTGCTCCCCATGGGCCTCACGGAGCCCTCTGCCATGGCCCCCGACGCCAGCCCTGCCAACGCGGAGGATCACTCCCACGGTGGGCAATTCGCATCCCTCCCTCCCTCCGCTGCATTTTCTTCTCACCTGATCGGACATGGGATGAGATGAGATGAGATGACATGGAGTGTCTTTGTTTTCTGAGTTGTTTCTGAGTCTGTTGATGTGATCGTGAGTCCAATTGTGAGTAGGGTTGTGAGCTGGGAGAGGTTCTCGTTGGGGTGGGATTTTAGGTTCGTGCTCTCGGTTCTGGGGAAATCTTCTCATTGGGCAGTGTTGGGGTTTATTGGGCTTATTGGAGCTTTCTATGGATCGAATTGAACAGGAATTGTGGGAATTTTAGGGGTTTTAGGATTTTAGTGCAGATGTTTTGTTTAGGTGGTGTGAATGTTTTTGGGGATTTTTGGGGTGCTGTTGGTTTGTCTTTGAGATAAATTCTGTAGCATTAGCAGTATGTATCGTCAAGGAGGCTGATATTTCTCTTTCTCTTGTGGATGATCTTACGAAAAAGGGTTCGGTAGTGTTTACAGGGTTGTGGATGGGTACAGCTAGAGAATGTCAATGTGGTATGAAGCGATTGTTTTAGGGCACTGGTTCGGTTCAGATTGTATTAATTCTAGTTTGAATTAGATGTGATGTTGTGAATTCTTCGTTTTTATTTCATTTCAGTGTTACAGTTGGGCACAGGAAGGGGAGTTTATTGCTTAGGAACTGTCTGTGCTGTTGTGTTGCCTGTGGTCCTGGATAAGGCGAAAGATATACTCCACCTCGTACGTGCTCTTAGTTCTTCGAACGAAGAATATTGCGATCCCTTGGAGTATTATCTTGCATTGGTTCTACATTCTGCGAAGGGTTGAATTTTTTTTGGTTAAGTAAAGGATTTGTTAGCATTGGCAATTGATGTTTCTGTTCACAATGCGATCGTGAACTAGAATTGCAGAAATCATGGGGATTGATGATGTTTGTTATTTTAGTTTTCATTGAGTTGCCAGCTAAGATCTTTGCTAGAGCTATGGAAAGAGATTTTGACGTGGTTGTGGGGGTGCAGTGGAGGGTGGCGTAGTAGCACTGGGCAAGTTTGAGGGTTTGCATTTGGGGCATCGCGCATTGGCGGAGCGCGCATCGGAGCTTGGAACTCCCGTCATGCTGTCATTGTCAGGGATGGCGGAGGTGCTTGGTTGGGAGCCCAAGTATGTACTTCCGTGCACCTCATTTTTTAGTTCCTTGTTTTGATGGGTGTATGCCTCGCATACTGTGGAGGAAGCCGGTATGTGCACCCTGGATGTTGCGGACACGTCGTGCTCCATGTCTGTATTTCTTGTTGCAATGGCTGATGGACTTCAAAAGCTTGAAAAACTTGGCGACATGAGTAGCTTAACTTCGGATTTTGTTTCAGGTTACCAGTGGTCGCCTCAGATGATCGTGCTCGTGTGCTAGAGTCTTGGGGAAAGCACTGTCGTGACATGGTTCCAAAGGAGCATGTGCTTGAATTTGCCAAAATTCGCAAACTAAGTCCAGAACAGTTCGTTGAGAAACTTGCCAATGAGCTGAAGGTGAAAGGTGCAGTGGCAGGTAAGGATGGGAAATGAATTCTCATGTATGTTTTGAGCATGTTTTCAGGTTAATTTTTTGTCTTCATTTTACATTCAGCTCATTTTGCACATGTAAGCCTCTGCAAAATAAGTGTAACACGTAGAATTTCGTCTTGCGTTCACTTGTGAGTTCGTTATAGAGATTGATGTTAGAGTGGTGTGGATGCAGGAGCTGATTATCGCTTTGGATTCAGAGCTTCTGGTAAAGCATCAGACCTGGTCGAATTTTGTAAAAAGTATGGATTGGAATCGGCTATTGTAGAGCCAGTCATGGATTCAAAAGACGCGCCTGCAGTGGATGGCTGCAGCAAGGACAAAGGTCAGGTTTCAACGACTCGTATTCGGAAGGCCTTAGCAGAGGGCGATATGAAGCGTGTCGCAGAGTTGCTTGGTAGAAACCATCGTCTATACATTGAGGTCAAAGACTCTGTACAAAAGGAGAATGTTATCAGCTTCCCTATCGCCAATGTGCTAAATCAACCTCCAACTGTAGGTTCATATGAATGTAGTCTGCCTCTTGAGGGTATCAATGACGTAGTTCAAGTAAGGATACAGGAAACTGAGATTTCTCTGGAGTTGCAAGATTCGAATCTTGTAAATAAGATTACCCAACAAAGTCGTATTGCTCTCGACTTCTTAGCCTAGGTGATTCATATACTAATAAGATGGTAGACTTGGAAGGGGGTTGATTTTTCTCCCAACCTCGCGAACTTGTATATGCCCTTCTTTTCTTGATGCAATTCAATGTCGAGTTTCTTACACTCGCAACAAGATCAATGAATGGTATTTATTTTTATGGAGCACTTTGGTGCGACTTCGAGCTCCCATATATTTGGGTGGAATACAGCCGATAAGAGATTGATTTTGTTTTTACCGTTGTAACGTTGTTTTTTATATTGGCGCTCTGGCCAATGCACTTGTCATGATATTGGCAATTCGGATGCATGTATATGTTAAAAACGTTTATGAAGTACAAAACCAATATCCTTGGAGGGTGTAAAACTACTATCTTGATGCTTTTTCCAGTTTCTGCTTGTTTTTTAGATGCTGTTTAGAGATCAGTTGTAACTAATTCAGCGTCTCCGACGGAAGAATGATCCGGTTTACTTAGGATTCACATAGTGAGTTTCATCTGGCAACCTTTGCTTAAAATTTATTTATTTATTTGGGGAGACACATGGAAAGAAAACCATTGCACAGAATACAACCTAGCCAGCGACACGCTGGAAGATATACCTGAGTCACAGGTTGCAGAAATAGTGGCAGCTCAAACAAAGGAGACACCATTCCCTGAAATAACTCTCCAATATCTCCAATTTCCTATCAGACTTCGTTTCACATATCTTTTGGTAGAGAATCCTAGCATAATCAAGACTGGCCTCCCAAATCAACGGGTAAAATTTGAACTCTAGCCACCTCTCCCCATCACAAGAGAATGCATTTCTTTCAATGGAACAATTCCCTAAGCTTTGCCCAGACATCATGAATTTGAGCAAATTTCCTAAGAATCTCTTCCCCAAAAAGAGCCTCCTGCCAACAAAATCTTCTCAATGACCCTCTCTTCGAAGGTCATTTGCTTGGAACTTGGGTTGTACTGTACAGCTTTGAAAGGTCTTAGTCCTGGATTCCTTTATATTTAAACCTTACGGCAGGGAATTGGGTGGCCATTTCAAATGATCTGATATCTGGTTCAGAGGAGTCTATCATTTTGTAATGAGACATAGAAAACGGCGACCATCGAACCACACGACCTGACACAAGTTGGTCCAGGGATGTAATACCGATGTTGAAGTCGAAGACTTTTCAAGCTTTCACAAATGGCCACAGTCAACAAATCCCAGAAGAGAATCGAAGCATGGTCACCCAAGTATAAGGGAATAAAGCTTACAATTTTACATTGATTTCTTTGTCAAAGGTAGTAGGCGCTTGAAGCAGCCGACCTCTCTTGGGAGGTATAATTATACACAATATATCTCATCAAAGTCCTCCCACTAATTGGAGGCTACACTGCGCCATCTGGATCAACGAATCTGCCATGAATATTGAAATCAAACTAGATAGAGACACTGTTGGGCACGCCCTTACCAGTCAGTCCAGGGGTATCTGATTTCGGAAGCAAGAGCTCATACGGCATCTTCACAGGCCCAGTCCTGTTCTTCAAAGACTTGTCTGCATTGCGAGCATGGATCAGCTGCGTGATGTCCGTCATCTTATCCGTGAACTTGGCAAACGCCGACAGCACCCGTTCATCGTTGCTCCAGTTGGGCGTCTGCCTCTGTCCCAAGTACTCCTCATCCAGAGCATGCGTGGACAGGATCTCGATGGTGGACATCACCGAAGCGGCCTGCGTTTCGTTCGAGATCGAGTCCAGGAAAAACCTCTCCGGGTCCTTCTGCAGCTGCTCCCACTCCGTCGTCCCTGGCTCCGGGATGAACCTGCGGGTCATGCTCGGGTGGTTGGGCATGTAGCCAGCGTACGCGTACTGCCCGAAGTTGACAGCGGCGTGATGGCACGACGCAACCCATGCGATGGTCGTCAGAATGTAGACCAGATTCTCGATGGAGTCCAGAGTTGGCCATCCGGGAGAGTCTTTCTTGTCGCCATGGCCGACGGTGCGGACCTCAGTCCACCAGGTCTGAAGCTCGGTGTCGTCTTGGACTGCCTTGTCGCTCTTGTAAAAAATCTTCACGTGGTCGGCCATGTACTCTTTCATGGCTGCCCACAGCTCCAGCCCATCGACTGCGTATGGGTAGTCCTCGATCACCAGCTTCAGCCCATGTTTGGCGCTTGGATCTCGCACCGCCATCTTCCTGCAATGAAAGTTATGCAGATTACCAATTTAGGTCAGAACCAAAGGACCTTGTCTTGTTGGTTTCAAGTAAGTCACTAAGGATTTAGAGTCGGAGGAGTGTCTTAGCCAGGGAGTTGCTTACCTTTTGATGAGATCTTCCGGCAAGGATTGCTCATCGAACCGCCAATCATTCTTATACACAACGGCACTCATCTCCATCGTGTACTTTCCTGGGGTGAAGTTAAGCTCGATGATCCCTCCTGCGTTGATCAGAACCTTTCTCGCAGCTGCGTTGATGTCCATGGTGTTCTTGTAATGCGGCGCCAGCACTTGGTTTACTGGGTGGAGCACACTCAGCTGCCGGTTGGTGGCAATGATGAAGGGCTCCATGGCAGCATGGGTGCGCAAACTGCCAAAGATCAACGCAGCAACCAGGACATAGCCTTATCAGCCACTCAACACATTTCAAAGAGCAGCTTGCAATCAGAGTAAAAGGATTAAATAAGCTGCTAGAACAGGATTCAAAGATGGCGAGTTAAGACGGTTGCTTACAAGTGGCTGACGACCTCGTGGTAGGACATGTCGACCGAGGCGACATGAGCCTTGGCAAGCTTCCACACCCATTGCTCTATGGAATCGGCTGCCGGGGGAGTGAAAACTCGGCTCTTCTTCTTGCTTCCGGCACTGGATGACGGCACTGTGAGTTCAATTGCGAGCGGAGTCAAGATCTTTTCACTCGTCAGAAACAACACTGTGCGAGTTGCATACATGGATCCCTTCTTCTGGGCATTGATTCGGCCAATATAAGGCAGGAAGATATCATGGTAGTCCTGGACGAACAACCTCTTCTGGGCCAGAGCCTACATGAACGCCAAAGTAAAAAACCATCAATCATCAAGTCCATCTCATCCCAGAAACTCATAAACTAAAAAACATAACAAACAGGTCCAAACCCAAAATCAACTTCACGAGGAGTACTACCTGCTCGACTGTCAGACCCTCGAGCCCTTTCTCGAGGTCCTTGGCCGTGATTGCAGATAAGGGGTCTCCAAACTCGGCGGGGTCCAGAGTGCTCTTAATCGGAAACTCCTGCGAGTCAGCGTAACATAGCAAGTTAGTCAAGCTACAGAACTCCTCGAAACCTTACCTTGTGCATAATCCAAATCTTCAACGTATCACTCTCTCATTCACTTCTCAAGAGCAACAAAAATACCTCAAGGAGCTTGATGACGAGGGGGTTAATCCCAGAGAGCATCTGCCGCGCAAACTCAACATCTGTCGACCAAGCCTTGTCATCAGCTGCAAGACACACGAGAAGATTATCAATCGAATGATCTCCATACATTGATACACCACCAACATCTACAACCCTTCTCGTGCCAAAGCTGATCCCATTCTGGTACGATGGCTATGGCAACGGTTTTACAAATGGGTTCATACAAGTCCTAAAGACCCAATTGAAGGGGAAGAGTTGAAAGGGGAGAGGAGGACGCACCTGCGATGACCTTGGGCAACGGAAACGTGAACAGGGTGGTGTCGGGGCCAGAAGGAAAGGCGTACTCGTGAATGAACGTGAGGGGGTTCTGGGTCGCGGGGTCGATCTGCGCGCCTTTCGGAGTTAAGTTGGACGGGAGGGTCATCGGGGTGCCCTTCTCCGCATACAGGGACTTGATATCGGCGAAGTCATTAAAATCCTGGTCCTGGTCGCGCACAGCGCCTCGCAGAACCGGGAGGATCGCATGTTGCCCGCTCCTCACTGTGTCCGCAGCGAAGTCCGAGAATTTCACTTGGTCGAACTTCTCGTCGCGGGGGATGTAGAAAAACGCCAACAACTGGCCTCGACTCTCCGACTTCGGATCTAGCGAAAGGCAGGGCGCGAGAACTAATTAACAATTGGGGCGATTACATTGGTGACTAAACTGAAGCAGAAATTTCTCGCTCTGAAGCGCAAAGGGGAGAGAACAGGGGCGTGATGAAGTGGGAGATGGAGTGACTTAAGCTTACCTTTCTTCGTGGGCGGACGGCCAGTGCGAACGCGACGCGGGTAAGGAAGCTCCGACCCACCCAACACGGGTCTCTTGAGACCCTCGTTCAGGTCCGGGTCGCCCAAGTCGTTGTAGGTCGCGTAGTCGTAGATCCGATCGTGGTAGTTCCGCTCGCCGCTGCCGTTACCCCGCAGATTCTCGAGCTCCTGCTGCCGCAGCGCCACTAAACCCTCTGGTGTCTCTTGAGGCAAATATAACTGCAGAGAGTTTCCATCCGAAAACAGAGCATGAGCAAATTTATGGCAAGTAATGTCACTGCATTGATGTACAGGACTTGGCCTTGATGTTGGTTACGAGTTCGCTTCCGAGGGTTGATCATCGTACATTGTGATTAGAGAGTAGGGGTATGTATGGGACAGGGAGAGGGCGATGTGTACGTACCTCGTTGCTGAAGAAAATGCGGCCGTTCTTAAAGTTGGTGCTGTAAACCCACGAGTCGGCAGGGAAGTTGATGACAGCGTTGTTGGGCATCTGAATGGAGAACGACACGAGCAGAAACTCGTGGATATGGCGGTTCTTCACGATGATGGCGCCAGGCGTGCCGAAGTCCTTTGGAACTTTGAAGTCGAGGCCGAATTTGAAGTTTACGGGCACGATCATGTCCCTTGTTGTGACCCAGTTCAGAATTGGCACATCCTCGCTTACGTACACCTTCTTCGTTTCTACAATCATCACACAAGTTTCGTCACCCTCACAGATATTGAGAAGATTTACTGATAGTACCTCAAAATGTAATTTCACTATTTTCACAATTTGCACAAAAAGTTTTCTGTACGGCTTGCGATTGAGGAGAGAGGGATTCATGTAACACACTTGGGTCAATTTGGGTGCTGACAAGCTGGACTGAGACGTGCTGGCCGAGAACCTCAGCGAGGTCGTCTCCACTGTCGGCGATTAAATCAGTCACATCCAGCACTAGCAGTTTCTTCTGGATGGTGATGGACGCCTTGAGCGTGACATAGTCATCGTCAGCGCCATGCGGCAGGATCTTGCTGAAGAGATTCTCAAATTTGTTCGTCGCCTCTCGGACGTCCGACGCGACCGTCTTCACGAGCGTGTTCGACTTCAGTGCCCACGGCGGCGCGGCGCCCTCCGCCACTGGCTTCGCCGTCGCCAGCGGTACCTCCCGCGAGAACAGATTAATCACGTCATGTCTAGTCAAGAACCCCCCGTTCACCCCCGGCGGCACTTGCACTGTGGGCGTCGGCGCCGAACCGTTCGACGCTACCTGATCGATCGGCGCCACCCCCACCTTGGATGGTCCCAACGGAGCCGCCATCGCCTCCAAACACGCACAAAATCACCTCAAAACACTCAACTCTTCTCAACTACTAATGCTCCACCTTCAACAGGACTCGATCTCAACAAAATAGTTCACCAACAATCCACTAGACACCAGTAACTCAAACCAGTCAATCTAGAAGTCCTCGATGTCAATCTCTCGATCGACGATCTCCGATTATATTCTACTGGAAAGTACTCCAAGCAGCCCGTCTAGGCGCAACTCCCAAGGTGCAGTAACGACGTTCCGTCTGCAGACATGAGACAACTTATCCACCTCGGATGATTGAATGAGCTCACACCACTAAAGATCCACGTTTAGCATATGGGACTTCCAGAACTGGACCGCTGCACTTTATAGTCACAGCTTCTGTCACTAGTTTATGAGTAACTTCGTGCAGCTACAGCGAACTCTAGACGGATCATCACTACTGGGCAACTCTGCAGGAACATTAATTAAACAAAACTTGCTAAACTGCAACATTTCTTGCTAAGTTGAAACCTTTCTTTCTAATCTCGACATAATACTACGTTAGCTCTATCCGTCGAAACTTCTAGACTGTGTTTACCAGTCTAGTACGGCAGTCTGCAGCTGCATCGAGTCGTAATTGATCAACATTTTAATTCTAAACTTGCTATCGAAGCTAGTAAGCTCGGTGCTGAGTTTCCGGAGCAGGCCCATGCACGAAGTGACGTTGATCGAAGTTGTTTATTTGCACGTGCTTTTGACTGACCATGCACGGGTCGAGACTGATGATATCTGCAGGACCACCGGAATTCAGTCTGTAAGTTATTGGTGTTGGCAGCGAACGGAGGAAGTTTCATCAACAGGTTATCTGTACGACTGCACAAGTTATCATTGGCAACGCGGTACTGCGTGACGTCGAGTCGCGACTGTGGTGGTGGCGCATGCTTTTTAAATTTGTCGATGCGAGAAGGGAAGAGGGAGTTGCTTGCGGGTCGTGGGAGTCGTGGTGCTGTGTGTCGGAAACCAATAATGCCAGTCGATGCCGAGTGATGGACTTGCAGGACCACCGGACCCGTGGCGATGCGGCGGATTGCAACTTGAGGTGGGCTGGATTCAGCCAGTTCGGAACTCTCCTCGTGGAAGGGCTGGACTCTGGAGCGTGGAACTTGATCTTCATCGCCAGAACGCCTTTCCGAGGACTTTTCTCACATGAATATTGTTTGCTTATTCGACTTAGTTTGATTTGTTCCTGAAGAATAAAAGAATCTAAAAAAATTATTGTTTGCTTTCAGTGATGGGCTGGTTTGGTGTATGAAGTGACAGGGAGCTACTGTACCATATGGTCAGCTTCGGCAAAAAATAATTCAAAACAAAAATGTTGGATTTAATTTTTTTATTTTAAAATCATGTTACTTATTAGCCAAAAGTCATGAAATGAAATTAGGTGAATGGAACATCTTCAAATTGAATGTACATGTAGTAAAAGTCAAATAAATTAAAAATGTTTAGAGTGATCACATGAAGTTCACTAAAAAAAATAAGCATTCAATGAAATTTCATCAATTGTAGATGAAAGTTGAGCTTAAAGTTATTTATTTCACGAAAAGTCTAATTTCAAATAATTATTTTTTATGGCTGAACACCAAAATTTGGAATTAATTAATTGTTTACTAAGGGGTGATGAAGTTGCCCCTAAAGTACTCTATTACTAATTAGCTTGAAAAAGTCATATTCATTTTATTGGCTAGTCCTGATTATATTGGCTGCTTAAAAAGTGTGATTTTAGTTCATTTTCTCTAGATTTATTTGATTACTGTAGTACCCAATATAAACAGAATTGGCCAATTAAATGAATATGGCATTTGAAGTACATTCTGTTTGGGGCCCATCAGAGGAGCAGATTGGCCCAGAGCATGGATTTCAATAGGATCATGATCATACCAAACCAACATTGGTGTTCATATACTGATGTTATACAAGTAAGGATGATTTTCCGCAGGGCCGCATGTATCCATAAAGGTATCCATAAAATGATACCATTTTTACCTGATGACACCTCTGCTTCCTTACAATATTAGACTTGCACTGATATGACTCATAGACTCTGATTGTACTTTACTTGTCAACCCATAAATTTTTGTGTGAATTTTAATGTTGATTATTTATACATAATTCTGAAGAGGCTCAAGGTCTAATGTGAAAGACTGGACAAGGTCCTTCATCAGTGATCACACCAAGATCCCCTCAAGTTAGGTTAGCCCAGTGCTAAAGTGTGTAAATTTTTTATTTCATTTCTTGCAACAAGAATACATTTTCTATTTTATTTCTTGAAACAATAATAAAATACTCAGTTGCAGCTGCATCACATGTTGTCTGAATACTGCATGATACATTCTTCACAGTATCCACACTGTTCAAATATCCACAAGGTTGACTAAGAGGTGGGTAGGTGCCTCCAGACTCCAGTAACTTATTGGTACATTGATCCAAACTTTGATCATCTGAATTTTTTGCAAGTACATACCTGTACCCCAGAATCCCTGGTCTTTCATGCAGGCTCGTACAGCATGCACAGAATATTGGCATGTTCATCCTGTGGTAATTGAATTGAATGTAATTTCATCATGGGTAATCTTTGGGTGGCAAACAAAGATAACGTTCTATAACTACATATTTAATTTTGAATCTGATTTATTTTGAAGGTAGAAAATTGTATTAGCATCATGGAGATGTAATTTTTGTTTGTAGTAGTCATTCAAAGAAAATTCATGCTTCTCAAATTATTTTCTTTCACTTTCAAGCAATTTTTCAAGTTAATTGTTTCTTGCTACACTCCTTTGTCAAGTTAATCTTGTGCATGGAATTTTGTTGTGGCTTGTGGTCCTGAGGTTGTGGTGGGCACAATTTTGGTCAAAACTCATGTTGTTTGTCTCTTTTCCTCAACAAGGATTCTTTGACATAGGTCTAATAGTCTATTTGATATTTAACCACTGTATAGTCATGCTTCGAGAGTATGGAACAGAATCCTAAGAATTCCCTCTAACTTAGACACTAAGAAACAATAGTGTTGTTACAACTGTTGGAGAAACACTGAGAAACAATATTAGCTGGAGTCACCATTCAATCCAACAGTAAACCCACATTATTTGACTGAACATACACGCATCCAAGCACATGCATTTACATTGGGAATGCAACTGATGCCTGATTCCCTAAAACAAATTAACCTCTAAAAGCGTGAGCAACCATAATCTGGTAATCGGTTATATCAATTACATCATCTTTGTAGAGTATCTATTTTTCTCATCCATCTCTTATTTGGATTGGTTTTGGTTGTAGGATGCTAGGTCAATATGTTACAATTTCTTACAAATATATCTTTAATTTCTATGTGTAGTTTAAAATATAAAAGGTAGTAAAATGGTTCATCACATAGTGGTTTTTGGATTTTGGTTATTTGAGTCATTATTCATTTAACCCCTCAAATTCTTTGAATCTAGACTCCGATCATATCAATTTAAGCACGTTATTTCAAGTTCAATAAATTCTCAATTTTTTTGGGATCCATATCCCTCATAATTTTCACTGGTAATTTATTTATTTATTTTTTGAAGCAAGAAAGAAAACCTTCATTGCAGAGAATAGATCACAAATTTCACTAGTAACTTTACAATGAATGAATTCTTGGGGAAATCATAATTACAAGGTAAATACTAAGATGTTCATGAGGATTTTATCTAGTAAACTTAGGCAAGTCACTACCATTGACAATGTAGCTCAATTTGGCCATACAAGGGCAAGAACAGTTGCCTCCAAAAATATGATCAAAAATTGATTCTTGAATTCTTTCAAACTTAGTAATGTCTAAAACTCCATTTTTTCTCCTTATTGTAAAAGGTTACTTCATCCTTTCCAAGTACAGATGGACCTCAAACTTGGTGAGCATAAACTCAACTTCAGGTGATACAAAAATTAACTACCTTCCACGGATCAAATTTCTTTGCATATTAAATTCTTTAGACATTAAAACTTAGGTATAGCCCTTGGTAGTGAAAAGAATACAGTGACAATAACTTTGAACTCTATAAGCTTACAACCTATGTGATGGATTGCATTCAAAATTAGTATACACCTTTAGATACATGGTAGGTTAAGTATTCTTCAATTACAAAACTTATAAATTCACTAGTTTGTTGTTACAAGGGGTTTATTTTTGGCAATCTTTGCTTAAAAAACACCAGAATTTTGGGGATTAAAATCTTAAAAATAACCTCTAGAAGCTTATATGTTTGGTTTTGTTGACATATTTTAAAACCTTGTCACACAAACTTCCATTTACATTCTCTAGATAAATGGTGTTTCTGAGGTGTTTGACACTTTCCATTAAGTTCTTAATTGCACTCAAGGATTACCTACCTTGATTTTTCAAACAATTATTAGTTTGAGTTGATTGAAATAGTACATGAATGATAAAATGAGCTGCTTCTTGATGATGGTGCCAAAAAAACATCATGCCACATGTATAACTACAAATCGCTTAAGGTAATACATCTCATGATTTCTGTCTTTTGAAATTTGTCAAACCTTTCTATGGATTGATATCTTGTCAATCGAGTGAAGAAACCAAAACCAACCAGTAGATTCCCCAAAACCGATCAGGCCTAATTCCTAGATTTTGGAAAACAAATGTACCTCATTTGTACGTTAGAGCATGTGATCAGTTTTTGGTCTAGGACACTTTTCACTTACAAAATTTATAATAAATTGGTTTTTTGCTATTTAATTTTGGAAAAAAATGCCTTCGGCATCATTCTTGTTCTGCCTTCGATGAAAAAATACAGAAAATACATAGCAGTGCCACAACTATACCAAAATCCTTATTTGGGTGGTTTAAGGACATTCTACCTTAGTTTGTGAAAACAGACTGTACAAAATTCACAGTTCAGGGACCACTCCATTGTCTGATAATAAGTGGTACTTGTTCATCAAATTCCAATTCCATAGAACTTGGAAATACTCATTATTAAGTGTACCAATTCATATAACTGACTGTGTGAAGGTCGATTCTCATTACCGTACATATTCTCGTTGCTATACTTGCTTAACAGGTTTGTCCACCTCATAACGAATATATATATATATATATATATATATATATATATATATATATATATATATATATATATATATATATATATATATATATTGAAAAATAAGGTTTATTTATCAAAAAATAGATTTTTGGATTTTTTAATTTTTCAAAAAATATCACTTAAAATAATTACTTCTGATTTAAATTAGGCAAACACCTTTTAAAATAATTCTTCATATTTTGTTTTTATATCCTTAACTATCCAAATTCTTAATTTTTTAATCTAGAATTATTTATGAACAAACATGCTATCCCAGTATGGTAATTGGTTTTGAACACTAAGGTCTATCACTCTAATTCAAATGCTTCCTCTTCTAAGTTCCAGTGTTAGAGATGCTTAGTTGCTAACTTTGTCATCAAAATATATGTTTAAAATTAATACCTTCCATTTTGTATTATGATATTAATTTGATCTAATTACACTATTCATTTGCTATACAATCCTTTGTTATATAAATAGATAATATGATAAAATTATAATTGTACTACAAATATTTGAAGTTGCTTAAATGGTTAATTAATGATCCAAAACATCATTACAACCTTTAGAGATTGTACGAGTCAATCTTTCAACATCTTGAAAAGAAGGAAAATAAAATCAAAATCAAAAGTATTTTGTTACTATGAATGTAGCAACATGTGGTAAAGCAAAAAAGTAAGCTTGATGGTATAGCTCTAGGATTCATTGGTTTCCATTGCTCATGTGAACTTATTTGATTCAAAGGAATGATATTCATTAATATAGAACTATACTTTTGGATAAATTAGTTGAAAGAAGTCTCCTAAGATTGCCCTTACAATAAAGCTTATCCTCGTCTTAATGACATAGTGAACCCTCCTCAATCCTCCTTCCTTCCTTGATTCTAATTTTAAGGGGCCTATTGCCACTTTTTAGTAAATTTATTTAAAATGTATGTAGTGACTCCTTATAGTCTAATTTTGAAATCCTCGATCTAAATAAATTTCAAATTTATACATTTATTTGATTTTATAATTTTTGATTAATAATACAACTGTAGGGGACTTTTGCCCCGACCAATAGGTGTCTTGCTTGGGAGGCCCTAGTCATTACGACGTGGTCGAGGTTTCTTGCCAAAGCAAAGACGGGAGCAAAGATTGTAGTGTTCTTTATCAATTTCAATTCAAATTGTGTCTACCATGTTAGCAGTTCATTTGGAGGCTCATCATTGTGTTTGTGGTGATCATGGGACTGTTGTGTCATATTGTGTCACTCATCCGAGCAAGGTTCTGACTTTCTGAATTTCTTTGCATCTTGTAAACTCAGAAGTATCATGGTCTGTACTGAAGTCAGGAGTATCATACAGATGCATGGCCAGGGCACCAAACTAATATCTCATTAGGCTGCATGTCATCAGTGTATACCTAGAATTTATGACCAACCCAGTGTATAAGGTATACACACCTATGACCGATCACTTAAGCATTTCAGCATAGTAAATCTTGGGTTTTCAATAAGGAGTTATTTTTCGTGCGTAGTATCATAAGGTTCATGAAGAATGAGCATTTTTTCAAAATTAATTCCGTAAATTTCAAATTAACTACAAATTTTTTAGTCCAAAAGTTAGGTTTACCCATGACTGACATATAGGTGTACCAATGACCGACCATACTCAGAGTAGTGAACAAACATATGACTACTTGATTCCATCACACTCACAGAGGCATTCTATTGGAGGATACATCCTAAATCTACTGTTCATCAATTATCCGTTATTGGTTTCCCATTGCTCTGGAATGGGGAAGCCTACATATCAGTCATGGGTAAGTGATCCCTCATGGGTGTGTATACCTTAAAGGCCGGTTCAGAGTCGAGAGGAGAAGCATCCCTGAAAATGTATGTCAAAATAATCCATTTGAAGCCTTGGGGTGCCGGTCTTAGTGTGAAGGCCTGAAGGAGAAGTCCAAAGGCCAAGACTTATGATCCAAATATTAAATATTTATAAAGAGCTTTACCTAAAACAAGTTGGGCCTTGTTTACCAAAATATTTGTGCTTAAAAACAAAGACACAAGTGGTACCTTGTTCTTGGATGAGAGTATTCTGCGCGGGTACCATTCTTGAAAAAAGGGAGTTATAAATGAGTTGTAGTTCAAAATTTTGCTGTAAATCCAGAAAGAAGGATCTTGAAATAAACAATAGTAAAGCAATGACGATAATGTGAACATTAAAGTCCAAATAAAATCATTAAAAAAAATCAACTTGCAAAAGTTTTGATTGTTTGGACCTATTTTTAATTTATCTTTGGATCCCAAGAATTACAAAATCAAAGTTTTTTACTAGACTTAAGGAATAGCAAGCTCCATGAAATTACTACTTCAATGAGTTGGAGGCCCAAAGAAACATAATCTAAGGTATACACACCATGACCGATAATGCACCCATGAATGATATATAGGCTTTCCATGACAGATAAGTAGCCGAAAAATTGATGAACAGTAGATTTAGGATGCATCCACCAATAGAATGCCTCTGTGAGTTTGACGGAAATAAGTAGTCATATATTTGTTCACTACTCTTGTTGTTGTCGGTCATGTGTGAAGCTATATGTTGGTTATGGGTTCTGACCAACTTTTGAACAAAAAACTTTGTAGTAATTTGAATTTTATTAAATTGATTTTGAAAAAATGCTCATTCTTCATGAACCTTATGATACTACGCACAAAAAATAACTCCTTATTGAAAACCCAAGATTAACTATGCTAAAATGTTTGTTATTGGTCATAGGTGTGTATACCTTACTTATGTCATGTAGGATTCTAAGTAGATTTTTCATCCATAAAAAAGACGATGAGCTTCAACCCAACTTCCCCTCTGTGTAAATCCAAAAGCTAGATACACAGGCAATCTATCAATACCAATGACAACTCACCATTTCCTTGGGCTCCAGCCCTATACTTCCTAGTGTAAACCGGCTCTCAGTATCCTACAGTAACCATTCAGTAAGAACAGCATTCTGGACTGGGCTTGGAAGTACACAATACACGGAGTTTCAGTTACTATCAGTTAATAGTGATCCTTCAAATCTCTTAATGCGTCTAGAATCATCTCCACGCTTCACCTTCAGGCATCCACCTGTCCTGGATTATTGTCAGCATTCAAATCTGCTTATGGTCTAGTTGTGTTCGACAATTGAGTACTCTTGTGAAAGTTTCTGTGCCCACTGCCCACTGTGACAACTATGGTTTGGCTGCTGATATGCTTCATCAAGGCATGCTTCTACTGTGCTGTTCTGGTACTCTGTTATGGAATATCCCATGTACTTGGGAAAAAATTATGGCTGTGAAGGCTGGCATAACCCTGAGAACAAAACAGTACCAATACAATCTAATACCAAAAATTAGCAATCACATGGAGTTGTAGAATTTTTGTATGTTGGTTTGATAGCAGTATACCAAAAAGACTAAACTTCATTTCAAGCATTCGATGATACAATTGCAAGCGAGTGGCATAACAAGGACATTCTGTACAAAGCTGATGACATGATAAAGAATGTCAGCCTCTAGAAAACCACAAAGAGCTCTGGTTCACCTTACTATAGATCATAGTTTAAGGTGAGATTTTTCAGAAAACCTAACTTTTATGTTTCTCAAAGTTGCCAGTTAAGAAAGTAATTGCTTGGGACTCCATTGATCCATTTTACACTATAACACAGGCTTGCACCATCAAATCTGAGATCTCCACTCCAATGGCAAGAAATCATTCTCAAGAGATTGAGGCCTTAGCTGATGATTCAGTTGAGGCAGACAGTGATGGATAAACACGACCTCTTGTATTCAGCATCCGCTTAATCTGAGCTGCACTGGCCGTGTCTTTCACTTGGTGACATGCTTTGAGCATAGCCCTGCAGAGCAGTAATGATTCAACCCCTTTAGAAAAGGAAATGATTTCTCTTTGACCTCTGTAGAGCCTCTCTAAGACCCTGCTTTAAAAATTGCCTTTACAGTTGTTTCACCCTTGCTTGAAATTTTTTCAAAAAAATTTGCCTTTACAGTATGTATAGTGAGTGCTGAATAATTAACCAAATGATGAAACTCATTTCCATGTGTCAAAGAACTAAGGTCATCCTACTGCAAAGCTTTCAAAATTGCAAACAGCATTTAACAAGGGACATGACATGGAAACAATGAGTAGCCAGAACCTGAAAGAGATGCAAAAGTTGTTCAAGTCTTTAGAATTAAAATACTATATAAGCTCCATCAGTTTGAGAACGTGTGGAATGGGTTTCTACCTGAGCAGAACGGAGTGTAGTTCAAGTTGATCTTTTGATGCTTCGTCTAATAGCTCCTGAGTGCGCCCTTGAAAGTGACCTACACTCACCAAGGCTTGAACACGTAACACCCATGTTCTCACACTTGGTGTCACGTCTGCCAATCTCATACGTTGCCAAAGAGTCTCCACTCGCTCTTCCTTCAGTTTTACAGAGGAGTAACTCATTTAAGGTCCAATAAAGCCAAGGATTATGACTAAACTAGGAGCACATGTATTCAGGATGGCCACTAGAAACCAAAATAGAATTGCAGAAAAAAACAATACGTGTCAATTTAAAGTAATTTCAAACAGATATGTAAACTGAAATATGGAGGAGGAATCTAAAGCCTTTACCTCTAGTTTAAAAAACTAAAAAGCGATGAGATTGAGGCAGTGATTCGCATCAGCGAAAATAAACGATAGCTACTTTTGCACATAACTACCACGTAATACTCCCTTGTAATGATTTTACACACCTTCTGAAGACGGATGCAAGCCTCGATCAATGCCCCGTACACGAAACTTGTTGCCTGCATGCCAAACTGCACAATACAATCGATATAGCTGTTTTAGCATCCCACTCAGCAAGAAAGGAAAAAGCAGCAATGGATGCTTCCCACTTCGTAGACAGCACCCTATTCACAAAACTAGAAATATGAAGTGAAATTGAATTCATAGAGTCATGTTGCATGTAAGTTAGGCACGTACCAAACAATTAGAAGCTTCAACCAATTGCATTGCTCTTTCAAGACGTTGGATCTTTTTCTCCTCAGCAGAACCTTCGAGGTTTTTTTGAGGTTGCAGACTGCCAGCTGTAGGCTTACGCACGGCCACAGCTCCAGAATCCTGAAGGGTTTGAACCGGGATCTGTACATCAGCACATAGCTGGCGTATGACTTTGGTCATGGCTCTGAAATCATGGCAAGAATGTAATTTAATGAACAACTTCTTCATGAGTATTCCTAAAGATTGGAAAGAAGCATCCAGGCGATGTGCAGTCACGCTAAGAATCTTGCAAATTGAAGTTGAGCCCAGAATTTGCCAAAGATGCTAATGCAATAGGATCTTTCTGTTCCAATTTGACGCAATCGCCTCCAAGACCCATAGAACAGTAGAACTCAGCATCCTCAGTGACAGTAGATTTAACAATACAAAAGTTTGAAAGCTAGAACAGCTTATGTTTGTAATATCCAATAAAAACACTCTGAACAACATACCCAGGTTTCACTCGAATTCCAGAGTCAGCCAAGTCTTGGACAAGTGAGGCACTGAGAGGAGAAACTTCGGCAGCAGTTCCGTCTACTTGAACAACGCCATCCACTCCTGTGGCTTCAAGATCCTACGAACGCATACAAACCAATGCTAAGAAAGTTGTAATTGTGTTCTAAATTACAGCAATGACACGACAAATACACAATGACAAGACAAATAGCAAGTCAACAACACATGTGGCAGAAGTGAAACAATCTCAAGCTCGGTCATCTCAAGATGCATTCATATAAATAACCAATAGGAGCACAAACAAATTGCATGTGTTAATTGGTTGTACCGCAATGAGGGCCCCAACAAGAGCTGCATCCATTGTATCCAAAAGCATTCTTTCTAACGGATCCTTGCCATCCTCTTTCGTTGCAGGCGAAAAGTTTGCTAGTTTCATCTTCTCATATACATTGATAGCTCGTTCACCATCTCCACACCTTCACAAACGATTTATACGTGAATAAAATGCTAGTGTCGTTAAAGGTTCCAACATTTAATCCATTCATTTGGAGTAGACTAGGTTTGACACTGCTGAGTTATGTGACATAAAAGGCAATGCAATACTACAACCCACCAAGTTAGAGCCCATAAATAGCAGCCAGGCGGAATGTCACGCAGGCAAAAAGCAAGTCCCACGGGCTGACGAACTTGTCCAACAATTAATCAAGTTTCCTGGTGCGGTAAACTTACTTTACGAATACTGAAAGTGCAGACTCATAAATCATCCTGCGGAGATCAAGAAATCACACGAAGATGAACAAGTGTTAGAAGTCAATTCCCGTAACCATTATAGCACAAACTGCTACTACCCGCACAATTTCTATAATATAACATGAAAAATTCTAGATCAGAATGCCTCATTTAGAAATTCAGATTTTAAATACTGAAAAATTTGATCTGCATTAATCTCTGTAGATTGGCAGCATGGGTTGATTCATTTGTAATAAAATAACACTTCTGGTGATCTACATATTAATTGGGTCTAATGAGGTCATGGAAGAATCCCCGGAAGAATTCAAAGAGCATCAAGGGTCGCAATGTTCCCTTTTTCCTTTTCAATCTTGAGGGTTTCATAAGCAGAATAAGGGAAACTCAAAACCATGCCTGTCTGCAGCAGTTCCATCGGATTCCATAGCATCCAATATACGGATAACTTCAGCAGATGCCTGGGTGCACACAAGAGATTTAAGATTCACAAAAGCAAGTAAAGCAATGTCATTTGTAAGAAATCAAGAATGCCATTCTGTTTTCATGAGTTCTCCAAAACGCTTCTAAAAGTCATTGCTCTTGAGAGCGTATCAGTTATTAGAAAGAAAACAAAAGCCATACCTGGACAGGATTTTGCTCTACTCGTGCAACTGACACGCCAATAACCGATTGCCAAGTATGCAAACCAAGGCCACAAATTCCTTCTCGACGGAGCTCATCGGCCACATCTGAAAATTAAATGCAACTTATAACCCACCTCGAAATTCAAAGTGAACAAGAAACATCAATTGAGTTCCGACAAGGATTTGCCACTGATGTAAAGATATAATAAACACCGAAGCAGAGTTAACATGAAATTCTGCCATTGTTAGCAAGAAATCCCAGACTACTATTGTCTAGAATAAACTGAAAGAAGGCCTTTCACGTCAAGGGCTAACCAATTTCAAGTGATGCAAGCCAACCGCATCAAGAGATATGGAATTAAAAATGGCAAATACCTAGTGCAACATCAACGCCAGGAGTATGAGCCAACTTCCGGACCATAGCTCCGGCAGTTTCTCTAGTAGGTGATAATCCTGAAAAATTCATATGATATCAGCAACAAACAAGCATGCATGCTCGGTGAAAAGAAGATATATGAATAAAACCAATTGACTAATGTTGGAGAAACGTTACCTGCTGCAGACATATCAGCCAAAAATTGGTCCAACTTTCCAGCCGGTGCAGCTGCTATACATTCTCTCAGCAGCGCTGCGTCCACGCTCTTCATGTTCGTCATAATACAAGGAAGGCCATATGAGCCAACGATATGCCAGAGATAACTTGAAAACCTCATAGCCTCTGTGCGGTGAGACAAGCAAAGTTAAGCTTACCTTAACAAGAACTTCTGGGACGGTCATAGCAGGAGGAAACCCTGCAGCGTTCATATTTTCAAGCATTTCCAACGCCAGGCCTCCTTCTCCACAGTGAACATATGCATATACCGCACAGCGATAGGTCTACAACATAACAATCGGGTCTCAGCAAATTCAGCTTACTAAAATGAAAGACGAAGACGAAAGCAGCTCAAACTGCCTAGCTTAACAATAACTCTTATCGGTAACTGGCCCGCGTTACAGGACTTGAGCATGTTAAAGATAAAACACCTAAAATGTTCTCTTCTATTGAAGAGATGTCACAGCGGGGTAGTTAATGGTCGAACAAATCGAGGGAAACAGGAACACGAGTATTTGAAAGAGATGATCAGTTCGATGAAACTAGTGGTTCATACGCATGTGTTCACTAGAACTTAAACCTTTAAAGGTGTTCATAAGTAGCCTCAAAGTCGGATGGTTCAAAGATTACTTATATTGAAAAATATCACTAAGAAGAAGCTCAATTCAGAAAGGTTAAAGGGGAGGGCACAAACAATTTCGTCGTGTGAACAGCCAGAAGACTTCATATCTTGAAGCACTTTATTCACAATAGCCTTGTCCCGAAGTAGCCCTGCCGCTCGCTGGCGGAATTTAAAACATTCCAACAGAACTAAAGTTAGATCGCAATTTATTTAAAATGATATAAATTACAGTCTACCATCCTAGTTTGGATATGTTAACAAGAACCGCACCACTCATGACAATTCAATTTCGACGAGACATGCGAATAGGTGCGACAACCCAGGGTTTTCATTTCAGGGGACAACGCCACATATATAATTGCTTCTCAAAGACAGATACCACGCGAGAACCTAGAGTAAGTGGAAATGAAAAAATGAGTTGTTGATACACATTAAGAGCTGGTATTGAAAAACATCAGTACCAGTAAGGTTGCGAATGTGGTCTCATCAGGCTTGAGTCTGTGGAGTGGCAACTCCTTGGCAAGACCAATGGCTCGAAGCATATTACGACCTCGTATACAGGCGTCCATTGCTGTATTGTATGTTATCATGCAAGGTTTTACACCTGCCAAGACCAGCGTACTCTATGAAACATAGAGCTTGATGTATCAGGAAAGCCATGCACTTGAAAAAGGAACTATTATGGTGCACTTGGTGACGTTTAGAACGCATTGATTGTTATCGCGTTATTATCCAACTAAGCTGTCTCAACAATCTCTAATTGTTCGCATGAATGCGACGAAGGAAACGGATCATGTCGAGATATTCACCTTTGCGCTGCATTTTTCTCAAGACCCCAACTGCACCATCAGCATCCCGGCATCGCGCATGAGCTTTCAATAGAGTGTTGTAACTGTCCCTTGACAACTTCATTTTCCGAGTTTCCATCTCAATAATGATAGTCTTACAGGTTTCCACATCCCCAATACTCGCATATGCTGTGCAATGCATCATAACAAATTAGAACCCCTGCCTAAATGAGGCATAGATGTCTTTAACGACTCAGTGGGATACAATCTGATTCAAAAATGCTACAAGCATTAAACTTGAAACATCAAACTTGAGGCGCTCAAATCTCAAAGCTAATATAATATGACCTACATAGACTGTAAATCAGGAGGAAAATGCATTCAAGGAAATAAAGCACGAACAACCACACGTACCATCAAGAAGAGAATTGAAAGTGAATACGGTAAATGCTATATCTCTTGCGATCATTTCGTGCCAGAGGTTACGAACCGCACCGAGCAGGCCAGCCCGCCCATAACATCTGATTGCGCCACTATCCACATATTCAGCCGATGTTATATCTTTAGCTAGAATCGAAGTTCAGGCTCCGAATGAATCTTGCAATTTCGTATATATAAAATCTGAGCCATGCAGTATATTCGATTGGTTGCTTGGCGAAGACTCACTAACCAAAGATATAAGCATGTCGTCGAGCTATTTCACAAGTTATACTTCCGACATGGTCAATATGCTAAGTACATTTAGGTTTAGGTTTGAATCAACCAACCCGGTATGTGGTCGTACTTAATTTGCGATCATCTAAAGACAAATATGCTTGAACTTGTTCAATCAACACAACTGCATATTTCCGACTCGACGGCATGAATCCACTTATTTAGAACTTCCTATGAGCACAAAAACCAGGACATGGATCAACAGGCAAGAGTTCGGCCCATTACCAGTAAGTCCGTTCATTAGGAGGAATAGCACGAGTTTTCAATTCCCTCCAAAGAATTTCAACACCTTCAGGACTTTGCTCAGTCTGTCAGAGGAATTGCATGTTAAAAATTTAAGAGATGCAGGGTCCTTCAAAATGATCATTAGATATCGTTTGTCACCAACAATTTTACACTAAAACCAGTGAATGCTGAGATCCTACTCTTGCAACTGCAACTCGCTGACTGAACACATACTGCCTTTAATGAAACAAAGGCAGCAAAAGTATTAATACAGAGACGTTGATATACTTCCTCTAAAACTTTTCAGTAACTAAGAGGGTCGCTCAGAAACATCAAACCCCGCAATGACACGGAACTGACTGCAAGGTTGTTTAGATCACATACTTCGATTAGGGTGTTGAAGATGACAACATCGGGCTTCACTCCTTCTGCATCCATTTTCTGCCAAGAATAAAGGAAATGCCATTTGTTCTCTGAAAAGAATGAAGACGGTACACTTTGCGGAAAACCCGGTGCCAAAGAATGAAACTTTTTTCCCAGGTAGATAGCTAGTTTAAGAAGGGCAATACGAACATGAATATACAGTTAAGATCGCAAAAGTGAGTTTTAGCGGAAGGACAGGTACATACAGCAAGCAGCGCAAATGCCTCCTTCCGTTGATTCGAGGAGCAATAACCCTGCAAAAGCTTCGAATAAACGAACACATTGACTGATGCCTTGTTTATGGTACGAGCTTTGTTCACTATTTGCTCAGCTCTGTTGAGCGCCTTCTCCTTCACACATGCCTGCGAGACGACGGGTTTTAAACTATAATGGAAAACGGGGCAGTCGAGGACTGCTAGATGGAATTCGAACAAACGGATAACATTAAAAAAGAAACATAAAATACTAATGATTAATATTCGTAAAATCTAAAAGAGTTTTAACAACAGATAGCTGACACTGATAAATTCATACAACCATTACATACACAAAGGCAACTAAATTAAACGATGTGATACATTTGAAACAAGAAGCAGAAGAAAATTATCCAGATGATTGATGACAGGGTATTGTCAAAGCCAGACGAGGGTCCGATGCAGTAAAATACAAAGTCTTCATTTTAATAACGTGTCACAATACTCAAGGGCATGAAAAGTAACTTACGGTGACCGCAGCAGAGATATGTATAGCGTTCACTTTTGTCCCACTGTCATACATCATATCCAGAAGTTGCAAAACTAGCTGAATTCTTTCGGAACTCGTAGACTTTGATTGCTGTACAGCTAACAAGAGCTTCAGCCAACTCTTCTCTCGACGACTATCTGAAGTTGATGTATCCTCCTAAAAAACAGTTGTAGTGAAAAACTGAGAACCACAACGAATTTGATAGCGTCCGATTGTTGGACCAAATAAATTCACCAGCTAAACAAGCTGAACAGCAAGCATTCCATTCTCAGAACGATGGAGTGTGCCATCTGACTGACAATCAAAAAAGTCCAGCTGCATCTATATTGCCATAGGGAAAGATGAAACTGCAAAGCCAAACACTCTTACTTTCACCGGGGAGTCAGCAATCAGAGATTCCGCCCTCCTGATTATGCTTTGTGCAGACGTTTCAACCTGATCTCTCAACTTCACCTTCTTTGCCCGTAGCTCATTCGGAACTTCGAGATTCTTATTATCTACTTTAATGAAGGCCGCCATAGCTTCTCTAATTCCTTCTACCTGTCCTTCATTACGTAATTTCGCTCTTGCAGGAACGGTTCCAGCCTTGATAGACACCACTCCTGGATTGCTTACACCATGGTTCTCTTTATCACCACAATCAATAATCTTATTAGGCTTACTAAAATTTCTTGTGACTGGAAAAAGATGTCTACTCCGGCCACCTCCTGCTCCTCCCTTCACAACCGAGTTATAGGAAGAAGGCAAGTCACGCAGATAACACTCCGACGCCGAAACTTGCGCCGTCCGAGCTAATTCATTCCCCATCCTGCACGCTATCCCTAACACCCACAAAGAACATCAAATTCTCCATCTCAGCAATGCACCATTCCACTGAGGAGTCAATTAAACCTTAAAAACGACAAATATCGGAAAGAATAGACGCGACAGAAGCCAATGCTAATACCAGAGACAACTAAAAGTGAGCAAAACCAAACAGCGCTAAGAAGCGCAAACAACATTGTCAAAGAACTCGTCAGAAACAAAGCGAAACACTAAATGCAACCAAAGCACGGACTACTTCACCTCCCGCCGCAGCTCAATTGCAATTGCAGCAAGATCTAATCACTTCACAACGCAGCAAACGCAGCGCGCAATCCGACAGCCAAACGAAACTCACACTTAATCTCCCAAACTCAAACTCCGACTCCTAAAATGACGCCCTCCATAATGCCGCCATCGCTCATTAATCTACAGAAGCCTCATAGATCTTCTAACCAATACCGCAACGACCACCACGACTCATAACACTCACCTTCACAGCCGCGACAAAAAGAACAACAATCTGCACAGCAACACTCCGTCCGCTCCCGCAATTCTCCTGCGCACGTACTCTCCGTCCACCGCTTCGATCGATCGCTAATTCACGCCCCTCTGTTCCCCGCTTCGACGCGCCAATCGACCAGCATTCCTCCGGCGAAGCTCCTCCGCATTCGCTTACGCTTGCGAGAGCTCGCCACTCTCCGATTTCAGAGTCCGAGCTCCATCGCCATCGCAACGTCGCCACTCCACACACACACGTTTGCAGCCAAGTAATCTCATCCGGTTCACCACATACCCGCATGAGTATCACTCGGGTATTGAACTGGTATTATATCAGTGTCAACTAAGTATCGCATGTGCATCAATCGGTACATTGCATCATACTCGCCTGAGTATTTAGCGGGTACTGGTCAGGTATTAGAGTGGTATCAGCTCAGTATCGCAGGTGTATCAATCGGGAAGTGCTCGTTGTGTACTGCGCATGAAGATCGAGGGCCGCGGAGGTGCTACTCAATCCTTGGGGCGAGTGTAGTTTGTTAGGATCTGTGAGGGAGTCTAAATTAGAATTCTGAGGAATATGGAATTTGGTGATGAATTTGGAGCGAGTTGGCGGATTGCGGAGTGAGTTGTTTTGTTGCGGAGTTTGGCTATGTAATCTAATCTATACATTGTACAATTGATGTAGCCGATTTCTTTTCAATACAATCAATTAAAGATTCCACAACATATTAAGTAACTCCAACATATTAATAAGTTTATAACTGCATAACTACTTTTAATTCTTTGTATGAATAAAGTCAAGTATCTTAGAATAATCACCAATGGGGCTGCATGTGTAGGATGGACTCTATCACCAATCAATTGAAAGCACATGGTCATTTAACATTTCTGAAGTACCATCTAACACTTAATGTTCTAAAGGATGTTTCCACTTGGCCTTAGAAGTAGTCTTACAAGGTGGTCTTACCTCCTTAATCCTTATACAACATATGATGTCCTCATACTACACCCAATATTTGTTTTAACTTCACTTTAAGCACAATGATGTTTTCAATTTGCTTTACCTCTATTCTGAAGAAGTATAGATCTCTTTAAGGTACTTGGTTTGGCATTCTAAAAACACCATTTGGTATAATGAAGTGTTAATTATGAGCAAGATTCTCTTAAAAAAAAAACCAAACTCGAGGGGCTAGGATTGATGCTTCAAGGTTAAAAAAGTGTATCTTCCCACCTACATTCGTTAGTAATTACCAATCCTACATGGCAAACTTTAAAGAATTGGTATTAGTTAACATTTAGGAAGACAAAAAATATTTGAACAATAATAAGCAAATATTAAGGAAACACCAAAATTGGAAATACTCTCAAGTCTTGAACACTTAAGAATGGTCTTAACTAATATGGCACTTTCAGGGGCCATTTTGTAATCTAGCTACTATTGATAACACCTTTCCAAACCTCATTGATGACACCTTTCCTAAGAAGAAGGTATTCCTCCCAAAATTATGGGAGGTGTTAAATTTTTATTCACGCTCTTTGCAAAAGCCAAGTGCGAACGGGCCTTAACACAATTAGTGAGGTTCATCTGTGTATAGATCTTCATATGCCTCTTTTAACATGATTTGATTAGCTGACGTTTGGAAGCTGAGGTGAAGCAATTGATGACTTAAAAAACATGACATTCATCAATCATCACCACATAAACGTAGCCATTCCTTTGGACACTTGCTAACCTGTGAACTACTGACGAACAAGCAAGTGCAACCTGACAAGATGAGGACCTAACCGAATTATATTTTTTACAAGTGGGCGGTAACAAACCTGTACCCAAATGTGCAATCGAAACCATTGAAACAAATGAACATGGTCTGCTTCAACCTGTGTACATAGAGCGACAATACATCAATTTCATGTATCTCTGGAGGTACCTGAAAGCTTACACGTCTATATTTTAAAACCTCAAAAACAAATCCTCAGAATTTTTTCTTTGTGATCTTGAGAGAGGCCATGATGCAGTATCTAGTGTGATTAATGTGAACCGTTATTTCACCATGATTTCTCGAACTATTGAAGGATGCACTGACAAAAGGTTGGAGGAGAGATAAATTAGCATGCGATCAGGAGCTGGATGCGTTTCCTAGACTTTGCTACGTTGCTATACAGAGTGTCAGAAGTCCTCCAAAGGCTTTATTAGATGCTAATTTATTAAATGTGCTCGAGTCAGAGCTGGATGCATTTTCTAAACCTCAGAGTGTATTTGAGATAGAGGATTTACGCAGGGTATTGAATAGGGCCTTACTTCCAATGTGACGGAAGTTAAAGAAGCCGAGAGGTGTCCAGCGAGAATTCCATTGACAGCCATCACTCTGCAAAGTGGTCTGGAAAAGTGTATGAAGGTCTCGTGATCATTCTGTACATCAAGACGAGTCACAAAACGCAGTGAACACCCAGAAATAGAATTGAAAGGAGCCTAAATACTAAAATACTTCGAATATCATAAATCGGCAGCAGGATAATGAAGGAAAACTTGCCCTCAGAACGAGATATTTAAGGAAGTTCTCTGAAGATGAGGAATTAATTCCGTGGCATGAGTCAGTTCAGGAGAAGGGCTACTTTGAGAGTCAGAGTTTCACAAGTTCTCCGAAAGCCTTCGTTAGATGCTACTTGCAGGACGAGTAAATATATGGCCTTCGACGTTTATGCACTAGCATTTGCACATATGAAAATCGGTCACAGAGCAGAATTACCAGCAACCTAGGTGCAACATGTCAATACCCCTGCACTAGAATACAGGAGGGAGAGTTTCTCACCTCAATAAACAAGATCACCAAAAATCGCCGCAAGAGCATGTCCCGTTGCTGAAATAATGGAATCGGTTCGCATCCCTGGCAACGATCTCGCGTTTCCTGATCTTGGAGATGAACTTCGTTGCTGTGTGGCAGTCACCGCAGACACGGAGGTTTTTCATGATACGAATTGGTGTGCCGGGAGCTGTCTTGAGTAATCCGTATGCAATGGCCAACTTCTCACTATGGTGACACAGCGCTTTTTCCTTCTGTGTGTCGTCAACATCGTGTAAAACAAACCTCATATCTGGTATATATCCTGCCTCTTTCAGTTCTTGCGTGAGCGTTTCAAGCTCTGTATGAATGGCATCTATTTCCGGGTGTGAGCGCTCCTCCGCCACGAAAGAATGTACTTTACCATCAATCTCGATAGAACTTTCACCACGGTCTTTCTTTAACCCTCTGTCCTCCATCACTTTCCTAATCGTTGTAGAGTCGTCCCAGCGTCCAGCTTGCGCATAAACATTCGACAAAGTTATGTACGCGCTGGAGTTGAAAGGCTCCAGTTCAAGGACGTGATCGGCTGCCCACTCGGCTAGCTCTACGTCAGTATGAGACTTGCATGCACCAAGTAGAGCTTGCCACACTGAAATATCTGGTTCGCACGGCATGTTTCGAATGAACTCCTCTGCCTCTTTCAATTGGCCAGCTCTTCCAAGAAGGTCAACCATGCACCCATAATGCTCTTTTCTGGGCTTCATGCTGTAGTCCTCCTGCAGCATGCGAAACAATTCACGACCCTCCTGCACAAGCCCTCCACGACTACAAGCGGAAATGACAGCTGTGAAGGTGATCTCGTTCGGCAAGACGTTCTCCTTCAGCATGCGTTTGAAGATGTCAACTGCTTCCATGCCATCTCCGTGTTGGCCATACCCCGAGATCATGGCATTCCACGCAACTACGTCTCGACTTGACAACCTGTCAAAGAGAGCTCGAGCTTCGGCAACTTGTCCACACTTGGAGTACATCCCTATGAGGGCTGTAGCAACAACGGTATCAAATTCAAGCCCCAGCATCACGGCCTCAGCGTGAACCAACTTCCCCCTCTCCAAGGCTGCGAAAGACCCACAAGCTTCAAGAATGGAGATGATAGTTACCCTGTCCGGCTGAAACCCTTCTCCTTTCATGCTAGAAAGAAGCTCAAAAGCTTTGGCAATGTCGCCGTTTTGAGCATATCCGGCAATCAACAGGTTCCAGGACACTATATTCCGAGCGGGCATTTCACCAAACACTCTGTCGGCTGAAGAAAGGTCTCCACATTTGACATACATACCAAGTAATGAGGTCCAGGCAATTACGTTCCTGTTTCCCATCTTGCTGAAAACCTGCTCTGCCTCACGAATGCTCCCACAATTGGCATACATGTTGAAAAGCGCAGTTTGCAAAGAGCTGTCAGACTCAAATCCCACTTTCGAGATTTCTGCATGAATTATCCGACCATGGTCAAGAGCTCCGTGCATAGAACACGCTCGCAGAAGACTCATAAATGTTATTTTATTCGGAAGCACACCTTCGTGTCGCATCCGTTCCAGGAGATGGAAGGCCTCCTGGACCGACTCCTTCACTTTATAACCACTCTGTGCGTACCCAGCAATCATGGCACTCCATGAAATTACATCCCGCTTGGTCATCCGATTAAAAACTTCGCGTGCATCCTGAACACTTTTACACTTGCAATACATGGTGATCAATGCATTTGCCACAAAGATGTCCGTTTCAAAACCTCTGTCCCTGATGTGAGAATGTATTCTCTTTCCCCTATCCAAAGACTGGGGAGTGATACACGAATTCAGTACACTTACAAATGTGACAGCATTTGGCAAGATCCCAGTCTGCAACATCTGCTCATAAAGCTCAAACGCCTCTTCAAACTTGCCATGCTGTGCACTACCTTGAATGATTGCGGTCCATGTGACCACGTTACGCTCTGTCATGTTGTCAAAAACCTGGCGTGCAAGAGCCATCTCTCCACATTTCGAATACATAGTGATCAGTGCGGTTGCCACAGCGACGTCGGATTCCAGTCCCGTGGACTTCACAAAGGCATGGATTTCCTTCCCCTTCTCCAGCATCTCGGCACTACTACAAGCTCTGAGGATACTCAAAAACGTGACTCTATTCGGTTTGATCCCACCTTCTTTCATGCGTTCAAAAACCTCAAACGCCTGAGCCGGGTAGTGGTTACTCACATACGCAGCTATCATAGAGCTCCAAGTGACCACATCACGCAGCGTCATCCTATTGAAAACCTGCACTGCAGTAACGACATCTCCATACTTGCTGTAAAAATTTATCAGAGTGTTTCCGAGATAAACATCAATCACTACGCCAGTCTCTTCCAACTGCTTGTGAACCAACTTTCCGTCTTCAAAACGTCTCAATTTGGCACATTGCTCAACAACACAACCATAGGTGTTCGAGTTGACTCGCAAACCCCGTTGTTTCATTATCCCTAACAGTTGAATGGCTTCCCTCAGACGCCCTATCTTACATAACCTAAAAACCTCCTGCCCACTTACAAATCTAGGACCTTCTGAATCTTCCAAATTCGGAAGCGGATTGTTATTATAAACGACGCTGTTCGTCGCCCCAACATGGTAACCTTGAAGTACTTGTTTCCATCGCTGCAAGCCAAGTCTCCTGCTACAAAGATCATAAAAATACATCACTTCTCACAATCTGATGAGCAAATTGTTAGCCCCCACTATTCATCAACAAGAAATGATTTACCAAGCAAATGAACTTGCTAACTTGAAGGTGAATTACATACAAGAGACTGAGAATACCTGAATGTCATGGAGTTCCTGATGAACGCCATTATTTCTGCCGGCTAACAAAGATGTGGTGGTAGCAATCTAGTCGCCATCGGCGGTAATTGACTCACTGAACCGTCCATGTACCCCAGCATCTCTACAAGAAAATGGACGTCTGCACAAAACGGTTCAATTTAAGAGTTCTCATTCAGAAAACCTTCGAGCTCGGGAATCGCTTAAAAAGAATCGGAAGTGCTGCATCTCTCCGAAGCACCCTTGCAGTATCACAGTATCGTGAGATTCACTTTCAAGCTGACATTTAGAACATGGGTCACTCCCACGACATGGGTGTGGAAGCTCTCCTTTTTCTCACACCAAATTTTCAAAGAACGTGACCTCGCCGGTATTCAACTAAAGTACTCAGTACGCTTCAGAGAGATATTCTAAGAGACACATAAAACAGAAAGGCTAAAACAATCGAAATTCTCTCCCCCACACACCTATGTGTAGATCAAAGCGCAGGTCAAATCAGAAGTTCCAAAAAAAAAGATAATTGAACTCGAATTCATCCGCGATCAGGCCAATACTTAAGTTCAAACAGTTAAAAAAAACAGAGTCTAACAAATTCTACAACCTTCACTCTTCCGCGCGAGGTTGATTGAAGGCAGGATTACACTCCCGTTTGCAGCCTGCTTGCTGACTTAGATTCCATCACAATCACGAATCCAGATGGCGGAAACGAAATCGAAAGAGGTAGAAAGGGAATGTAAAGGCTCCCAAATTCTAAAACTCAAAACAATGACAAGGCCCGACTTAAACCCCTTAAACCCTAACCCTAATTTAAAACAAAACTGGTCAGCGTTTCATAAGTCCGCAAAAACTTCATATTATTCACTAGTCTGGAGTGGCACCGGTGAGCGGAAGGCACTTTGAGAGTGGAGATCAAGTGAAGAATCAGTGCGTCAATGAGAAGGGAAAGTCAGAAATCCCCTAGCAAGCTTAGAACTGCTGATTGATGAGCGTGAATGAAAAGGATACTTTCTAGAGGCTGCGACGATCATGAGGAGCAGATTGGGGGGCAGGCTTCTTTTGCTTACCATCGTCTCTACATTTCATGATCTCAAGTACGCCCACCCATCCTCCATCGACTTCGTAGAAATCAGCAGAGTTTTACATGGGCCAAGTAGCACATATAAACGGAAAGGATCGAGATCATTTGAGTATTAAACACCCCCAACACACTACCCTAGGCGCAAACAGAGATTGCCCAAGAAATGTGAGCTGTTTCCGATACTCTAGATCGAAAGAATGGCAGAGCTATCTCTGGATGCCAAACATGGACAACGTTATCAAGGATTGTAGCTCCAGCTTCCACCCAATTGAACCAAACGACCTTGAGTTCAAAAATTCGGGTGTAATTCAATTAGGGTTCTTCTTCGTAAGACTTAAGACGATCCCCAATGGCAACCAGTGCTTCGTTTCAAGCCCCTGCTCATCTAGATTAGAGTTCTGAGCTATTAATCCCACGATTACGAGTCCATCATCGATTACAATACAGATTCCTCTCTTTCAGTTCAGGCAGAGAAGATGGGTAGCAGTGGCACAAACTAAGGTACTTCCCGTCTTGAAGACCGAAATCACGCAGCCAAGTCCGGAGCACAAAAATGAAGCTTCACTTCCAACTCTACCTCAAATTCGCCCATGAGTGATCTTAGTGCGATGGCTGTGGAGCTTGGTTGCATTCTAGATCGCGGGTTAAGGTAATCTTTCTCACCTGCAACTAAGTGTGGAGATGTTGTGCACCATTCGAGTTCGATTTTTTGTGCTCTCATTACATTTCGAGACGAATCGAGGTGTTTGAGTGACATTGGAAGAAGTAGAGAAGCTTGGAGTGGTCTCGTCTCGGAGAAAAAAATGTGAAAAAACTGTGCTGCTGTGGTGTATCTGTGTAGAATGAGATGTGTTTTCGATTACGTCAATTGACTGTTCTGTCGTCGCCGGGGAAACAAAAGATGGGGTATTGGGAGAATCGAACTCCCGACCTCTCGCACCCGAAGCGAGAATCATACCTCTAGACCAAATACCCGTATATTAGACCACATAGAAGGCTAAGAACACCCTTATTAAAGGTTGCAGTTCAGGAAGTGGATAGTTTTCCATATAATGTACTCTATTTGTTGTAAAGTTTCATCCTGTGAGTGATGACAGTACTCACACGTTTGCGCACAAATTCGCTAACATATTTTGATTTATGAGAAATTCGGTTACTAATAAAAGCGGATAGAATAAATATTGGCCAGTTTCATGAATATGACGTTGTTTACAGAGGGTCTATGAAGCAGGAGATCGACTCCTCGCTCGGCATCATGACAATGGAAGTTCGGCATTCTCAAGTTATGTAATCTGCAGCTACTTTCACATAAGGATACTGAGTCTCTGTCATAACTCGTTATAGCGATACCTGTTCGCTAGCAGCACTCGTGATAGCACTGAAAGAGTGCGTTAGATTTCAAATAACTCTGATACGATATTCTATTCCTCTGCCTTCAAAAGACGAGGAGGTCGAGCTTTGCATCAACTCCTGTCAAGTTGAAAGTTTATTCCGCTTCTCTGCTTGTTTTCAGAGACATAATATACACGTACTTGAATGCAAATATACCTGCCACTCACCCGACTAATTATTTTGTGTAGATTACACCGAGAACTGAGATTTAATGATATTTATATCATGACGTCAGAGCCATCGCTGAAGAATTAATTCGTGACCAGCTGCATGCGGCGGATTGGAGCCATGGCCATGCCAGGATTTAGGCTCTTGGGGTGACACCGATGGGTCCTGGTTTGAATGTTTTACTGTTAGTTTATTGTTTCGCATTTAATATCTTCGTCTTCACCGACGGTTCCTGGTTTGATGGCATGAGGGGCTCGCTTAATAAATATATGGTTTGTTAGCATTTAGAATTGTCTGTAAACTATTCCCGAAAGTTGAATTAGTGTGGTTTTATTTGTTATTAGAACTCAAGGGTCTGAAACGCTACTCAAAGTGAATTTATTTTCCCTTCAGTATTTGTATTGATAGTGTTCTAGTTGCTGTACTTTTCCATATGTTCAAGGTAAAAAGTTTTGCTTTAGTTATTATATTGACTATTGTGTAAACAGATACCAATTGAAATTGTTTAGTGTAGCGGCGTGTTTGGCTTGGTGTTTTTATTATCATTGATGAAACATGATGAGCCCAAAATAACACAAAATATAGAGGAATATTTATTTTTGTATTAAATTTTGATGGTCTTTAAAATTTGAACTTTATCCTGTAACCTGCAACTTACTTCAAGAAATTCTTAGGTTTCACCATGTAACCTTTAACCTTTGTGGATCACTTCATGTCACTGTACAGTACTTATCAATTGATTGGGATTTGGATCATTATAAACATGCATCACATTATTAACCGCCAATAACATGTATCAAAATTGATAATAATCTACTTGATAACAAAACAATTATGGAAAAAACTACAGTGTTTCAAACTTATTTATGAGAAACACTGTAGCTTATTCTCATCGAAGGCATGTACCTGATTCTCTTCAGCCGTGCAGTGGACCGGGGGCTAAATAGTGTTATAAGAGTCACACTTGTGCATGAGTCTGATAGATCTCAAAACTAAATATCTGACGTTGGCGTGACCCATTTTGACTTTCATGGCGCTTGCCTTGTCAGCTAAGCTTTGGGTTTCAAGCATTGCGTTTCCGAGCAATATTCAGCTGGAACGCTGCTAAGAAAGCTGCTGGCTTATATATGAACATTCAATTTTTGCTTGTTCACGGAAACCGATTTTGACGTGATCGACAGGCTCTAGACGTCCTTCATTAATTGACCACGGTTTGATCTTTTGGTTTTGTGAGTTGGCGATGGATGCCTGGATCAAGTCCAAGTTAGCTGGAACAAGTCCTGCCATGAGCGTGGATGATCTTGCAGGGCTTCACCAGGATTCCTACGAGGAGCAACAACAGAAACAGCAAGAGCAACTTTCTTCACGAGAATGCTGTCAGGTGGGTACTTTTCAGGGTGCATCTTGTACCAGTATTTCTGTCTTCAAAATTTCTTTGGAACATGGTAGATTTGTCCTGCATCTCAGTTACAACTTACTTTCTGACCTTTTAAAGATGCACAACAAATATGGCAGGTATTTGTCAATGTGTTAGGTGCAAGGAACATACCAGAAGTATCCAGAAGAAAAGGATTTTACGTGACACTCAGGGGGATACAGAATTGTGGCAGTTTTGAACTAGACACCCCAACAGTGGAGAAGGTGGAGGATGTGAGGTGGCCTGGTGAATACCGGATGCTGCACTTTGACATGTCTGCAGCAGGCATGGTTTTGGAGCTCAACAGTGTGAGGCATTTGTGGCCTGATAAACCTGTTGGAAAGGTCTCTATACTCTTCAATCAACTTCTGCGACAGCCAGAGCTTTCGGTCGAAGCATGGTATCCCTTGTCGCAAGAAAAGAACCCACCTGAGTTGCTAGTCAAAGCTTGCATCAGACCGGCACTTCGATCTCCATCTCTCTTGCGGGCCATCAAAGGGGATTTCCAGAAGGACAACTTTGAGCCTAAGAAGGGCACTAAGCCTGAAGGTCGGTGGTCTACAAGACCTGTGTTGGATCACAAGTCGGAAGAAAAGTACCTCATACGCGTGAGGTGAGTTTTCGAATAATCTCTTTTGATTAAGCTTTTTCTTGCAAATGTTCAATTTTTGAAAATTGGTCTTATTGTTGGTAAAAGCTGTTCTTGTGTATCATTTTTTCTATTCCCCAAATCCCTTCATTTTGGAGAATTCAATATAGGAGAGCCAAAGTGAAGAAAAGGTACAAGAAGGAGTGGAATGCCCCTGTGGAAGAGTGGGAGAAGGAAGTACGTATATATCAACAAAGATTTGAACAGTTCAATCGGAAAACTTACAGCCTGCAAGTGGATTCAGGTAAGATTTAATGTCGTTGGTTTGATTGTCTGATCACTTGGGTGACTGTAGTGCACGACTTGACGATTAACCAGGATTATGACCATAGAAGTTTGAGAATAATGATTCTGGATGCATAGGATATATATATATATATATATATTGGTGAGTCTGAATACAGCATAATTCATCATGATCAACCTTAGAATATCTAATATTAAAGCTGATATTGTCAATTGTACAATGTAAATGCAGTTGCTGGATACGCTCATCATAAAATTGATACACAATCCTACAAAGAGAGCAACCACGTAGAACGTCGGTGGTCCTTATTTGCAGGCGAAGACATTGTGTTCAAAGTACAGAGAGATGATAACAACGAGAATTGGATGGAAGATTTGCACCTTGAGCTCACTGGCAAGGGCTTTGGTTATCCTGTAAGATGTGCTCCCATTCAAATCTGAAGATACTTTGGTTTCAGGAATCGAAGAAATTAAAATATACTGACTTGAATAGATTGGGAACACTTCCAGATTTGTACAACTTGTAACCCGGGTTTGGGACGGTGGTTTCATTTCTTTTATGGTTTTAAAAGTAAAATTCATTATTTCATTTGATACATGCATGATCATTTATTAAGAGATTGATGGTGAAGCCTCTTATCACACTCCATAAGTAGAAACGAACTACGCAGTTCAAGGTTTATTTGGTTCATCTGATTTGCGTTTTAAGTGCAAATTTAAAATATGTCAAATTGTTTATTTAAATGAATTTGTTTGGTATTGATGTCTTCTGTTGCCAGGTCTTCTGCAGCATTGTAGTTTTGATCTTCATAGATAGAACGGACAAACATACTGATATTGTTCACTTCATTTTCGTCTTGACTTTATGGTTGGTCAGGTGGAATTGCGCACAGGCAGGCACTTCCAATATGAGGTGTCAGATGCGAAGAAGGAAGACCCTGAATATGAATCAGGATTTGTAACTGTCATTCGAAAAACTCCTGACTGCCCAACTGGGAAGGCAACCGCCTTATTCAACTGGAAAGCCATTGCTATGGAGGTGATTGAATTGAAATGCTACCCTTGAATAAGTTTTGGAGGATTGCATACGTTAGTTGTGGCAGTCTCTTGAGACTCTGATTCATAACATCAAACTGTAAAATTCACAACAATATTTTGTGAGCGTATTTTTGGAAGCCAAATTGGTAGGAATCTTGACAGAGGACTGGTGTTCATGAGGTTTGTATAAAGGTGTCAAATGATAACAATTTTAGAAGAATGTTGTGAATTTGTACACTTTTTTGCAAATCCTTGAAATCTTTGTTTTAAGGATTTCACTTTCAAGGGCAAGCCTACGACGTGTCTCCACAGTGAATCTGTTCTTTGTTTTTTCAGATCACCGCAGAGGAAAATGTGATGTTGGTAATGTTGATGGCCACAGTAACGGCTCTTGTTGTTCAATGCTGGTATGAAGAAGAGACAACAGACAAAAAAGCAAAAGAGAAGAAAAAACACAAAATGAAAAATGCAAGACCAGACGAAGCATGCACTTGGGGTAAGCACATCCACTCTTTGTGCTTGATTTCATGAAACTACAACAACTCTTAGAAGAAACACTTTCTTCAGCTATGAACCTTATGTGTTTGATTTGTATTTTATAAAATGTGTGTATTGCTTTTCATGTTTTCAAACTTAGAAAGACTCAGTTTATTTTCTTGGTCTCTTATGATTGTAGGGGCAGTGAGCATGGATAGCAACAACGGCATGGCACTATCGACCTGGTTGAGTAAATTCAAAGAGAGCCCTGGGAACAAAAGATTGGATGCAAAAAGATATTGTGAGGAGTTGAATAAACTCCCCCAGCTTGAGTGGCCTGAGGAAGCGTTTGAACTACTGCATGAGATTTTCGGAGGTGGTAGCGATGTTGGCGAGACTGGAGGATACGAGGGTGGATACATCAAACTGAAATTACATAAACGGTTGCATGACCACGGTGGAGATGGTGGTGGGGATGGTGGTGGAGATGGTGGTGGAGATGGTGGTGGTGGTTGTGGAGGTGGTGATAGTGGAGGGGATGGTGGTGGTGGAGGAGGAGGATGTGGAGGTGGCGGCGGAGGTGGTGATGGAGGTGGTGGAGGAGGAGGGGGAGGAGGCTGTGGAGGTGGTGGAGGCGGAGGTGGAGGAGGAGGATGATCCCATATTACATCTCAAAGCATGAGACTGCTATACACGTTACACCAAGCCATGTTTTAGCAGCATTATATAGATCTATTTCATTTTTGAAAAGGGTTCTCACATTCTGGGTCATGAGAATTTGTTTTTCTAATGTGAAGGGGGTTGAATGTGTCTGTCTGAATACATTTCGCCTTTTGATTGCTCAACTGCTACTTAGTATACAGTTTTTAACCAGTATTTAGTCGACGCTTGCTAGAGTATAGAAATAGCGGCGGTTGTTACTACGTCCGGAAGTGAAGAGGTATGCAGTAACAGAGAATGGACATTGGTTATTGTTCTATGGGTTCAATTTCACACGGATTCTAATCAATTTGCATCATTTCATCAAGAGAGACACGACAAGTGAGTATATAAGATAATGCCAGTACGCATTGTACACCGTTCCGGACTTTATTTATCCAGTTTCCGATTACACCAATCATTGCCGGCTACTTCCAACTCGAATTGGGCTAACAATCTCATTGTTCAATTGAACAGACAATATTTCCGATCAACGCCCTCCGCAATCACAGAATTTGCTTATTTGCGCACTTCCTCGCCTACCAATCAGGACAATCTCTATGACTTTAGCCTCTTCACCTAACACGGTAATTTCCCGCATCTAGACGATAATCAATAAAAGAATCACCTCGACAGGTAGCTGTCTCAAATAATTTACACCTAGTGCAACTTCACCCCATGGTCTCTCCACCCGTACCGCTCCCATAAGACAATAAAGATTGGCATTTGCCATCACTAGCTAGCAAAACATTCTCTAGAATAATTATCGTACACAAATCCGACCCCTCTACATCGCATTGTACGCGCACTCTGGAGGCGCGGTGGGGTACCGGTTCTTATCATCACAATAGTTGTACTTCACCCTAGCTGGATTCGACCTAATGCTCTCCATGCCGGCAACCTCCTGGGTAGTCAGGGCCGAACTATGGGCACGCCTGTCACTCTGGCACGCTTGCGCATCAGCCTGCCCAGTCGCCACACACCCATCCATAACAAAGTTCGTGTAGGTCGCAGTGAAAGGGGCGTGAGAGAAATCGATCTTATCCTGTCCTCCCCGCGTCGCCCAACTGCTCCCATCCCAGATACTGAAAAACAATCCCATGGGCTTCGTCTTACAGAACGTGAAATTTGGGACCTGGCCGGCCAGATTCTTAAACTCCCGGATGGGCTGGTTATCGACGCGGAACACGACGCTGTCTGCGGTCCAGTCGAAGCTGTAGAAGTGGAAGTCGGCCGTGGGATCAAACCCATCCGGAAAGAAGATCTGCTGCTCCCTCCCACCCACGCCGTCGACGAAGACGTTCGTGTGGAGCAGGAACGGCTGCCCGCTTTTGTTCCCCAAAAACTCGAAGTCAAATTCACACTGGCTGGGAAACGGCGAAGACAGATAGAATGTGGTCACCGTCCCAGCGGAGTCGAAAGGGGGAAGCTTGATCCACGCGCCAAACGTGCCATACACATACTTGGTATTGGAACTAACACCCGCAGAGGAGGCTTGGTCCAAACTGATACTCACACTCTTCCCATCTGCCAACCATCTCACGTTACCTGGACTCCACGTTGAGAACTCGTCATACAGATTCCCGTTGACACATACCACCGCACTCATCACAAGCACAATAAACGCCAAACCACCGAATGACCCCATCCTGAAACAATTCAGTCTGAATCGTAACAAGGCTGAACTCAATTCTCTGCAATGCAAACGGTTAAAAGATAATATTCTAGCAAATCTTAGGTTGAGAAAACAACAATCTAATGCAACTGCTTAGTTCAAGCTCCGGAGTCAAGTCGTCACGTCTCAGGTTAGAGTAAAGGAACCTTGAAATCATCAACAAACAATTCGATCAACTAGCAACTTGAAGCAGTCATCAACTAGCAAGTTGTAACAGTTCGTTTCAAGCATACTAGACTTCGTAAGTGGAGAAGAATATGAGGCAGTTGATTGAGAGTGATCGTTGATGATAACCACCCAGCTGCGAGGAATTTATATGGAGCAATGCTGGATGCAGCGTCGATCGGAAGTGCCACGAAACCAACCCCACTGATCAGCGTGGACGTGTTTCAACGTCTATGTCGCAAGATAATTCACCAAAAGGGACCGAACCTCCCCTTCCTTTCCGTGTCATGAGACACCCGTAACTGGTATAACCTCAGCATCGCACTAGTATCACCATAGTATACCTTCTGCATGACCGGGAACTGTAGATGGGAAGCGCCGCGGACCCCGTGTGCAGCTGCAACGGGACTGCGAGAATGTCGAAGCCGTCCGTTGCCAACGGATGGCACCGGAGGACCATGCTCTCAACTTTGGACGTTCCTGTGTCGATGAAACTTTGCAATCAGTTGTAATTCCGGAGTTCGATGTCACTTCGACAGTTTTCTTGGACTCAAGTCGTGATAATATTGGCAACAGTTCGCACTTTTGTGCTGATATTCGGTGTTGATATCAATTTTGGTGGAGATTTGCGCACCGTTTCGGTTAAAAATACATCGAGAGACAGAGTTGATGGTTTTGGCCATTTCTGGAGTTGATTGAGTAATATTCGTCTGTTGTATAATTAATATTATATTAGACTGTTGTGTTCGGTGTTTTCTTGTTTAGATCGAGGTTAAGCGCCGTTTGCCGGTTGCTGCCTGAATTTGCATAATACACCTTCTTCATGAATGTCGATAATTATTTGCATGGACGTCGAAAATAAAAAATAACAAGAAGGGGTATTATGAATAAAAATAAAAATAAAATATTTTATTTTATTTTTTAAAGAAAGAGGTGATGAGGCCCAATGCTTGATAGGAAATGATACAACCCAACCTTGGCAGCAGTGTGATAGTTACATGTCAAAGGGCATAATGTGGAACTAAACCCATGCCATAGTACGTACAACACTTGTTCATCATGGCCACTGGGGTTCAAGCCATGTATATACATGGTCAATCATGCAGTGGGCCAAGGAAAGCGGAACTTAAGGCCTTGACTAATGAGTGTGATTAACTTTTGTATATCTGGTGCCAACTTCTCAAATCTGTACAATATCGTAAAAGGCACGTCTTCTTTGACAATCCAGCTTCTAGCAGCCTGAGTTTCTAACTTCCAGCTGTGTTAAGATTATTTCCCGTACAAACAGCGGATGTGAGAAGAATTCCTTCCCAACAGCATGAGCAAGATGGTATTACCGAAGATGAGTTGAAAAACTCAATATAATAACTATAAACAGTAAGCACCAAAACATAATGCTTGAAACTGAGTCATGTCCAACCATAAAGAAAAAAATCATAGAAGAAATGTCTCAACCTTCACACCCCCAGTCTTGAAATACTGGTTTTTTCCCCAAAGGAACTAGAGTCGGCTTCTAATCTTTTAGCTTTATATTATTTTTTATTTTTTACTTCTATATCTAGAATAAACTAATGTATTTACCATCTAAATACCTTAATTCCAATGCATTTCGTTAATTCCAATGCATTTCATTAATTCCAATGCGTTTCGTTAATTCCAATGCATTTCGTTAATTCCAATGCGTTTGGTTAATTCCAATGCATCTCAAATATATAATAGTCTAATTTTAGTGCATCTCATCTTCACTTGTTTGACTCTATTACACACGTTCTCAATATGGAGTGGTCTAACTCTAGTGCACTTAGTACGGAGCTTTGTAATTCCATTACACATGTTGTCAACTTGGAGTTGTCTGGCTAAAGTCCATCCATCATCATCTAAGCCTCTCTAGCTTCTCTCGTCCTCTGCTTACACACTACCACATGTAATTAGAAGATTCATTCATTCATCCTATTCCTCAACATATCTTGTGTAATAATAAATTGCATGGAATGTTGATGGAACTTATAGTGTGACAATGGAGTTTAGTTTGAAATAGATTTAAATTTTAATAAAATTTATAAAATATGAAAAATAATATTTCTGCATGTAAACATTTCTATGAATTTTTATGGATATATAGAATTCATGCTAAAATTAATGATGCTACATGTTCTATAAAATTTTAAGCCAATAACTTAGATGCTAAAATTAGTGATTTCATAAAAGTGTTATTGTATCATGTTATGGAATTATATCACTAAGTGAGGTACAAGTGAAACATTGATTCTTGAAAGGCTGAAGATCTTCATTGCAATATGTAGTATTCGATGGAGTTTTATGTATTTGAAATACTTCAACGCCTCAAATATTGGATTCTAAATCAAAAGAAAAAAATAGAATCTACATTAGTATGATTTAGATGTTTTGTTTAAATTTCAATTTGAAATTTTTTGCACCAAAATAATGCCAAAAGTGAATTACTTTATCTACAAAGAAGTTTTCAAAAAATTCAAGTTCTATATAAAAGTTTTTTTTAAAAATAGAACCATCAAAATTTTGAATGGATTATATGTAGATTTGTATGGACCTCATATACAGGTTGTATAGCCTTTAACTGTATCTTGAATAGATCTTCTATTGAACTTATATAAATGATCTATCTCATTGTGAAAAAATTGAAAAGAATGACTCGTGGTTATAAATTTGAGTGGCCACTCTGTGACCAAATTCCATATGCCAATATTTAAATACTTTCTTGAGCATTCAATTTTAAGAGAGTAAAAGAAAATTAGACTCAACTTTGATTGGGATAGACTAATGTATCAATATATCACTACCATTATTCCTATAGAATATTCCTTTTTTATTTATTTATTATATATAATTTATTTATGATCATAGGCAATTAAATTACATCTACACCAAATGCAACAATTCTGATTTGAAATTGGATAGACACTAATGTTCATCAAAAGCATCTTGCTCTTTTTGTGATATACACCTTTTTAAAACTATTAAGTATTTTATAAAAAATTGGGATTCTGGATAGGAATATAGAACCGGTTTATAGAACGTTAATTTTGCATGTGAATTTTTGAATACTTTGTAGATATATAGCAATATAAAAGCTTTACGTGGACATGATTGTTTTCTTTAGAAGGCGTGTAAGAAAAAAGATTGCTCGTTAATAGCAATTATCTTTGACAAGAAACATTTCCATATATTTAACTACAATCCTTTACTATCTTTGAGATTTAAAAAATAATGACTGATGGCTTTGAATTTATTAAAGAAAAATTAATCTATAGTGCAAATTTTTTATTCTTTCAAAAGTAAAGTTTTTTCAAACTTTGAAATCATGATTCAAAAAATAATAAATCATTTATCATGTAAAAAGAAAAGATTTGATTTTTTATGTCATTTTCTTTTTTCCGCTTTAATAACACATAGGGACCTTTTTTTTGCTATGAAAATCCAATTTCTATTAGAAATTGCGTTAATAAAAATATAGTTTTCAAGAAAATAATACCACGTATATGATATTAATATAAAAATTATATTTTTTTGATACAAAAATTGAGACCAATCAAAGTCAAGGTTTCTTGATCTTATTTAGGTAGGTTCAAGTGTTTTTTTGTAGAAAAGAAATCAAAATTTATTTAAATTTGCATCACCAAATGCATTTTGGCAAAATTATTTTAAGCAAATACATGCTTCCATTTTGGGATATTTATAGCAATCAACCTTCTATCTTGCCATATATCTCCTAGTAAAAAAATGATTATATTTTAAACTAAAAAGATATGAAAACAACTCATTATGCTTTTACATTGAACCACATGTATCATATAATCTTCAAAAAAATAAAAAATAAAATAACAACACTTGGATAATATGGTTGATATTTGAACAATTTCAAGAATCCATATTTATAAAATCTAGATACATGAAGTGGAATAAGAAGGAATCTTTAAAATGGTGTATTTCCAATGATATGATAGTAATTAAATAAATTTTTTAAAACCCATAAAAAAATGTGAAAATATTCCAAATTTTGTCTTTATTTGCAATATTGAAATATATGATTAGTATAATTTTTTTTATCATCTTGAATAACTACAGATTTTTTTTTTTATTGCTAGTATTTAAAACAATTCAATTTTCACTATGATAATACTAAAAAAAACTTCATAGTTTTGATTTTGCATGCCTTTGCTGTTGATGGAGTAGAAACCAAAATAGACCTAGTTATAACTTATTCAAAAAATATTTTTACTATCAGTATTTATTAAATATTTAAATGGAAATTTGAACTACACACATTCAACATTCAAATTTTTAGGCTAAAATTATGTTTAATAATATAAAATTTACAAAATAGAATTCAAGATTCACATGTATACTTACATTTTCTAAAGTAAGACAACAATTTTTTATTTTAAAATAATTGTTGAAAAATTAGAATGACATATTTTAAAGATAATTGTAGAGAAATTTTTATCCATTGATGTGGATTACACATACATCCTTATAGATTTAAAAATATTCAAGAATCTACCTGTAGAATTAAAATCCTCAATATTAGATTCAAATTAAGTCCTATTGTGAATAGTGCCTTTTTAAAATATAGGGCTTTTGTCAACATTCTAGCAATTTCAAAGATATCTATTTTTTAGATTCTACACATTTTAATGTATTGTTAGGAATTACACCTACCCAAAAAGCACATGATATTTAAAATCTTGTTATTTTTAATACTTTTTCAAGTAATGTACACTTCAAATTTTGTTCAATTTTTACTTCAAAAAAAAACAGACTTATGGTTAGAAGACAATTCCACACGCAGACTTTACATAAAATCTAATTTCATAAAAACATGCAACATTTTATAGTATTCAACCGGTTATCTATATGGTGTTTAGAGGTCTCCATTTATTTTTTGCATCATGAAGTTTCTATGTGTTATTATTACTTTTTTACAAAATGTACATTCAACATGCATTCATTTTCTTCCTTAATCATAGAGGTTTTTCAAAATAAAGAGATAAGAACTTTAAATTTTATAATTCCATTGAATTTTAAACTACTTGGAAGCTATAACTACAACATTGATGCAAAAGTACTTGAACAAAGTGAATGTATAGGTTTTAGTTTTATAGATTTATAGTGGCTAAAAGAAATGATTATGAATTGACACCATAAGCGCCAATATGCGGTCATTGATAGGGCATTTTATCGTCTAGGTTTTACCATTAATTGAAAAAAAATTATATGGTACAAAGATATCTTTCAAAAGAAAAAATTTGTTATTCTAAATTCTTAGTACAACATTGTTAAATAAATAAATTATCACTCTATATAAACATTTAATTGCTACATAAAATGTGGACATTTACATTGGAGTAGTATAGCACTCATCTATAGTAGAAAAATACAACATATTTGAAGTAAGCTTTTGATTAGTCGTACACAATTACGATGAAGAAATGAGTGATTTTTTATTTTTTTTATATTATCACACATATTAGATTTTCAAAGGTCATATTTATGTTTAATGAAGAAAAACTACTTTTTGAAGAGTAGGTTTTTCTTTCATGACCTTTAGATGTTAAGCGATCATATGATCAAATAAGAAATGGAGTCACATTTTGTAAAAAGATGAGTCTCAATTGATCAAATAATAAATTTCTTGAATATATACAATGAAAAATTTAGAAATGTTTGAAGCGTGACAAATGAACAAAAATTCAAATAGTAGTAAAGTTGTGGAATGAAAAGCAATGTTACTATAATTTTTTTTTAATAAAAATAGAATTGGCGTGTGATAACTTGATAAATTGATAAAAAATAAATAAATTATTTTTAGTTAGATAAATTAGTAGTAGATGTTCAAATTTACACTCTTTGAAATATGTCACATAGAATTTAAATTAGATTTTTTGGGCATTATATGCGTATGTATGATTTTGCGATGTTAGATTTGTGCATCTTGTAGAATTGTGAAATAATGATCTTATTATGGACAATTGCATTTCTAAAAATAAAAATTAAATATATGTAGGATTATAAGAGGTTTGAATAGACCAAATCACATTCTGCATGAGATTTATGCATAAATAATCACATTGGCATTGTAGACTTAAAACATGAATAGATTGTATATAAATTGTACTCATAAATGTTGATGCAAGGATTTTGTTGCCGTAAATTACACTATTTTTTACTTTAAAGATTTACTTCTATAGAAATTTAAACTTTTCATGATGTCTATTTTTTTTACATTTTCAAAAACATGAATACTTCAATTTTTACTTTTGATATTAACTGAAATTTTATAGAAGATAGACCTTTATACAAAAACTAAAAAAATCATTATATCATAATAGAGTTTTAATATATTTCTTGCATAATTAGTTTGAGTTCTGAATTATTTTCAAGAATTGCATAGTGATTTATCAATTAATAGAATTCTTACATTAAACAATGTCATGAAATTATACTACACAACATGTACTATGAAAAAATTATGCAATATATATTTAAAGAGTATTAATTGCATTGATTAGATTTTCAGTAATTGCAGATTACAATAGGCAAGTAAAGAATCATACAATTTTTTCAAGCATCTGGTAGCAATGGCCACCTCTAAATCATCAAGTTCAGCATCAAAAACAACAAATGAGCCAATAAACAATGATCTTGCTGCAGCCAAATTAACTTATCTTTCAGAAGTTGAAAGTGCAACAAATGAATTTGTTGAAGAGTCTTGTGACTTAAATGATTTTAAAGAAAATCTGAACAAGGCGGAGGAGAAATTTATGGGCAGCATGGATAAGGTAGAATATGGTGCTGGAAAGTCCAGACAGGATGAAAAAGCAAAAGCTAAGTTTGTAGAAAATCTTACAATTCAAATTGATGATCAAATATTAGAGAGTAGGGACTACTCTGTTGATTTTCGATCTTCGGGAATAAAAATAAAAGTTAAAAGTCCACCTGGGTCTCCATAGTGATTGACGAGAAGAATTAAATACCTTTATTTTACATGAAGTGATAGTAATATGGATATTTATACTTCAAACCAAATAACAAATTAAAGGTGAATTTTTTAATCTGAAATCATAAATCACTAGTAAATTTTAATATTTGTTCCAGTGAGATAAGAAAAAGATCAATACTTATGTAATATGATGCGATATGTGCCATGATGTAATTTGCAATTATGTATCATGACGTGATTTCTATAGCAAGTCAAACTTGACTTAAGAGAAATTATAAATTAATTGCATAGTTTCTTCATGTAATTTTATTCTTTATTGACTGGTTTGTTGTTTCAAATTTAATTTTTTAGTACCAAAAACATGCATTAGAATGGATATAATATATTTGGTATTATTAGAACATATAAAAATTTAATCATGTTTTGTATTAGACTTATACATTTACAGTTGATGAAGATTTATATAGCGATGATTTACCTACATCTAATTTAGTTAACATGGAGGGTTAATAATCAAAAGTTAGAGACGTTGAAAAAAATGAACATTTTGAAGTAATACAAAAAAAGAGAATAAAGATATTTTATACTCGCAAATAGATGAGTAGTACACAATAATGATGAGAATTTGACGCAACAATAAAAAGATTTTTCTATCTTCAATAGCTTATGTAAGTTTTGTTATTGAATTCTATAGATTTTCAGATGCGGCCAATAATGAAGGAATGGATGGAAGTGCAATGCGTAGAAGATGAAGGGCAAGAGGTGGAACAAGGAATGAAGCAAGAAGTAAAGACAGAAAAGACGGAGCTCTGGATGGGGCAGAAGAGAGAGCAAGTGTAATAAGTATAATACAACACACATTTAGGAAATGATGACCACTTCTTGATAAAGGAGTTCCACAAAAATTGTAACAAAACATTTATATGATAAGAAATAAAAAAATAAAAAATGTGCAAAGACAACAAAATGAACGTTTGAAGCATTTCTACGAGTGGAGAGTGTATAAGAAAAGACAAGTAGAACATCGGTTTTACAAATATTGGTGGAAACAAATACGATAAGAATTTTTATCAACATTGTAAGTAAATTAGAAAGTCATCATTATAGATTTTTTTCAATGCATAATTGTGTCATTTATATATCATACAATATTTAATAATGTATAGTAATTTTTTATTGATTTATAAAATTAAAGTAAATAAGACCATAATGGTATATAGTATCGAACATTAAGTTTGCATAGGACACACATACATATACATATATACAAGCAGCCATCATAAAAAATCATTGATATTATACAGAGAAGTCAATTGAGGTTTGAAGACATATAAGATGTTAGACTTAGAGTTTTGCAATAGTTCAATAATATTGATTTATTTGATATCTGAGAGGCTAACGATTTATGCTCAATTGATAACCCAAATACCTCAAATAAAGGTTATTTGGACTATGAACAATTGAACAAGGTTGTATAAAGTGCTATTGAAGATTTTTTTCTAGTTTCAAAAGGAAATACACTAAATCAAAGTATTGGTCTTAACTATACTTAAAAGGCCAGTTCAAGTCCAACTTTAATAAATACCAAATTAATAGATTTGGATTTTTGTTTACACAATTACAATGGAGATTTTAAATGAAATATAATAGTTTGCAACAATTTTAATAACTATGAAGAGTTAATATGAGTAGTGAAAAATTGTGAAATCTTGTATGCAGTTATAACAATTATTGAATGGGTTGTATGCTTAATTGAAGTAACCATGCTGAAATTTAACAATCATCTTCACATTAATCTAAATGACGAGTCACATGAGGCCTTTTTTATCATACAATATCTATATTTATTATGCTTCCAACAATTTTTTCTAATAGCAATTTTTCATATTTAGGTCCATTATTTATTTATTTTAAATCATAATAAATTCATTTCTTTGATAATATAAAATTATGTTAAAAAATAAAATTTCAAACATAAAGCTAAAAACACCATATTCATTAATTTGGGAATTTCCATGGTTCCAAGTGACATTAGTTTTTACATGAGTTATAGTCTTTTTTTACCAATAAGTAAAGTTTATATCTATTTTATTATTTTTGGATGTTATTTTAAATATGCACTTAATGTTTTTGCAAAGTTTAAACACATTAACATGTGCAAAATAATTTCAAGAAATAATATAAGAAAGAATTGGGCTAAATTCCCAATTTAATGAATATGGTGTTTAAAGGCTTTAGTTCAACTTAGACATTAGATTAACAAATTGAAGAATATTTGAATATATTTTTCCTTATTTAAAAAAAAATAAAATCTTGAAGAAAGAAATTAAAGATTTTAGATGTTGATAATTCTAAAATTTTAATAAATTCTAAATAAATAGATGTTATATAGGATTTGTGTTCACCCAATTCCAATGGAGGTTTCAATTGAAGTATAATGGTTTGTAACAATTTATTTAGGATTTGACATACAATCTTTTCTACTACTTGAAGGGTAGTTTAAAAATCTTCAATTACCTTCTCCATGTCTGTGACCTATTATACTTATTGTATGGTTATATATAACTTCACACAATGCACATTTTAAATGCAACAATATTATTTTTACTTCTGAAAGTTGAAAATGTTGAAATTACAAAAAAACTTTTGAAATATGTATTTTTCTTAAAACTGATGCAAACAATGTAAATAATACTTTGGCACATTATGAAAAATTTACCGATAATCACAAATTCAATCATGTTAGTTAAATGTATAAGAAGTTTCATTAATAATTTAGAGATATAACATGAACTTAGACACTATCCTCTATTGAGGAAAAATGACTAAAAATAATGAGATTTTTTTTCTAAAGATCCATCCAGAATAATATATTTCCTCAAAGCTCTTATGATTTCCTACGTCTACACATCACATTCGAAATTGACATATTAGAATCTAGGTTATAGGACTTAATTTCTTTTTTATTTTGTAAATCCATGGTGTGGTTATTTCTTAATGGATTTTAGTATGTTATGACGCATAATTCCACTAGCCAAGAAATTTTTGCATAATGGCCCCGCATAGGCTGATTTTAACAAACAATCTAAGAAGTCCTTGGATTCTAGCCGGGTTTGAACTTACGTCTTCACAAGCTTGCAATGAACATTTGTTGAGGGAAAACCCAACAAGAGTTTATCCAACAAGGTACCCATATCTTTGAGAATTTTGCGCAGGAAAAATCCCATTGGGCCTCAAGCTCTCGCCATTAGACTCAGAGTTTGGCTGCGTAGAAGTCCCTCGGATATAGGCTTTTTGCTATACAATACTACTTACTATTTTGCATAACTTCAGATTCACATTACTACTTATGACATTGACTCTTTGCAAATTTTGAATAACAATCAAATGATTTAAATAAAAGAATCATTTTGCAATTAACCCCTAAAGTTTTGAGGGTATTTTCATCAAAACTGCCTCAAAACAGCCCCTCTTCAAAGCAAGGTGGATTTTGCAAACTTGGGGTTTTCTTTAGTACATCTAACCGTAAGATCTTGTAGCTAACTCCTACGTCTACATGTCCACCAAATCTCACTCACTCATTCTTCACCAATTGCAAGATCATAACGATCAAAGTTGAAAAACAAGTTTTCTTTCCCTGCGAAAAAAGGGGACAACAGAGTTTTGAAGGCCCAAAAAACCATTTTTTTGCATTATGGATTTTGAGGTTTTTGATGCACATCAAAGAAGACTGAGTTAGCTAATTGCATCAAGGAAATTATATTCAAAAAATTTGTGGAAAGTTGCCAAAAAAATCATTTTCCGCTACGGGGTATACTGAAATTCACAAACAAAGGCCGTTTTTGGACAATAAAAATAGCATATGAAAAAAAATTGGATTAAAAATCCGAACAGTGGGAACATGCTCTACTGCCTTTTCTATACATTGAAGTTTTTATTTTTGAAAAATATAAAAATCTCAATTTTTGGTGGAATTTCAAAGTCATTAGAGGAAAAATGGGGTCTGCAACGAGCCTTGTAAGACAACCCGAAGTTAGGTGAACTGCTGCCCGCTGACACCTCTCTGCAAAATCTCATTGGTGGATATCCTCCCCGCTGACAACAAAATTTGCCCTGGTGACAACAGAATCCGCTACTGTCCAATGGGGTGACAGCAGTGGGCAACGCTTTCGCTGCAAGCGATTGGCTGGACCCCCCAAACGCCAATTTGGCGACCTGCTGGCACCATTGGTGCCAGTAGGTAAAGTGCACGGGCATGGCCAAATTTTGAGGCACGGATTCCGACCAAAGGCCCGTTGCAGACCTCATTTTTCCCCTAATGTTTGTCTTTGGGCAGATTTTGGCAGTTTTGGTCAGATTTTGGGCAGAATTTACTGCATTCACAGTGGCTTAGAAAAACTCAGCAGCTGCCCAACGAGCAGCATTTGATACTTAAACCTTCATAACTTTTGATCTCGATGTCGGAATTGAAAAATAAAAATACCCACACGAAGATCCCCGAACGGCTCAGCTTCAATAAAAATTTCAGAAAATACTCATATAAATTGCATTCATAGGTACATGCCCAAATTCCAAAAAGCCCAAATGTGGCAGATTGTCCCTTAGAGGTTATACTTTGCAAAGTAAAATCTCAAATGTCAATCGTCATGTTTCTAAGGCAGCTTCAATTTCCTTGAATGAAAAGAGAAGTACACGGTTAGGCTCACAATCTCCTAGAAATCCAAAATCACAAATCCGGATCTCTTTATATTCCCCCATCAAGCGTGGCTCGGTTGCCACGTTCGATGGAGGCCAATTTTCTACCCCTCTCCGTTTTAGGATCTTAAATTTTTAAATTTTTAAATTTTTATTTTTTTTATTTTTTAATTTGGCTAAATTCGGGACCAAATGCCCAAATTACTCTTTGGAGTTCCTCTTGAGATTAGAGGGACCCCACTCAAGCAAATAATAGGGGCTAAGGTTTGCCCCCACTCCTCCCATTCCCTCCCAAACCTAGCCTCCGAGCCACCCTCGATGGTGGGATTTAGACACTATTGAAGATTGGACCACATTGTAGATCACACTAACACGAGCTTCTTTTTTCATGCTTATCCCATTGCAAGGATCATGCTCAATAACATCATCTTATTTATTTCCCTTTTCCCATGCTCAATAACATCATCTTATTTATTTCCCCTTTCCCTTGCTCAATACTTTTGCCCAAACCTCCGACTCACCTACCCCACAATCACTCCAATAACTTACAAACTTTTTCCTTGAACACCAAATTAGAATGGCTTCAATTGCCAGATCCCAGTATCTCTCCCACAGATGTGAACGTTATAAATAAGGAACTAATCATACACAAAGACTCGGAGAAAGGTCCACGATATATTTGCTGTGTCCTTATTTTGAACGCAAAAGAGATCCGACCGACATTATTGTAATTGGCGAAGCTAGTTCCCATCTTCCCATGCCGCCATTTCTACCCATGTTTGTTTTTATTTTTTTATTTTTTCATTTTTCATTTTTCATTTTCATTTTCATTCTTATTTTTATTTTTGGGCTACCCATGTTTGCTGTTGCAGGCGCTTCGTTACTGTAACTTTCTTATCCCTTGCAATAACTTAGCCCTCTGTAGATTCCTGTGGATTCAATCTGTCTAGATTAGTAGTGTGCCCTACAGTAATTCCTGTACATCACATTATTACTGCAGCGCACACTATTAGCATGAACTATGGTTATTTTGTACTTTTATTCGAAGAAGTTTGCCATCGGCTGGGCTTCAGTTGCATAGAACAGGAAGGTGGCGGTTTGGGAAGCATATAATTTACAAAGTTTGATTACAGTTAGAGTGTAGTTGAAGGATGTTTTAGTATTTTGAGTCCAATTAAAACCTCTCTGGATTGGATCGGAATGGGATGAGTGTCACAATTGACGGAGAGTTCGATTCGTTCGTCTGAATTTAGTACTGTTTGATTGCTGAATCAACAGCTAAGGCAGGGCAAGTTGGTACGGGTGTGTGGCTCTGTCTCTGTGCGATCACTTCGATGTGAATTTCCTTGATTCAATTGCAAAGCTCGCTGATGTGAAATGGCAGGAACATCGGTGGACGATCTTGACCAAGAGAACACTGTCACGAATGGTTGTGAATTTTGAAACCGCGTCGAGAGCTCACAGTCTCCAAATAGAGGCGACACGTCAGCGCAAACATCACCCAGGTTGCTACTAGGGTGATTAGTACCAGGACAAAGTGGCTTTGACATTGGTGGTTTATTGCGCACATTGCTTTGCATGAGAGTAATCACCGTAGTTTGTCGTCGCTCGTTGCAAAGCACGGAAATTGCATGCCAGTCGTCTCTCCAGCTTTCGCCCGAGCAGCACCAGCTCACGACAACTCATCCCAATTAATTCAACCCGCTCAACAGTTCCCGGTGGGACCAATCTCTCATTCCACTCTAATCGTCAAGTTCCACAGCGTCCTCCCCATGCTAAGTCACTACATACCTTAGTTTACGGATTTCTGGCCCACACTAGTTTCAAGAAGTGGACGTACCATCGTAAGCTGTGACCGACAAGCTAATCACCGTAACATCCCTTAATTTCAATTATTCACGCCACAGTTGACATAGAACAAACCATCAATTCGATGTCATGGATGGATCACAGTATGATCTATGGCATATGGCGACAAATTTAACAACATGGGTGACTTCGGAGGTACGTGTAGAGTACTTCGTTATCATCAACAAAGAACAAAGCATTGAATTCAAATATTTCTGAAAGCATTCCATACTTTTTAGACAAAAATAAATGATTAAAGTGAATTCCAAAAGTTTTAATTACCTAGCATGCCCTTTGAGTAAATGAACCTTGCCTACTCCAGTCCCAAGTATTTTCTGGGGGAGGAACTGCTCTTTCAAACGAGAGGCTAGAGTGACATCAAAGTTGGCAGTAAGCTAACCTTACAGCTGCACCCAATAATGAAACCCAAATTAGCCGCAGTGGGGGAAATATCAAGCCATGATACCATGACCTTCTCCGAAGGTTAACTTCAAACTTGAAAAACTCTTGACGAAGTGTTTCTAGTGGGCCCGGTGCGAAAGCATCGATGTCATGGAGTTCAATCTTTTAGGCTGAATTTATAAAACTACGTACGGCGTGCAGAGTCCCTGGAAGTCCTCGACACGGACCCCAAGCTGGGCCCCAAGGTTCGTAACTTCGGCCAAGACTTTCTCCGCTCATCGACACTGCAACCGTAGAATCGATCGATACGTGCAACATGCACAGCTGCGCTCCGAGATATGCTTTTCTTCATGAATGTTCATTACGTCGATTCACGTATCATGTTGTGATCGAAAAGAACTGTGCAATGCGATGCAACTGGGGAAAGTTTTTCTGCGACGGACATCTGATCGGGTGACACTTGCTGCCCAGCTCTTCGTTATTCGTGGAGCTGGACATGCTTTTAATTCCGAACTGGGCGGGAGTAATGCTCGTTCTTTCCGGGGTGCGGGTTCAGCGGCAGACACTTGTTTATTTGCATCTGAGCTGATTCGGTTTTTAGGTAGTTTTGAGGTAATTAGTGTTATCTGTAATTAGATCTACCTTAGAATTCTACTGGAATAGTAATTGTGCCTGGTTTTGTTGGAGTTTATTTATTTATTTATGATTTATTTTTTGAAATTAAATTTTTTTAATTCCGCCTTCCAGCAAGAGGTCATGACCATCGATCACTTTGTGCAAAAAATCCCCAAACCTAGTTATGATGGGCGAAGAAAAAGCAAAATACATCAATCCGGGTCCGAGAGGTTTATAAAGAGAAGGTAGTGAGCTCTATAAAAAGGCTTCTTTCAAGTACTTGTTATGTACACTACTTAGTTCAAAGGTAAATTGAGAAGAACAATAATATCTTGACCAAATAAAACTTAATTTTGAAATGAAGATTGGAAGAATGTGGCAGGATTGTGGAATATTTGGAGTTTTTTTTGTATAACTTTGTTATACACAAACCAGCTAACAAATTAGGGTGTTTCCAATAGTATAAACAAATTGGTGTGAAACATGGTATATAAAACACTTCAGTGTATACTATGAAGTAATGACGTGACTTAGACAATGCCCATAGTTATTGTGACCATGGTTCGTTCCATTCTTGCTAAAGGACCATTTCACTCCCCAAGAGCATGAGCTGTGGACAGATTTACATGACCATGTTTGATATAAATCAATGTAAAACACCTGTAACTTAACAACGCCTGTTGCCTGGAAAACGTAGTACAGAATCCTCTGGAGCATCCAAATGGCACCAGTCCACATTGAAGCTTTTTTCCATTGTCAACTATAGAAGGTAGTAAGCATAAAAGTCTTTCAAAAGACTTTGGTAGGAAGCACACATGAGAAGAACCTTCTACAAATGTTAATTTGTTTTGTTGTGTGTATGACACAAAATTACCTTACTTTGTTTTCCAAGAATTGAAATTAAACATCTAAGCCATGAAAATTGAAACAAATTATACTTAGATTTCATTGTTGAATGCAAATTGTTTTAAAGTTATTCAACAATATAATTAGAATTTAGTTGTATGATGGGTATTTTTTTTCCTAAATTAATGGTGTTGACCCATTTTATTCTGGGATTACTTTGAAGAATTCAAATGGCCAGATAAAAGGTAAGTACTGAAAGTAATAAATATAACATGAAGAAAACAACAAGGATTTTTTTTATTTTTTTATTTTTTTTGGGTGGTGGTTTTTTTTTTGGGGGGGGGGGGGGTGTGGGGGGGCTAGGGGTGGTTAAAGAAAGTATTTTGTTTAGCAATTTTTTTGACAAAAAATAATACAAGTATTTTTAATAAACGTGGTTGAAAGTGTCCTTGTTAGTCTAAAAGACATGTGAGATTCAAAAAATATTGTAAATTCTATTCGTACAGAACTTATAAGTAATCAAAATTACAACAATTTTTATTTTATTTTATTTTATTGAACTTACATTCACAATTTTATTTTGCTTTCAAAATATTTATTTTTGATACTTTAGAATTTAGTGTTTCCAAAACAATCTATATATACATATAGACAGATCAAGACAATACAAACATTAATAATATATGACTTTGAGATTCTCATGTGTTATAAAATAGAAATAGTACATGTCTTTATGTACAAGGAATAAAGACAAGATTTTTAATTTTTTTTTTTGAAACAAATGAAATCATACAATCTTAACAACGATATCTTATTTACATTTGTAGAAAACAACCATTGCCGATGAGAACATTATTCAATTAAAATATTCTTCTAGGTCAATTTTTCGGCTTTCTGAATTCATCGCACATCACACATGTTAGTTTTATAGAACCATTGCCCAACCCACATTGTAATAGAATATCACAAAGGGAGTAAATTCCACACTCAAACAAGAGAACCAAAAATCAGAAAACGAACAAAATTTCAATTTCCGTCAGATTAAATTACAAATTTGATAATCTGTCTTACAAAAAAACATTATCTAAATTATCGAAATGCGGCAACGAACATTGTAACAACCGTCAATTGAATTATCAACTCTCGCAAAATTACAGGGCCGCCCGGGCGCTCAAATATAGGACACTTGAATCATACCAATACACCAAACATCCAAGTATTGTGGAGAAATTTACCGGCACACTCATCAGAAGACGAGTGATTTACTGAAGCCCGGTGGACTCCGGAGACCACAACCGCAAGGCTCCCTTTCCAACCAGCACCGGACCTCTACAGTTGCGGCGAACCTGCGAACTGCCCGCGTCGATCTCCCTTGCACTCCGGAACACCACAGCGGCGGACCTCCGGAGCCCGTCCCCACCCACCTCCCTCACGTCTCCCGCTTCACTGGTCCCTTCAAATAGCCTCCAGGGCCCTCCACTTCTCACAGTCCACAGTTGCTTCGGCATCCAGGTTGAGCTTCACTCAAAACCGGAGGAGTCTTCATCTGCAGGATTACCAGTTCAGCAACTGCAGGGCATAAGCTTGGTGTTGCAGTTCTTCTAGCTCAGGTTTACGGTGTTTGAGTCTGGTATTGTTGAGGTGCTGCAGCTGGAGCTAGTAGCTTGTGTTGATTTGGAGTTAGTGTCTAAGCTAGATTGAAGAGCAATGGGGTCTTCGAGTGGTAGCTCGCAATGCGTGGCTCTTATGGCGCTGTTGTGCCTGAGCTTTGTGGTTGGCGGTCAGGCGCTTCTCTCCGACGAGTTTAATACCTGGCAGCCACAGTATGTGAATTACTGGACCAACGGTAAGGGGTTGACACTTACCCTTGACCAGGGAAACAGTGCTGCCGGATGCGGGTCCAAGGACAGTTATTTGTACGGGAGCTTTGGAGCATGGATTAAGCTTCCGGGTGGTAATGCTGCGGGTACTGTGGCGACGTTGTACTTGTCGTCGCCGTTCCCGGACCAGTGCGAGTTCGACTTGGAGTTTTTGGGACATTTGGAGGGGCGCCCACGTAAGATTCACACTAATGTGTTCGTGGACGGCAAAGGTGGGATGGAGCAGCAGATCTACATGCCCGGTGACTTCGACCCCACTGCGGCGTACCACTACTACAGCTTTGAGTGGCACTCGGACATGGTGGTGTTTTACGTGGACTGGAAGCCAATCCGTATGTTCAAGAACTTGCAAGGGACCGTGCCCGGGTTCAACTACTGCAACCACAAGGCGATGAGCTTGTACTTGAGTATCTGGGACGGTTCCAACTGGGCCACCGAGGGTGGTTCGATCAAGTTGGACTGGAATGCGGCTCCGTTCCAGTGCCATTACACCGACTTTGTGATGAACGGATGCAAGGTGAACTCGTGGGACACAAACGCCATTTCAGCTTGCCAGCAGAGTTCTTACGCGACGGGTCCTGGAGTGACTCCGGAGCAGTGGCAATACATGGAGTCGATCAAGAACAACGCAACTCTGGTCAAGTATAACTACTGCACCGACTACGCGCGGTACCCACAAGGCACGAGGCCGGAGTGCCAGTACAATGCTATGTAGATTGGCTGGGTTTACTGTAAGATGCGTAGGTCGCATAGTGTTGTCACATTATTGAACTTGGCAATTGCCGAGATAAGCTAGGGTTGAGTGTAAACTATTCGAGATTCAGTCATAAATCTTTGGCACAGAAGATTGAACTAGAAGGTCACGGCCGAAGGAGATCCAAAATCTATTGTTTCGGCTACTCACTATTGAAATAGACGGTGATGGTAGTCAATTGATTTCGTCGCGGTCACGCGATTTGCAATAGCCTCTCCACATTGGTGGAGGCAAATAAAGCACTGAAGCTTGTATTTGTAAACATTTTTTCTCTTGTTATATTTTCTCATGAATGCGGTGTATATGTGATATAATTGACTTTCATCACCTCCTGGCATTGCTCTTACTGAGTCTGGTCTACTTATTAGTAGATGGTTGGCATATGCGCGTCATTACCTCAGCTTCACCAATTTGTATCTAACTGAACCCCATGTTTTTCCGATTGGAGCTGTTCAGATCTGGTAGAAAGTAGACATTGCCACTGATCGTGACGAGGGTATAGCACTTGATATGAAAATGCGAAGGTGAAGACTAGTGTAATGCATTTCTGCTTTGGTAGGTCGAGGGAAGTTTGTATATGTCGTAGCACTTCTGATGTTTATTGAAACAGAGTCGTTCTCAAGAGGGTGGTCTCCAATTTGTATACTTCCAGTTGATTAGTGAAAGCAAGATGATGCATTTATTTCGGCAAGCTTGTAAGGTTGTTACCCACCTTAATTCTCCTATCATCGTGGGTTATGGACGGCTTGAAGGATGTGCATTTAACTTCCAGTGACTGAACAATTTGCCCAGGGCAATCAACTTCTCTCTGGTAGTTCTGCATCTAAACACTCTTCCGGTAATTGTTAATCGGGAACAAGTCTAGGTTCAACACCGAAGTACGACACTTTACATTTCTCAAGCTCTCTGGTGTAATCGTTTCCCAATCTACTCCATACGTATAATAATAATGATAATATAGCTATGTGCACCAGAGCACCAGAACACTGACTTGGTTGAAGAATGCTACATACGATTTGCTGGTGAAGGTAATCCTGCTTGTGTACCTGGAGTCCTTGCCCACCTAGATTAGGGAAATTCGGAACCGTATATGCTCTGAATTTTGCTATCGAGTCGTAGGAGTTGTATGTTCTGAATTTGTTTTCTGTATTGGAGAGGACAGGCTCTAGTTTTTCAGAATTCCAGTGATAGTGTGTGATGGATCCCACTTGGAGTAACTCAATGTAATTCGTATGACAATACCCTCAGTTGCTCTATTTGTGAAGACTGATTTTATGACAACGAATGTTTACTTATATGGCCGTGCACTCATTCCAATGGACCATAATTCCTTTGCTCCTTCTCCTGATGGAATAACCAAGAGCTCAGAGATCTAGAGGAGTTCACAACGTCCATTGTTCAAGATACCTCACCCCCGCATGACCTAGGCATCACTTGGGTATCACTCTAGTATCATTGCAGCCTTGCATCGACAGTGAATCCACAGACTCCACAGTCCTTTCCGAAATAAAAGACATGCCACTCCGACAGACATGCAGACGATTCGGGAACCATGCAGTGCGCCTACATATGGGACTGGTAGCTACGCCAATTTCCCGGTACCGTACCCTTCATTTGCGGCTTCGATTCGTAGATTATCAACTACACGTCCGAGGATAAGATGGAGGAATCATCATATCCTCGGATCTTAAATTTATTTATTTATTTTTCCCTTAATCTTTTTTCCCCTGCTTTTCGTTGACACGAATGGAACAAGAATTACCGTTGTAGAGAGAACTCATAAAAGCGGAACAGGGCCACAAACAGGGCCCAGAGACCCCAGCCAGCGGCAGACCTGTAATCTCTAGTTACACACCGCTATTTTCAAAGATTTCCATTCTAATGAGGATTTACTTCACCTAGAAAGTTCTAAGTTTTGAGTATTATGCCCCATTTTGCCCCGTTATGCCCGATTTTGCCATTGAAGGTTTCATTTGATATAATTTAATTTATCTGCTAAGTTCCTTGACAGTAGCAGATAACTCAAAATGAGCAATCTTCGGCTCTCCGCTGACGTGAATGCATGTGAAGATCCTACAATAGTGAGATGATGCATGTGGGGAGAGGAAATCATCGCCGCATCAGGTGTGCCTTAGAGCATATATAATTTGGGGTCCATCGTCCTTCAACTTATGAGATGTGTGCAGAAGCTTCAGCGCCTTGAATCAGCATTGGACAGATCTTCGCTGCATCTGAGTCTTCTCATTGCCGTTGTTCTTCACTGCTGCCTTGTTTGAAAGCATCAGGCATCATGGCGAAGTTGCTCCTCCTCATTGCCACTCTTCTGGTGGCTGCTACAGTTGTAGCTGAAGCCCACTCAGCAGCACCTGCTCCCGCCCCGGCGCCAGTCACTTCGCCACACTTGGGTACCAAGAGCGGGCTGCTGTCCATGAAGCTCATCCTGCACAACGTCGCAAAGCGACCAGTGACTTTCAAGCTGGTGAACCCCGTGGTGTCCAAGCCAGTTGTGGCATTGAAGGGCAAGTGGAACGCCATCGAACCCGCTCTGTTCAGCGCTAAGCACACCAACCTGCTGGTGTCCGTGACAGTGGAGAACAACAAGCATGTGATGGTGAACAAGACATTGAAGATCAACCTGCTGCAGCACTTCAAGACATCGGAGCTGAAGGGCAAGAAGTTCCTGGTGCTGACGGCGGTGGAGAGCTGGAGCTGGAAGTCCAAGTACCTTCTGATCACGATGGGCGAATTGGTGGTCCTCACTATCAAACTCTAAGGACACACATGAAGGTATGACGTCTAGTCAAAGCAGCTTGCAGCATTCACACGCTTCTAGAGATTTGAAAGGCTTACATTAGTATCCAGTATGGAATTTTGTTCCCTTGATAACTGTACATTTCATACTGAGTATTGCACTAATCATTATGTTGTGGATTGGTGCGCGGGCTTGTGCGTATCATCAGTGCGTCTGGTTTTTATTTTTCAAACGTTTAAATGATCCGCATGACATCTGGGAAATTTTGCAGAATACTATTGTTGTGGTCAGCTATGGCGATCGGGTGCGAAGCTCTGGGTTTTATGGGATTTCTTCATTCTTTATGGCGACTCTCGTAGCGCAATTGTGTAGATGTAGAACGATTCTTAAGGCGATTAAGGGCCATTGTTGTATTTCAATAAAACTTGCAATGTCCGTGATGGATTGGACCAGAGTTACGGAAACCGGCCTTTGAAATATTGAGCGGCCTGATTCAGGTTCCTCCAGTTAAGGAAATTCAAGTTGCAAATTCTTTCTTCAAGAATTCGAAACAAAGCTGCAATGTTCATGATTCATATGGGAGGCAAGAGCTAACTTAGTCAAGGAATATGTTTGCCTAGAATATATCAAGAATATTTCGAGTGCTATTGAAATCGGATGTGTAAATAACGTTTTGTTGGTGTGAATGTATAAAACCTTCTGAATGCTTCCGATGACGAAAGAGAGTGGGCAGAGCTTTAAACCGATCTCGTGACTCACAGATCCCATGTTGCAGCAGTTTAGAGAGTTTTCCAAAGTGCTAGTGGCATTACAGACCAGTACAGAGCAATACAAAGCTGGCTTTGATCTTTAGTATTCATTACTTTGTACTCGCCGCAAGCACTAACCATTTTGGCCTGGTAGAAGGCTTCATTAACACATTTTTACTAATCCACTTTCGAACAAACTGCGGCTAATTTTGGTGGCGAGATTAGAAAGAACCACATTTCTCCTATTTGGGTTTGGAGTGGATTATCTAGTCTTGGTTATAAAGCTAGCTAAGTGTGCATTCCATGTTAACATAGTTTCGATTTGGTAGGTTGATGACTCCCTTACACGAGCTTGGATGCAATGTGAAGAGGGTCTCAATGTTTGTAAAATCCAAGACTCCATTAAGCAGAGGAGGCAATGAATAGGCATTAGGCATGCCACCCAATGCAAATAATAAACAGGGAGCTACACTAACGAGCTCCACATTGAACTTGTTTACAAACAAGCTTGCTAAACCTTACATAATTCAGAACCAATCTCTCTAAAAGGTTGTGACATTACATGTACAAACCCATTCCAAACACTACCTATTGAACAAAGCATGTTATCTTTTCAATACCATGGATGGTGATGGGAGCTTCTCAATCATCACAACAGTGGGTTCGTCATGAGGTGCACCCATGGGTTGCATCCACGGCTCTCCATCCATTTGCAAGTAGGCATTTCTTCTCGTGTTGCCATTGAACTCAAGTTTGACTGCCTCAGCCTGTAGTAAAGCATTCAATCAATGAATAATTAATATTTAGTTGTTTACATTGGCAATGCGGTTAAACAAAGAAAGCGAAATACATAGACAGACGCAGAACAGCACTCAGAAGACAGGTCTGATGTTCGTAGCTCAATTGTGAAATTATTGAGGTAAGTTCGTCCAATGATGTGAGCATGATAAATGGTTTACTGAACAGTGAAGGTTGGAGTAATTCACTACTCATCACCTTCAAAAAATGGATTAGTTGACTTGACTAATCCGTCCGAGAATGGAATTCAAAACTTAGTAGCATGCTAGGCACCAAATCACTACTCTCCTCAACAACTTAAGCCACGTGAAATTAGAAATAAACTTGAGGTGGGTCAAGATACTTACTTGACAGAGACGAACAGCAGTGCTAACTTCAAGGAGGACAAAAGCTGAGTGCCAGCCGTCCTTCAACCCCATGATTTCCAGCAAACCGTCATCAGGTCTTTGTTCCTCAAGACCCTCCTGTATTCAACCAATAAGTTCCAGTAAAGACTGAGTCGATCGAAGAGCATTCCGCAAAAACTTGGCAATCTCACGAAGTTCGAAAGAACTAGCAGCTTATTAAGCAGATTCAACAGAGACCACTGTTTGAAGGTAAGAGATCCCACCTTCTTTCTTTTAGATGATGAGGGTTTTCCCCAGGGGTTATGCCCACCCGCGTAGCTTTTCAAGTTACAAATGACAAGAGCTCGAATACTGTTGTCATCACAACCAAGAATATTGTCAGGTTCTATACAGATACAACGTTTTGTTAAAAGGCATAGTTGCCAGGTGTACTGCTCAGAACTTGGAACTTACTTGCTAGGAACGTGAATCTCCTCCCAATCATCAGAAGTATTGCCCCTTTTCCTCACAGATAACTTCATTATATTTGATACGGCTCTGCAAGAATAATATCAATCAATGTAAGCAGGGCTGCTCAATGTAATGCAGTCAGCGGTGGATAAGTGCCATTTAACCTAATGAAATGTAGCAAGCATTATCTTAAGTGCTCACTCCAAAAAAAAGAACCAACCAGCAGGTAAGATACAAAATGTACACGAAAATTTGAACAATTGGCAAGGCCATCAAGAATGAAAAGCCCTTGAACTTTACCTGGCACGAGGAGCCATTGAGCATGCAGTGCAGAACCATCCTTGTGTGCAACCAAAAGTAGAGTAGATCATCTGCAAATTCACATTACCGCTCCTGTCAGTCAAACTATCAATACATTTGTACTGAATTGCCAACCATAGCCGGCAATACCAACTGTATCAGGACATTCTCCACAGTGAAAACACTCAAGTTCGTCAAACCCATTAGACTCACTTCATTGGCCTTACGGCTCCGAGCAAGCCAGGGTTTTTCATCTCGCAGGTGGTGGAAGCCGTACGCCACTTGAGCATCCATTCCTGCATCAAGAAATCAAACATGGTTTCTTCAGTCCCCAAAAATGGTTTCATGCTCGAGTTCAAATCCTTAACCATGTTCTGAATTGAAGGGTACAAACATTAAGACATGGTTTTCAGATGGTATAAGAATGCAGTGAAAACTCACAAAAACATAAAACCCATAAGCAAATTGATCGTATGAGCTTACCAACACTAAAATAATTGAAAAACAGGCCCTCAAATGCAGGAGCTGTTTCGTCTTTATCATGTTTTTCACCAGCCACCTGCAGAATTCGGAGGGATACAGTAATCAATATCCAACATCATTAAGTTACTTGGAAAAAATTGCAGCTCATCAAAGGCCATGCTCTGCATATCAAAAAATCAAAGAAAAACACAAATATCTTTCACAAGGTTACCGATGACGGCAGTGGAACATGGTGTTGGGGGTGCATTGAATGTGGAAATTGGATATCTTCTGCAGCAACTGATTTTGCAGGCATCACTACTGTCTTCCACCTGCATTAAGGATCAACATCGTAAGAATCCATCTCTTTGAAGGGACTAAATAGAAATACAAACTAGACTAAAAACGGTAGCAGAGATATACTTGCTAAAAGGCTTCACAGTACTCTAAACTTAAGACAGACACAAAGACTTACGTATCAAGAGGTGCTGCTTTGGAATTCAAAGCCTTCACGAGGCACTTTTTAAGAGATGACTTAGCCGTTGAAGTAAATTCCCCTCCCTGTAAACAGACATGCACAAATCTTAGATATGTTTCTAGTCTCAATGCCTGCACAAACATATCGAGAAACATCATCCAAGATTAAGTTCCTGTTAGGTCTTGTTTGCGCTCTTACCCAGCCAAAGCTTCGGGAAAGGTCATTTCCAGTTCCAAGAGGAATAATTCCGAGAGGAGGGATACTGGTAGTGGCCGATATCTCACGAAGTGCCCCCACACTCGACAGACACCATCCAACTGTCCCGTCCCCACCTGCAACCTGAAAGAGAATCACATATTGAATTAGCTCATTAACTTTAGTTCGTTGTTTAGACAGGAGCCTATACCCTAAAAAATTCAGCAGTTCAAGATTAGACTGCACCGAGAAACTGAGACTCAACTACAAAAAGCGTTTTATCACCATATTACTACCAATCTAAGATACCCTGGTCTACTAATTATGTACCCATAACTATACTCGCTCTTCCTGAAATGAAGGGTAACATAAAGATTTACAATATTTTGCAACAGTAAGCATTGGAGCAATGATGAGACGCACAAGAATACGAAGATTTTCTCGGGTCTGTCGGGCGCATTCGTCTCCAGAATTGGCCATCCTGTCGAGACACCCAACTCCATATCGAAGAACAGCGGAGGGCGAGTGCTTTGATAGATCGTAGACCTAAAATAAATTGGCAGATCACCAAGTCAATACAATACATCTTCATCCATAATAAGATTAGAGAACAAGGAAACAAAAGGGCAAAGGGATATTGTAAACAACATGATGCCGGAATTTCTGACCTGGTTGCTACTGATGAGGTCTTCAAAGTGGCTCATGAGCTCAGGACCCAGTCGGCCTCCGCTTCTGGAATTAATGAATACCAGAATTGGAGTAATCGGTGCCATTGCCTTCTCATCTGCACTAGGACCTTCAGGAGTGGCAGCTCCTTCTGTTGCAACCGCATTGGCCATATCCCTGCTTAGGTAGTCTGGTATAACCACCATTGTTCTGAGTTCATCGTCACTTGGACCACGCCATTTCTTGGTGGACATTGATTTAATTGTTCCAAGAAACGGTCCTGGAATCAACATATCCAAGGGGTATCCACGTCAATTACAAGGACAATACTTTCATAAGAAGTTCGATGTAGGATACATTATGGACAGCAAAAGCTTTATGCCAAGGTGAAATAACGAATTTTTTAAAGGATTGACAACTCTCAGATATCTGTGCATGATTTGTTACCTGATTTAGAAGTTTGAGTAGGAGCAGGGGCTGGCACCTCCTTCTCTGCCTCAACATTATGGAATGCAAAAGTCTCTGGTGGACTAGTAACTTTGGTCTGCGGCAATGCGTTGCCCACATCCTTGTCGGCCACCGTATCTGTCCCACTTTCAATAGGTTTTTGCACAACCTCTTCACCGACTGACGAGCTTTCTGCTTCACTAACGAGCGCGACATTGTTTGTGTCAACGGACTCTTGGACCGCTGGGGGATCTTAAAGAGTTCAAGGACCAACCAAACTATCAGAGTCGTCCCTTCCAACTCACACCAAAGACAAGTTTCATCTTCTGTCTAACTCTTCCCGGTCATCGTATTGAAGACCAGAAAAGGAAATATGTCCGGCACAGGCTAAAACTATGTCGTGCATAAAGAAAACGAATAATCCCGCTAAGCGTAATTATGGCGAGTGTGCCCACGCAAGCTACGGTTTATACATTATCGGCTAACGTCAATTCCAAAAAGAAAATGTATCGGCCATTAGAAAACCATACCTGCATTACGGATAATGGACGACTCTGTTGCATGATTATCTAGCTTTTCCGATGAAGGGATTGCTACCGCTGGTTCTTCTGGAAGTGGAGCTTCATGAATTTTAGGTTGGACAATTTCAACATCATCAGAATTGGGCTGTTTAGCAACTGGTTCTGGTTCTTGAAGGGTCTCCAGTGTGAGGGGCATGTCTCTAGTGCTAGAAGCAGGGGCGATTGCTTCGACGACTGGTGAATTAACAGCATTCACTCCATGAGGAGTTGATGACTGGTTCGTTGTCATGAACGAGTCCAACAATTCATGCCCTGCAATCTTCATCGAGATGGCGTGGGGCTCATTGGTCGTTGGAGGCCAACTTATGTGATCATCGATTCCACCAAATGGGAAAGAGTTCACATTGCCTAGAGCAGGGATCAGCTCTGTCGGGGTGCTAGGCGATGGAGCTACATCATCTCCCGCAATATTCTTCGAATTGATGTGGGGTTCAGAGGGTGTTTCAGGCATTCCACCAAACGAGAAAGAGCCTGCATTACCCAGAGCAGGGACCAGCTCTGTTGGAGTACTAGGAGATGGAAGAGCAGCGTCACCAGAAATGCTCTTAGGGTAGGTAGGGAACACATCAGGGGTTTGAGGAGAATCCGGCCGCACTCCGCCGAAAGAGAAGGAGTCCACATTGCCCAGAGCAGGTACCAGCTCTATCGGGGTACTACTAGATGGAGGTGCAGCGTCACCCAGAGGCTTCTCAACGAGATTAGCGATAGGAGAAGTGTAATCTTCCGCTCCCTCATTTTCCCCCTCTTGGCCGACACCCGCAACAGGGGTAGCAAAACCACCAGTAGGAGCTCCAAGCGCCTGGGAAGCCAACGGAGTTTCAAATGTCTGAGAGGCCAGCGGAGTTTCAAACGCCTTAGAAGCCAGTGGAGTTTCAAAATCCTCCGCAATTTTCATACCAACCACCGGCGTGGTAAAGCTCAATCCTTCCGGCCGAGTGACCTTCGGAGTTTCCTGCACCTCCTGGGACGCCGATAACCTCGGGGGCTCAAACCCTTCAAAAGAATCGGAGTATGTTGGCGCATGGTGACTTTCAAAGGCGTTCGTGTCGCCCAGAGATGCAAACGACGGTGAATAACCAGGGGCAGCTAGAAATGACATACTCCCATTCCTGAAATGTCCAGTCCCGCTACTCTCTTTGCCATTCCCATTTACATCCCTCGCATCCATATCCACAACACCAGGCTTCTCGCCTCCTAAATCCTGACCCACACCGTCACCGTCATCACTCACCCTCGCAACAACAGCACCACTCTTTTCCTCCGAATCCATCTCCAGACCGCCCCTGGATCGACCACACGACCAAAACCGACTGCGTTCAGCACCCGAAGATCGAAAAGACGACCACCATCAATCTCTGACCTCCAACATCAGTCGGATCTAGATGACCTTCACTCCACAACGACACTAAAACCCTACCCCCCCCTCCTCATCCAAATCACTCACACATCTCCATCACCATCACCGCAAAACAAATCTCACCCCAAAGTTTACCCAAAAGCAAACCCAAAAATAACAATCACCAACCGCAATGCCGCGAAGAACATACCGCAAATAAACTTTGAAGAACACCTCCAGGTACTCTCCGTCGCCGCAGATCCCGACGCGGACTTCCGTCGTTGGCCTCGACCCCCAATCTCGGACGATCAAGAGCTACATTCTCGCACAACGACAGCCGACGCGCCAGAGAGACACAAAAGCGAGAGGCGCCGATCAATGAGCATGGAGATACTGGAAATCCGAGGAAGAGTGGCGAATGCGCACAAGTATCTCATCACGGCATTGGCATGGCGCAAAGGAGAGTGCCAGCGCGCGACATTGAATGCGCTCGAGGCGCGATGTAACTCCATGGTTTTACCGCACATGGGGTCTAAAGATACACATGCGTGCAGTGCGTCCACTGTTGACGAAGGAAGCGCCGGATCCACGCAGAATGAACGGCGGCCCTGCGAGGCGTGTCGGCAGAGCAGGCACGCCATCGCCATCGGCGTGAGTGCAGAGTGCAGCCCACGTTGCGAGGCTGTGTCGATGCTCCGCCGCCGCCATGGATTCTAGTTTCTGCATGCATGCAGATAATCGCAGGCTCAGAATTCTGGTTTGAGTCCAGTCCTCAAGGATCACTATTGGTCGGGTACAAAAACGTGAAGTAACAATCTTCTTAGGTCCAAACTCAAGAACACAAACATTTGCAAGTTCAAACTTAGGTTCTGGTTTCTGCTCGTAAGCATCGGGACGACAAGTAAAACCTAAAACTGCATTTTCTAAAGAGGCACAGCTAGACTGAAAAACCAATTGGGCTTTCATTTATCAACTACCGTCAAAACTGAAGAGAAGAGATGAGAATTTTTTTACAAGGTGCTGGACTTGGACACAGCCGATACCCTCAAGACTACGAGACGTAGGAGCTCCAGCACTTTCTGCAAACCCTGCTTGTGGTGCTGTATGTCGGTACCCTGCAGAGTGACAAAACCGAAACAACCCTAAAAAACTTGCAATTGAGTGAGCTCTTCGTTTCACAATGATCGATTTGAGGCCGACTGAAACTACGATTTCATAAGTACAAAAAGCAACGATAACGAGCAGCGATATAATTTCCCAATGGCCGGAGAATACAATATGCAATGCTGAGTCTTCTTACTCACTTGAAGTTTCACATCTTAAGCCGTCTGCACATTTTTGTGAGAGATAAAGCTTCTGTCGGTCCCGATGCCATCGACAATCCCTTGAGAAATGCATGATGCTCCTTTGGCAAATACGTAGAGAGCATTGCGGATGCAATATCGTCATCACCAATCAACTTGCAATCGGAACTAGCTACACAAGGAAGGAAAAAAAATTCAACAGTGGGCGATTTCCGAAACATCGATTTACCAAATTTGTGCACTGATCCTCGGATTCTAGTGGAAATTTGCATTTCTGATCTCGAACGAAGAGAGGAGACAATCGCCGATCTGAGTTAAGCTGCGAGAAACCTTCCAACACACGAGCTAACTCTCTGATTTTGCTCGATACCGGAAATTCTGAAGAGAAATTGTATTTTGAGCCTGCAGTGATTTTGAAGTTAGGGTTTGTAGAGACTCACTTGAGCGAGGAACTTCCTTCCCCATCGTTGCAATTCGCTCAATGGAGACCTATATATGCAAGAGACTATGTGGACCAGGGCTTCTTTTTTTCAATTTTAAAGAATCGCCGCATAAGGTAGTAATACCATAAACCGATAGAATAAGGAGTTTTGAGCAATTTGAACTATCATTTTCTCAAGGAATTATTGCAAGAAAATGATAGTTCAAATTTGCATGGATCATGATTTCTCTTGGTCGGTTTCAGCACAAGTCTACTACACAGGTTATGGGGGGTCTTGGTTTATGGTATTACTACCTTAGTGGCGATATAAAATATTGTCGCAGTGCTCCAAATTGCAACATTCTTCCACTTATTGGATGTATAGTATGGTTTTCATCCACAATTAGGCGATTTCATCTAATATTTTTTTAGATTTCAAAGGTCGACTGGCGATTTCATTAAAAAAAAATGGAATTTTTTGTAACATTTTTTAGCCAGATTTTTTTTTTCTAGTGCAATCTGGCACTAGAAAGCCAAAAAAAAGCTATGATGTGGACTGCTATGAGAGAGACGAGACGATCCTAAAGCCGCTGAAGTGGGGCCCATAACCGTGACCGTGATCGTGCCCCTTTCTTCATCCATGTTCTACCAGAAGTCCGTTCATCCATACTACTAGGCGCGACTCGAGGTCCGATGCGGAAGGAAGGCCCTATTCTTCTCCTCTTCACTTTTCGTCGAGGTTTGAGTGAGCTTTGATTGTGGTTTGGCGAGTGATTTTACTCTTTCCGTTGATTCTGTTGTCTGATTTTATGTCGGGGTTTGTTTTGGCTCAGCGGAGTTTTGGATTTGGAGTTTTGTAAGCATTCGCAGCAGCGCTTGCTCGCGTTTGCATGTAGGGAAGTGAGAAACCATCTTCTTCATTTAGTATTAGATGTCAATAAAATTTTAATTTGTATTACAACTATAATTATATAAATACTAGTTGAGTTTTATAATTAATAATTCTATGTCAACAAATCTAGACGATGATATAAACCCAATCACTAAAAACATAGAATGACACAAGATAACAAATATGAGAAATAAAATGTTACAGTTAATTACAATGAAATTAAATCGATTAATACTAAAAGTATTTAAGCGACTTTGGCTTTGTCACCAAATTTCTTTAAAGGTACTTAAAGATGATCCCAAATCCTTGCCGTCATTAAAGCTTTTGTCATCATTCAAATCCTTGCTGTCATTTAAAAGTTTTGAGATAGTTTGTCAAAAACTCGTGCCAACGAGGCAAGAGGGGAGTAATTTGAATGCGCAACGTTCTTGTTTTTTTTTTTTATCACATTCTACATTTGTTTTGTCATTTCAAATGCCTCATATAATAAGAGTAGAAACATTTGTTGATAATCTTGCTCACTTATTAATAAGATCAAAACTATTATTTTTTTATTATATTGATCATTGCTTACATTGTTTAGATCAATTTAATGCTTTGACGATCAACGATTGAATCATAATTAAGTCTTGTTGATTAGACCTAAAGTTGTAATCCTTAACAACTCTGTCCACAATTTAAACATAAATAAATCTTAAAGTAATTTCAACGTATATAAATTAAACCTGACAATAGACGTTGCTATAGTTATAATAAAAACTTCTTAACAAGTATCATTGAAGTGTTGTAGTATATATAATCTTATGATATATTGACAACATATCTTATGAACATATATGTAAATTCTATAAAATAATATTTTAGCAATACAATGTTATAATATAATATGAAAAAATAGAAAAAAAATATTAAAAAATTAGTAATATTAAAAAACAAAGTTTCAACTAGATCTCAAATCATCATATTTAAAGGTGAAATTTGAATTAGTGATTTGAAAATAATTACATATTAGGTTAAAATCTATAGTATATTTTAATTCAAGATTTCATGAATTGTAAAATTTTGCTATATTTATGAATGATTATATTAATTTTTCGATTGAAAAATAAAAAATAAAAAATAAAAAATATTTTGACTAAATTATGCAAAGGCCCACCACAAATCATTAGCATCTTTGGCGCCAAAACAAAATCGTTCCCTAAGAATTTATTAAGTTATACAATGTAAAACAAAAATTTTAACACCATTAAGGATTTTTGCAAGATACACAATCTTTTGTATTTTTTAAAATAAATAATGCATCCATTCTATCAAGGAATTCTGCAACGACAAAATATTAATAGTTTCCAAGTTTACACTATAATAGCATTATTTTGATTTTAAAAAATAAAAATTCAATTACCTAAAATTATTCTATGACTGAAAAAACCACAAATGCATATTAAAGTGTAAAGATGATGAATAATTTCAAAAAATTACACATTAATAAAATTCAAAATCAAAATAAATTAGTGCCAACAAAAAGATGCAACTAAAATAACATCATGCTAATTTAAACTTTTCGTTCGGAGTTGCGATCCATGTCAACAAATGAAGAATCTCAAAACGCGGAATCACTGGTCACTTACCTAGAAGATTAGATCTCTAAGTATTCCAAGTTATAAGTTTGTTCCCATGTAAATGGTTTAATTTCATACATCATATCAAAAACTAAGAGAAACTTGTGCAAACAAGTAGGAATGCATTTAGGATGTGCATTATGTGAAGGTAAAAAAAATCATGTAATTAGAGGAGTATAATTAAAATAAAATACATTGAAATCAATTGAAGAATTCCAAAAATATAGCACTTCAAGTAATAAAGGAGAATTACTTACTTTATTTTCAATCTCAAAGTTGAAGAATTTAAGCATCAATACTCAAGTATTAGGAATGATGAAAGCTTCAAACGTTAATTAAAGATCATGCATGGTCCAAAGGCTTCATCAATTCTTTTATATATATATATATTAGTACAGTGCATTTAAAAGTTTCAAATCCATCATCAATAATATGGCTGAAATAGTTTTTAGAATTATAAAAATCTTTATGTTCTTCTTGAAATACATAATATCCAATGATTTATCATTTGTTGTACTTAGTAAAAAAAGTAATAAATATAACTATATTATTGCATTTTTATCATTTCAACAATATTTAATAAATCAATTAGCAATATCAATTAAGTTAGAAGAAAGATACGACTCGAGCGGTGGAAGATGATCAATTCCACGGGTCCACATTGTTCAAATGTTTCATAATTTAATAAAAATGCACCATCTGTTTTTATGGATGATACAAAAATCGTGTATAGAAAACACACTTTTATGCATGGGGTTGTATGGAATGGGTGGTTTAGAAAAGACAACCACATGTAAAGTGTTTGGCAACCAAATGATGAAGTAGTATATTGGGAGAGTATGCCACATTGAATTTTAAAGAAGAGAAGTATTGTAGTTGCGCAAAAAGGTGCTACAACGCAAATTTGACTTGGTAAATTTTGAATTTGCCGTCAGCGCTACGAGCTCTTAATTGATTGATATTGTATAGTCTGTCACTGTTGTTTGAAATCGGAAACCGTCACTGAAAGCTTGCGCGAACTGTCTTTTAGTTTGGAGCTGGATTGCACTTTCTGTTGTGGCGTGAATTTCATCTGCAAGGTTTCAAGACTAGCTGTGGCTAGGCGAGAGTCGAGCGTATAATTATTTCTTGGTGTAGGATATGTTGTTGTGCTGGTGGATTAGTTGCCGAAATCTTAGTTCTCTGAGTATGTGTACGTAGATGGATAGATGGAGGTGGAATTTCATGTTTGCTATGGATTAGGCGGCTGCAATACTGGTGCTGAGATGCTTCTACTGAACCCTAGCTTGACTACGGAGGCTGGTTGATTTGTGACTGGCAGTGTTACAATGGTCATACTATGTGTCAAAGTTGTTACGAGCAGCTTACAGAAAAGCAATGTCCGTCATGCTCCCTTCCTATTGGAGACTATCGGTGCAATATAGTGGAGAAAATTATTGAATCACTTGAAGTGCAATGTAAGCATGCTGGTTGCAACGAAATGCTGCACAACACCAAGTCCGACGAGCATGAGGAGATGTGCGAGTATCGTCTCTTTCACTGCCCATTAGCTGGCTGCGGATATGAAGGTCTGATGGGAGGGATCACACAGCACTTTCAAGCGAGACATGGAGCACGAGCCTTCCCAATGGATCAGCACGGAGATAAGGAGCAGTGTTTTCTGTACGTGAACCCCGACTTCTCAGGTGGCGTTCGTTATATTGTAGTGCAGAGCTCCAATGGAAGTGGTGCGTTCCTGCTTCAGCATGGGTTTGACGAAGAGTTTTATAGATACAATATTTTCTGGACTTCGTTTGGAGCGCGCAACAGGTTTTATCGCCTTTCTGTGAAAGTCAAACAAGGTACAACGCATTGCTATTCCATTGAGGCTCCAGTTAGTGACAATCAATTTGACACAGACTGGTTAGCTAAAATGGAATCACGATCTGATTTCCTTACTGTTTCCCCGTTGCCTAAAAATATTACGCTATATGAAGAGAGTAGGTTTGAGGTCCGTATTGAGCTCTTGTAATACTGCAACTTCTATGGCCTCTGAAAACCACCGAGTACTCCACATTGGATGTAGATTAGGATAATTTTGCCACAAGAGAGCTTAACGACTCGAACATAAATTTCATGTTGTAAAGTAGAGCACAATTCCCAAGCATAGACTACGGAAATCACTTTCAGCATTGCGGATTCAAGATTTCACTCCTTGTTACTGCAACATCACTTCTTCATTTCCAACGGAGTGAAGCGGATGTAAGTTACGGTTTCCATGGAGAAAGTTGGAAATTCCTCAAGTTGCTTCAAATTATTGCTGCTCTCGTTTCAACCTTATCCTTCTCTGTCTCTATAGTCCCTTCAATTTTTCACGAAAGCCTGACAGTCGATTTTAGTAACACATGCGCGAAATACCTGGTTGCGAGAGAGTACGTAATCCGCACTGATGTAACATCGGTTTTCAACCAATTTCCTGTAAGTTCTTTGCCAACTGAGAATCGAACATTGGTCACGTGACGATAGGATATGTCACGAGAGCTTTGACAGTGGATTCTCGGGAAATGAGGAATTGGCATTACTTCGTCCTTTCTTACACAATCGAAACTTCACTCTCGAACACAGAGAGGAACACGCAGAGGCTATGTGACGCAGCTGCTGTATGGTCTGCAAGCTAACCAGTCCGGCAAGGTAAACGAGCGCCTATGCTTTGATGTAGCACTGATGATGAAAACGCATTGCATGCGGCCATTGGAATCATTGCAAATTAGTTCACAGAAGGGCCTACTAGATGCAGGTAAGGTATTATCCAGGAAATGGAACATCTATTCCAGAGGACCTCAAATGAGAATTGCAGAACATTGAACTTATTTCTGCAATAAGTGTGGGGCAATTAAGTTCAAACACCTTGCTGAACAAAGAAATGCACCAGAACCAAACCCACCTGGTTCCGTGCACAATGATACCGACACCCATGCCACAAAAGACTCATCCAAACACCTCCCAGACACCGATTTCAACACAAAAATCCAAATCGTAAGACACTCGGTACGTTCCCCACAAGCGACATGTCTCATTTTCAATATCAACACATGCGTTGTAAACACTACGAATGACGCCGAATCACTAGAGATCTAACAGCATTCGAGCGCTAATCCGCAACGACACGGACTACAGAGAAAACAGATCTTGAATGATCTGAATGAATCGGAATCAATGGATTCACTGCGCATGCTCGGCACTGACAAGGCTGGCATTGCGCAAATAAATTCTTCCTATAAAGTCCTAGAAACCTAACCGCTGGGTTCATGTCGTTTCCTCGCTCATCATAGATCAAAAGAATTCTGAAAAATCTCAGCTATGATCTAAATGGCAGCAACGACGATATACACCACGAGCTTTTGAAGTAACCTCCATCGCCATAGATAATTAATATCCATCTGAAAAAACCACAACAACGAGCACAACATTCGGCGAAGACATGAATCAGTCATTGTGAAGTCCGAGATTGAGAAGCTGGAATATAGATCAAGTGGAGGAATGTGAAGACTCATACCTGGTGGAGTTAGTAGAGGTTGAATGTGAGAACCTCCCGTTTGCCGAGATTGAGTTTCAGCGTCCGCTGTTGCGAATTCTCAACTGCGGTGAGGACGAGGAACTTGCTGCCTTCGAGGTTGTACTGGAACTGCTTCAGCAAGTTGATCATGAGGCTCTTCTTCACGAACCCGTATCGCTTCCCGGTCCCGACCGTGACAGTCAGATGCAGGATCGAGTTCTTGTACAGAGTGACATCGATGGGACCGATGGCAGTCCACTGGCCCTTGTCTGCAGTCACCGGCTTCGCGTCCTTCCCGAGCTCCACACAGGTGAATGTCACCTTCCTGTCCGCCACGTTGTGCACCACGAGCTTCACGGAGGCTGGCTTCTTCGACACCTTCGGTGCAGATGTCGTGAAGCCCTGGAGGATGTGTGCGTCGGCGATGGCGCTCGTTGCCAAGAGAACCAGGGCGCAGAGGAGGAGTACTCTCGCCATTGGAAGTTGTTCTCAGGAAGGAGATGGACGGGGAGGGTTTGAGTCTCTACTGAGATGGTGTCCGGAGATCAGTCCTCCTGCTCGCAGGTAGCGGTCACTGCAACCATACCGTGCTGCAATGAGTCTGCAATTCTCGGAAGAGGGAGCATGCGGGCTGTGGTGCTAAGTATTGTCTGGGTCGGCCTTTCTCTGGTCATCTACCTGGAATGATCGTCGCTTTGCTAATATTGTGCCATCGTGCACTTTGAATCGTCTTCCTGGCTTTGGGGGTTAATACTGCACTGTGCACATGTCTGTCCGCTATCTGTACTCGTCCCCGCTCAGAATTTGAACAGAGGTGGCCCACTTGGTGCACGTAACTTGTGAGATTTGAATGAACTTTGTTTGTACCTCTCGATTTTATTTTTTCTTCGTTCATTTCTGAAAAGTGAACCTCGTTTCACTAGTGGGTTTTTGAAAGGTAAAAAAGATGTTGCTCAAACATCTCGTGCCCTCCCCAAAAAACAGCAACTTTCCGAAAAGGAAAATAAAGAAAACATAAATAAGGGAAAGTTAGAGAAGTGGAACAGTTTCCTCAAGGATTGTGTAACTCAACACTCCAGCCGCGTTTGGCATTGCGATTAAGGATGTGCAATCTCACTGTGTAAGGTAGTGTTTATCGGCAAGTACATTGGCTGAACGTGAATGCAGGACTCGGATTATTTCAAGTTCTGCAATCAATCCCTCTCGAGCATGATTGAAGCAAGAGTCATGGCGCATTATCCATTTATGCTTTCTGTAGTTTGTTTCAGGGAAAGTGTTCCAAAACAAACCTATCATATGAGTCGCCAGGGGTCCGGAGAAATGGCATCAGATGCGGAGCTTGCAACACAGCGCCGAGGGTAGGCCGAGCATTCATGGACAGCCAGTGCTATTCATTACAGAACGCCACCATTCATAAAAAGCAGGACCATCCATGAGGCAGTGGAATGCGGGAACGAAGCAGGACTCAAAATGTCGTTAATGAACCTCAGCACCTACTATTGTATGAGAGAATGTTTCAACATAGCAGGTTACATCATCATTAAACTCTATGTCCCTGGGACTCTGGGAGCCTATGCTAAATGCTCTACGTTTCTGCATAGAGATGTCAACAACTGATGTTTTTGTTTTTGTTTTGGCACAAAACTGAATTTAAAGAACACAACCTCATTCTTCAGCTCTGATTTTGCAGCAACTTGCTACGACATTACTACATTGTCCCATGATGGTCGGCTGATTTGGAACTCCAACTGCTACCTCTGTCCCAATTCTGAAAGCCCTGGTTCTCACTTGGTGTTAAGTTTTAACCCCCTGACATTAGAGGACCAATCTGATCATGAAATTTTTAGGAATTTTGTTTTTTTAGAAATTTAGAAATTTAGAAATTCAGAAATTTTTAGAAACTTTTTGGCAATCTTTTTGAGCCACCACCCTTAGACAAATTTCACTAGTCATCAAATGGAGATGTTTGTTTATGAAAAGAATCAATATTGAGTGAGAACTAGACATAAAAAAATTAGAATATAACAGTTATTGAATGTCAATAAATTTTTAACCATTAATAAGTTTGAATTTTTATCCAATCATGTTGTTTCTCTCGATTGCTTGGTTAAAACCTTCTATTCAATTCATTGAATTTTTATTTATTTATTTGTTTTTCGACTCATCTTGTCATTCCAAAAGAAGGGATAGAAATAGTGACAAGAAGTGCATATTGTATAAGCTACTTTGGATGAGAAAAATCACTTAAATTATCTGAAGGAGTAAAGTTTGGTATTCTTGGCTCCTCTTTGGGTTTATCTCTGAAGAACAAGAAACAATTTTCCAGAAATGAGGGGAAAACAGACTTCAGAAATGGGAAAAACGAAGAAAGATGCCCTTCGAAGTCTCAGCGTTGATATTGGGTTTTGTGTGAAACAATTTTAAAAATAAAATATATCGAAACAAGTGATGACTACTTTCATGTAAGATTAGCTTTACACCACGAGCTTTACGTTATTTCTTTAATCAAAGACGAATTCACTGCAAACGCAGAACAACTCTAGTCATCATTCTGTTGTGAATGCACTTTCGAGAATAATCGTCTGAAATGAGTTCCAATGCATACCCATTGCCAAGGCCCTCACAATTGGGTGTTGTGAAATTGATATAGTAGGGTGTCCCTAGAATATGAACTAAACGTCGAGTGTAGGTTGCATGAATGCTTTATCTGCCAAATTTAATCTTCGAAAAATCTAAATCCACTGGAAGCAGGAGCAGGTGTATGTTCGCGGTGCCTTATTAGGCTCCAGTCCTAGAAAGGTCTTAACCAAATGAAATGATAAGCTCGTAGCGATTCGGGGACTTGGTCCCATGCTCTCTAGCAGCCCATGTCTGCTTCTCGCTCAAGTCTGCAGAAACGCACTCGCAAGATTACAAAAGAGACGTCACTAATGCTAACATGGTGGTGTATTCAGCACCTGCAAATCCAGAGTATGCCTCTTATACAAACTCACCAGCGTCGTTACCGCCACAGCTTGAGGTCACGACACCCGCATCTGCTTGGGACATCTTTTCCCAGGTTCTCAAATTTAGAAAAATCAAGTGGGCGGAGCCACGTCCTGGCAATTACCTCAAAGCCTACCTAAGAAGAATTTGTTCGTGAGGTACTCCTTATATGTCAAACTCTGAGGCCATCACTCTAAGAAACCGACACTTCAGACATCTGAAGAGCAGCATTTACGAAGGCATCGACTTCACAGTCATGCCCACATGGACAGCAACAGCAATACCAGGAGAAGGCATATCGTCCACGAACGAGGAACTGCAAAAACATAAGCACTCTCCTATACATGACGGCAACTTAGCAGCCATATTAACAAGTGTTGCACAAACTTGAGGTACTAATACAAAGAAAAGCCACGTTTGAGCTTCTACTTAGCTGAACCATGCAGTGCAAAAATTAGTAGCAGTCGCTGAGAACAGAGACAAAAAGCGTTACTAGAATTTACAAGAGAAAGATGTTAATATCTTGCAAATGAACTCGATAGCCATGGTTCAAAATTGTTAAGTAAATCAATGCTTACATCGATGCGCAGTAGCGGTATACCCCTCAGTGGGACATTAACAGTTCACCTTCAAAAAATCTCGAGTACGCCAGTACAAGGTTCGGGCTGGAGAGTTCCTTAGAATCCTTACCAACCTCGGTCAGAAATCAAACCTGTATTCATACATTAAGCTCTACGGATATAAACGAAATCATCTACATACACAGTCGAAGTTCACAGCTGGGCAATTTCGGAAGATATTGCATATGAATGCGCTGCTTTAAAGTTGCAATATTAGACTGGTCCAATAAGAAAGTTACCTAATCGAGATAAATATCACTTCACAACACCAAATGTATCCTCATGACTGTTGCACTTCGCTGACCTTCACAGGAATGCCAAGTTTTTTACACCTCGAAGAGACTTTGTCCGCCACAGCTTGCAGCTCTACCTCTCGTTCCTCTAGAAGTTCCTGAAGAGCCTGCAGTTTCTTTTCTTCGTCACTAGCATCCAGGACGTCTCCAATCATCTTCGGATCAGAATTGCTGGCCTCTGGTTGTCGTTGACGCATCATGATAAAAGTTTTATCAATGTTATAATCATTTTCCGTATCGGTTATCTTCTTGCCTTGGCCAACAGCTTCATCTGACTTCGAGAAAATCTCGGCATGGAGCCGCTTCACCAGGAGCTCCCTAAATGCCTCTTGTACAGCCATTTCTGATGATCCCAACTGCAGGAACAGAAGAGACTCCCAGCATCTTTTTATTTGAACCTTGTTGATTTTCAAAGCTTTTCTAGCTTCCTCTATCAACTTTGGAGGAGGCACCAGAATGGTCTTGTGATCGACGTCAAGTGCAGCGGTCGACTTCGATGCGTGAGGTGTCTTGTTGTTTCCCTTGGTGACGTCCTGTCCTGAAGTAGTCGCAGTCTCCACCTCACTGTTGACCATCCTGCGAAACCTGGCTACACACAACGAGAGAGCTGTAACAGCTGGTGGGAATTGGAGAAGACGTTGTACATCCATGCAGTCACGCAGCTCTTGCAAGCTATCTGAAGGATCCTCGAAGGTTATATCATTGCAGTTACGTTCGGTTGCTATTCTGTAGATTGTCTCCAACATCCGGTATCCATATCCTTGTCCCTGATAAGGAGGAAGCACCAGAATCTGTTCATTACAACAATCAACAGCGTCACAATTAGAAACTCAACAAGATGATGCGCTTAAGCACAATCATTAAAATACAAGTTCACATATTCTGCGCGTTCAGAACAATCACTCCTTAAAAACCGTACTGATATGACAGAGCTGACGGAACGTGAGAATATACCTGACTAACCCTCAACCTTGTGCTCTCAGGGTAGCTGTAAAAGCGATAGACTGTGCAGAACCCAGTAACTACCATCTCTGGGCCTTCCCCTTCCGTTGACACATAAATTTCCCACCGAGGATCATCATTTTCAATTGGCAGGCCACCTATGACACAATTCAATTAACATGGCAAGTGAGATTCTGAATTTTTGAAGAATGGTGCTAGCGCAAAATCAGAAGCAAAATCCTTCATATCACACAAGCTTACGCAAGTTAAGTCAGAGAAGGCAAGTCCTAACTCCATTTTGGCGACAAGAATAATACATCAGATGGTAGCGTTATATTTCCCGGCCAAAATACGGAACTTACCATCGATAAACAAGTAGATCAGAGGCGTCAGGCAAGTGTAAAATTTCCTCACTCGAGCATCTTTGAGCTCTAAGCGCACGATCTGGAAACTCGGAACAAAATATAATCAAAATATGAAACAAGTCGCAAGACAATGAGTGAACAGGAGAGAATACCAGTTTCGACATGATGGATAAATCTGTTTTTAGTTTTCTCTCATGGTAGAGTATAACAAATTAAACATTAAAAGCAAAAAGGTTTACGAAACTACTACCACAATCTACCAATGTACTGTATCTGTAGTGCATGGTTGAGAAACAATTGACAGGAAAATCGAACTCTGTTGGTACACGTTAACATACCTGTCGCACGTTGCCATCTGCACCATCTGCTCTCCACGAAGCAACAACTTCCCCTTCCTCCTTGAGCAATTGTCTGTCATGCCCAACCACATCCAGATTGTTGACAAGAACTTAATAAAGGACTACTACGAATTTCATCCAGATAATTCTCTACCAAAGGCAGACATCCCGTGTAAACTGCATAAAAAGGAAAAGGTAAAGGGCCCTATTCACTTACAAGAAAGAATCAGTTGCCTGAGGCATAGTTTCAAGAAAATCCTCCCGACTGTCAATCAGTGCCTCACCAAAAATTTCCTGAATCATCATCACCCCACCAGAAATTTTAAAACGTCTGGGCTGCTGAATTGACATGACCGCTAAAGGTTATATTTTACCACTCAGAAGGTCTTCAGAAAGCACGCATAGAGATCTAATTCTGCTCAGGACATATATTGTAAATATGATGTAAGGAGTCACCTTCATTTTGGCAGGCAAGTTAGCAGTTGGATTGCCAGGTCCTCCATCCTGAAGTAGCCATACAAGCACCATTCCAGAATCAATTACCGACATCTTGATGCCTACCATCAGGAGATGAGGTATGCCTACTAGGATACTTGAATAGAGAACATAACCATGACATTGGATCTAGTATAAAATTTAAACGCCACATTATAATTTCCATAATGCAAAGACTGACAGAAATCTAAATTCAAAACAAATCCTGACGTACCCGAAGTTTCAGATCGAAGTGGATATTAGCATGAGCATAGAAGGAGACAGCGTGCAGCCACACATCAATCTGCAGGCATTACAACGAGGTAAGTCTGCATGATGGACAAAGAAGCAGCAAGAATAAATTTAAGAAATCCTAGTAACGTCGTAAGTGTAGAGGTAGGAAGAAAACCTTCAGCCCTTTGTAACCATAAATCTTTCCTTCTTCCCCAAAGAATCGTTCGGTGAACTCCGGGGGAAATGAAAGCTCATCTTCGTCACCATGAAGATCGTCGGCGGTTCTAACTGCATTGCATCAGGAACAATCCAGAACAACAAGTTATGATTGCACTGATCCATTTCTACTCAAAAGTGCTAACAGCCCAGCACCCAGAAACTTACTTTGTGCAAGTTAAGTCGAACAGTTCTAAACAGAACAACCACAGTCCCGAAGAAAGTGGAGAAATTACATCATGTATAACAAACTGATGCAAAACAGCTCGCAGTTCTCTCGCGACAGTTGAATTCTTCATCGAACACACGTTGTTCTTACAGCCATTGTGCTCATACAATTGTACTACTACATCGTGAACCGGCAACAGAAACTTGAGATATGATAAACTAATGATGAGTCACCTATATGTAAGGTGATCGATTCGTCAGCATTGCAGAACTTCCCAGCCGCTGCACAACACACAAACCACCACAATTGTGAGAAAATCACCTCGCCGGACAAGCAAACCCTCAAATGGGATATATTAGCTGACCAGATCATTCAGCATCTTGTAATTTCATACCAACAGAATTCGGAATGTACATTAACATGAACAATATCCTTGAAAAACACTAAAGGTACCAATTTCAAAGAAGCCTCCATAACTAACCATAGTAACAAAAGATGCAGCAGAAATACTCAGGCAGTCCGATCGTACATAGTCTATCCAGTAATCAAACGGTAGCATAACTCGTTCAGTTCGAGAGAACCTGCCGCGAGAGATTTTAATTTTACTAAACCCTAAGCGAACAGGCACTGAGTGAACACCCCACCCACGGCACTCTGTAAAACCCACAATACCGCAACGCGAAACTGCGTCCATACAGCCGCTGAAACAAAAAGAAGCATTGGAACCACGGTTGCGTAATGCAGCTAATGAACAGCGTGCACAATGAAAGAAGCCCAAAAGACCCACATTCGAACTCCACATTTAAGCGCCAAACAGTGATCGCGGGAACCCTATCAGAAAAAAACCACACTACGGAAAACAAAGTCCTCTTTCATCTTTAACACAGATTGCCCTCAACAACCGCACAAATACTGAAGATTTCACCAAAAACGCTTCCGAGACCATTTTCCAGCTACTACAGCAGTAGGTACGATTTCAAACCCGGCTATCGATGCTGCTTCTCCCAGCACCGAGAGCACCAGCACTGAACACACAGAAACTCCGCTAGGGTTTAATCAACACCTCCCCACAAACACCCCGAACAACCAAACAACGCCCAACCTAAACACTGCATCCTCAACTGACCGTCACCAGATTACAAACCCCAATCCCCCACATTGCAAAACTCCCCGCACGACACTCCACTCCACGAAATCCTAAACCCAACACACCAAAATCCCTCCACCCACGATCCAATTTCACCCTTCATTGCAAAGCCGAACACAGAAATGGACAACCAACGACCTCGAGAAGAGAAACAAAGGTTAGCATCATCGCAACCACGATCGATTGCTCACCTGCATGAGTGTCCACCTTGCGACGCTTGCTCCGGTCCTCGGAAGCGGGCTCGGCCTCCGCCCGCACCACCTTCTTCTCTCGACTCATGGCGCCACCAAAATGCTCTAAACACAAGTACCGGGAAAAGAGAAACCCACAAGTGGAACGATCACCCCGAAGGCGAGATTGGAGCAACCTCCGACCCAAATGGGCGAAACCAAACGGACACTGGCGTTCCCGCCACTGCGCTTCTTCCCTCCAAACCCTCTTCTCCTCCCCCCAGAACGGAAACCCGACGAGATGTCCTCCACCTCGGACGAACCTGGCGGGTGGGCCACCGCTTCATGCTCTCCTGCGACAGAAACCATGCGATCTGTCTCCCGCTCCGCCACTTCTCGTCACGGTTTCGTTACCGCTTCACTGTTCCACCGAAGTACGACACTCCCGTCGCCATGGCTTGATCCATGACTGCCTTGCGACGGTGAGCATTTCGAGCTCTTCCTGTGGCTTGATTGGGAGGGTTTCTTTGTTGCATTGTTCTGGTTATGAGTCTTTTGTTTGATAGGTTTAAGTGTGTCTCATTTTTTTCAGTGTGTCTTATTTCGAGCTCTTCCTGTGACTTGATTTCGAGCTCTTCCTGTGGCTTAATACAGATTTGAGTGGTTTGTTTGATAGGTTTGAGTGTGTCTCATTGTTAGCGATTCTTCTGGGGCTCTTGTTGTGGTTCAAGTGATGGTGTTTACATATTGCAGTGTGTAAGGGAGCAGAGTGTGTTGTATGGTGAGCGAATTAGTTCGGAGAGTTGTGCACAGAATTAAGACTCGCTGGCTTTGCTCGCTTGGAGAGTTGAGGAGGTGAGAGCTTTGAAGTAGGTTGGGTGTTTGCGACGTCTGGGATGTGAGTGAGGTTTGTTTGTCTAGTTTGGTGGCAGCGTTGTCTCTGGGGATGCAGCAGGAGGCTGGAGTTGGTTCTGATTGTGGAGTGTTTGCCGAGTGTGCTCATGGACAGATAGTAGCTCTCGGACTGATCTACTGATGAGATGAAATAGACTCAAACATCGATAACGCTGGGAATGTGTGGAAACCGTTCGACATCACAGTTGCACAAGCACAGAGTCTCAAGTGGGGAGGATCCGGCAGTCATGTGAAGCAAATGACAGAAGTGAAAGTGGTGCAAAGCATTCACAGTGTTGGCGATCAACGACGATGATGTACATTTCTGATTTTGATAGAAGCATCAGAGACATGATCACCGGTGATTGATTAAGGCAATAGAAGAACTGCGCCGTTCAGCATCAGGAACTTCGAGGAACAACAATTCTCAGCTCATACAGAGGAGACCTAGCCTCCATAATTCTAAGGATACTTCATGAACGGAGGAAGATCTTCCTCATCCTCTTCCTCTTCCACTAGAAGTTTCAACTCCTCTACTATAGTATCAAACTCAGGCCTATTATGAGGTTCAACATCCCAACATTTCTCCACTAGTCCTTTGAGACTAGGATCTACAAAGTCTGGAAAATGAGGTCTTTCACCATTAAAGACTCTCTCCCAATCACTCTTTACAAATCCAACAAATGGAATGAGACCAGTCAAAACTTCATAACATGTCATTGCATAGCTGTAGATATCCACTTTCTCTGTCCATATTCCTTCATCCCGATCACATGCCTTCTTCAAAAGCTCCTTCAACACCTCTGGAGCTCTCCAAAACCCTGTTCCTTGAACTTGCATTGAACTCTCATAATCCGCAACATTACAATACCACCAATCATCATCTACCAATGGATTATTTTGGATAAGGACATTTGCAGCTTTAAGATCTCTATGCAAAACACCCCTATCATGCAATGCTTTCATACCCTTAGCAATGTCCAACATGATTCTCGAAGCTTTTGCATGAGAGAAGGGTGGGAATCGCAATCGCGATGTGGGTATAAATGATTGCGAGTTTTCTAAGACCAATTTTATTCGCAAGTCCTCCTCTTTCACCTTAAGATTGATGAGCGATCGCAAATCACCCCAATATCTCGGCATTACAAAAGCAAACCTTCCATCCTTCGAAAATGTACCATAATGAATCAAATTACAATGTGTAAGGGCCTCACCAAAAACAACTCCACCCAATTTAAAGTGATTGAACTTACAATTCAAAGTCTCATCAGTGCTTTGAGGAGGGGTCTTGGTGGCTTGGGGCCATTGGCGTTGGAGGTCTGCCAATGAGAAGCCTTCCATTTTGAACACCTTCACCACCAACTGATCACTGCTGTGCTTATTTTCCCAATGCATCTTGGCTTGGTAGATGGTGGCTTGGCTTCCCTCTGCAATCACTTGCCCCAACTGCAACCACCCTTTATGGAAGTCCTGGAAGACACGAGGATGGCTTCGCTTCAACTCCTCCCAAATGGCGGCATCAGAGTGGGCCAGAGTGGAACTGCCATCATGTCGTGGGCCATCATGTTTGAGTTCGGACCAAGTGCCCTGCTCTCTGGATGTCTCAATCAAAGACGAGATCTGCTGCTCGCTCATGGCCGCCGTCAGATACTCGCTCCCTTCCACACCACTTGACGTCGATGCTACCGCAGTGTAATACACATCGTCTCTCACCCCCGAGTACGCCTCCGGCGCCACCACAGCCCCGCTGCCTCCGTCTTCGTCACCACTACTCGAACCCATGTTGCGCATTTCTGACACCTGACTCCGGGATCTTGCCTTCTTTCACACTGCCTGTAAGAACGTCTCCACAGGGCAGTCTCACTCACCCCGACAACGTGATCGCAAAGAGCGCAGAGCGTGTCTAAGGACACAGTTGATTCAACCTATGAACGCGAGAGAAGTGACCATCTGAAACAGAGATGTACACACTTCGGTAGTAGAGTGGATCTACAGCCGACTTCTCAAATCCTAGAGATCGCTACAAAGATATACCCCCGAGAGAGCTCTTGTCGACAATATTTAGAACGGCAGGTTCGACCCTCGACCAGATCCGGCGTTGCCAGCTTCTTTGCTACTGCCCAATCAAGTAGCCGTGGCTCCGACAACTCTGAGTTGCAAACCCTGACCACTCACCGACTGTTACTTCGCTACCACACACCCGCGCACAGGCTGAACATTCACCTCCTAGAACGCTGCCGCGACTGTCTCTCGAGAAAATGCTAAACCTTGGGAATACTTCTTCAAATCTGAACGCGCGTCTGCAAACTCTCGACACGCTTTCACTCGCCTCTACACCGATGCGCTGCAACTACGACACGAAACGAAAGGCCAACTCTGAGCTTCACCACCACAATATTTAGAACGGCAGCTTCGACCGTCGACCAGATCCGGCGTTGCCGACTTTTATGCTACTGACCAAACAAGTAGCCGTGGCTCCAACAACTCTGAGCAGCTAACCCTGACCACTCGCGAACTGTTCCTTCGCAACCACAACCTCGCCAACCGGTTGGGCAAAGACCTCCAAAAACACTTCCGTGAGTGTCTCACGAGGAAGTGCTAAACCTTGGGAATACTTGTACAAACCTGAACGCGCGTCTGCAAAATCTCTACACGTTTTCACTAGCTCTCCACCAATGCGCTCCGACTCCGAAACGGAAAAAAAAGACCCTGCCAACGCCGAGCTTCACCACCAACTATGACCAATTCGTCGATGCCGCGTTACAGTGTCCACATCTCACGTCGGCGTACATGTCCAATTACCGACTGTCCAGCAACAAACATGAGAGTCAGGTTGGGTGGTGAGATCTACGAAATGAGTGGGAGAGTGCAACCAGGCTCGGATATTCCCTGCTGATGTCCCAGGTTGGAGATGAGATCTTCACCACCAAGCTTGGGACTCAAAGGCCAACCTGGTTTCCCAATTCTGTGTGGGCTTGCGGGGACTCTGGGATGGTGGGCTGCTCTGGGCTACGGTGATACTCGGCTTTAGAAGGACACCAACTTCAAAATATGTCTTCAATCATCTGGGTAACTTAAGTAGTCTTTGGATGGCAACGTGTGTGACCATAAACTGCAGCTCGTTCGGGTGCAGAGACTCGTCACTGAACAATATTTTTCTTGTGTGTAATAATCGCCGTGGGATTGATACGATGAGCAAGCGGATATTTTCTTTTAATTTCGGTTGCAGATTCTTGAACCTCTTTTCTGATTCAATCTGTGTACTATTTCCGAACAGATTCATGTGCCCGAGCTCGGATCCTAGATCATCGACCTGTGTAAATATCATCGTCTTACGAATCCCAACCGCTGTCGAAGAGTTGCCGAATACTGTTTTGCATCAAGAGATACTCCGGAAGGTCAATGTTTCACCAGGGAGTTGAAAGTTTAATGTTTTGAGACGCCAGGGCATGAGCAAACCTCTAGTGATGGTCCTGGACCTAGCTACTCAGTTGTGTGACCTATATCCCATACCTGTTTGCTCTGGTTTCTTTGTAATTATCGGCTCTCCTTCAGTTGCAAATTCTTCAACGTGAATTTCGAGGTCATTCTACGTGATGTAATTCACCTGTCCAGTTTAGACTTCCGAAGGAGAATTTCGTTACCCGTCGTGTTTTCAGTTTTATGCAACTCTCAGAAATTTAACAAGATTAGTGTTCCTTCCTTTCAGTTATTGCAACATGATGGTTTGGTGTGTTATGATTGTGCAGAAACGGGCGGCACAGCTTCGAGGAGCTCTTGTTCAGCAAGTGGTCCTGCTTGTAGTATAAATACAATTTCTTTGCAACCATATAACACAGTTTAGAACTTTTGATGAACGCCACAGTCGTTATGTTAGGCTATCACTGGAGTTATATATCACTTTGGCAGCTACTTGTCTTGTGACACTCTTTGTGATACGTTAACAAGTATAAATGCTTCTAAATGGCTTTGATTAATGATATGTGGCATTTGTGGCAATTTCACAGGCAGTATATATCTTCACGACCTGTATTGCTGAACACGAAGTATGAATAGCCACAGATGACAATTTCCCTTGTGAAACTGACAGGTGCTTTGTGGCTTCACAGGCTGTTGTTGACGAATGGGCCTTAAGCTTATTCAAGGTAGTCCTCTCGCTACTTCTTCTTGCAAAACGTTAGTTATAAACGCTATACTGATACGGCTATGTTCAAAAGTTCAGGAAATGGAATATCAAGCGAGGCCCGCAATAATATTTCGGTGAGAACTCACTTGTGATTGAGTTCGAGGTTCCTCCTATATTTTATGTTAACGCAGATTATTGGAAAGATTAGTACGATGACATCGACTTTGTAATCGTTTACAGGTGGTATCAAGGGCTGCCGTTGGCCAATCCCTAGACGTAAAAATATAGTTGGCAGGAAACTGTTTCGATTCCTACCTGATGTAGTGGTACTATAGATGTACATTCCGAGCTCACTAGTCGCGGGGTTCTTGTTCTGGAATGGGTTGAGGTATTCGAGTTCGAAAATGAAATAAAACTGCTGTATAGCTAACAGAGTCCCAAACTCTATAAAGAACGGAAATTTCCGACGTTCAAAAGTTGTTCACATCTTTCCCAGTATCTTGCTAGAGAGCCTGAGGGTTGATCTTCACTCGAAATTTGGATACAAAAATATTCAGATATGGCTGTCTTGCAAGAACAACAATTCTTAGAAGATAATTTTTGGTATAGGTAATCTAACTACATTGCTCAGTTATATACTCGTGCATCATATAGGCCCTGGACATCCACAACCTCATGAGGCACACGTGAAGACAATTATATATTTCAGAGCAGAGGCATGAGAATCGAGATATTTAATAGTATTAATCCCTAAGTGAGTAGACACTGAATGAACTCGCCACCGACGGCACTCTGTGAAAATACCTACCACAAAGCAAAACTGCGTTTTTACAATAGCTGTAAAAAAAGAAGCATCAAAGTCACGGTTGCGTAGTATGGCGGAAACGGCCCCTTTACTGTATAATGTATCTCGCTGTCAAATTGCAGTCTTCGCAAATGACATGATTCAATATCTAGGAAAAATTGATCGAATATAAAACTGCAATTACGTACCTATCTCTTGGTCCGAATGCTGTTCCAAATCCTTACTGCTTGAATAAAATAGCAACTGAGCATCTTTTTCTCATTTTGTGCTTGTTTGACAATCGATATGCGCAGATTACTACGTATCTCTTCCTGCTTGGCTGGCATATCTTGCATATTCAAGATCTGATGAAGGCACACTTGTTATATCTAGCATACTGTCGCACCTGAGTGATCGAAAAGTACGTCCCTCGTTCTTGTACGGGGTAATTGATCGTACTCTCAATCACAAATATCCAAATCGCATAGTTCAAGAAAACACCGTTGTGTTCGTATCAATATAAAAATAACTGCGACTGCTTGCCAAAGGAAAAGCTGGTGAAAGTGTCCCCTGTTCAGCTCCCTAAGCTCAGTCCTGAAACAGATAATCGACGAAAACATATCAGGTTCCTGTAATTTCACCGAATGTTGGCCATATCCCTAGAGTATGGTTGGCCTAAACATTATATGAATCAGAAGGTGAAGGATGTTCTAGCATAGATGACTTGAGGAACGCTCAATATTGTTAGGCCTTTGGCATCAGCATGCATGTCCAAGATTACAAGACGTAGACGCCCTGTCCCCATCGCCCCTATGTCAATCAGCTTCCGCACCCTGCATACAACCTTGAGTTAATGTTTTCACTCGAAGCGTCGAATACTTGTAATAGACGAGTCTACAGACTTAAGCAAGGACTTGAGTCGTCATAATTGGTATACATCATCTGAGTACTTTCTTGAAGGTTTATTAGAAACATCAAATCCAAAAGTTTTGTTGATCTTTTCATGTACGCAAACGTCATGATAACTTACTGCACTGATCAGACAATAGTTAAAATTAGGAAAGACAGGTATGCACGAGACGAGAAAGCATCCAAAGCCAGACCTGTTCGGTGTCCTGGCTGCTATATTCACATTTTCCTATTGTAGCGTTACCTGCAATTACAAACAATTAGTCTAGTTATATATTGTCCAGACAACAAACATGCAGTCAAACTACTGTAATAGATATATTTTATGAGTCTAGAAAGGGTCGTCATAACAGCATACATGTGGGCAGAGTTTGTTATCCTGCTGTCGGCAGTCTATCCCTGCTCCTCCACTTTGACATGTATGGCGAAGAGCTTGGCAGCTTTCACCTCGCCTATGAGAGATGTTCAGGGAGAGTACCCTGCGACTGAAGGCAGAAGTCGAAACGAAGGGATATATGAATGCGAGAGACTTAAGGTTCCGAAAACAACGATGATACTGACAATGATCAGTAGCACTAGATGTAAGATATTCAGTTTCGGGTTTCAGAACGAAAATCATAACCTATGCCCAGTACAAGAGAAGACTGCTTGAAACGGAATGAATACGTGAACAATGAGACGACAATGAACAACAGCCTCGGGAAAAGGGATATGCAAAATAGGGGAGAGGATTCCCGTTGATAAATTAAAGCCCAGTGAAGAGCAAATCAGTTACGGCCGCAGAGCTGCGAAATAAAGTTCTTCAAACAAGCTTGAATAGACACTCGACTCTCTGGGACATGGTTACTTGTACAACCCTACAAGATAAAACACCTCGCTACTTTTTATGTACAGCGTACTCTACAAAAATTAAACTAAATCATATCCAGATCACTCATGTTGGTACCAGGAAGTAATCTTGTGGTGTATGAAGCACCCTTGCAAGCACCATGGTGACAGGGACAGCAATCACGACGCAGAGGGAACCCCCCAAGACTGCTTCCGCAATCGACGAAATTCTTGAGCAGCTGTTCTTCGCAGAGCGCACCAATGATAAGTTGCTCCACCATCCCTGTGGCTCACCCTCACCAGCCCAAACAGCATCGTCAGCAGGATCATTCGCCGAGGACTTACTCCCTTGGCTGGTATCCGACGAGGCTTCTGCTTCTTGCTCAAACAACATGCTCCTCCGCGTCCCTATTAGGTGGTCACCAGCAGCCCTGTTAACATTCATTCCCAAGTCCCACTCCTGGGCTTTCATGGCAGACCTCTTGCGCTGAGACTCTGAACACGACGTGCAGGCAATGCCGGCGCGTGGACTTCTTTCTGGGGTTCCAGGCAGTTTCGAAATCTGATGGGGAAGGATACTACCTTCGAGGCTACCGTGTTCGACACTCTCAGGATTTCTGGAATGGTCAGAGTCATCATCCCGGTCCAAGAACTTCACTTGTTCCCGGGGAGGTGAGACTGCCTTCCTTCGAGGAGTTAAACCAGCAACGCTTTGGACCTTCCTCGGAAGAGCGAAGGTTTCATAGATCTCAGTGTGCCTCTCCTCCATTTCCTCTTCACTATCTTCTGTCACAGACTCATCAGACGCGATGGGATTGTCTCGAACACTCCAGCCTGAGTCACTTGAACTTTCAACGTCCATATCTGCCTCCTCGTTAAAGTCAATCCGTTTACCTGTCCCATCATCGATCCTTCTTGATGCGTCCTCACTGGACTCGGCTCTTTTACCTGCCTTCTCATCAATTCTTCTCACCACATCCTCGTTACCCACCTCATCGCCTTCGTTACCCGGGCTTGAAAGTTGAGACTGAAGCGACAATACTAGTCTCCGTGGAGTGGTGTAGGGCAGAAAATCTGCTGTAGTAATCAATACTCTCGGCTTCTGCAAGATGAAAGTCGGGTATCAATTCGCAGTCGATGAGCATTCTAGGAAAATCCTAATGAAAATACCAAGAGGTATGATCCAAATCATAAATAGCATCGAAATCGAAGTTCACATTGATGCCTTAAGTTCACAAAAATGATAGTATTGTTACCAGCGCACTGAAGCCGTCCTCTGGATTGTTGGACAAGTTGGCAAGTTTCATGTACTGAGCATGTGAAATGCCGGCGTCGAAGTCATGAACATTAGGCTTTCCACCTGGTAATCCTTGCAAAGAGCCCATGTGGGATATCTGTTTACTTTCCAACACATCAACAACTTTTTCGGTCACACTGTTCCTGCCGAAGCCCTTCTTGCCATGTAGCGCAGAGTCATTTACATCAGAGTGGCCGCTATCCATGCCTCTACATGAAATTGAGTTGCTTTGAACACACTCACTATCTGCCACGACAGATTCAGGTGTCTGAGAATCTTGTCTAAATTTCCCAACTACATTCGACAACCTTGAATTCCCTCGGATACTCGCCCCATTCCTTCCAGCTAAGCCTAACTCAGCGGTACCCCTAGACAGTATCTCTTCGTCCTCTGCCATTAGATCTCCCTCTGCTTCTCCAAACGACCGGGTGATCAGTGCCTCAAAGGGACTGAAACGAGATTCAACTTTCCCCTTCGGATGTTCCTGGGTTACATTAACTGGAGTGAGATCTTTCTCTTCAAGAGATTCCTTGTCGTTCTGCTGCGGACCTTCTGTTTCTTTTTCACAGACGAGTTTGTTCTCGCAAGGTGGGGCAGCATCATGGTATCCTAACACACCTCCACGGGAACTTACAGTACTGCCACCTGGAACTGAAGATCGAGCGATATCTTTGGCCACTGCGTGAAGACAAACAGAAATGGAGGTTAGAAGCGTGTCTCATCGTACAAATTAAGACACTGGTGATGACTTGGATTGCGATTGTGTAGTATATGGTTGCTTACCTCGTGAATCGTGATAGCTGGTGAGGCCCGCGGACTCATGGTAGCCGGTGAGTGCCGCCGTCGGGCACGGGGCTGGCACAGGAGGGGAGTAACTATCAGCCTTTGATGAAAAGAGAAGGGAACGCTTCATCCTGCCAGTGGAGCCAAATTGGGGAGTCGAGAAAGGATCGGAAGTTGCTGAGTCGCTGACAGTAGGGGGAGGCGTGTAAGATGACAGGTTGTATGTGTCCTGCGAGCTTGGGCTATATTTATTTGAACTCCAGTTCCTTCGCTGGGGTGTCTCTTTCGTAGGATCAAGAGACACGGAACCTTGCTGATCTTCGTCATCATCTTCATTAATTGTCTCTCCAGTCATGAACATTTTAGCCGTATGCAATGCTTCACAAACTGCAGTCCGAACGTGAGGCATTCTGTCATGCTTGCAATTCTCTAGAACCTGTAAACCACCACGATCACCCAATTTCAGATCAGTTTCAGTTTCTTGCTGCTGTACTTTCTGAGGTATCGCTCGAGGCCACATGAAGAATACGAGAGTCTTCGGCTTCCAGTTTAATGCCCGAAACAACCTCTCACAACGCTAAGGATGACAAACAGAATGTCATTAATTAAACCAAGGAATCAAGCCATTCACGACTGAATAATGAATGATTAAATCCCATATCGATCATCTGGAAGATACACGAACCTGTGTTATTGCGTGAAACTCCAGGGCAAGAGTTTCCCTGTCCACAATAGCCAAGACAGCCTGCGCCATCTTTGCCGCACACTTCCGGTGCTGCCACGAGTAGGTACTAGTGCTCAAAACCTCTTCTGCCGCATGAAGCAAGCAGGCGCCATATACATTCAGGGTACCAGGGTTTATTGTCGCTAAGGAACGCGCGAGCTGCATGTGAGCGACAGTCCGAGTAGATTTGTCACCCAAGGCAGTGGTCGTCCGATGACATACTTCGCTGACCAAGTCCGCTGGCGCATGCTTCCACTTCTCTGACTCCACCAATGCTTGCATGCATGTTGCTGCCCCTGCTGCAACATGCTCCAGCTTGCCTACACAACGCATTGCATTTTTCAATATAACACGTAAGCCTAGTACGTTTTGGCACACGCACAGCGACTTCGTAACAGAGTGGCACAACTCGAAAGTACAAAAACAAATTCAGCATTACCTGCTAGAAGATCGACTATAGGTCGGCAGACCTCCTTCAGAATGTCATCAGCCTCCGCTGCACTAGAATCCGCATCAATAGAGTACCGAACCAAAGCAGCAGCCACCTTAGCACACGCTTGATGCAATTGCGGTGAACTTCCACTAGCAGACAAGGAGCGCGTCACAGTTGCCATAACCCGACCAATTTGTGGAATAATTAGCTTCCCATGCACGCGTGCAACCTCTTCATACAGAGATATGGCATAAGACCGCGAGCCTCCGGTGTCCTTGGACTCAGATACCTGTGATCCAAGCCGTGCATTTTCAGAAGAAATCCAAAACCCTGTCCCATTTCTACATACAATGCCACATCTTCGAATATCGATAGCGCAAGTCTACACCGAATAACACATACAAGCAGTCCAGCAAGGCGGAAGCAACCTTCCAGAGTAGTATTCCAACCGCAAATAAGCAGCGAACTTGAAGCCGACACTCACGTCCAATCACAGTGCACTCTACACTACATACCAAAAACACCGCTCACGGAGCTCACAACGAAGTTACATTCAAATCTTACGATAACTTCGCGAAGGCGGGAAGTGTCGGAATATGCGGCCGATCAGGCTTCCACACCAAAAACAATTCCCTCGTACCACTCAACGAAGCGAGATTGCACAAGCAGCGATCAGCCGCAACACATTACAAAAACAAATGCAATGAAGACACACCTGAGCCAAGAACCGGGGCACAGAACTCGGCTCCAGATTCTCCACGAACTGCTTGAGCGCGTGAAGCGCCACACGCCGACTCTCCCCATCCTTCTCCAGCTTCGCGAGATCCTGCTTCACCAGCGGACTCATATACCGCGCCGCTCCATCCTCCTCCCTCATGGCTCCCGCCCTCGCTCCTCCACACCCGCAATGCCACGAACCGCACCTCCTCCTCCCTCCCTAGAACCCGCACTCCCCCTCCACCATCCACTCCCAACCAAACCCCACATACGCCAAACCCCAACCAAAACCCCCCGGTCCGCAGCTAAAACCGCACCACGAATCCAACAAATCGCAATCCTCGCACCGAAACAGCCGAAGCGCTCCCGAAACTAGATCTCACTCGCTACAAACTCTCCGAGTGATCTCTCTCTCTCGATCTCTCTCTCACTCTCTCGATTTCTCTCTCACGGAGTAAGCTTCCAGGGGAACAACAATGTGAAGCGCGCAAGGACTGGACTAGAGCGAAAATGGCGTCAAGCAGATGGACATCCCTGAGGAGCCGTTGGAGAATGAGGAACGGCGGGCGTCGGAGACGGAGTATTTGCAAGAAGAGGACCGTTGAGGAAAGCGCGGGGGCCGCCATAGCCACGCTCGTCTTGCGATCTCGGCGTCGTTCTGCTTCGTTGCGACAGTGTTGGCATCTAACGGGGGCGTACATGATGAGCGTCCGGTGGGAGGTGAGATCTAGGAAATGGTGGGCGAGTGGAGCCAGGGTTGGGATGTGTCCGGTTTGGGGTTTTGGAATGGATGTGGAGTTGTCACCGGAGAGCTTGGGATGATGGAAGGAGAGTAGTGTTGGGATTTGTGATGAGAAGTGTTGTGTGTAAGTAATGTTTGCTTTGTGGGGTATAGATAGGATTGTTCATTGTTGGCAAGAGAATTGATGTGAGCACTCCGTGTAGGTTTAGGTAGGGATGCATGATGATTCTTTTGTTTTGTTGGTTGAGGTAATGGAGATTGTAAGCTTTGATGATTAGTTTGGTGTAGTGTAAAGTAATTAGTTTAGGACACATGAATATAGAGTGTGGTATTAGACGGCATAGATTTACCAATAGGCTATTCTTTGTACGAAATTTTTAGTTGCAAATTAATTTTCATTGGTTTCATTAGAGTTTTAAGGATATTGTGTATGTCAAGAATAGAGACTATTCATTAACCCCCAAAATTCCAGGCCCATTTATGCCAATTTTCACTTTTAAAATCTTGAAAATTTCAAAAAAAAATCCTATTTTTTTAAATGTTGAAATTTCAACTCCATAAAGATTATGATTTATAATGTTCACCAAAAAAATATTGTCAAAAAATATTGGAAATCCTAACTGGAGTAGCTTGCCGAAATTCCTGCAACCCACTTTGGGTTTTGTGGAATTTTAGGGGTTAAAGCATATGAGTTAGACTTTCACCTTTGTATGTTAGGTTACTCTTTATTAGAATTTGACCTTTTTCACCCGCAATTAACATCATTACTCATACCATCACAAAATCACAATTGGAATGACACTCAATATGCCATTAGAATTGAAGTAAAAAAATATTTGAAGTATGTCAAAATAAATGTACAACAAGTAATAAAATAATACTAGTATTGTAATTAAAGTATACTTTTGCATTCATCATTGTAATTGAATAGTCTAATTAAATAATCAAATAAATTTATAAGTATAAAAGCAAAAAAAAAATCATGAATTTGGACAACAACTTTTCAACTTCCAATTTAGACCTCCTTAGAAAATTCAACATCTCAACATGACGCATTTAGACCTCCTTAGAAAATTCAACATCCCTACATGTCGCATTCAGTCCTTTTAGTCTTCATGCGTTAGGCTAATGTTGGCTATCTTTCCATCATTATGATAAAGAAGCAAAATTAACAAATTACCCATATGTATAGAATCTATTTGGAACTCCGACCACATTTTTAGAGTTGATTCTAAAAAAACTCACTTTCAAATAAAATCTAAAATAATTTTCAAATCAATTACTATAACTTCAAAACCAAGCCTCCACATAGATTCAACATTTTTACTAATGAGATGAAAAAGATTTCAATATCATCAACTTTAAGAATGTAAACATCATTTGCCATCATACTTGCACAAGCACTCAATTCCACTCGAGCAAGATATGACAATCACGTAAATCAAATGATAAGAGTAATAGGTGTTCAAAACATTCACAATGTTGGCGAACTATAGGAATGACGTGAAGCAAATGACAGAAGTGAAAGTGGTGCAAAGTATTCGCAGTGTTAAAATCAACAAGGATGATGTACATTTCTTCTCTCTTCCGCTTCATGTAGAAGTTTCAACTCCTCTGCTATAGTGTTAAACTCAGGCCTATTATGAGGTTCAACATCCCAACATCTCTCCACTAGACCTTTGAGACTAGGTTCTACAAAGTCTGGAAGGTGGGGTCTTTCACCATCAATGACTCTCTCCCAATCACTCTTTACATATCCAAAAAATGGTATATGTCCTGTCAAAACCTCATAACATGTCATTGCATAGCTATAGATATCCACTTTCTCTGTCCATATTCCTTCATCCCGATCACATGGTAGCTTCAAAAGCTCCTTCAACACCTCAGGAGCCCTCCAAAACCCTGTTCCTTGAACTTGCATTGAACTCTCATAATCCGCAACCTCACACCACCACCATCCATTTTCCAATGGATTCCCATCGATAAGGACATTTGCAGCTTTGAGATCCCTATGCAAAACACCCCTATCATGCAATTCTTTCATACCCTTAGCAATCTCCAACATGATACTCAAAGCTTTTGCATGCGAGAAGGGTGGCCCTCGCGAGTTGTTGTTTCCCACCTTGAGATTGATGAGTGATCGCAAATCACCCCAATATCTCTTCATCACAAAAGCAAACCTTCCATCCTTCAGAACTGTAGCTTCATAAATCGAATTACAATTTAATAAGACCTCACCGAAAACAACTCGACCTAATTCAATATTCTTACAAGGCCTGTAATAAATGTCATCAAAAAAAGTGGAATACGGTGGGGTCTTGGTGGCTTGGGGCCATTGGCGTTGGAGGTCTGCCAATGAGAAGCCTTCCATTTTGAACACCTTCACCACCGTATCCCACTTCTTATCCCACGGCATCTTGGCTTCGTGGATGGTGGCTTGGCCTCCCTCTGCAATCACTCGCCCCAACTGCAACAAACCTTTAGGGGAGTCTACGAAGACATAAGGATGACTCCGCTTCAACTCCTCCCAAGTGGCGGCATCAGACTGGGCCTGACTGGAACTGCCATCATGTCGTGGGCCATCATGTTTGAGTTCGGACCAAGTGCCCTGCTTTCTGGATGCGTCAATCAAAGACGAGATCTGCTGCTGGCTCATAGCATCCGTGAAATACGTCGATGCCACCGCAGTGCAATACTCATCGCTTACAACCCCCGAGTACGCCTCCGCCACCACCCCAGCCCCGCTGCCCCCGTCTTCGCCTCCACTCCGCAAACCCACGATGCCCGCCCCTGCTTCTGCCATTTCTCAACTCAACTCCCAACACCTGACTCTCGGATCTTGCCTTCTATCACCCTGCCTGTGAGAACTCCACACGACTACCCAACTCACTCCGACGAAAGATGGCGAAGATCGCAGAGCCTGTGTCAGTGATCACTTGAAGCAACCTGAGGGCGCGACAGTAGTGACGATCTGAATCAGAGATGTACACACTTCGGTAGTAGAGTGGATCTACAGCCGACTTCTCGAATCCCAGAGATCGCTACAAAGACATACCCTCGAGAAGCTCTTGTCGACAGATCGCTCTTCACCCACAAAGTTCACAACGGCAGGTTATACACTCGACCAGATCCGGCGTTGCCAGCTTCTATCCTGGTGACCAAACAAGTAGCCGTGGCTCCGACAACTCTGAGCAGCAAACCCTGACTACTCACAGACTGTTCCTTCGCAACGACAAACCCGCGCACAGGCTGAACAAACACCTCCTAGAACGCTGCCGCGAGTGACACACGAGAAAATGCTAAACCTCAAGAACACATACACGCATCTGAGCGCCTGCAGAGCTACACGCTTTGTACCGATGCGCTCCGACTCCGACGCGGAAAAGACTATGACCAATTCGTCGATGCCGCGTTACAGTGTCCACATCCCATGAGGGCATACATGTCCCATGTCGGACTGTCCAGAAGCGAACATGAGACTCTGGTGGGGAGCGACATCTACGAAATGGGTGGGAGAGCGCGACCAGGCTCCAGATATCTCCAGTTTGGTGTCCCAGATTGGATGTGAAGTCGTCACCACAAAGCTTGGGACTTGGGACGTGAGGGTCAACCTAATTTCCCAATTCTGTGTGGTGGAAATTTCAGTGAATTAGTGTGGAAATCACCAACACTGCGAGAGAGTGACGAGTGGAAGAGTGACTTGGATTCTGCTACCAGAATGCTTAACCCGTGACGTTGTGCCTGAATTCAGATGGGAAGCGTTTGCACCCACATTTGGTTAGTTTTTCGCACTCCAATTGAGCACTCTAGTTCGATCGGTGGCTGTTATTGAGAGGTGCGAAGTCTGAGAATCGAAGTTCTCGCTTGCATTTGTGTTGCAGATTTGCGTAGAGTCTGCTGCAAATTTTGAGTCATCCTGGTACAATTAGTGTCTGAAGTGGCTCTTGAGAAATTTGGGAACACTTGCAATTGGGTTTTCGTGGTTAAGGTCTTGCAGGGTAACTTTTATTTCTTCGAGGTCGTGCTGTCTTGAAGAGGTCATCGTTGGAATTGGGCTGTTTGAGTGTTGATTAGATGTCTGAGAGAGCGTCGTTTGTTCTGGAGATTGTGTAGGAAACCTTGAATTTCCAATGCATTTGAGCTCCACATGGCAACGATTCAAGCCATGGTAGGGGCGTCTGCTCTACATGACGTGCGGAGGGCGTCTCCCATTAGCTCACGCAGTCCCAAGCATCTGCTTCGTCCGAGTTTGGCTGGGAATTCTTCTCTGAGGGTGGCACTCCCGGGCGCATTTGGGAAACAGCGTTGTCGATTCACCTGCCAAGCTGGTGATGCGTGGGAGCAGGCGGTGTCGCAGCCGGATACGTTCACTCGATACTCGGGGTACATTGCGAAGGCGGCCATCGAGGAAGCCGACCAGTTGGACGAGTACAATGCGGATAAGATTAGTGCTGTCTTCAGGCGCCGGCCGTTTCTGCTGTTGCGTCGGTTGACACAGATTGCGGGGACTTTGGGATGGTGGGCTGCACTGCGCTATGGCGATACTCGGTTCGGGAAGAAGGACACCAATTTCAAGGTATGTCCTTCACTCATCTCGGTTGGAATTTTGATATGGCAACGTTGGTGACCAAAAACTGCTCGTTCGGGCGCTTTGCAGAGAGTCACTGAATTTTTTCTCCAAGGTGTGTAATAATCGCCGTGGGATTGATATGATGAGCATGCACACATTTCATTTTGGATCCTGCTGCACTAATATGTGTTTTATTTCCGAATAGATTCACATACCCGAAATGTGTTAAATCCGAGATCATAAATATCATCGTCTTACAAATTCAAACCTCTCACGAGAATTGCTCAATACTAACTCGCACCACTAGATACACCCAAAGTTCAATATTTCACCAGGAAGTTGAAAGTCCAATGTCATAAGACGTGAGGGCATGAGCAAACTTCTAGAGATTTATTCATGAAGGTCCTGGGTTTAGCCTCTCACTTGTGTGACCCGTATCCCATACCTGTTTGTTCTGGTTTATGTATGATGATTGGCTCTGCCTAAGTAGCAAGTTTTTCAACGTGAATTTAGAAGCAATCTCCGCTTGATACAATTCACCTGTCCTGTGTAGTAGGATAACCTTCTTACACGTCGTTTTTGCAATATTATGCAACTTTTAGAGTTTTTACTTGAATAATATTACTTCCTTTCATATATTGCTACATGATGGTTTGGTGTGTTACGATTGTGCAGAAACGGGCGGCGCAGCTTCGTGGAGCTCTTGTTCAGCTTGGTCCTGTACGCAACATATATACAATTTCTTTGCAACCATATAACTTAGTATAGAACTTTTGATGGATGCCACACTCGATATGTTTGTCTATTACCACAATTCTCGTTTGGCAGCTAGTTGTTTCCTGACACTGTCTGTGATACTTTGACGAATATAAATGCTTCTAAATGGCTCTGATCAATGTGGCAGGCATTTGTGAAGATTGCACAGGCAGTATCTTCACGCCCTGTAAGCATGAATTCCTCCATTGTGATCCTCATGTGAAAACCATGTAAAGACCAAATTTTCCTCAAGTTTCTTCGACAAATAAGATTATGAATATGTCACATTCGTTAAAGTGAACGACGACTACTCTTGTATGAGATATGAAAACCTTGAAACTGGGTTTCTGCATGTCAGGATGTCATTCCGCCAGAGTACTTGGAAGAACTTGCTTTGTTACAGGACCGCATCGCTCCCTTTTCGACAGAGCTCGCTTTACAAATAATCGAGCAAGATCTAGGTGTTTCTATGGAGCAGCTTTTTACAGAGATCTCACCTCAACCAATTGCTGCCGCTTCTCTTGGACAGGTATCATAGCAGTTGCTGTTCAAGCCAAAAATACCGGTTTTGTGGTCGACCTTGAATGTAAATCTTGATTGTTGCGCACTTTGTTGTTGCGAAGAAATGTAATGGCATAAATTAATAGGTCCGTTGTAGATTCCAGTAAGCATGGGTGCGCAATCGATGTTACCGATGATAATGGTTATGGGGTTTGGCCATGTTTTTTTCTTTCAGGTTTACCAGGCTCGCTTGCGACCAAATGGTAAACTTGTGGCCGTGAAGGTGCAACGCCCTGGAGTCCGGGCAGCCATGGCACTCGATCTTTTTATTCTACGGAAGCTAGCTGGTTTCGCTAAGACTCTGCTGAAACTGAACACAGACCTTCCAGTTAAGAGCTCATGTTTTCCTTTTTGACTTATTTAGTATGAAATATGTGGCTATTCATCTTAAACTGCACCTTCTAGCACTTTTGTAGCATTATGACATATTATCTGCAAGGGTATATGACTTGCTACACTCGGACCAAAAACCACAATTTCATCAGTTTGTTGTTAGACAATTGATGCAATCAATGTTTAGTCCAAAAGTGGATCTCAGAAGTTTCTGATGATTTAGGGGAGTTTTAGGTTATAGATCTGCAAGGCAATGTTAAGCGTGTATTGCTGAACATGAAGTATGCATAGTAACAGACGACAATTTACTTTGTGAAACTGACAGGTGCTTTGTGGCCTCACAGAGTGTTGTTGACGAATGGGCCTCAAGCTTATTCAAGGTAGTCAGCTCACTACCAGGATCTTTCTTCTTCTTGTAAAATGTTAGAATTGAACGCTACACTGACACGGTAATGTTCAAAAATTCAGGAAATGGACTATCAGGCAGAAGCCCGCAATGGTATACGATTTCGGTGAGAACTCACTTATGACTGAGTTAGAGGTTTTTCTGTTTTTTTCACTTCTTTCTGGCAGAATATTGGAATGATTAGTACACCAACATCGACTTTGTAATAATTGCACAGATGGTATCAAGGGTTGTTGTATGATTAACCCTGGACGTCAATGTTGTTGGCAGGAAATTGTTTGGATCTCTACCTGATGTAGTGGTGCCAGAGATGTATTCAGAGCTCACTAGTCGTCGGGTTCTTGTCATGGAATGGGTTGAGGTATTCGATTTCTTCCCTGAAGGCTAGTTAGAAGATGAAATGGAATTACATTGTAGATTATTATTGCTATCAAATGAAATAGAAATGTGCGATGTGCGAAAGTTGATGACCTTCCCAATCTTTTGCTAGAGAGCTTGAGGGTTCATATTTACTCGAGATTTGGATACAAGAATATTCTGATATGGCTGTCCTGCAGGGACAACGATTGTCAGAAGTGAACGATCTTCGCTTGGTTGAGGTAATCTAACTACATTGCTCAGTTATACGCTCATGCATTACATAGACCCGGAACATCTATGAGCTTTTAAAGCACACATGAAGTTCCGTCTATGAACTCTCAGAGCAGTTGGAATTCTTACTGTCTTGAGTGTCATGAGTATGGCTGAGTAAAAAATTTCTAAGGTTGGTGTTAATCTTGTGAAAATAGGTCGGAGTTTACTGCTCACTTACACAATTATTAGATAGTGGTTTCTATCATGCGGATCCACACCCTGGCAATTTGTTGCGCACTCCAGATGGCAAGTTAGCATATCTAGGTACGTTCTGCACTCACTACTTGCTGAATATTACAATTGCGGTTTGGCTGATGAATTTTGATTTGGGAGGAAGTGACATGCATATTTCATGAATACAAATTTTGTTTAGTGTGTGGAACGTTACAAGACTCGGGTGTGTCTGAGCTCAGCTGGATGAAAAATCTGTACAAGGCATCTCCCTCTTTCTATTAAATATTAATACCATCAGGTAGTCGAAACTGTGTTTTCCGCTCAGCAAGTTGCGTGTGCTCCCTCCTTATAAGGTCTGTTTATGGGTTCAGATTTTGGAATGATGGGTGAAATGAAGGAGAATCTTAGAGATGGACTTATAGAGGCTTCTGTCCACCTTGTAAACCGCGAATTTGATGCTCTTGCTGGAGACTTCGTCACTCTGGGGTACGAACATTCTACACTTCCATTTATGCATCAGTTCGAGTTGTTTTCGACTCTGATTGATAACTTGGTTTGTCCTAAAAGTGATTTTACACCGTGAATCTTTTTGAGGACATAGAGCAGTTTCATTTTAAGTGAACCTGATATTTTTACATCATGACAGGCTTCTCCCGCCAACTGCTGAGAAGGGGAAAGTGTCGGAAGCTCTTACAGGTACCAATTTTGCAAGTACTGTCCCTACGGTCCAAATATTAAGGCAACAAAGCTCCGATTTGACGTTCTACCTTTCTTGCATCTCATGCTTCATGATATATTATTCGTTCTTGAGAATTATTTGAATAAGGAAATACAAATGGGTTTCCAGAAGAACTAATTAAGGAAGCAGTTCGCCATATCTGTTAACATCCCTAATGATGCAAACAGTTCTCTTGTCTATTGTCTGTGTTAGTTATCTAACTATTGTCGTATGAAATTCTAAAGATTTTGTGTAACATTACAGGTGTGTTTCAAGAAGCCGTAAGCAAGGGTGTTCGAAATATAAGCTTCGGAGACTTGTCAGGGAAACTAGGTGTCACCATGTATGTACACATACTTTGCAATCAGATGTTACGCATAAGCCTGATTCATTCAGTTGCGTTTATCACTAAAACCAATCAAGAATTTTGTTCCTGTTGGTTTTGTACTTGATACAATATCTAACATACATGTAACTTTGAGTATGCTCTATGAATATATTCTATTTCAGATTTTCAGATAAGTGCCGGTAGTTTGGTGGGGTAAGCAAACTCTAGATGCAGTATCTTGATATACAAGTCGCTAACAGAATCCTACTGTATTTGTGCTGACAGGTACAATTTTAAGTTCCGCATACCCTCCTACTTTTCGCTCGTTATTCGAAGGTAATGTACAAAATGTTGTCGAAAAATGTTGTACCTTACGGTTAATCAGTAACTTGACTTTTACTCCTTCCCTGAAGGCTCCATTTATGTTTTATGTTCACTTTCTGTGGTTCCTTTTGCGAAACAGTTTATCCTACTATTTAGTTTGTCTTGGAGTGACATTGTAAGAGTGGAAAGGAAGTCCTAGTGCATGTCACTGAGAGTCTACTCCTTGTTCATTGTACTTTTGTATTAACCGACAAGTATAGTGCATTCTTCAGGGCAAGATGATTAGCTTTTCAATCACAAATTCTCATTTACTTAAATATCCAATGGAGAAGATATACAAATTCTTCTCACTCAATATTGTTTGGTGTACAGTTTGACAGTACTGGAAGGCATTGCTTTGAGCAGCGACCCCAATTACAAAGTATTGAGTAGTTCCTATCCATGGATAGCCCGGAAAGTTCTTACTGATAAATCACCAAAGATTCGTTCCACTCTTCAGGAACTAGTGTATAAAGTAAGTAACACAACTCTTTCCTTTGGCCGTGCTAAGTTGTTGAGTCAACTTTTCTGCCTTTTGTAGCTATTGCGTAAGCTAAACTAGTCGGAAACAAACAAGCACAGAACGAGGAGCAAAGATTTAATTTTAATCATTTAATTTGTTCTGTAAACGAGATACGTTGTAACACGGATCTATCCTTATATGGATTGGGTGCTTCTGGGTCTTATAATCGGGTTGGGGAATGTGTTTGGACAGAACGGCGCCTTTAGAATCGATCGGCTGGAGTCACTATTAACGGAGGTGGGTGCTCGCGTTCTCATTTTACCTTCTAATGTATATCGAATCTAGTGAATTATGCGATGAAATGAACGATTTGGATTGCCACTGTTTGTAGTCAGCTGCTCGACATTGTTCCTCAACATCAAATTCTGGTGGTTTTAGTTGTCAGTTTTGAAACTATATAGCAGATTGCTAAGCATTTTGTTTGTGAGACGTGGAGGAATATTCGAGCTAGACCATGCTTTTGGTTTGAAAGGAGATAAAATATGAATCCCACAATAACAATATAATGTTAAAAAATCTTCTTGACGGATTCTTGTTACCATATGGTGTGTGATATGATTGCAGTCAATGAGACAGCCGTTGGAAGATCCAGCAGTGCTTGCAAACAGGCCAATTGAGAGAGAGGAAGAAAAGGCAGAAAGAGATACGAGGAACCTAGCCAAACGCCTTCTTACCTTTGGACTGACAGAACAGGTAACCTACTTGTCCTCTCTAGTCATTGTCTCTTCCTTTTTATGAGTACATCAACAGAGTTTATTGCATAAATTGAATAGTTTGTTTCAAGCCATTATAATCTTGCAATTTTTTACGGGATTCAATGTAACGACAACTCCTAGAATATCTCCTTCGGTCCTACTGGTATGGAAGATCCATTTTGGTTCGAAGCTTATAGCAAATCAATTCAAACTCATATCTTTGGAAAGGAACTAAATTTCTTCCTTAAAACACGACTCAAGACGAGGTTATGGAAGCACTGACATGGAAATGACTGGCAGGGTGATTTTGTTCGAGAATTGATATTGGAAGAACTTGCGAAGGTACATTTGTCTGCACTTTTTTACGTTTTCTTAGTAGCAGTGTTATAATGGTTTCGGTAGCATTTGCATGTTAGAATATTAGTTTCTTGAATGGTGTATGCTTGCGAAGGTACTCCTTGAGCAAACTTGGAATGTGTCGATTGACAATGAATCACTGCGTTCTACACTCTTTTCTACACAATCTTTTATCACCCCAGTCGACATTTTATTTTGGAGATAAATGAGTGAACGATTGGAATTGCTGATATTGTAGGGTATAGATGCTTTGAACCGAGTGGCGTTCGATGCAGCAGCACACACTATACGAACACGTTCTCCAATAAGTCTCCCACTGATTGCACCTGTAACTCAAGACGAGGACCTTAAGAATATTGAAAATCTTCAGCAGATCATGGCAGTGTTTAACAGGACCAGTGTTGGTTCAGGAGCTGGAACTGTGGCAGGCATGTCCGCAGGGAGGAATGCAGCACCTTACTCCTCAACAAACTTTCGAACTACCACTCAGGTAGTATCGGTTATGGAACACGCCCTTTTGTGTGCATAGTTTCTTTAGTGGCTCCCTAAATGCATCCCATCCCATGCTTTATGTCTTCTATATATCCCTTGTCATCTCATGAGTAAGAAAAGCAATGTGGTTAATCTGAAATTTGTTTTCAACGAACAACAGGTCAGTGCCTCAAATCCAAACGACCTTGTTCAAACTACAAAGGTTGAGAAGGTTGGTTCAAGCCAAAACGGGGCAGCCATGAGAACGAGCCTCGTGGAAAGCAACAACGGCAAGGACATCGTTCAGAGAACGGAAGTTATGAGCACCAGCACCAGTGACAGGAATGGTCGTGTGCCGAAGACGGAGGTTTTCAAGAGTGCGAACAATAACGATCTAGTAGAGAGGACAACGTTTGTGAAACCAGGGCAAGGGACAAATAATACTGACAGGAGTAGTCCGGTGGCGAAGACCGAAGTTTTTAAGGGTGCGAAGGATAATGACCTTGTCGAGAGGACACGGTTTGTGAGAGACGATGACCCGGAGATAGCTGTTTCAATGGACGAGATCAACGACCTCGTTCAAAGTCTCAGTGGCTTGACACAGTACTTACCTCTACTTTCTGTTTTCTCTGAGGTACATTCCTCAACTCCACTTCTTGTAGATAGAACCCGCAACTGCACTTGATCAGATCCAAATAGACCGATTATCCTCCACATGGTACACATTTTATTCCAAAAAAGAGGTTTCATCTGGTGTATAATCAATCTTTGTAGTGTAGTCAAGGAGGTTAACATTGAGATATCATTCTGGTGTTTGTTTTACAGCTTCCTTTTCAAGCCCGGCAGCAAGCGATTCTCCTACCAGCAGACCTTGCAGGCAGGGTAGCATCACGCGTTGTCGCTCGTACCATCAGAGGAAGTATCCCCACTAACGGTAGCGACCGGTTCAGCCCTTCGAAGGTACTCGTCTCCCAAACCTGGCATTATACTGCTTCCACCTCGAAACCTCTCATTATAAGTTTACGCCCTTCTCTTCCAGAACCCTGAGTAAATTTCACGTAAACCTCCTTCATTGTTTGAAATTTAGTCACGTTTTGAAGGCTTTTAGATTATCACAGTGGCATAACACAACAATGTTCCGTTGCAGAACAAAGACACATACTAGGAATCAACACAAGGTGATCAACACTCAGGGAGCCATTCCAGCATCTCATTCAACATTGTAAGCTTCGTAGCATAAGAACCAACATGCCCACCTCATGGGGCGTGTCACCTGTAATGCATTTACCTGCATGCAACAACCGCATGCGTTGTACTCTAAATTCTAGTCTGCCTTCATCTCTAGTATGGCATCTAGACACAAATCCAATCAAGGCTTGTAGATTAGCACATTGAACTCTAGCTTGTACCTGTACCGTAGCACCTTCTCTCTCCTGTACCTGCTCCACTCCAAACTCAAAACGTGGATGCAAACCGATAATCGAACCTTGGTTTATCCAACACAATCCTCTTCACCAGAAACATCGCCCAATCTTGCTCCCCTCACAATCACAAGTTAATCCAACTTCCCTAACCAAGACAACAAGATCCACTCCTGCTCAAATCTCATCCATGCACAACTTCTACCTCCCATTCTACAGAAGTTTACATTACCCAAAAACAACTGATTTACACTTCCAACCATGGTCGCAAACTGAAGCTACATTAAACGAAAAACCCTCGGAGATAACCTCCCAGAAACCACGAAGAGAAGAGATCTCATGCATGTCGAAGATGCAGAAAAGTTTACCTTGATTAGAATCAGAACAGCAAGCGCACGTCGCTCCGAATCGACGAACCACCATGAAGAGCATCTGCGAAGGAATGGCAGATCCCGGATGCGACGTCCACCAATTGGAGGCGGAGAGAAGGGCAACCAGGCCCACAGAGAAGCCAAAATCCGGACGCAGAATGAGAATCCGCCAGATGGCGAGCCTCGGAAAAGGAGAAAGTACTCGGAGACGAGTCGAGGCGCCAATGGTGGTTGGACAGCAACTGCACACAACGCAGTTCGGCTGAAGAGGGAACACTCCAACGCCATGCCGCTTGCTCCAATTCTGCAACAAACGCTCGGTTGCGGGAATCCCTGAGCAGTTCACGAAGAGGATTCCTGCATTTTTTTTGCAATTTTTTTGCAATTTGGGATTTGGGGTTTGATGGCGAGCGCGACGGGGGTGGCCGTGGGGCTGCAGCGGTGGAGCTCCGCCCAGTCTGCTCACAATGTGCACCGTCTCGGGCGTTTCGTCGTCGCTGAGCAGCAGCGACTCGCTGCTCGTGTGCAGAAGGAGCAGCGATTGGAGCCTCTGTCGCTTCGTGATGGTTCGCTGTGGCAGGTGCGGCGTCGGCCGACGTTGCTGAAAGCTCAGGTGGAGGAGGAGGAGTCTGCCGTCGCTCCTGAGAATGGTTGGTGTTTTTTGGTTTACCCTTTTGGCGATCTCGTGGGTTAGAAATTGGTGCTTCGATTGGGTGATTGCGTCCGTTTTTGGAGTCGCAGTGTTGTTGGTTGTGTTTGTGGATGTGTTGTGTGTATTGAGCTTGAGGATTTTTTAGGTGTTGCAACGAGAGTCGACAATGGAGGCTTTGTGGAGGCCGTGTCTGCGCCCATCGAATCTGAAAGCTCCTGGTTGCCTGCGCTTCCGCATGTTCTGACTGCAGCGATGGCCAATTTCATGTTCGGCTATCACATCGGGTATTGTCTCCGTCTCTCTAATGAAATTCAACAGGACTGTATGGAAGAAGTTTTCTCTCTTGGCCTACTTATTTGTAACTTATTTGTAGCTGTGAGCAATTGTAATGGTGAAGGTAAAGGATTTTTGTTGGAAATAGGGGTGAGGGGAGCTTTGGATTTTGATGTTTCTGCTCTTGGTTTCATGTGCAGAGTAATGAATGGGCCGTTGGAGTCTATTGCGCGGGAGCTGAAGTTCGAAGGAGACACGATCATGGAAGGGTTCGTGGTCAGCATATTCATCGTCGGTGCTTTTTTGGGGAGCGTGGGCGGAGGTGTTTTTGCTGATAAGCTTGGCCGACGGAGAACCTTTCAGCTTGATGCGATTCCTCTCGTTCTTGGTGCTGCCTTGAGGTACTGCTCCATCTGTGGACATGCTTAAGAACTTAGTCTTGCTTCGGAGCTCATGTGGAATTCATGCTCTTCGTGGTTTAGGAGGTTTCCAGGTTCTACTTTGATCTGAGTCTTGGGAAATGCTTGTAATGTGTATTGTGCAGTGCGACTGCTCAAAGTGCGAATGTCATGATTCTGGGACGGTTTCTGGTTGGGATTGGCATTGGAGTCAACACGGGCTTGGTACCCATGTACATTTCAGAGGTATTAGCATATTTCTTTCCTCGCCTTCTTTCCCTGAAAACGTCTCATTCATTTGAGGTTCTAATTTTAAAGACTCTTTGCATGCCATGTGAATTTTATGTTAAATTTATGTCAGATTTTCACCTTACGTATCATGTATATATCCAGGTGGCTCCTACAAAATTCAGAGGAGCGTTAGGAAGCATGTGCCAGATCGGAACATGTGTTGGCATCATCTCAGCTCTCTTAATTGGGCTCCCTGCTGAAACTGATCCGCATTGGTAGGTTCAGCATACTTGTTATAAAGTTTACTAGATTTAAATTAATGAGATCACTAGACGCAAGTTAATTATTTTTACTAAGTCCCTTACTTCATTGCTATAGTACTTCATTGGTTTTTAGGGAATCGCTGGCAGATCTGCAATGCTAATTTGATGATTTTGATGACTTTGAGTTTGGTTTTGGTTCGGGCTAAAAGTTTGAAAGTTGGGCGGCAGGTGGCGAACTATGCTTTGGTTGGCCACAATACCTGGAGTAGCCCTGATAGTGGGCATGCAATTCACAGCAGAGAGTCCACGATGGTTAGGCAAAGTACGCAGTCACTTCCTGAATTCTTTTGGCAAAGTAAACCCCTAAGGAATTTTGAATATGCAATTATTTTTTCTCTGCTGATGTACTGTCTTGATTTTAGATGGGAAGATGGGACGAGGCTCAGAATATAATTGAGAAACTCTGGGGTAAGGGAGAAGTCGACGTCGCAATGGAAGAACTGCGAGCTGCAAATTCCAGTGAAGGGGAGGATGAGGATATAGCCTGGTCGGAGCTTATACAAGCACCATACTTTAAAGGTAGTACTCTTTGTTCGCTGAGTTGCACTTTTACTTCCGTTCCTGTGTGCAACTTTTTTGATTGGAGCATGCTGGGATTACCCCTTCAATAATGTTGATGTTCTCTAGCCTTTAAAAGTCTCTTGGGCTTTTGTATTTTATCACATTATACATCGTGTTTGATCACTAAGGTGAATACTAATCCAATATAAACTTCTCCAACATGATCTTTTTCTTCTAAACTACATATTTACGTTCGACCTAATGATGAATGTTTACTAATGTATAATAATTACAACCAAAAACATCCAAATACATTTGGTCAGAAAGGGTTTTTTGTCTTTTTAAGGGCCAAGACAATTGAGGTGCTGACTATATGAACTGATGGTCTGGGGTTTTTTATGCAGTGGCTGCCATTGGAAGCGCATTATTTGCTCTTCAACAGTTTGCTGGAATTAACGGAGTTCTGTACTTCTCCTCATTAACATTCAAAGATGCTGGCATTACGAATGGCGTGGCGGCAAGTGCTGCAGTTGGCGTTGCTAATCTCGTAGGTAAGTAGCTTTCTGATTAAGTCTCTTGCGACAGAACTGTGGGCATACATATATTTCTTGAAACTGCAGTGTAAGCTGTTACTGATATGTAATCAACGATCGTTAAATTTCAGGGGCTGTTGTGGCTTTGTCGTTGATGGACAATCAAGGCCGGCGGAAGCTTCTGATGGGCAGCTACGGAGGAATGGTAATTAACCTTGATATTGGTCTTAACAGATCAAGTGTGACGCAACAAAAATGATATTGGTTATAACAACTTCGTTCTTTTTTCTCCATGAGGATTAACACGACGACCAGCTAGTTTTTAAAGATGCATGTGCACAGGAGAAGTGAAACAGTTTATTGAACCATTTGGAGAGCATCTGACTCGTGGTCTCTGCCAGGCAATCTCTATGGCGCTGCTAGTGGCAGCATTAGGCATGCCCGATAATCCAGACGTGGCACACTTACTTTCTGTTGGAGGAACGCTTTTGTAAGATTTCATCCTCACCTCCGCCTTTTGAAGTTCTTGTGTTGGAGGTCTAATCAATGTATGCAAAGGACGAAGTCTTCCATCGTTAAGTATCAGCTTCTCTTGTTCTGTTCCAAGGTGTGCTTGACCAGTTTATTGTTGTTGTCTGGTTTTAGGGTTAAGCGTTTTGGGTACCAATCGTGCATATCCACTATTTTCCTGTGTATGAATCGATTCAATATGTCTGGTTTACGAGAAACGGTTTGTTGTGTCATTGCAGGTACGTCTTCACCTTCGCGTTAGGAGCTGGACCAGTTACAGCATTGATCATCCCGGAGTTATGCACAACAAGATTGCGGTCGAAGACGATGGCTGTGAGCCTTTGTACACATTGGGTACGCCCCAAACTATTTCAAACTTGTGTGTTTTGTTTCCTTCTTTTCATTCATGTCAGGCGCTGGCAATCGAAAAGAGTGAATGCAGAAGGTAGAATAATATCATGTGTCCTTTTCCACATTACATTTGTCTCAGGTTCAGTAGTATTCCTTCTGAGCTAACAATCGTTTAGTTTACCCGATTATAGCCACTGACTCTTCGTACTGCTAGCTCAGTTATTCACTCGGATCATATTTCGTGGCTTGTCGCAGGTGTGCAATTTTGGTATTGGGCTCTTTTTCCTCGAGCTGGTTCAACGGATTGGTCTTCAGGCAGTGTACACAACCTTCGGCGTCGTCTCATTACTGGCCATAGCTTTTGCCAACAGCTACATCATTGAAACAAAAGGGCGCTCTCTTGAAGAAATCGAAATGCTTATGAATGGAGAATCCTCCAAATGAGATCTTGATAGTGAACACAGGTCAAATTGTATAACCCATTTAGGTAACTCTGTACACATAGGCATTTGCATCCTGCTAAATACATTCGAAATAGGTTGTACTCCCTCCTCTCATACCAGCAAGAATCCCGTAGCGCAGGCTGAGAATAGCATTTAAGAATCATCCTCTCAAGCTTCTGTAACAGTATAGAACGTGCAAATTCATTATCTTGTATCGAGTGTACAGTGTAGGGCTCCTAAACAGTCGTCCCAATCAACAATTTCAAAAATTTGTATCAAGCTCCAGGCTGCAACGCCAATCACTAAATTTACGAACTAGCCATAATTTCATGCTTTCATTTTGTCCACACGCTTCGCAACTGGGTATCCACATGCCTTAAACACTTTATTCAGTATCGATGCATGAGTCCCAAAGATATAATTTTAAATATAATCCGTCACTGTTCCTACACAGATCCCCAAGCACACCCTCGTCCAGATGTCAGCAGCCCACATAACCCCTACGTGTTGCCAAACTCTAACCTGGACATGACATCACAAGATATTCACGTCGAAATCACTACAGTGTGAACAACCAAAAATTCAAATTCCCTGGCTCCAACACACAACCCCAAAAATAAGCAGCAGGATCAGGATACCACATTATCCCAAGCAAAGAAAAAGAAACACATCCAAAAACGCAAAAATCTACCAAAATAATGAACCAAACTGATTAAATCGTAGAATCACCGCACTACTTATTTGAAGAAAAACCAACAAACGGCGCCCATCTTTCCTACAATGTTTCCCCGAAGTGGCGGCCTGCTCTTTACTGCTCCACTCTCTTCGCCGGTCTCCCACCAGACTCTCATTAACTGCATCCACTTCCCTGATCGACCGTTCCCCAGCCCCACTCCAAATCCCATCCTCATGACTCATCATTGTGGGCTACACCGCCCGTGTAGCTCATCATGCCCCAAACTTTTCGTCTCCGCATCTGAGCTCCCTGCGAACACTGCAACATTGCGTGGAGTGTGGGCAATCCTGTTCTCATCATATCGACTCGAGTGGGCCTCTTCTGATACCTTTCTGGTCTCCATCTGGTCACCATCTTGTACTCATCTGGCAATGAAATGAAAGGAGTGAGCAGTTGATGTCACGGTGTAAGGAAGAGTCACAGCTTTGGTGCAGGGAGATGGAGCTCATGATGGCACGGTGAGGAGTTGGACTGGTTGTAAGAATTTCCATCCTGTGTGGACGTCGATATCGAGAGTTTTTTTTTCGACTTTGCAGGTACCACGTCGGTGTCTGCAGACGTGGTGATGATGGGATGGTTTGCAGACCGGCTGCTATCTGGAAGGCTTTTGGCTGCATTCGGAGTGCGACGTTCTGAGCTGCTGTTGTGAGGTGATCGAGTGGTTCGGAGCAGGATCGACAGTGTACTGTTTGACAGGGATGGTATGGGCAAATGATATTGTAGTGATGTCGCCGAAGTCGTGTTGTTTAAGGGAGGATGATGCCGTACTACTGCTGGCTGGTTATTTTTTGAGCTGAGTGACAATCGTGAAGTTGGGGGCATTGAGGTTTGCAGCAGTGGAGAGCCTTGCAATGCAGATGTTGAGCTTAGTTGTAGCTTCTGGGATGCGGTGATGTCGTGTGGAGGTGAGTGCTGGTGAGGGAATTACTCGCTCTTCAATCTAGTATCTTCATTTGATGCTCTGTTCTTTGAGTATGTGTGACTGCTAGCATTCATGTGAAGGGGTTTGCGAGGGTTAAGCTGCAATTCTCAGTTGTGGTTGTCGGTGTTTATGGTTTACGTTACAGGTACCTGATCGACTACGCAAACGATACACTTGAGCATGGCTTGAGTAATCTAGTTTTTCGTTCTTCGGTTTCGTATGAGTGATTCGGATTCATCGGTGGCCTTTCAAATGGCGACCAAGGTGCACGACCAAGACGACCAGGACTTCGCCGAGATCGACATCATCCTAGCGCAAGCGAAACTAGAGCTCCACCGCGACCGATGCCGCGACCGCAAGATGCGCCGCAACATGAACCTCTCGGACATCCCGGAGAATTTCGCCCACGTCCCGGCATCTCCAACTAGTGAACCTCCCACGCGTTACAACACGCGCCCGGTATCGCTGGACACTTCCCAACCGGACTTCGCAAGCCGCCGAGATGGAGGTGTATCGTCGACGCGCCAGCAGAAAACCAACCAGAAGCTGCACATCCTGGGCCTCATGGCGCCCATGAAGTGGTTGCGGGGCTACATGGGCTGCCTCATGGCGGCCCACGATGGCAACTGCGATGTCCGGAGAGTGCAACAGCATCCCTCTCGGCAACGCGTCGCGGGCTATGGCTTGTGAACCAGCTCCAACCCTATCTCTGGCCTCCGGAAAAACGCCAGGATTTCTGTTGTAAATTTTTCAGTAGAGCCCAAACTTCAGATTGTGTTTGATAGTTTGGCAGAGCATTCCCTGCATTGAGTTCAGTGTGTGTTTGATGATTTGGGAGACCATTCTAGCGATGAGATCGGATCGATACTCATGAATTGTACAATATACAAACATTATTTTGCATTAAGTGCTGACTTTCATGCTCAGCAACCATTTGTTGATTCTTCCGCTAAGCTTGATTTTGTTGCTTGTGTCTGTTCTGTGAATGGTTACGTTTGTGCTTGTTGGCATCTACGTTTGGTGGAGAGTTGGGACAAACGCAATGTGCTGAGGTGAGGTGTATTGTTTGCGTCATGGATTCATGAGCGATTAGCAAATGGCTTCTCCTCGACCTTCAATCACATTGTGTGTTGCCCGGAGGACGAGGTATGATGTTGTAAGATTGTTGTTTTGTGAGGCGTGGGCCAGATAGGATTGCTCAATATCATCGATTACTCTGCATCTTGTGCTTGCGTACAGCATTGTTTAGAGATATTGTATGCACAATGCATTAGGAAATTCACTTGAAACTTGTAGTACTGGTTGTGGTAAAGAGTTACGAGATTATCATCCCAGGGTGCAGATGATGAACACTTTATTTGTGACGCTTGTCGTTTGGTTGTAACTTAAAAGAAACATCGTCCTAATTGTAAGTTTGATCTACAAAGATGTGATTCCAACATGGAAATGCAGAAATTAACTGCCTAAAAGCATGATTCTCGTGAAAGCTAACCGTGCAAAGACAAGTCTGAAACTGTGGCGAGAGAAACAGTTGCGCGAGACTTTATTCAGGATTTTCGAAAAGATCAAATCTTACAGTAGTAGCGCAGTAGTCACTCTCAAAGTCGCCCTGACGCTGCGATAATCTCACCCATCTACTGCCCCCGCTTTCCACCAACCTCGCGCCCTTCCACCGACCGCAGTCAAAATTTTCCAGGTCCAGAGAACGCAACAATAGACTTGGGTCCACTCTGCACCTCCCTCCTAACATCCAAGATGGTTGTTTAGGTGTCTTCTCTACCCGTGAGAGGCATGAGGATAGAGCTACGCAAGGTGGAGACATAACTGTTAAAGCCCACTAATTGTCATTGAGGATCCTCCGTGGAAGTAAACCCATTCACTCATGTCAAAATGTCACAGCATTTGCTTCGTAAGAAATCCTGATAATGATAGCTTTCAGACTGTCACTTTTAACTCATTCACGGTTCTAACAGAAGCGGGATGGATTAGTATGTACGTATCTTCCGACAATCACCTGAAGAATATTGACAGCGACTCATACGAACTGTACATCGAAGGATGACGATAACTCTACCTTCGATTAACTAATTCGTCACCATGTTGGCCGACAATTTCCTTACCACACTTAACTGTGTTGAACAAATCCTTCAGTGAACGCAAAGAGAGAACGAGAAATTTCTATATACCTCACAACAAAAAATTACTGTGTATCTCACATGGAGAAATTTATTTGTATCTCACAAGCTGAGTGCAGTCACTCGGGTAGAACGTCGACACTCTGTTCACATCTTCTGCCTCACAAGGCCTTTCAGGAAGTCAAAACTGCATGCCGTTGCAATCAAGATATTAGATTCAACTCTTAACTCTACCTGAATATGGCCTAGATTACTAGAAAAGAAAATTATCAGCCACATACCATCAAGAAGTTTGAACACAAGAGATATACGAATCGCTATGTCCTTTCCCCAAGAAAACACCAATTCTGTATTACCTGTTGCCATCTGGGTGAAGCTCATAGGTCTCCGATGCGTCATCTATAGCTCGCAAATAACCAGTTGCAGTCAATCCCTGTAGATAATTATCAAACGAGAAATTAGAACATTACGGCAAGAAAAGTCCTCAGATATTTTTGTGCCTCAACAGTAAATGTGCAAGGACTTACCTGTATCTTCATAGGGATGTGTGACACTTCAGTGCTACCTTCCTGCCTCTCCTCAAGCACTACAGTTTGACCGCTGTTAAGAGAAAACATTCACAGGTCAGACTCCAAAATGCAGCAAATGCCAGACGAGCAACAAGTCACCTATACATACAATACAAGCGTTATTCGGACGAAGCGTCATACCTGTGCAGCCACCTTTTGTAGTAGTTACTTTCTAGGGCGGAAAAACCTGCACAATCGTAATTTCGATAAGCAAGCAGCAGATACGAAATTGATTGCTATGTCTAATGAAGTAAGAAAGCTTATCTGAAACAAAAACAAGAAACATAAACAACACTTAATTAAAAGCAATTCAAAATCTATTATAGCTGTACAAGTTATAATTGAAAACACAACACAATACGTAAACTGGTTCTTCTAAGTTGCGACTCAGCTAACTGCAATACAAACATATTTTCGATTGACCTAAACAGCCATTTTAAACGTCCAAACACCTCTCTGCCCTCTTAGAAACACACATATCCATCAAATATTTTAATCAGAAATTGTTCCTCACCTTGAGCGCAGAACACTTCAAAAAGGAACTCAAACTGGCTGATGATAGCGGCCAGCAACTCATCTTTTGCCAAAGACGGTGCTTTCTCGTTGATTCCTTCTAGCAAAGCATCTAAACAAGTCGTAGGCTGCCTGTTGCCCACATTCAATCCCACTCCTGGAATCATTGCACAGCAAACAAGACAAACTATCAGAAATGACATTTAGCAACTATAGAGTCATATGTCGAGATGAATGCGGCATGCGAAAAGGTGAAATGTTCACTGATAAATTCGAGAATAAATTACAAAGTAAAACTACCCTATACTACACTTGAGTTCTCCTATCATGATTAAGTTGTTTCAATGCCCTACACCTCTTCTCGATGAAGTCACCAAATGTCAAGAACGAAATAACTCTCATCCTTACCGATCACAATGTTGAATTTTTTTGAGCTGTAGGTTGATGTACACAGGACCCCACCAACTTTAAGCCCGTTTGCATACAGATCATTCGGCCACTTGATTTTCACTTCTGGAGCTTGAAGACCCTGTGAAAAGGAGGAAACTGCTAAAAGATACTACGTACTTGTTTACTATCAGATACTAATTGTTTCAAAAGAAGATACAATGCACTCAAATGCACTGCAGCCTGGAAGATACTGATGCCACTGTAATCTAAGTTGTGACCAAGCCCTTGCAATTGGTCCTTACAATCGATATCAGCAACCCCATCATACAACATATTCTAATATACAAGCCTTGCATTAAATGACCAAGCCCTGGGTTCATTAATTTTCTTTTGTAGGACAAAATCGAAGCATGAGGATATAAAATTATTCTCAAAGATCACAGAGAATTGAGCTGTTTCAAGGGATATGCACGTACTTTACTTATGCAGTGACCTTCGATACCCTCAATGATTGCAAGTGACACCACATACTGCAAAAAGGGAACTGCTCGTCCATCTGTCATCTGGACAGTAAAGGAGAACATAAGGCAGCCTTTGGGCGATTCCCATGAGTTCCCAGCACGTCCTGCAGATTCACAAAATTTGTAATAGCATTTAGTCCATCATTAATTCTATGCACTTTGGGATTTCTAGCCCATGTCATTACCACTTCACATCTTAAGGTTTCAACTGAGAACATAGGCCACAATCGTAGCTATAGAGTCACAGAATTCCATGGACAAAAACACAAATAAACGAGGTGACTCTACTCCTCACCTTTTCCTTGAAATTGAACATCGGCCACACTCAGCGTCCCCACAGGTAGCACTTTAAAGTTTCTGCAAACCACCAAAATATGCTTGTAAGGATCCTATGCACCAACACAATAGTCTCTGTCAAAGCATTGTAGACTAATGACCGCGTTTTTTAACTCCACGAGAGGTGCGATTGTCAATCTAACGAAGTTACAATGAAAATACCAAGAACATTCAATATCATCGAGCAACACACATAATGCTTAAAGAGATAAAACAGAAGGGCATGAAACTCACTGGGACAGCAGCGTATGAGTCGAAGGCAGCTGAGGAGCATATAGAACTAGCTTTCCAAACTGGTGAGTCATAAGCTGATCCAGGAAGACACCCACGCGAAACCCATCTTCAGCAGACATAGCCTGCTCGTATGCTACTAAGGTGGCTCCTTCTGGAAGCTTCAGCTCAGCAGCAGCGCCAGTGAGATTCTCTACATAACTCGTCTCTGATTCCGATTTGCCAGCCACAGCAATGACAAACTCCTTTGCTTCTGGTCACAATCACACACCATCAGAGTCAACACCGTCGCTTCAGAATTCATCAAACTTTCTCTGCCTGTAAAAGGCTACACAACAAAAACGTAGTCTCTTCCTCAACGCCAGGATCAGAAACTTCACCTTCCTTTGCATTAGAGCTTTTCCCCACAGCCTGGTTGTGAACGCTTCCTCCCTCTGCCTTTCCAACATGGCCGTCTTCACCTTTCCCAACAGATTTCCGAGACCCCTTCCCTCCTTCACCCTCTTCTGATTTGCCAATTGCCTTTCCCACACCTCCTGCTCCTTTCGCTCCCACTTCTCCTGTTTTCTCAGCATTCTGCCCAAGCTTCCCTACGCTCTCATTCTCAGCTTTTCCGACTGATTTCCCCACGCTCTCATTTTCAGATTTCCCAACTGATTTCCCCACGCTCTCGTTTTCAGACTTTCCAATTGATTTTCCTACGCTCTCATCTTCAGATTTTCCGACTGATTTTCCCACGCTCTCATTTTCAGATTTCCCAACAGATTTCCCCACGCTCTCGTGTTCAGCTTTTCCGACTGATTTCCCCACGCTCTCATTTTCAGACTTCCCGATTGATTTGCCTACACTCTCATCTTCAGATTTTCCAACTGACTTTCCTACGCTCGCGTTTTCAGACTTCCCAATTGTTTTTCCGACGCTCTCATGTTCAGCTTTTCCGACTGATTTCCCGAAGCTCCCCTCCGCCCTACCTACACTGTGTCCCTCAGGTTTTCTAGCCGCGTTCTCCATCTGCTCCACCTTGCCCACTGTACCCTCCTCAAATTTTCCAACCTTCCCTAAAACCTGGTCTCGCTCAGGCTGCATCCTAAACCCTAAAGCTGAAATTGCTGCATCAGACAGAGTGCACAAGATTAACTCGTATCTTTTCACCCAGCAATCAATTACACGCCTGATGGCCCTCCTAAACCTCCCAAACATGCTACGCCATGTCCAGCATTCCCTACAAAGAGCTCATCATCATCCCCACAAACTCTTCCCAACAACACAAATTCATCAGCAAACTCTGCTGTTACCTGATTCTCAAACAATCCGCAAGGCCCTCTAAACAGCAATAAAACGTAAAAGATCTACAAATGCCCATTCTCGGCTATAAACTAACCAAAGAGGACGCATGCTAAGGAAACTAACCAAACAGCTGCATGAAACTCGAACCTCTCTCATCATCACAGACCCCACAAGTCAGCCAAATTCCACACAATCTCGTCTCGCTCTCTGTAACCACATGCGGGACGAATTCTCATCTAGAGAAAGCCTAGCTGATACAGATGCCCATCCTAAACTAGACTCAGAAGAAGCAACCATTCCACCCTGCGATATGAAAAGATTGCATCCAAGAGGCCGGAGTACAGATTCAGCGAAGGTAAACTCACCAGAGTTGCGGATGTTGTTGCTGCTCAAGCTGCAAGAGGTGAGAGATCTGTGCGCCCTCACTGCAATCACGGTTCTCCTGCCACTCACGGCGACACAATCCAGTCTCGCATGAATTCGCTCTCCGTTCCAGTATGTCGCTGATTGGCACTTCAGAAGCTTCGAAACCATCGTCTTGTAGAAACACGAAATGAACATTATTTGCAGATGGGGATCCCCATCTTCATGGGGCCCAAAGCACCATCCTCGTCATGGCGACGGCTACTTTTTCTAATGCGGACTGTCGAAGGGGCCCAGCGAATTCCACATGCGCAGATTTCATGACATGGGCTGGATGGATATCCGGAAGCTGTGGCGCCTGTTTTCCCTGGTTTTGTGTTCCACACTTGTGTTGCAGATCTCGATGTGGGTATCGTTGCCAATGTTCTCGTGGGTGCAGTCTCCTGTCCATAGCCCATGCAGCTTTCTTCCATCAAGAAGAATCTGGTTTACCATTGAACGGAGCAAGAATTTTCTTAGTCGGCAAGAGATTGGGGAGTTTGTGGATAGCATTCCTGTCGTTGCTTATTCTCACAGATCTGCATCATCAGTGGTTTGCATAACTGTGAACATCATCTAGGCTTCTTGTGTGCACATTAGGGTTTAGGGTGTTGTTTTTCTTTAACATGGATGCGGGTTATGAAGAATCAGACACTGGATTCACGCCGGAGTCCTTCGCCGTAGTCTCTCCACAACCGCAAGGCTAATCGTCTCCTCAAAAAGCGTTGTAAGTTATCATATCTTGAGCTAGCTATCTGTGACTTTCACTCTCAAATTTTTCGTCTGTGTTTAATGGAATGATCATTCCAAGCTCGTCTAGAGCGCTACAAGCCATGCCAGGAGGTGTTTAGAGTAAGCATATGGAGGATGTATTGTCAGCAGTTGTTGAGTCTTTGATGAATTGCCTGTTTCATTCGTGTTGGTATTCCATGTGTTCATGGTTGAGATCATGTGTGCCATCATGGTTAGCGGAGTGCATTGGGGTCTAAGATTCAATCCAGCACATCTTTGTTTGTGCTGTAATTTCTACTTTGCAAGATTGCTGATGTTATGGTCTTCCATTTCTGATGTGCGTGGGATTGGCAGACCTAAGGGTTGCGTTATGGAGTCAGCTCCCAATGGAGATCCTGGACCAAGTGCTGTGATTTCAGTGCCGGATTTGTGCAGGTACCGCACTGTGTGCAAGAGATGGGATCAGCTGATGCGCAACCCTGCATTTGGGTCTTTATGCGCTCAAAATGCTTCAAAACGAGTTGCAACCTTCATTCCAATGCGGTATAGTACTTTCTCGGCAGTAGACATGAGGGATGGTGTTTTCTTGACTTGAATGCAAGGCGATGGTATCACTTCAAGGATAATGATCAAGAGATTCGCCGAGACGTTTGCCGGGGGATTGTGAAGCTGGATGGAGGTCTAGCCTGCCAAGTTTTGGAGAATATTGTTGTCTATATTCCCCCAACCCTAAGAACCCATCCTCCGGGCCATAGAATTGTTGTCCATAATCGTACCTGGCAAGGACTCATAAACAATTGCCGATTCCACCATCGAATTTCTTGACCTCTAAGTTCTACCCATACCAGACTTTGGTCTTTGAGAGCATTTCTCAGAGCTTCAAGGTTTTCCTATTCTACAATTTTGACACAGAGTGTTCGAGAACCCTGGTGTGCCTCTAGATTCAATTTTGAACGACCCTTTGATGCTAGTATATGATTCAGCTACTGACGAGTGGAAGAACTTGACCAGCCCATTCCGCATCCGTTCTGGAAAACCTAAGGGGAGCAGTGTCGTGTTTTAAAGTTATCTGTAAGTTTATCTCTACACATCCACTGTGGAGATACCACCTTGTGGAGGATACTTGGGAAAATCTAGATGTGCCAGGCTTTGCAGATGAACTCCCTAGTTCCGAGCTCACAGTGAGCGCCAACCGCTTGTTTCTAATGACATGATCAACAGGTGGTAGACTGGATTATAATGATTATGAGGGACCTTGGGCATTTCAGGTAATTGAACTCAAAATCTCTGATATGACTCGAGAGCTGTTGTTTGAAATATCAAAAGCAGATATTGTCGAAGTTTTTGATCGAAAGAAGATAGAGTCCGACCCAGTGTCTAGTGTGCCCCGGATAAGTGTACTGATTGGCTTTGGCATCTCTCTCTTGTTCAAGTCCAACTCAAGTGGGATCTCGGTAGCTTTTGATTTGGAAACATGTGTTTGGGATTATGGTTTGCCTCGAAATCCTTTAAGAAACTCTCCTTTTGGATACCTCCCTGATGAGTGATGTGTGTGGGTTGGGAAGGCCATGAACCTCATTCTGCCTTGTACACTCTGGTAGCAGGACGGTCAAGGTGTAGACATAGATTGATACAATATTTTGAGACATGGTTCTTCTATAAAACCATGCAGAGTGAAATCCGGTACATTAGACTGTTAAGAGTGTAAATTGGCATAACTTCTGTGCTTAATTTTGCTGCTGTAGAAGTGCGTGAATATTGCACGTCTGCACTGCAAAATTGATAACCGTGACTGGTATTTCTACTTGGAAGCACACTGTGTATTAGCACTTGCAAGTGCAAAGTTTTCTATCCAAGGAGGTAATTTATTGGCTGCTGAGACAGATTATCAACCCAAGGTCTCAGTTGATTTGATCCAGACATAATGTGTTCATGATTTATTTTTCTGTAGTATGGTTTGACACGATTGAATTTGGGATCAGTTCAAGTGTCTACAGTACATCAGCTGAGCATAGAAAGTGTATGAAGTGACTTACAGGTGTGATTAAATCATTGTACTCTTCTGCACAATATTGGTGTTCGACATAGGAGTGCAGTTCATTGAAATATGTAGGATAACTTTGAGTTTCCAGGTAGACAACTAGTATTGAGTGTCAAGATAGCTTTATAATGTGTTCAAGCTATTACAAGCTTTGGACCAACTCTGTAAGTTGAATCTCTCCGGCTGGAAGGCCAGGAATCTGAATCATTGGCTCCCACAATTCAGTGAATGTGTGCAATTGTGGTGGAAATGAAATGTCTTTGAATGTTGTTTGGAACATTTCCAGATTTTGCAATAGTGTGCAAGAGAATCTCCAAAGACCTGTCTTTGCAGTGCATAAATTTATGATTTTATTTTGCATGAATCTATCACAGTGTTCAATTAGAAGAGCCCACATTAAATATGCTTAAATTCTCAAATATATAGGTTTTTAATTTACATAATTTATGAGTATATATTCTAACTAAGTTATAAAATGTGTGGATTATAATTTAGTTCAAATAATATAGGAATTATCTTAGAGGAATTGTTCAATTAATTGGTCAAATCCACAAAATTAATTCTAAAATCTTTTTATAATGAGTCAAAGCTATTCATAGAAATTATTATTCTAATGAACTCAAATTATATTCTAATCCATTAAAAGCGGAATTTGACATAATTGAAGGGAAGTGAATTGGGTCTCAATAGTTGCCTCATTGGTCTACTTACTAGTTTAATATTTTTTATTATTAATAGCTTTCTACTATTGGTTTTTCTAACCGCCTATTATCTTACTACTTTAGAATTTCACAAATAATTCAAAACACCTCTAAAAATATAGAATTTTCAAAATCCATATTCTCTAAGTTCGTTTTACCTTTATAAAAAAGAATCACACCTATTGTGCCATTTGACCCACAGATTGGCTCCGAGAGTGTGGTTTTCTGGTATTACTACCTTTCCAAAAAATAAAAATGTAACTGATGGCGAGAAACAAAGCTGGGGGCCCAGAAATCGAAGTCAATAATTTCTATCTTTCAGAAACTCAGTCCACAGTCATGGAATATGTATTTGAACTTTAAGTGGATGAGAGGTCAATTCTACTCTTCGGAAGAGCCCAACCCAACTGCCAATTCAATTTCCAAAGCATGAGTCAATTCCTCCACTGTAGCAGTTGGTCATCTAAACAACCCCTGTGCAGATATTGCTCCACTATTTTACACTACATGAACCATGATCTATCAACCTTTCACAATTAAGCAAGATGAAAGACTAGCTACACTCATCTCAATATACAAACTCCAAGAAGCAGCAACTCTCTTCAAAAAGTTTTCAACTTTTCAGCCACCTCAAAGAATGTACTGTACTGCACCTCTCAAGATTATGAGGACCACTTTACCAGCACAGTATGTTCTAAAAAATTACTCCGAGAACAATGAGTTGTGTGGACACGGTACTTGATCCTTTCTAATTGAAGAGATACTTAATGTCGATAACAAAATACTGGTTATCTGTGTACGAGTATGTGCCACTCTCAGTTAACCTGTCCTCAGTAAAACTGGGCTAGCTGATACCATGAGGCAGTTGAACCCCCACTTCTCAAAGCTCTATCATTGATTTCCGGATTGTTGCCGTAACTAACGGTATACAGAATCACCTTTCGAGGCCGTAACTATACGGAAGACGCTACCCTTTCTCTCGAAGCTCAGATCTAGAAAAAAACGGTCTCAAGGATAGGTTGTTTCTAGGGGCATGATGTTCTGAGGAGCATTCTGATCTTTCTAGTGCTTCGTGAGTTGAGATTATATTCAGTTTTATGCTACCTGGGTAGTTGTCAACTCAAAATGCAAGAGAGGCTGCATCTATGTGATATCCCAAGGCTATGGTCTTGAGGTTACAACTTAGTTCTAGGCCACGAGGTGCAACTAATAAACACAAGGAAAAGGAGTTCAACTGACGCTACGAAACAGAAGCCATGCCTTTCGGACTCCGGAATTGTGTGCACACATTTTATTGTTGGCAACTGTACCTGGCTAGATAGTAACTGTAGTTTCAATACCGTGTCTGTTTGAATCTCCTTCCACAAGTGCTTCTGTTGGATCCAGTTGCATGTTAGAGCTTTGAACTCGCTTTGGAGGCCTACCTTTTGGTTGGTAGGCCCGGTTCTAGGATGGGCGCATGCATGTTGGAGCTGCTTGCGAGCTGAGATGAAGCCTGGACTGCGATATCCTACAGACAGGCCTGTCAATTATAGATTCTGGTTGAGCCGTGTCATATGACGATTGTCAGCCTTGTCGAAGATCTTGTGGTTCGGGTTGGAGGAATTGAGATAGTAGTCACCGGGTGAGTTTCAGAGCTTTGAAGTGAGCAATATTTTAATTCCGGTTGGGCCGTGACACGGTCTCCAAGAGAGGGGGATCCGTGGACTCCTTGAGTGCACTGTGGTCGTCGTCAGCTCATTCTCAAGGTCGACATGGTTGTGACCGTCAAGTCGACAGTCTCAGCGATGGATGTTTTAGGTCTCTTCTTCCTTGTGGGTAGACTTGCGTCTGGGTTAAGTTGTTCCATGTCAGTCATCTAGTACCAGGTCTGCCGGGTTAGTCATGATCTGCTTCTGTAGTTGCGCCGTTTTGCTTGATTGAGCTCAGCGGCTTTTGTAGCGGGCAGCTTCTGTCTTCTTTACTTCTCTGTGCACAGAAACCATATGAAGTAGAGTGGAGTTTCAATGTTCGAGCCCATTTAGCTAGACTATGTGCACCCTTTTAGAGCGACGATATCGTGAGCAATAAATTTGGGGGTGTGATGGGGAATTGGAGTAGTCGTGTTGCAGTGAGACGAGCATTAAGCTACTAGACTTAGTTGGATATATACACGATCTTCCAGCTGGATAACGGTTGAAAGTTGTCAGGCTGTTGTTATAAGTTGATGTGAGCTGACGGCTAAGCGCGCAGGCGGATGAGTGTGATCATGTAGAGCACCTTGTTTGAGCCGCAACGGCAAACAGACCTGGACATCTCTTGTGAAGTCGACGGTAATGACTTGAGTGTTTCACGGCCGTAGCTGATGGTTCATTATCAAACGTCACCACTTTGGTGAGACACATGATCAACCAACAACCGGCAAGTTTTCTCTTTGGGAGAGTTTTTTGTTTCTGCATTTGGTGACGTTTCTCGTTTCTGTTTTCGGTTTTCCTGCCAGCTAGTGGAACTGAAACCAGATGTGATTGCATGTCTCAGAGCGAAACACGAGCGAGAATGTGAGGTGAATCCCATGTTCGTCTGAAGAACACGCCGCTCTCAATTCAAGGGTTCTGCCGATTGAAGTAAGGCCGGCGAGAAGCACTCCTGCTTGAGTGCCACGTTGAAAGTGCATGCAATTCGTGAGGACCTTCCAAATTGCGTTCTCGAGCTGCTTCGCTCGATGAAAAATTTCTAAATTGCATGCTACACGGTATTGACTGGACCGGCTGATATGAACTTTGTGTGGACCTGCTCTCAGCATTCCATGCATGGAGATCAACTCGACCACCGCGCCACCTGCAAACTCTCGTCACATCAGGGGCCTGAGCGCAAAGTTCCTGTTGCCAATTAACAGCAATTTTTCTTCCTCGGAAAATTTGATTTGAGCTTCGATTTTGGTGAGTTTGAACTTACACTTCGTTCACTTTGCAATTTATAACATAAGCAGAGAAAATTTGAAGACACCCGGTTGAAAATATATCACTGCCGATTGATGATTAAGTTATTGATCGACTTGCCATTCACTCAGGTTTGATTTCTTCCTGAAGTGGATCGAAGTTGAATCCTTGGTATTCAATACACTCATCGACGTAATATACTAGGATGTGGAGATCCGTGCCAGGCAGAAACGGGGGATCGAAAATCATGGCGATGCCGGACCCGGAACTAGACCTCGACGACGTGCCCACGAAATCCAAGCCCCTACGTACTTTGGAGGAAGCAAAGTGGATCCGAAAGGGCTACGTGTTGGCGACTCTCGCCCTGCTCACGCTCTTCCTGCTCTCCGGCTTCGGATTCACGCACATAGGTCACGGCACCACCTCGCTCGCCGCCCCAACCATCCTCAGCTACCTCCGCACGCTCAACGCTGATCTCAGGACTACCAGAGCGGACTACGAGGAGATCTACCCGGAATTCGAATCCTCCGTCTTCACTGACTTCAATCCACCAGCCTGGAACGCCACCACGGACGGATGCAACCCAAACTCAGCAAAGCTCAAGGTATTCATGTACGACCTCCCGGCTCAGTTCCACTACGGCATGCTCGCCGAAGACGAGCATCTGTTCGACAAGACCCAGACATGGCCGAGGAACGTCACAGCCATGCCTCACTACCCGGGAGGGCTGTACCAGCAACACAGCCCAGAGTACTGGCTCATCTCCGACGTGCTCACGTCCGACATGCCCGATCGAACTAGCCCCTGCACCGCCTTCCGCGTCCGCGACTGGCAGGTAGCGGACGTGATCCTCGTCCCCTATTTCGCATCTCTGAGCTACAACAAGTATAGTCGCCAGATTGGCACCAAGCGTCACTCCTTGGACCGGAACCAGGAGTTGCAAGCGGAGCTCCTAGCGTTTCTCAAAGCACAACCCGCATGGACTGCACGGCGAGAGGATCATGTGGTCGTCATCCACCATCCCAACAGCATGGTGGCAATGCGGAAGGAGTTTCGCAGGGTTATGTTCGTGGTGGCAGATTTCGGACGCTATGGCTCGGAGGTGGCGAACTTGATGAAGGACGTGGTAGCGCCCTACAAGCATGTCATACCCAGTTTCAGCGAGGACACGAACGCCGCGGCGAGTTTCAACTCCAGGCCCACGTTGTTATTCTTCCAGGGCGCGATTGTGAGGAAAGAGGGCGGGGTGATCCGGCAACAGTTGTACAACCTCCTGCGCCGCGAGCCGGACGTGGTGTTCGCGACTGGCGCCACCACGAGCGCTGGGATCCGAAGCGCTACGACTGGAATGCGCGGGTCCAAGTTTTGCCTCCACTTAGCAGGGGACACACCCTCATCCAACCGATTATTCGACGCCGTGGCGAGCCATTGCGTGCCGCTGATCATCAGCGACGAGATTGAGCTCCCATTCGAGGACGTCCTGGACTACTCCCAGTTCTGCATTTTCGTAAACGCTAGTGACGCGCTACGGAAAGGTTTCGTGACAAATCTGCTGCGAACATTCCCCGTGGAGGACTGGGCCAGAATGCACGCCCGGTTGCGAGAAGTGTCCCGGCATTTCGAGTGGCAGCATCCCAGTGAAGCCGGCGACGCCGTCCACATGACATGGGAAGCCATCGCTCGCAAGGTCCCCGCGCTCACTCTTTCTCGCCACAAGCGCCAACGTTACGCCCGCTCCCAACTGGCCGACACACCTCCCGCACCCAACGTTGCCATCCTCTAAGCTTCGATACCATCCCTGGATTTCGCACAAATCCTCCGAATCAACATCTCCATCAACCTCCGGCAGAGAATTCAGCATGCTACTCCATCAAGGAATATCAACGTTCCATCGCTGCATGTGCTCAGCTGATTCATGATCAATCAGTGCCTGCCGGAAAGCTAGACAGTGATCGAATCCACTCTTGATTCTACAATTTTTCGTCCTCCGAGAGAGGTGTTTGCCGGCCATGTATTCAATGCTTGGATATATCAGATTGAGCTGTGGATATCATACTCTAGAGGTTCAGTGACTGTGTATAGTTGAGTGGCAGCTTCGATTGCTGTTTTACAGGAATGGAGAGTGAGTCCCTGATCTGCCATCACTCGATGTTCAATCCGCATGAAGAGCAAAATGCATTGGAATGCAAAGATCATTGTGAATCAACCTGTCAATGAATCAGCCATTGATGTAGGGAAATATTTATGTATTCTTAATGTCTTTCCAGAATTCCGAATCTTTTTGCACTTTGTTGTCGACATGGAGTTGTGAATTGTCATTGCATGTGGAATGAGGAAATGTTGAATCTTGGCTCAAAATGTGGAAGCATCATCTTCTGTGGTAGTAGCTGTGAAAAAAATGTGGGAATGCGCAACCCAAAGGTGGTACCAAAAAGAGTGACAAATGATGTGCAGGGTGCTTTTGAAATCAAACGCATGAGGAGCAGGGTCGCCCCCTCTATGTGAGAGTGATGATGAAGTTGTTTCTACTTGTTTGGTATTTGGGGGTAAAAGAGATATCATAAGCTGCTATGCAGAAAGAATATATTAGGAATACCACTCCCTCTGTGACAATCATTTTGGTCAATGTTGTTCGCTAGCATGCTTTAAATCCAAGACTGTGACTTTCCACAGTTGTGTGCAAGAAGTTGTTCTATCTCATGTGCTAGAGTAGACTACGAACTTAACATCCAAGACTTTGAAATACATCTCTAAAATTGATACAATTAAATATTTATGTGTTCTTCATGCAAGTAGTATATGATATCTTTTTATTACGGCACAACCAGTGTTGGACTGTTATGGCATCTTTCGACAATGAAACCTTGGTCAGTGGTTCATTCTAAATACCCGTTTGAGGTCCACCACTTCTTATAATGACTCTGATTGATTCATTTCACTAAGAACCGTGACATAATAGTCCAACACTAGGCACAACCTTGCTAATATAAAATTTCATTTTTTCTTCATCATTTACGTCTTGTAAAATTTCAAAGTCTTAAATGACCATACTAGTAATTCAATCTTCAATTGGTGCAATTTAGTACCACAAGCTAGAAAGAAAAAGCCTCTCTTTGTGTGTGCACCCAACTTGGAAACCAGGTTAAATTTTTCTTATCATTAATTTATGAAAGTGAAAGAAAATGATGAAGAAAAAAGAAATTTTGTTTTAGCATGGTTGAGATGGAGGGAATGGAGACCAAGTATACATGGAGCCGGAATGAGGGCCAAATCGAAACTTCAATTTATCCTATGTAGCATCCTTCATGGCACTAATTTGGCCAAAACATTTCGGCTGGTTTAATGCAATTGGAACAATGTTTTCCTTCATCCAAACTTTCAACTTGGGTCCAAACGTTGGCATCACATCGAAGGCTAAAAAATTGAATCCGGGCCACCTTCCTGCAAAAGGAAAAAGGTTCTATGAAGCACTCTTTCAAAGAGAAGAAAAGAAGCTCCCAACCAGGGCTATTTTTTCACAAAGTTTAAACCCGTCCATGTCCAAAAACCTGAATTGAAAGGAAAAAAAATTGGAACCCGTCCCAAAACCAGCAATCTCAAAATCAACCCATCCATGGAAAGGTTAAAAAAAAACAATCCGTCCCAACATCGGTTCAAAAAAGAAATACCCCTCCCGTATTAATGTTAATAAAATTATATATTTTTAAAACACCAAAAAAAACCCAAAAAAAAAACATGAAAAAAAAAAAAAAAAAAAAACCAGAGCAGTCTGATGCAGTCTGCAGCAGTGCAGAGTGCTTTGCAGTGCAGAGTCCTTCGCAGAGCCCGACCTAGAAGCCTGGCTCGATCCAGTGCGATTGCACTACTACAGCACTAACGCAGGCTGCAGGCCTGCAGCTGCTAAGGTAGAAACACCTATAACCGACAACTTAAAGCAGTTTAGCATATCAAAGCTTGGGTTATCGACAAGGAGATATTTTTGGTTCATAGGAAAATAAGGTTCATGAAGAATGAGCATTTTTCCATGAATTATCTCCCAATATTGAAATTTGTACAATTTTTCAAAGTGAAAAGTACTTCCGAACCAATAGCCGATATATACAAATGAGGTACATCTGTTCTTTCATAATCTAGGAATTAGAAGATATCGGCTATTGGTCATCTGTCGACTATGGGTGTCTCAACCTTAATTGTGTACAGGGCCTGTGCAAAACTGTGAGCCTCCGTTGTTATTTCTATAGAGAGCTTGTGCACAAGTTCTGCTGCGACTTCTCAACCTCGACTTCAGCAGGCTCCAACCTTCAGGTATGTTTGTTTACTTTAATAATTCTTATTTTTTTGAAGTGATAGAGAAATAATGTATACAAGAAATCAACATAGAGTCTAGGTTTAGAGTAAGTCACACATTTAGGGTTTTTGTATGTCAAATGAGTGGTTTTTTGTAAAAATTGAACATGTTTATATAAACTAAATTTTTATACAATTGCTTAGCTTACCTTCAATTTAAATCTCGGACATTGTGTTAAAAAATTTCTAAATATTTGTGGTTGATGAATCAATGTGTGCAAGTGAATCAAGCTCTTGAGGATTGGTATTTTGATTAGGTGTTAGTGGTTTGACTCCATTATGTTCACATTCACATGTCATATATGACATGATGTGATTGATATTTGCATCATTAATTTTTTTGGGTAAAAATTGTCAAAAAAAATATTTGTTTTTAGAACCCGTCCAAAGTGAAGTTGACACGTCCAAAAACCGGTTCATTTTCAGAGAACCTGTCCACTGGAAATGTTTTTTTTTTTTTTTTTTTTTTTTTTCAGAACATGTCCCTGGACATGTTAGGAACCTTGTGAAAAATCACCACTCTTCTTAACTGCCTGAATTAGTCATAAAGCACCCGAAGCGACATGTTCATGACCCATGTATGCTTTCGGCACAGTGAGCTTTGCCAGTGATCACCTTTGGTCAAATTCACCCGCTACAGGCAAAAGGTGGGTCCCGGAAAAACGGATTATCGATGTTGTGAAGTGTGAGGAATAGGTGATCTTGCGTGTTCTCGAACCTGCCTCTAGCTGACATATCCCTCTGACCTGCCGACGTGGATGCCCTGGATTGCTGATGTGGCTATGACATGGACAGCCTATATACACAATTCATTGTTACCGAAGGTCTTTTACTTAGTGGGTGGTGATTTTTCGGGGTCTCAAGTCCTGCGTACTCAAAGATTTGTTGAGGATGTCCTTTCCAATTTGAGAATGTCGTTGAGGGGCATCTTCTTGACACATAGACAACTGAGATTCTATGAATCGAGCGATGTAGACTTTATGGGAAACGGTACTAAAAAGAAAAATACTAGAATGAAATCCGTGCATATGGATGATTGTTGTACGAATGATTGGTCAATTTATTTTTTGGTCACACAGTTTTATACATGAAACATGGATGAGCGTAGCTTCTGCAATCACGGCAGTGGGCTCGAAATGCTCGAAATGCTTGAGATGCGTGCGGTTTAGAGGTTGTTTAGTTTGGCGTTGGTGAATATGTCTAGCTCCAGACACAGCACCCTTCGATCCATGTAGTTGATTGTATTGTTCAAAGTCGATTATGCTTGCAAGAAAATGACAAAATAAACCTCAGAATCCATTCAATAGGGGTTTGCAGAGTTGTAGGGGAGACCACTTGAAGGAGCTACTCAAATAGAAACTTGCATCCAATAGGAATCGAGGAAGCCACTTGAAGCATGAGCTACTATTTTGGCTCCATTGGGTTTCGCTCACAGGATTAATTGAATTCATTTTGGTGGACTTTTGGTGGACCCTGCAAGTGGGTAAACTTCACTAGTGAACTCTCAGAAAGGGCGCTGACAAGGCTAGAAAGGGTCACTAGAAACTCATCAAGGAGGCCTCCACCCTCCTTGATGCGTTTCTAGTACTAGAGGAACATCTAGCGACTACAGTCCCGGAAAGAAGGACAGTTGTAATCAAGTGCCTCGTCAAGTGGCCCCATGTTCAGCTTTGAACATCCCTAATAGCTGCTGGTGGTAGCTCTCTCGACCTTTCAGAAGAATGAATATGAATAATATGGACAACTGAATGAACAATTTCCTTTTCAAATAGAAGAATCAAATTGTCACTCTTCAACGATTCCAAAACTAGTTTCCAACACGTTATCCACAAAGCAGAAAAGGTGAAAACCCTAAGGAGCCGAAATTGGACACAGAAGCGGATGGACACAAAAGCGGATGCCCTCGCCAGCCGAATCACAAATGCAATTCCACGCGGTCCCGAACCAGAATGACACTCTTCAAAACCTACTCCTCAACCACTAGCACAGCGCTAGGGTTGTAAACATACTTGCAAACATACTTTGCAAACATCAACTTTCAACAAGCAATCATAAGTTTGTTGATTGTGACAAGCGTGGGGTTTGAGGTGCAGCTTGCTCTCCCGGAACGAAAAAATGCACAAGTCAAGAGGAAAGATGATCATTAAGGTAGAGGGCCCTGGAACCGTCCCCCTGTTTCCAAAACCAATCAGGCTAAAATGTACAAATCAGGTACATTTTAGCCTGATCGGTTTTGGAAACAGGGGGACGGTTCCAGGGCCCTCTACCTTATGATCCACCGAAGCTTCCTCCTGAGTCCCACACCCCAAAAAATACCAAACTGTTGGATAAACTTTTCATAAAACAATACAACAAAAAACTCTCAGCACCAACCTCTCTCACACATCCGACGGCCCACTTGCCCCCACCTTCGCAGCATCGCTTACACCATCCACCTGCAAACCCACAAAGAATCCCACAACTCAAAATCCAGAATGCTACAATTCATGTGACGAAGTAGGAAGGAAGTAGAAGGGTTAGGGTTTTGAGCTCAAATTGGAAACCAGATCTCGTATGACCAAATGGGTAATTCTCTGCACCTTACCACATTGTTGAAATAATCTCCGCAGTGTTCTAACAATAAAAGAAATGGCTTTCACCTAAGGGCCCACTCATCAATCCTCCCAGCTCCTTCGGAATGAGACTGAAATGGTATTGGTCGGTTCTAGACTCCTCTTCTTTTTGCGAAAATTGATACAAAATCAGAGGAAACTAGAGAGTGTTTGGTAGAAAGCGACATGGTCCGTTGAGGCTGGAGTCAGGAACGAGTGATTTGCTACCAATAAGACGTTTTCCCCTCTTGTGTCGTCCTAGAAGCTGAACAGTGAGGACCATGAAGAACTCAGTTCACCTGTGCAAAGCTATCATCTTCCTAGGTTGTATTCTTTCCCAAGCTTGACCAGTAAATAATTGTTCCAAATTAACTTCCGTTTCTGTGCGTAGACTCTCAGAAAAGGTAATATGAGCACTACCAGAATCGAACTCGTAATCATACCAGAAATACCCACCGGTTTAAAGGAAAAAGGGCCGAGACCCTGGCCAGAGCCCAAACAATCGCCGAAGCGCAAGGCTGAAGCCCGACAGCACCAAAGCGCGAGGCCAAAGCCAGAGGAGCACCAAGGGCGCAAGGCCCAGCCCAGAGCCCCAGCCCGGGGAATCTAGGTCCAAAGAAAGGGCATGAACATCTACCGCGCACCAGCCGAGCCACGGACAAGCCTTGATAGTGGCCAGGGCCGACAACTAAAGGACAAATATACTACATCGCTAAACACCTAATCTAAGCGAAGATGTCGGGGACTAAGGGAAAAATACCCCTGACCGTCCGCCATCCAGCGATCGGACGCTACACCCTCCAGTTGTTGGGCCACATTCAAGTAAAGCTCGAGAACAGCCAAGCCTGGAAAGCTTCACATGCGTTGTACATGGCGGACGACCTCAGGAAGTTCCTCAGAAATGAAGAAGAGGCGTGCAAGTAGGTGAGTAATTGCACAATCTAATGTTGGCACGAATGAGAATTAGGTGAGCTACTGCACAATGTATGAACAATACGAAAAATTTGGAAAAAAGCCAATCAAACGCATCAATGTTTCCACGAGCGTCTGAGATGTTTGGTAGAACATCCTAGGAGACGTCTTGTTACATGATGTAGCTTGTATTTCACTTTGTGGGGCACTTTATGATGAAGTATTCATGCCTTGTACTCATGTCTTGTACAACGTACACATGCCTTGCACAACATCTCTCGATGTCCCACTAAAACACCATCAAATATACATTGTAATTTGTGAGCAATACTATGTTCAAAGTGATGTCACATCATACACGAATAAATTCTTTAAGACATCCGCGATGACACCCCTATACCTATGTGCGTCGTGCATGGATCAACAACATACTTTAGGACTTGGTCATGTCCATAAAAATGTCCATCGCCACGTCCTCTGGGACATGACGATGTTCAACGAAATCAGCATCAAAATCTAGGCAGGTTTGTCGTAAACATCAAGCCGGACATCTCCACGTCAATCCGGGACGTCTTCAAAAACACAACTATATTCTCAATGACGTCCCAACGAACATGAATCTCGAAAAAAACCACACAAATCTTTGCTGACGTGGCACGCCACGTCACTCTTTCTTGAGTTCACGTTCGATTTTCTCGGGTCCATGTTGGATGCCACGTCTCCATATAGTGGGACCACATCAGATTCCACATCACGATTGGAAAGGATGAAATTCCGGGCCATGTGACGCTGCCTGTCATTCTATCCCTTAGGTGTCGTCGACGTGGCACCCAATTGGCACAATTTCCAGCCTCCCAAAATCTCTGAAAATCGTCCCTTACGCAAAAATGTCCTCGTGTTTTTGGTGATGTCCCCACGCGTTACTGCATGTTACACGCATTGGTACGACAGAGGGATGTAAATTTAGATGTCTACATGTCTCCTGGGACATGATTCAAGGTGAGACAAAAAAACACGGTTTCTTATAGTGTCCAAATATTAATATGAAAGGTTTTGAATGTAATAACGAGTGGACTTATAGGTTTATCTATAAAACCACTTTGAATTTTTGAATGATTCGATGAGTTTTATTTTATTACATTATTATTTTTTACTTCCAGTAATTGGAAGCTTTGGAAAAACCTGATAATTTTACTAGAGTTGGATTTGTAAGGGCTTGGTGGTCTTTAAACTCCAATAAAATTAGTTTTTTGCTCATTTCATACTTAAAAACTAAATTTTCTTGAACTTAGAAACCATCAAGCTATTATGCATCAAATACAAAGAGACATTTGACTATTCCATGTTTTTGTTTTATCAAGGTGAACTAACATGTATATGTCTAAAAAATACTCATGATATCTAAATCAAATACAAGAAGCCTTCACAAATAATTCTATGGAATTACAAAGTAAGAAATAAGGTTAAAGAATCAATTACTTTCTATCACTGAATTCCAAGTAAAATCATTCTAATGATATGATGTATCAAAGGGAAAACAACAAAACAAATATTGACCACATATGACTACTCAAGTATACATATACAATTTTTTTAGTAAAAAATATACACATGTAGGAAAATCATCTCACGAAATGTAAATAAACAATTAAGGTTGTGTATTTTCTATTTCCACAATCCCAACAAAAATTTCATGTTGCATTGCTTATTTCTTTGAAAAATTATTATATTTCCTTCATAATCTGCATTTATAAAATCAGATTCATTTTTTTATCCGGTGGACTCGATCACATCACTATCACATCATATACTTGACAAACATTTACACTTAATTCAAACCAGCCTTTCCAAGAAGGACCACATTTTTTAGTCTACGGAGTCGCCCAACAACCTACCAAAGACACTCAAATTTACGTTTTTAGCAGATCCGGGCGTGGTCCCCAAGTTGCCAACTGCCAAAACTCAAAGATGGAAACAACCAAAAGCCCCCCACATTCCAGGAAAACAGTTACTAAGTTAATAAACCTTCCCATTCCCAAACAGAACTCAGGGTTTAGGGTTTTGGCTCACTTGCCCCTAAACCCCCTCAAGCCGAGTCCACCATCTCCAACTCCATGATCTCCCACAACCATCACGGCCGCAAACTCACCGACAAGAACTAATCGACAGGAAACGATTGACAGGAAGCAGAACCTGAGAGAGAACGTGAACTCAGTTGCAGAATGTTGCAGGAAGTCTGGAGGAGGAGCACAAGGCGATCGAAGAGACATCGATCTGATCGATTGCAGAGGATGGCGAGTCTCGGATGGCCGAAACAGGAGAACAATTATGTCCTTCAAAGTGAGATTCATCACTTTTTTTGCAGTCACACTCGCATTCTCATCTCAAACTTTGGAACTGTGTCTTATTTTGTGGCCCTCGGAGCTAAATTGTCCTGTGGCCCTCTAAGTTGCTGAGATTGCCCTAGTGGTTCAACACATGTGAGACAGCTGGGCTGTCTAACAATTTAGTTCTGCAACATGTTCAACTGCCATTATGTAACAAACTGAGCTTCAACCGGGAGTGCCACTACACGAAGTGGAGATAGCCCATTTTCATTGCAAAACGTAATTGTGTCACCCCTTTCCGCCTCTCTCTATTCTCAGTCCCGGAGCATGTGGATGGGATCCATTACTCCCGGTTTAGTGGAAAATTTGTAGCTGGTAATCTTCGGAGACGAGACCAGCTGATCGAGATGGATAATGCAGGGAGCATAAAGGGGTCTCACAATTGTAAGAATCGGCCTCCATTCCCCCTCCTGCTGGCCAATTACTGTCGGAGTGGTCATCTGTGGGTAGGACATCCGCATAGGCATTTCCTGCAAGCATTGCCGCCACTTGGAACATGGAGGGGCGCTTCTCGGGAGCGTTCTGCACACACAACACCGCTGTCTCCAGCACACGCTGCACCTCCACAGCTTCAGCATCGCTCACGAGTAGCGTTGGATCCTTCAGATCCAACAGCCGGTTCTCTTTGTGCAGCTTCCATGCCTGCACAATGAGATTCGATTTATCCCCTGCGAGGTGCAATGCAACAGCTTTGAAGGTAATGGGAAAAATCGAATAGATCAGCATTCTGAGAAGAGACTAACCCGATTGGGCAGATACACTTCATCTTCTGGCATTGTGAGGTCTCTGTTTCTCTTCCCACTGACGATCTCCAAAAGCAGAACTCCAAAACTGTAAACATCCGCTTTATCACTCAACTCGCCATGGTCCATGTACTCCGGTGCCACATATCCACTGCGTATGCATAACATTATAACAACGTCATTCTTACAATCTGCAGAGTCATGCAAAGCGAGACTAATCAACAGCTGATGCATGTACGTAGAATTCATTCTTAGTCAGACGAACTAAATGCTAAAGCACTTTCACTACATCATGTGGGCTGGGACCAACTAATTCTGGTTCACCTTGTAATATATCACTATACAAGATGTGCATTTCAAAGCAGAACTGGTGGTTTTTCATAAATCCAATTCTCGGACGAGCAGTCTAGTGAGAAATCGAATTACGCACAGTGTTCCAGCACATTGCTGAGTGATGATGACGCTACGCGCATCTTCGATTGGTCGGGCCAACCCGAAATCGGCAATCTTGGGCTGGAGGTTCTTGTCCAACAAGATGTTACTGGCTTTGATGTCTCGATGGATGATTCGGGACTGAGATGATGCGTGTAGATAGTACAAGCCCTGCGCCACACCCTGGCAGATGTTCAGCCGCACCTGCCAGTTCAATATCTGCTTATCCATCGAGGGAGACTTATCTTGGCGACCTGTGCACAAGATCAATTCCAAAATAACAATAGTCAGAGTCGATATGGTGCACGCATATCAGACAGGTCGGTGGTGCACTCCATCATGTAGTGCTCATCTTCTCCAATTCAGATCCTTTAATGGGATATTCTGGAAAATTGTGGCTTACTGAGAAGGAGCTCGTGCAGATCACAGTTGTCCACATATTCGTAGACGAGGAGCGTCTGCTTGCCGTGGAGGCAGTAGCCCTTGAGCGTCACGAGGTTCCGGTGCTGGAGGTTGGCAATGAGAAGAACCTCGTTCACGAAGTCATCCCTGCCTTTGTTGGTCTCCTGAAATAGCTGCTTCACTGCGACCACCACGTTGTTCACCAGAATTCCCTGCCCAAAATTATGGAGTGACATGAAAGCAGACTTTAGATTATGCTTTTGAGGCTCGCCATAATCATTGATCTTATCAAGAGCCGAAACAATACACTGGGTAGAAGTGGAGTATAAGCCTAAAGTAGGTAGAAGTAACATAGAAAGGGACAAATTAATGAGCTAACGGGTGCATGATTCCTTGGAGTCAGAATTAGTTAAACCTTGTATACCGCTCCGTAGGCTCCTGCTCCCAGTTTCATATCCGGAGCAAAGTTTTTGGTGGCGGCACGAAGCTCATTGTACTCGAACCTCTTGGCGTTGATGTCAGCCTCCTTGATTTCTGGAAGAGGTTGAAGCCAACTTAGCAATGAAGACGTAGTTGAGCCTTTAAATACCGCCTCATTTGTATGCAATATGCAAGAAAGAGCCATGTCTTTGAAAATTCATGTTGAACACTAATTCAAATGGCTCAGAATTGCACTTCCACATCCCAAGATCTCCGGTCATTTTATTGCGCTGGTTCATTGTTCATAGAAATCAGATCATAATCCAACAAGCGTGACATGGTTGATGAACCTACTTCTTGGAAGAGCTCGCATGCACTTTCGGCTCCGACGAAGGATGAAGACAAGCCCCATGAGCACAAACATCAGTACTACCACAGAACTTGAGGTAGCGGCAAGTATTATTATGTTCCACTAGAAGCAGACCTGTCGTTCCTCACTCAAAAAGTGTCGCCCTTCACTGACGGAGAAGGTGGAAAAGGGCACTTTTTCTTGTCTTTTGTGACTCCAGTGACTCGCCAACTTCAAAATTGCTTGATATAGTAAGTGAGGAACGACAGGTTTGCTAGTAGTGTTCCTCAACCTGTTAGACTCTGCAAAATCGTAAAGGGACATTCCCTACCACTGAGTGATTTGAACGTTGTGCAAAAACAAGTCTAACTACAAAGTACTGTACAGCTCTTTCATTTGGTAATACGTATGGTGAAGAAACGAATTGTACCTGGCCTAGGCTTGCATAGGCCCTCACAGTATATAGCACACCATGCAGCATCATCTTGTGAAGACCAAGTTCTGCGGCAGTAGGGATTTCCCTTCAGGCTGCAGAAGAAAATTTAACAAAACAATTAAGTTTAGCGAATCCTGGCATGTACTACTAAATTTGCTTGAACTTCAGCTATTAACGCACATCTGAAAGTAGAATGCACTTCAGATTTGTATCAAATCTGGAGTATGTAACCAAAGCTATGGACATTCAAGCTGCACTTCCTTTCATCTGCCTCTGGGTTCTCTTTTTTAAAGTACCAAGCTACAGATTTCCCAAGAATTACCAGGTACCATTTTCCCAGGTGATTGTCAACGATTCACACTCAATGTCTTTCTGAATTAATTGCAGAATATTTTACTCAACTCATACCAGACTCTAAAGAAAAAAGTGATTGTGCACAAATATGGATTGCCAGAGGAAGAAGCAATGAACTCACCGGATTTTCAATTGTCCTGCTCTAATGACTTCATCAGAATTGAGAACGCCGGTGATCATGTTGTCTTTAAGGCTCAACACTTTCAGGCTCTTACTAATATTGCTCTCAGCGAACGCTGCAATATTTAGAATGCCAGTGAGATTGTTCTTGTCAAGATATCTGAAAAAACCTTTCCAAATGTTAGTTACAGTTTGAGTATGTACAAACCAAAACCAGAAATGGGTACTCAAGGAGCAGCCTTACAATTCTGAAAGCTTTGAGCCGGGAGTCAAGAAGCTCCAATCGGGTAGAGGACCGCTAATATTTAGGCTTGAAAGATCAAGCACAGAGAGATCTTGGGGAAGTATGTGCTTCAAAGATGACATATTATTTGATAGCCCTGTGAACAGGTTTGAACTCAGATTTCTGCATCACGAAAGGAAAACACGCAAGCTCATTATCATTCACATGGTATCGGCTTGGTTTCGTTCAAACGCTGAAGTCATACTGGTTGATAATGCCATTGGCGACATCCTTGTCTGAAGGTTATTCCGAAACTTTTTTATTTATATTTGTGTCCAACTAATGAACAAACAGCTGCAACTATTAGGCAGAAAATAATAAAATGCGATGATACTTTTTTACAAGGAATGTCACAGGGATTTGCAATTTAGCTCACAAGGTCGTCAAGCTGCTCAAGTAGGTGAAATCTGGCGTTGGACATGTGAATCTGTTGTTTGATAATTTTCTGCATCATGGCAGTAAAAGCGAATTATAGATGTCCCTCATCGAACTACTCAAATGTCACATTTATTACATTTTCTAATTAAGTCGATGAAGTAAACTAACAGATTGGAATTTATGTTCAAGAGCATGTAATGATAGAAGGATTCGCAGTTTAACTCACAATATACTCAAGCTGCTACTAAACTTTGGAAGCGGACAAGTAAATTCGTTGTTAGATATGTCCCTGCACCATGAAATGAAAGCTCTAGCATTTAACATATCAAAAAGTTCAAATTTCAGAGCTATACTGAAAAAATGAAGAATCTAGCATAGAAACATATTAGCGTATGTGGGGGCGCCAAATGTGAAGTGCATCTCAGAGTCTGGAAACTGAAGGCAAGGCTGCAAGTAGAAAATTGAAACTTGTTGACTATCTTATAAGAACATATATCAAAGGTTAGAATATAAATTCTTACAGTGTAATTAGATAATTTTTCTCTGTTCGGAACGCATCGTAAGGAATTACGCCCTTGAAGAGATTACCGGAAATATTGAACTCTAACAATTCCAAACTTTGAGGTAATGTCGGAAATGGGCCGTCTAAGCGATTGCCGCTCAAATCTCTGTTAGGACACAAACTTCTTGTCAATTATGAGTATGATGTTGGCAACAAGAGCAAACTGAAAATTTTCATTCCTGAATAAGTAGCACCCACATCAAAGATTTGACCTTGATGACTGAATGATACGGTTGCTCTGAAAACATCACTGGTAGCTTGCGTACGACTTGAGATTGTGAATATGCATGACTACGGTATAGAAATCTTGGTTAAATCGCATCTACTTTACTGAAGCAGGTACAAAATGATTAGACTTTGAGTACTGAACACCAATTCAGATATCCTTGAAGAAAGCACTAGTAGTTCTTCTCAGGCGGAGGTATGATATATAAACACTCACAATCTCGTCAAGTTGGTCAAGTTAGACAAATCTGGTACTTGGCCTGTGAAGTTGCTCAAAGACAAATCCCTGCAACAAAATTTTGTGCACATGGTAAAAGAAATTTTGTCATGGATCTCGAGGTTTATGGATCTCGAGATTATGATAAGACTCAAAATTCACTCATCTTTTCATTACAATTCATTTGGTACACGGCAAAGAGTTGATGAATTAATAAAGATCAGAATCAAAATAGCTTACACTATATTCAGATTACTCAGCAGCCCAAGTTCTTTGGGAATAGGTCCTGATAAAGCCGGATTATTGTACAAGTATCTGCACATGAGCACCAAAAACTCCACCATCATATAATAAATGTGTTACTGTGATTATTAATTCAGCGAACCGGTGTCAAATACAATTACATATCTATGAAAGTAAAATGTATTAATACTTACAAGTACTGAAGATTGCTCAGCAAGGACACTTCAGGCGGAAGAATCCCTACTATTTTATCATTGGGCAAAATCCTATAATCACCACATTGAAAGTTTGAACAATGTGAGCATGGTGATTTGAACTGAATTAGGTCTACCACAAAACACTGAACATTTCCGACAGATCTACCGCTTTCGAAGCAACTATATTGGTTTTATGTTAGGATTCTTCGGTATAAGTCAATGTCCCTTCAGCTGATTGTAAACAAGAATTGCATTTTAAGATATCCTCAAATTTGAAGAAAAGAACTGCCAACAGTGAGCTAAAAAATAATGATCTGCCGCGGAAACATGACAGACATGTAACAGTACAAGTGGCCGCGACTTTGTAACCAAGCTAGCTGAGATGCGGAAAAACTGTTGGTTTGTGAAATATATGGGGAATTTGGGTCAATCTAAATTAATGAGTTCGAGAACATTACAGACTTGACGTTATTCTTACAGCATACCAACCGAAGCACTCCATACGGCACTGGTGGCATTCCGTAACTGGAATTGGCATCCCACTCCATTCCACCCACGACCAGACACCGTATAATTAAGATCATTATTGCAAGGCATAGCACTATCATTCCCCCAACCGCGAAAGTTCTTTGCAAGGTTGGGAGAATTCTTTTTCCACGCTCTCCAAAGGGCCTGCATTCCAACCACTGTTCCACCCCACTACTTCTTACACAACGGAATCATTGAAACTCCAATGGCCAAACAGAGTGGCAAGAGGTGATTCGATTGAAGCGAAGGAAGATGTTCCTACCAGTATATGGCATCCCATAGAGGTATCTTACTGTCTTGAGGGGAGAATTGAACTTTAGAATCGAGCTGACATTGCACTCCGGTAAATAGATGGCAAGAAAAGAATAGCAACATGACCAGCCCATAGCTCAGAATGATCTTCTGACACAGGACACAAGCCATGGCAGCAGTAGACATTGGAGCTCCAAATACTCGACTAACTTGCATCACCCCAAGTGTCTGCAAGCTGCAACCTCAACAATAGGGTTCAACTAGTGATTTTCAAAGCTCTCCACTGGCACAGGTACTGCAATACACCAATACTATTCCACTAAACAAAGAAGAACTACAGTACCTCTAGCAGGGCCAGGCGAAATCGGGTCCTTCTACATATAAAAGATCGCATTCAATGCAGGTCTCTCAAGTGCAGCAAACAGCCATCGGCAACACGTCATATGACACACACCGGCAGGGTGAACCTCATTAGGCTGCCGACAAGCCAACTTGAATCAGTGATGACACGTTTACACCGTGCTCAACAAGAATCATGAGATTTACCGACACACAGACATCATTAAAGCTGCACGCGGAGTAGGATTTCTCATCTCCACTCCGATTTTCAAAGGAGCCAGCACTTCCTCACTTCTTCATCAGTTTACTTGCAGCCTTTCATTACGGGTACCAGCCAAATTCGCCGCAATAAACTGCAACTTCCAATTCCCACTCAGAGCACATGGAAAAATGTGGCCTTCGTTCTACTGCACAAGGAATAAAAGTCCACAGTGCAACAGCTGGGATATACAGGTGAGCAGAATCCATTAGTACTAGGTACTATTTTGTCGTATCACTGGCACTGGTTGGCACTACACGGCGACTGATGCATGACAATCTAGATACTTGAGTAAGCCTGGGGTAGACAAAACGACTGTTGAACAACTGGGCAGATTCTCTATCATCCAACACACATGTAATCTGTTTCTAGGAATGACCATAACTTCGGAAACCACCATTGCGTTCCATAGCTACACATGATCATATATGACCCCCATTCTCTCGATTGCGAAGTTTGACATGAGGATGCGACTGTGAGGTCGAAGCAGAGCCTGAGCTAATTTTAAATTCCTTTCCGGGCAGAATTAAGAAGCAGAGACTGAGATAGAGCGAGACCTCTGCTCATATTGTTTGGCGCGAGATTGAACGGAACCAGACGCCTCTCACGTCCGGACTCCGGAAATCTGTGTTTAGGAGCTTGACCCGATGCCAATAAATGGGCAAGCAGGATGTCGTTGGTTAGTGCTCATTCCGCAGGTCCAACTTGTATGTAAAGCAAGGAAATTATCCGTCCTTCAAGGAAGGAAACAATGCAGGCCATCAGTCAATGCAGCAATCAGACACTGGAACGAAACCTGTCGTTCCTGATCACAAGGGCTGTTTTTTCACAAAGTTTTAACCTGTCCATGTCCAAAAACCATTAACCCCTAAAAATCCAGCCGTTTTTAGAAGCTCCAAGTTCCAAAACTGTCATTTTTGACCGCTTTGTGGGAATGACAATTTAGACCAGTTTCTTTTCCTTTTTTTTGGCATCTAACCGTAAGATCTTGTACTTTACCCTCTTTAGTAGTACTGATGAAATTTTCAACCTTTGGATTGTGAGATTATAATGTTCAAAGTTGCAGCAAAAGTTTTTTTTTGGTATAAACCGGACGACATAGGGTAAATGGTGAAAATGGGGACTTGATGTTCATTATCCCAAACATTTTGCTCATATTTTTTTCCATGTAGGTAATCAAGTTGGGTACCTCCATGCAAAATTTTAGAGACTCATTCCTTTTTTAGGACCTTCATAATAATTATTTTCAAGAAGCGGGTCTAAAAACATTGATATCGTAAAACATGCATGACATTACGTATACTTGGTTTTAGAAAAATCTAAAAAGTGGTTAGGTGCCTTTATGCATTTTTTATTTTTGGGTGAAATTATTTTTGAAAAATTTCAAAATCTCAAATTTTGACGAATTTTGAAAGAAATAATTCAAAATTTTGAAGGTTGTCTTTGTAATTTTTGGAGGCTGCCTTTGTAAAATTGGTTTATTTTTTGACTTAGGTCTCTTTGGAATTTGAGTGGTGGTTTGCTTATGAAAATATTTCAAGAATTTTTTTTAAAAAAAACCCTAATTTTAAGCTGCCCGTTTTGGACTTGAAACCTAAAATTTCTAGATGAAGGTTTTAAAATTGGAATTTGGCTTTGAAAATTTTACCACATATACTTTGCAGTATAGGAAGCATCTACTAAAAATCCTAGGCAAAAATATGAATTTTAACCCCTTCATCTTGGCTGCCCAAAACAGCAAAAACCCATTTCGGCTTTCCTGGATTTTTAGGGGTTAATTGAAAGGCAAAACAAATTGGAACCCGTCCCAAAACCAACAATCTCAAAACCAATATGTCCAAGGAAAGGTTAAAAAAAAAACAATCCGTCCCAAAACCAGTTCAAAAAAGAAATACCCGTCCCGTATTAATGTTTATAATTTTAGTTTTTTTAACTAAACATCCAAAAAAAACCCCAAAAAAAAACATGAAAAAAAAAAAAAAAAAAAAAAAAAACAACCATAGCAGTCTGATGCAGTCTGCAGAGTGCTTTGCAAAGCCCAGCCTAGAAGCCTGGCCAGGCCTAGCCTTGAAGTCTCGCCCGGTCCAGTGCGACTGCACCACTGCTGCACTGACAGGGCCTGTGCAAAAAACTGTGAGCCTCCGTTTTTTGGTTGTTTATTTTTGTGGAGAGCTTGTGCACAGGTTCTGCTCCGACTTCTCAATCTGGACTCCAGCAGGTTGCAACCTTCGGATATGTTTGTTTACCTTAATATTTCTTATCTTTTTTGAAGTGATAGAGAAATAATGTATACAAGAAATCAACATAGAGTCTAGGTTTAGGGTAAGTCACACATTTAGGGTTTTTGTATGTCAAATGAGTGGTTTTTTGTAAAAATTAAACATGTTTATAGAAACTAAATTTTTATACAATTGCTTAGCTTACCATCAATTTAAATCTCTGACATTGTGTTAAAAAGTTTCTAAATATTGTGGTTGATGAATCAATGTGTGTAGGTGAATCAAGCTCTTGAGGATTGGTATTTTGATTAGGTGTTAGTGGTTTGACTCCATTCTGTTCACATTCACATGTCATATATGACATGATGTAATTGATATTTGCATCATTAATTTTTTTGGGAAAAAATTGTCAAAAAAATTATTTATTTTTAGAACCCATCCAAAGTGAAGTTGACACGTCCAAAAACTGGTTCATTTTCAGAGAACCTGTTCACTGGAAATGTTTTTTTTTCAGAACATGTCCCTGGACATGTTAGGGACCTTGTGAAAAATCACCACTGCTCCGAACCCAAGCTGGAGCCGGTTCATTTCATAAGTCCATAGCAAAGAGCAGTCCGGGCTACACATGCATACAACCCCGAAGGCAAAAGGAAAAAGGCTGTATGTGATACCTTTAGCTTTAGCTTCAACTTTTCTGGAACTTTTCCTCGGAACGTGACGCTAAAGCTTCACCTCCTCCGAGGCTCCGACACTCCGCTCCTTGCACAAAGCAGCGCCCACCTTCCCACCTTAGTATCACCTCAGTATCACCAAATTGTTACAGAGGTATCAACGGAGTAGGCCTCATTATCACCCGAGTATCACATAAGTATCAGTCGACTACACTTCACATTGCGAACTGCATTGCAGAGTTGTGTTGGAAAGCTCCGCCTCCATCTCCGACTTCGCAACACAACCACCATCGCCATCGCCATCGCCATTGCTTCGTCATCGGCATCACCACACCCACACAGAAGCTCTCGTAGCCGGCGATACCACTCGACTCTATCGCCACTCGCTCTGCCATCACCATGGTACGTATCACCACTCCTTTACTTCGAATTCTTTCCTCCACTTCCACGAGCAATTCTGTTCTCCACCTACACCCTTAATTCCAGATCCCGTTCATTTTTATGTAATCATTCCAGCTCTCTTTGCTTCTATATCTTCACCAGGGGTGTCACATGAAGCTGTGTCATGCATGATGAGTTTGATTTCGACTAGGGGTGAAATGGAGTTTCGTGGTGGAACCCCGTGGTTGATGGATACCATAGTGTTCTGATGGCGTGCTTCGTGTCATTGATGCGGTTGGCGTGGGAGGATTGTTTTTTTGTGAGAGTTTGTGTTAAGATGGTGGTGAGATTGAGGTGAGATTGTGTGATTTCGATATTTAGGGTTTGGGTGTAAAACCCTAGGCGATGAGTTCTGGGTGTGAGATTTGGGATGGTGAAGGTCGGAGATGGGGAGAATTGGTTTGCTGAGGTCGTGGAATTGATTGGCAGGCGCAGAGGCATACGATCATCTTGATGCAGCCGACGCCGAACCGCGCTACGCGGACCTTCATGGACTACGAGTCTGTCCCGGCTGCTATGGACGGTACTGGATTTCGTGTTCTTCGACGTTTGGTCTTTAGTGATATTCTGTGTCTTTCTTGCGGTTTTGATGGATATGATTTTTGGATTGTAGTTCTTGGGGTGTAATTGAATGGATTGGTAGGTAGTGTCTTGGTTTCTTGGATGAGGTTTGAATGGGTGAGAGGTCGTTGACAGTTTTTTGGGTTGTTTTGGGCAGGTATTTGCGGGATGTTTGAGAAGAGGCTGAAAGAGGCGAATCCTAATTTGCGGAATATCACATACGACATTTCGGACCTGTACAAGTATATCGAAGCGCTTACCGACATGAGTGCGCTCGTGTAAGCTTCTTCGCCTGGTTCTTCCTATTCTTGCTGAAGCGTGATGTGGAAATGGTGATGTGCTTTATTTGTTGATGTTGGAGAGATCTCTGAAAGCAGCTGCTGCTGCTGCTGGAGTTGGGCTTGTGGACTATTGCGCTGGAATGGGAAATTAGTATGATGGAGTGTATTACTCCGAGCAGTTCTGTGATTTGTCCCGATTTTTGGAAATTGATCGGTGTTTGCGTTTGACGTCGTTGTAGGTTCGATCCTTCCATCAGAGCTTACGCTCCTTTTGACCGATCCTGGATCAAGCAGCAGGCCTTCCAACGCTTGAAGAGGCTGGCCAAGAATTAGAGCTGCTTCGTGACTTCGCTCTGTTTCTAGAATCTAAGGGCAAGCAGATGGAATCTGTGTTGGAGCTTATGGTGGCGGTGGGCGGGCAGGAGACATACGTGACAGATCCGGTGGTTGCGGTGTGAAGAACTGTTGAATTGTATAAGCAGATAGACTTTAGGGACAATGTTATCTGTGTTCAAGTTCACGTAACATTGAGAGGAGCCTCATGATTTCTTTGGGACCCTTACGCTCTCGTGTGCAGTTTCGATCCGCCTCTTTTATGATGCGCAGATTGGTATTGACCTAGGGGGATAGAGAGAAAGAGGTCTCTCAACCTGTCCATAATGTACCTCAGCGTTGTACGTTTGAGCCGGCTTTGTGCCGGCTACAGGAATATGATTCCACGAAGTAATGGCTTCATGGTTCAAAGCTACGTATCCTTCAGGAAAGCTCTGAGGGTTTAGGTGAAGGCCCAGTGACTATTATCGTTACCTGTAATTCGATATTTTGACATAGCTGTGATTTTGCCCAAAAAAAACTCAGACTCTGCTATACAAGCTTCATATGTGCAAAGTGTATGCAATGTGGTTTAATCTCTACTATTGTTGGCATCTTTGTTTGCTACCAGTGAGAGTCTGGATAGGATTGCTGCTGGTAGTTCATCAGAGGACCTAACTTGAAGGTTTTCACTTCCTCAAACCCTCTTGAAATCTGCAGTTGTAGTCCAGTTGAAGGTTTCGTTCCTTGGGATAAACTTTCAAAGTGCTAACATGGAGCTCCTGAGTCCTCGTGTCTTGAGGCTCAACCTCAAATTGGCCTCCTCTGAACCAACCCCGTGTTGTGGCAGTCCCGATGTTCCTGTCCCTACCATGCACAACGGAAGCCGTCGGATGCATCCTCTGGAGGAGAAGTGCGCAAGGATAGTTTGGGGATATTTGGAAAGTGGGCAGAAAAAGGAAGACGCCGGGAGATGCACGCAAAAGGAACTGACGTGGTCGCACGATGCTGCCACGAGCGCATGGAGGCATCCTTCTGCCGTCTCGCACCTCCACAACTCCTCCGCCTTCGCAAATGATTTCTCAAATCGTGATTGGAACTCAATGACTCGCAGCAGCAGAACTCCTGTCCTGTCCTGTTCTTATGTAGTTACAACAGTTTCTCTGTCACGCTTCCCTCGCCATCACTCCTCCTTCCACTCACAACCTGGAGCTTCAACCCATTTGCATCACTTTCAATTTGCAATTTTTCTTGCGCTGTAATTTATTCTGAGCTTGGAGTTGGAGATTGTGAAGTTTTCGTAGTAGTTTTCTTTCTTTTGCTGTGGCGATGCACAGCATGGCTGCGTCGACGTCCGCCATGCTTGTGCGACCAGATGCGAACTCTGTGAGCTTTGTCAGAAGCGTTGGAGAAAATGGGTCGTTACGGATGCGTCCGCAGGGTCTTGCATTGCGCAGGAGCAAAGTGCAGGTGTGTTTGAGGAGAGAGGTTAGCGTGCGAGCGTCCGTGAGGTACAGGTCTGCTTTTCTTGCGCCTATGAGGGTTGTGGTTCGGAGGAGACCGGTGTACGGAAATGCGGGGATTAGAGAGTTTAAGAGTCTGGGTTCGTCCATGGTGCGCGCTGGAGCTGGAGGCAGTTTGGAAGACGGTGCGGATGATGGATCAGGGGAAGCTCGTAAGGAATTGGATGAGAGTTTGGAAAGTGAGGTTGAAAGTTTAGCTGCAGAGGATCATGCGCATGAGAATTTGTCGACTGTTGAGGAGATTGAAGTTCCGGGTCTGTCCCAGTTTAGTGATAGCGTTGATTCTGATTCAGTAGAAGTGGAGGTGGATGTGGTACATCAAAGTACGAGGCAGCAACCCAAGTTAGTGAAAATTTTGAGGAAAATTGTGCGGTTCTTAAGTGGCGTTAAAGATAAAGAGGATGCCTTGCTTGAGTTGTCAAGTTCTGCCAAGCAAAAGAAGCTTCGGTGGAACCCGCTTGGATTTTTGAACGGCTCTACTCCCTCGGCAACTGAGAAGTTGAGAGCTAAAGTTTTCAATGGCCTCCGAAGAGCTGAGGATGACTTCTTCGCAGTACGTAGCATCACCTGACATGCTAACTTATGAAACTCCACTTTGCAATTAGAATTAGAAAGATTAAAATTACTGACCAACCTTGTGAAATTAGTCATTGAGTGCTAGGTCTGCCTTATGCGTTTGCTGTCGAAACATCTCTGGCCATTTTGTTTTGAAAGATGTACTTAATTTTATGTGTTGTCAGTTTTCAAGTCAGCTGGGAAAGTTCACGTTCATCATGGGTGCAACCGGCGCTATCCTTGCTACAGGTTTTCAGTTGTCCGGTACGTCAAGCTCTGTCTCCCATGAATTTGTGTTGAGAATTTCAGTAGTTGCGGAATGTGGTAATTTGTGTATAACTAGGTAGACTTGTTGTATATTAATCTCGATGTGCAATCTCTATCGATTGGATTGATGTGTGTAGGATATTGTTACTTTTCGCTGTTAGGGTGTACATTTTTGTTGCTGGCATTGAACACTCGGACATTTGAATTGAGTTTTCCTGGTTCGCATACAGGACTATCAGCCCTGAAATATGAATCGGATTAAGCTTACACAAATTAATTTTACTGAACCTACCTTCATCCGCAGGGGGCGAAGCTTACCAGGAACAACTTCTTTGGGGTAGTTGGCTTGCTGGAATAGTGCTTGGTTCAATGATCGGAGCGGGACAAGTTTTGGAAGGTCATGGGAGACGAGGGAGACGCAATGTCGTCATCACAGGAAGGTGTGGGCAAAAAATTGAACTCAAAATGATTTCTTTAGGTTGACATAGAAGCTGAACTTAAACTTTATTTTCAGCTATCCACCAATTGGCATTGGGTATTCTTGGCAGTTTTACTTAGGTTACGGCTAAATGCTGAATGCTCAGCAGGGAATGGAATATTGTTCTTGAGTTTGTTAGGTGTGCACGTCATGAAACACAATTTTCATCAAAGTTGCAGGATTAAAAGATGATGTCCTTGTGTGACACCATCAAGTTTAAAGAACAGTGTTTTATATGCCAACCAGAGCTTGAAGCGCTCATTGCTCGAGAGTTTTTCCCTCGTTACTTTCTCTTGGACTCATATGTGAGATATAAAATATCGGAGTTCGGGATTTTATGTGCAAGTATCTTGGTGTAGGTTTCTTATTGCCACTATTTTCTTGTTTTTCTTGTGCAGTACTCGAGGTCTTGGCAAGGCCCTTGCTCGTGAATTTCTGCGTGCTGGTGACAACGTTTTTATTACTTCTCGAAGGTACTAGTTTGGCTCTAACCTATTTCAATACGAAGCAGCTCTTTACGACTTTTTGGCTCTCACCTTTCATGTAGCTATGTTCAAAGCCAATTAAAGCTTGTAAATGATCCAACTTGATGAACTGACAAATTAGCGATTTGTTTTTTCAACTTTGCTTCTTGTGATGGCGGGGAGCAGCCTTGAGTCCGTGAATAGTACAGTCTTGGAGCTTCAGCGAGAGGTTGATGAGATGCATCGTGATTTTCTTTTGTCTGAGGACTTGCAAGTCGACACGATTGAAACAAGGAGTAAGAAAAGTTGTCCTAGGGTTGTGGGAATTCCTTGTGATGTTTCCAAGAGCGAGGATGTGCAAGCGCTTTCAGAAGCAGCCGTACGAGAGTTTGGGAACATTCATCTTTGGGTGGGTACTCGTTGTGAAGTAATTTTGATGTTTAAGCTTGTGCATCTCATGCCAATCATTTTCTCATGAAGTTGTGCAGTTGAAACCTTTGCTTTTGGTTGCTCTGCATTATGAGTATGTAAGGGACACTTGCCTATGTGTCTTCATGCTCATCATCTCATGATCACTTTGGTGTGAGTTTGTTATCTGCAGATCAATAATGCGGGAATGAATAAGGGTTTTAAGCCTTTGGTCGAGTTTTCAGATGAAGAAGTTGCACAGGTACTGATTTCTTCTTTATTATGGATCTCTCGATTTGCTGATTACATATTATGTGTATCTTGCTTTGATGATATTCTTCCAGGATATTCTAGATATACTGAATACTTGAGGTTCAGGTGGATTCGTTACACAAGATCTAACTCAGAACTTTTGTTTATAGATAGTATCTACAAACTTGACGGGTTCGTTGATATGCACTCGTGAAGCTATTCGAGTCATGAAAAAACAGCCTAAAGGAGGGCATATCTTCAATATGGATGGAGCTGGTTCTGGGGGCACGAGTACCCCATTAACTGCAGTGTAATTTTCTGGGCCTGCTTACTTGGTGTAATTTACCTGCTGTGAACTTTACATACATCTGTGATATTTTAATGTATCGTTTATACAAACTGTGTGATATACTTTCCATGTGGTCGAATCTTAAAAAAAATTCTGTGTTTGACTTTGATACTTTGTAATTGCAACAGTTATGGAGCAACAAAATGTGGGCTACGGCACCTTTCGGCCTCCCTGATGCAAGAGTGTAAGCGCTCTCGAGTAGGAATCCATACGGCCTCGCCGGGCATGGTTCTCACGGATCTACTCTTAAGGTATATTAACCTCAGTAAGTTTTGATTGATTTCGTTAATGGATTTGGAAGACTTTTGACGATTCATGAAGATCACATGCACTAAGGCATATGGTTTATAATTTTCTGTTTTATGGGTCATCAGTTTCTGAAATGAGTTGTTGTCCTGCAGTGGTGCTACTCGCCAAAACAAGCAAATGTTTAATATAATTTGCGAGCAACCTGAGACTGTTGCTCAAGCGTTAGTGCCAGGTCTAAGGACTGTGAAAGGAACTGGCAAAGCTGTCAATTATCTTACCCCTCCTCGCATCATCTTGGCCATTCTCAATGGTTGGTTCAGACGTGGTCGTTGGTTTGATCAAGAGGTAGGTGCCCATCTCTTTGGAGGCTCTTCCCAACTTAGGTGGTTTAAGGAAGAGGTTATTCCGCACTTATTCTTTCGTGACCTGAAGCTGGGATAATTATAAATGCTGCCATTCATATTAAGATGTTAAGCATGAGAACAATAAGAAATTGAAGAATCTGTTTAATCCCTTGTGGGAATGCCATATGGACAGGGAAGAGCAGTGTACGCAGCAGAGGCAGATCGGTTGCGCCTCTGGGCAGGACGAGAAAAGTCTCCAGTAACAGCTGCCATGGAGATGGTGCCTAGTGGAGCATGGGTTACCCTGTTTTCTTCATCTGTGCTTTGTGCATATGTTATACTTTCAACTTTGTCTGGAGGTGACAGCTCTGGCATATAAGTGCAAAGCCCGCTAACAACATATTAGTACATACGACTGAATGCTTTCGTACAAAATTAACCGAAGAATTTCTCCCTTCACCATTTAATTCTATCAAATTAAAGATTCATCGTAAAATCGTGGAATTGGAAGTAATAACGATTCGTCATTGATTTATTTACTGGCCAAGATCTCTGCACTGTGCAGCGGCCTTGTGGATCATTGTTCTTTTATAGACTGGTAGATTTGATGTGGATTTCATCATCTAATTGGATACCAGATTTAGATGTCATAGAGTCAAGATCCATTTTTTGATCTGATGCTTCAGAAGAACCTCTTGGCAAGGGTCATACATGTTCATAGTTATGCAAATTATCTCAAGTGGTATATAGAGGGTGGCCTGTTGTTTTGCAGCCTCCTAGACTTCTATGTTGTACTGTATATATTGTATATAATAGTTAACAGACTGCCATTTAAGAACAGATTTTGGTGTGGTTTACTGGATATTGTTTTTGATTCTCAAAATTTTGATGTGGATAGGGTGAAGGATACGAGCAGTGATTGTTATGAAATGTATTTTTTGAAATAATTTTTAAATCAGACAGTTGCAATTTGAGTCAAAGGGCATTGTGCAATGGACTTTTCTGCACTATTCAACAAGAAGCTGGGGCAGCTTGGTAGGGTAGATTTGTCATGAACACTGCAAGAGTTGAACCTCGAAGTTGGACTTGCAAAACGCTATTTAGGGTACAGAAGCATGTTAGGATATTCCACGTTTACTAGAATACGTTTGAACTTTGAATTTCAGTACTTACACCAGTTCTCAGAATGTAATTTCTCCTTTGACCAGAATATCGGTTAAGGTAGAATTGAGAAACAACGTGTTAATTTGGACAGAAGCAGCTTGCAAATGATTGCAATTCTCCTTTTACTCTTCATTTATAGACCACAGAGTATGTGACGCGGTACACCAAATCCTCTTCATATTAAAATAATTAATACCTCTTCCTGATAGATAAGATACAGATGTAACAGATCTTTAGCGTGTTCTTCCAAGTTCCATGCGCTGTCAGTCAAGTCCATCTCTGGCCTTCATTGATTTCGACCAGGGCTTGTAACACCACTTTTTGCATGCAAGTGAATTTACACCTTCAAGGATTTCCAGGATGAAGGGAGCATGTAAATCTTGGCTGCGGCAGCTGATGGCAGTGATAGGTTACCTACGCTCAGCATTAAATATGTCCCAACAACAAGTCCCAATAACCACTCACATGTACTGTGCTTGCATTTTTGGCCTAGAAAGTGAGATGCATGTACCTTACATTTTAGGGAATTAGGTGTTGTCTTCTATCAATGACCAGCGACGTGGCTTGGAGTCACTATCCTAGACACTCTTGCCCTTTCACACAAAATTTCGAAAGGTGATGAATGGTGTGTACATTTGGGAACCATGCTTTTCGCAAGACTTTCGCAGGGCCGACAAGAAACGACGATTTCTAGCGTTAACTATCACCAATTTTACAAGATGAACTTTGATCAGGTCCAACTTAGATCATTAGTGACTTGGTGTATTTAGGAATTAACAATCACGTTGCTGTACAAATACGCAAGTCTCGTTTCCAGTACAACAAGATTTCATATAGTTGTACCATTGAAGAACAGTAGGCAGTAGCTATATAGAACCGCTTTCAAACCTTCCGAAATTCCAACATGCCAGATGTAATGTTCCGTCAGTTTGGGGATCGCCTTCCCAAACATGGCGCAAATACCAGATCAAAAGAACCAAACAAGTGACCAACTACCTGTCAACCTTTCCTATGATGAAGCCAATCTGGACTTCATTCTCCTCATTATTTGGTTGCGGGAACAAACCGAGACATGGGACTGCATCTAGGAATTTGTGAGGCTCAGACCTATGAACTGAAGATCTAAACCGCAACAGCGGTGCTGGATATTAACAGAGAGCACACGATGGACGACATGAAATCCAGCAGCTGGGACGGATTCGTAGTCCATGAAGGTACTCATGGCTAAGTTCGGAGTGGGCTGCATCAAGATAATCGTGTGCCTCTGCACCTGCCATTCCCACGTCAATTTGACCACCTCAGCGAGCAATTCACACCATCAACCATCCCGCCAGCAAGTGATAGAGCAACTCCAAGCAAGTTCACTATCACGAGCACACCCATAGCACCAGAGGTTTTTCAACGCGGTACCGAAAAAAACAAACAGCCCCATTTTCCCACATCCAGCAGCAACAATATCCTCTACCACTTCCACATTGCATTAAATAAGGAAAACGACCATCCTCCAAAGTGCCGAAACGAATCCGGAAAAAAACGAAAGTAAACAGATCTAATAAGCACAACTATTTCAACGTGAAGCCAAATGACAAGTAGAATCTCAAGACAATTCAAATGATATGATGGAAGATGGATTACTAACGAGGTCGATCGATGCTAGATTGTTGTCGGACACGATGATGCAGCAGCGGCGCTAACCATCCTCAGCTGCTTGTATCTCAGGCGCAACTCCCAATCTCCCTTAAAAACTTCCTCGATCCAACATCCCCAGCTTCTTCTGAAGCTCTTCCAACACCAGCACGCACCACGAACAACCACATTTGAGACTCCCGAATCACCACATGCTCGAACACAGCCGGCCTCCGCTGAACCACCATCCACAGTGCGAGAAAACAGGTGTTTGCCTCATGGACCCTCGCACTGTCACCCACCGCTTCAAACAAATCTGCACTCTACTCCCATGCCTGTCCAAAGCGAACGCAACCGCAAACAACGGCTGTCCTCCACCACTCTACCGGTATGTACAGAATTCACAGCCGGCCACAAGCATGTCGGACGTCGACTCAGCCATGTCGTGGATATCCTCAACGAAAAATAACAGACAACTTCCCGATCTATCTGAGTACGCACCTCCATGCTCACAATCTCACCCAAAATGGATGCTAAAATGGGGCAGCAGTTGAATCCCCTCGTGCGGAGTCCTCAACTGTTGCTCTCGAAAAGCTCATGCCAAACATCAGTGAAGACATCCACAATGACGTTATGGTACTCTGGCTCATTGAGAGACAAGTAGCACTGCAAGAGCTCCTCCAAATCGCCGGTCTCATGAATATCTTGGTCTACAATCATCTCGATCATGGACTGCCGGAAATCATTGTAAGGGTCATAAGAGCTTTCAACAACAACAGCTACTCTCTCCTTCGGAGGAGGAGCCTGTGGTTTAGCGGCAGGAGCCTGTTGCTTAGGAGCAGGAGCAGGAGCAGGAGAAGGAGAAGGAACAGAGGCCACTTGCTTCGACCGCCGTTGCTTGGCCCGTTTCCTTGCCTCATTGAATTTCTTTCTTGCCTGGTTGAACTCGTCATGGAGCTCTGGATCCACCATGCTCTCCTCCCGTTGCGGGTGAATGGTCCTCTCTTCGCGGGTACTCTTGGGAAGAGGTTTCCTTGAAGGAGATGGTTTCTTCTGGACTTCCTTCTCCACAGGACGCTTCACCTTGCGTGCCTTGGCAGGGGAAGCAGAATTGACTCGTACAGCGCGGGCAGTTTCCCTCCCTCTCTGATCCCGCTCTTGTGCCTGATCTCGCCCTTTCTCCGGCTGAGGTGCTGTATGGACTGTGACACAATGAAGCTCTCGGCTTTGGTCGCTGATGGACCCAGAGTTTTTGGACTCGTCAGTCTTAGGAGGAGGGATTTCGATTCCCCATGCCTTTGCGGAGGATTCGAGAAAGCTCTCAAACACAGGCGAGTTATGAAGCTCGAACCTGGGGCTTCCAAACACCGAGCTCGTGTCCTCCTCATCCTCGACAAGCCTCTTCAAATTGCGTTGATCCAGAGCTTGATCGAGAGATGCAAGGAGCTTCATTGCTTCAGCATCATTTCTCTTCGTTTCAAGCTTTTGTTGGTCCCTCCACGACTTCGAGCCTTCACGCATCCTCTCCGCAGCAAGCACCTTCTCCCTCAGCAAGCTCTGGCTGTCCGAGACGTTACCACCATTCTCAGGCTCCTCGGAGTATACCCCTGGAGTCTCTGACTCCGAGAATCCGAAATATGGTTTCCGTTCTGCCAATGCCAATCCGTAATCTGAACCCATCGACGGAACTCTGAAAGTGCTATCACTACCAAAGGACGTTGATTTCCATGGAAGCCTAACCATCTTCGGATTGTCAATGTGGATCTCTGACTCTGTCTCCATATCCGGGAAGACCTTCCTCGGGGAATCGGTGTCGGACCTTGTGGAAAACAGGTGGCCAAGTGTAGGTTTAGACCCAGGTTTCAACTTAATCGGAGACTTCACTTTCACTCCTTTCAGTTCCCTGTTCTTCGCGAATTTCTTCTTCTTCACTACAATAACTTGGTTTTTAACAACTTCCTCGTTACTGGAATCGACATTCCACGACGTCGTATTGGCTCCTGACCAAGACTCCGATTTCTTGGGCCAAGAGGCTTCAACTCCTGTTCCCTCGTCAATGCACTCAAGCCCAGAATCCGCATCCATCTCCATCAACCCTGACTCTCTCTCCAGATCCAGGCTGCTATGGCGAGTCCGTGGTCGTGAAGTGCCTCCACAACCTACCAAGAACCATGCCCTCATACTCGGCGTAGCGGACCTTCGGAATTGAATCGACTGGCTAGAACTCTTCGTTGAAAGAGACTCGTCTCCGACCAGCTTGCACAAATTCTTCAGGTTCGAGAAGAACGTGGATCTGTACATACATCTGGAAAAATTCGAGGACCCAGAAGCTGTGGTAGTCGCAATAGAGGATGTCACCGGTGTAGTTCTCGTGGTCGCCTCTGTGCCGAGCGTGCTCTTCCTGCTTGGCGTCACTGATACCTGGGCACCATTTGCAACGGCATTCTCAGGCATTGGACTGACAGGATTGCTACCGGATTTATCAAGACCTTGAAGAGGAGAGAATGTGCAGATTTCAGATCCGTGTCTGTAAACGTTCTGGACCGTCTTGGGAAGGAAAGGGGCAGAGTCTGGAATCACAGGCTCACTAATGTCCGAGCCTCTCAAGCTGCGCGACTTCCTACGGAACGACCTAAGCTTGAGGAACCAGACACTAGGTAAAACTGCAGCGAATAGCCTTCCTTTCGGCTTTTCCGCACCCTCCATTTTAGGCATATTAGCAACCTCCATCAGAATATAATCCTCTCGCAGGGCATTCATATGCTGCTACCTCCTGATCAATAAACTGCTTGACTTCAGTATTGAATCCAATCCTGTGGTTGCCTCAATCACATACGTCACATATGCTCCGAGAAACCTCCCAATCGACCCACACAGCTGAGAACCCTGCACACGAAACAGAGCTACAACGTAAATGTTGGAGCACATACGAGCCAAAAATATCACACCGAAACAAAAGCTTATACAAGGGATTCAAACACAAGAACAAAGAATGGAAACCATGACTGCTCACCATCAACGATTGCTTCAAGGGAGCTTGACAAAGAGGGAGCTGTTGAATGGTGCGTGATGAATTGCTTTCTGTGATCGAAAAAAAGCACATCCAACGTGAGCGGCATTACAAGTCTCAATACATTCTTAACAAGTTAATCTACAATCCACCCGAATCACTGCTAATGCGAATGATACACACTCTCTACAAACTACGCCGAAATGCTCATGTCTACTGCATTGAATACGAGAACTCCATTGGCAAGGGTAGAGAGAACCTACCCGTATCGCAACACATAAACTGATCACGTCGTCGTCTGCCAACCCAGATGATGCCCAAATGCCAACACTATCCACCGAAGACCTGAAGCCACTTGCAACAATCAACCAAATCGGGACAACAGCAGACCAGTTACATGGTCTCTGAGGGCCCTCACTCCACGACTAGAGGCACCGAACTACCCGAATCCACAGACAGAACGCAACCTAGTGCGCAAAACGACACACGCAACCATTCAAAAGCTCCCTCTCGCTGCCCCACATTCCCCCGCACAATTGACACGAGCAACCACGACGGAACAAGGTCCAGAAACCCGACCCCGAAAACCCCCCATTAAATCGCGTCCTGGGGCCCCGAACGCCGCCACCAGCGCGACCAGCCCCACCAAGACTACTAAAAGTCGCCGGCAGCTCACAGAAGCGGGAGCACGACAGACGTTCATCCCAATTCGGGCGACGCAAAAAACTGGAGCTCGACGCCCGTCATTCCTCAAATCTTCACCATAGCAGGAGTCCTACCAATCGCCGCGACGGCCTGGTCGGGTCCGGGATGCATGTCAGCGCGCCGCGGCCACCATCCGCGCCGTCTCCGTCGCGGCGCTCAGTCGCGTTCCGGTGCAGCCTCAGTAGCGGCGCTCTCTCGCGTTCCGATCTAGAATCCTCCCCAAACATAACCCACGCCTGACGTCGTGACGTCGCCTCCCGCATTCTTTCTAGAACTGTGGCCCCTTCCAGGCTCCGAATCTCCGAATCTCCGAATCTCCTGCAATTCCAAATTCCTCCCCCAACCTACCTGGCCATCTGATAAGGTGGTATTATCTGCGCAAGCCCGGAATACTCATCCTTGGAGCATCAAACCTGCCACCAACTGTTCCGCTGCAACGGACCCAGCCCAAGTATTTTTATTATAGCTTGTTTGGCGCTGCTCATCGCTGTTGGCACATGAGGCGAACGTTAATACGTCCGAATGCTCTGACACCGAACTTCTATTTGCGTCGCATCATTTCATCCCGCTGGGTAACAATGCCGTGCGGTAACTCATCTCGGAGCAATCACTGCTCCAGCAAAACACGCTTCACTGTTATGCGGCCTTGTTGTGCCGGCCTTTCCCGGATCTAAGCAGGATTGTCTGCAAGATGCACCATCCGTCCGTTCATGCGTCCCGTTATCGAGGATTGTTGCTCACTCTGGCTCTCTCCCATATGCGCATTCTCATTGCTCGCCGTCTCGCCTCGCTGGTCCACCTTATGGCTTTCAACTCTGCTAATTATCTCTTGAGTTGCCTGTCACGCTCCCTCCGCCCCGTCCTGTCCCTTCCTTGTTGGTGCTGGTGTTGATCTTGCTGTTGTTGACCTTGTTGGTGTTGTTGTTTGGGAGCTCTTCTTTTACGGTGTCTTGATGATGCAAAGTTGGCTTAAGATGGTGCAGCCATTTGCTTTCTGTCTCTTCCTTGATTTGTTATGTTGTGCTTCCATCTTGCTGTGGACGTCATTCTTCACTCCCGCGGCTGCACCGGCCTTCGACCACATCCCTGTTTGTCAACTCTTGATTGTCGCTCTCGTTGATTGTGCTTCCTGGGAAGTGTTGGTTGCTTCGTTATCTCGCTGATGACGGTCTTTGGTTTTGCTCCTTGTCGGCCTGCTCTTCATAATTGCATTTGAATCACCTTATCACATAAACATCATACTCCTCTGCATAAGATCAAGTGTCCACAATACTGAATTTCCGGACAAAGCTGGCGTAGGCACAAGTCTATTGCTTTCTGATCCCAGTTCTTCTGTGAAAACAAAATGAAGTTAATTTGATAACAAGATGAAAGAATGAGCTTGATTACTGAGCACGGTTGTTCTCCTTGACATTGCTAATAAACGGTGGAAAGTTGAACATCAGTGCGAGAAATGACTGATACATGTGCTTGAACTTTATATGGACCAACACTGAGATGTAGAGGATCAAAGCCACAGCCAAGAAGAGAAATTGTTGCCAAGCGCGCAGATGCCATGGTTGACATTGTTGAACCTCAGCAAATGCAACAAAGAAAGACCATTATGAAGCAAAGTGAAGCTAATACCAGGGCCACATCCGGCAACCTAGCCAAAAACATTAGCCCAACATATTCTTTGGAAATATTGGGCTAGGTTGGGATTTCAATTGGCTTGAGTTGCTGGATGCAAGGCTACCCATCCTTCCGGCCACTCCAGTAGATCCACTCAACTGAAATCCCAACCCGGTATTTCCGGAGAATACGTACGTAGTGCTGATGTTTTTGGTGACTGGAGCTGCTGGGGTTTTTGGTGTGGCCCCTGTATGGGTATGAAAGCTGTCAATTTGGCTGTGGGTATGAAGAGCTGTCAATTTGGCAATTTGGGGCTGATGATATTAAATATTGCAACTCAGAACTCCTCTAGTTTGCTGCTCCAGGATTTGGTGCATGCCCCGACTGTATATGCTCACTCCTGCTAGCTCTAATTCAGTAAGGAGGTGCAAAACTCAAGGTTGCATGTGCTATCGCTCCTGCTATTGCTGTATTCACACTTCACCTGCTATTGCTCCAAACTCCGAGTTCCAGCACCGAATCTGCTATAGCCTGCAGGGCAATTTGCCATAAATTGGGGGAGATCGAGTCATTTTCTCACTGATTGTGGATCTTATAAGATAGTGTCACCGAAAAGCAGTTCCATTTCGAGTAACCAAATGTGCATACGCAGCATTACAAGAATAACTCATCAAAAAAATGACTAAGCAACGTGGTTCACCTTGGGACGAGTGCTCCTCATTACAAAGGAAAATGGTCTGGAATAACAGGATGGGACTAACGACCTCTCTAGTAAAAATTCTAAAGATCTGTATGAGGCATAGCAGCTGCTGAAGACGTCAATACTGACAACTCTATGTTTGTTACCAGTATGGGCCTACGGAGGTGAATTTGGTGATGAATCTATCCCATCTAACTCTATGGAATCAAGTCTAGGCATAGTGCCACTATCATACACATCAAAGTAAATCACCTCTCAGAAGCTCAGGTCATCAGAGTAAGACTATATCGATGCCACAGCAAGAAACTCATTCGCATTTGATCGACTGGTAAATGTGGCGAACAAAGAAGTTTGAAGCGCGGAATCCGATGCTACCCAACATGAGGAAGAAGCCGTAGCAGATGCAGGCCATGTAGCCAAAGAAGAACGACGTCTGCATGAAGCCACTCATGTCTGATCGCGCATAATAGTAATAGAAGCAGTACCCAAAAATAAACACCCCAGTTGAACCTCCACACAAGACGGCCCTGGCAAAGACAAGCCACGTCCACATCAGTAATTTTAGAATGCTGAACACGACCAGGAAAGAAGTACGGATCTTCATATAAATAATCCTCACACACTCTCAATTAAACCTCTCTCCTAAAGCAATATTCGTAACATGACGCATAACAAAATCTTACCTCCACCACCATTCGTGGTCCTCAACCGCGAGCTGGAAATAGGTCAATGCAATGGTGATGAAAGCCGTCACGATGATCAGTATGATGAAGACAATGAAGAGAATGCTGTAGATTGTATAGACCTTGTGGCCCCAAACACTGGCAAAAATATAGTAGAGCTCAATATAAATGGCACTGAATGGCAAGAACCCAGCCATGGCCATTTGTGGAATGGTACAGCGATACCAAGGAAGGGGCGGAATCTCCCTTGGAAACTTCGTTGTCCTGCAAGGGGCTTGAAACTCAGCCTTGCTGTTTTTCCCAGCAATCCCACCCAAGACCAACAATGGAGAGGTGACAAGCGTCCATATCAGAACAATAACACAAATTGTGCCGAATGGGAGGGCTGCAGTTGCATTATAAAAGATGGCAACTGTATTCAAGAACGAGAATGTGAGGAAGAGAGGCCCACAAAACAATCCTCCGGTCAAAAGAATGTTCCTAACCTGTACAAATAAAACAACAGAATCAGATAGGTCAAAATGTATCCGAGGTACTTCGCAGGAGAGCGAGGAGGAGTGGAGGCATGGAGCAAGCTTAATGACAGAAAATGAATACAGAATCTATTAAGTCTACACCTGACCCACAATTAAACCAGGTATGTAAAGCGGAGAAATTCTCATTCTGTGAATCCTCTCCTCTCTTCTCTCTCCTACCACATGCGAGTCAAACCACTTTTGGCCTACATGGAGTAAAACATTCACAGACTTGTCTTAAAATAAGCTGCGTATGATCAGAGACTTACCCAGTTGACTCCCTCAAGTTGCTTATAGAAAGAGGATGCAGAGTATCCAGCGATGCCTGAGGTCAGTGCATAAATCACAACAAGCGCTGTGTAGAGAGACCCACGATTGTATGGGTAAAAGACTCCAACCAAAGCAAGCATAAAGATGAAAACAGCCCTGCACGTACAAAATACGATTCCATATGAGCATATCTTTTTATAAACTCCAGCTGGATAGTATCTTATACCATGAGTCATTGAGCTCATCCAAAAGTCATTTTGAAAAAACATCGTTTAGAATCATCAACTGTCCATTCAGGTCTCTTTTAGCAATGCGTTACAAATACACACCACCATAACTCGGCATTCGAAAAATTCAAGCACCAGCAAGTCGTAGACAATAATAATTATCGAGAACCTAGAAATTTGAACCAGAAAGCTTAGAACCTCACAAGGCAAGAAGCTGTGCTCCGCTTCCAAGGACAGCACAGAAAAGAGACTTGTGTGGCGGGTATCTGAACACATCTCCGTGAATATACTTCCACCCTGTCTCCTCTTGCTCGTCCGCAGCCTCTTCGTCCCGAGAATATCTGAGCAATTAGAATCATCCACGGAACACAATCAATGAAGCATCCTGTTTGTTGAAAAGATACACAGCAATTACATGTCATTAAAAAGACTAAATGAAATTTAAAAAGAAACACTAAAAAAGAAACTTGAATCCAAGGTACTTACTTGATGAAATCATTCTTGAGTACACGCATCAAAATGGTAGCAAGGAATCCAGTCAGGAGAAGGACAGTCACGCATGAGTTAATGATTGAAAACCAGTGAATCTCAAGGTGTTGGGGGAGGAACGAATATCTTGAGTACTTCTCCATGCGTTGAGCAAAAGGCTTGTCAGTTTCCTTCCATTTCGCAGAATAGGTGAATTTCACTGTTTGCTCTTTATCTTCGGTAATGTCCACCGTGAACATAGAATCATAACCGACATTGATCTCAATAACCCGGTCTTGGTTGTAGAGAATGTCAAAATGAACGTGGGTGAAGAGTGAATACTTGATGTCCTCTCCAGATCTTTCTGTCTTCCCAACAAACCCCCAGATGGGCAAGTCGTCGTAGTACATCTGGAAATAGAAGTCATTTTTCACAGCGTCTCGGAATTTTTTGATCTCATCCTTAGTAAGGGTCTTCTGGCACAAAGTGACCATTTCCTTGTCATCCTTGAACTTCAACTGATATAACGCCTCCACCATGCGGTCGCCATTGAGCACCTCTCCAAGAGCTTCCCTCTTTTCAGTTACTTCACCTGCATGACTACAGAAATCAGACCCGGAAAAATCTATGCATGTAAGCCCAAAGGTGCCTCCGACACATATCAAGACCTAAACAAAAGAAAACAAACCACAGTTGTTAAAAATTCCACGACCGGCATGGACAGAACTGCAGCAACAAGAGCAAGACAAAGGGACAAGAGTACAAACCTTTAGGATGGCAGAAAGGCAGATCAAAATACTTGTACGTTTCACTGCAGTTGCAGGAAAAAATACATGTCAGAGTGCGCTCTAACAAATACTACAGTGCAAGCATTAACCATGCCAAGCTCTGACCTCCAGAGCAATAGCATATGAAACTGAAAGGAAAAAACTCTAAATCAAGCCATAAATAGGTTGCAGAAAATCACTGTAATCGCTTCACAAAATTAGAAAGCCTGATTTCCTACCCCCTATTAGCCGTGTAAAGTGGCTGCAATGACGCGAAACTAACCCTATCCCAGAATACAAGGCTACTAGACACGACACCTTTCATAATTATGAGATATCCGTTTCAAAACAGCCTAAAGAAGAGCAGTATCGACACCAAAAAGTCGATGTAAATTAGACAATTTCGGGACCTCCAACTCGTCACGGTAAATGCGGAAAAGCCAATGAACGTCCATAACAGATTGATAGCAGCTCCAACTCTCTCTCTCTTTCTACGTATAGACGTAGCGAAAAAAATCTCATTCAGAAGGCAACATGAGCGAAATGCGTCGAACAGAGAAAACATTACATTTAAACAAGTATCTACTCTCTTAAACACCTCTTACAAACCTAATTTAGCACATTACAAACATGACCATATTCTACAAAAAAACATTCGCCCGCATTGGAATTAAGACAACCTCACAAGAAGAGGGACTGCACACGGAGTTCAATCAACTTTCCACAGCGTGTCTGAGTAAGAAAACAGCCTACATTGCGAAAGACATACTACACAACAACCTATATTTTATGATTATCGTCCCACATCTCAAAATTTTCTCGGCAATGTCGTCAATCTTGACCATCTGCTAGACACAGCACATAAATATCTTCTCCAAAGAGGCATATATCATCGACGAAACACGATCTCCACTTCCACGTCCAGATCAATCAAGAAAAAAAAAAAAAACACAAAATCAGCTCACACCTAATCGCAATGTCCAACCATTTTCTTACACCAGAAACTCACACACCCGCAAAACAACATCCGCAAGAGCATTCCAACTCACCTAGGGTTATGGAACGGGCCAACTTTGTTGGCATACAGCGGCACGGGATCGCCAGCTGCGTACTTATGGTTCGACCCGCTCGCATGCACCTCCAAACCACACACCGCCACCAGCGCCACAAACGCCAGCACTACCACCCCCCGCGCCATCGCTCCTCCCGCCCCCGCCTCAGATCGCCAAACCCCAGACACACCTCAACCGCAAACCCTAGCTAACTCCTCCCACACCAACACCACTCCAGCCAATGGCTCACACAACACAGTCCACCGCGACATTCCAATGCACACTCCCCCCTCCCTCCTCCCCCTGCGTCGACGCCGCTCCTGCTCCCACTCCCGCTCCCGCTCCCGCCCCGCTGCTGGTGCTGCTGCTCCGCGAGCAACAAATGCAGTCGCCCGCTTCGCAAACTGCGCCAATCTCGATCTGGGAAGACGACGAGATCGCGCTCTCCGTCTCCTCCGTCTGGTTCGTCGGAGGGTTTTCGTCGAATCGGTGGGTTTCTCGTGCACTTACATATACCCGGACACCCGGTTCATATACCCGGAAACCCTGTTCATATACCCGGACACCCCTGTTTAAGGGGGTAGTGTATTATTGTTGTCACTGTTATTCTCATCGTGTTCAATCATCAGGCGTCCTCTGTTTGGCCCGGGGTGTTTCCGAATGTTCACATCAGGAAAGTCTCCCCCTTAACATTTTATATAAATTTAATATAAAAATGACTCAAAAATAATCAATGTAAACTTGACATTAATTTACTGTTTTTTGGTGGTTCCTGTTACAGAAAATTTATGTAAATTTTTTTGATATGAAAACAGTATTAACTTTCGTGCATACATTTTATATCAAATTTATAACATCCGTAAAATACTGTGAAAATTATAACTAAAAAATTGGATATTAATTCTGTGTTGAAAAAAAAGAATATGAAATTTATAATGATAAAATACTTGATGTTAATTTTATACAAAATTGATATAAAATATTTAGTATTAAACTTATATAATTTTAACATTAATATGATATGAATTTTATATTAAATTTCATCAGCTTTATGAATCATCAAAATCTGAAAATCTGTAAGTGTATGAACCATTAGCCAATGAACTTCGGGGAGAGTTAGGGTTTCTTTGAGTTTGCTCGGTGGTTTTGAGGGATTTTGGGTGCCTGATGAGCGTTATAGGTGTTGTAGTTGGAGTGTAGTGGTTGAGGGAGTTGAATTGCTTCGTGGGTTTTTATGGGTTTTTATGATTCGTGCGATGGTGATGGATTGCTGTTGGAATGGTGGCGGGGGAGGCGAGGGTTTTTGGACGCCATTCGGGAGGTTTTGGGTTCGTTAGTGCGTGGTTGAATGTAGGCGAGTCGGAATGCGAGAGGCGGCCATGGCGTGGCGGGACAGATGATGCACCTTGTGTGCGCCGGCTCCTCGTTTGAGCTGCGGAAGGCGCGCCTGCTTTCTGCCTGCTCTTCGTTCAGGTCAGTTGCTGCTGATGGATGTTCGGCACCGATTGGAGGTTGATTGTTTAATTTTTAATCGTCACTTGCATCTTTTAATTCTCTCTATGTGCGTGTACGTGCGCCCTGTCTTGGTGTGGAATTTATTGTTCCTTGTTTTACATGAGTAGGCACTCAATTCATAGCAATTTCTGAGCGCTAATTTGGTCTGAATTTTCGCTTTCAGTCCCAAATCATCCTTCTGAACCTCTTGAGCTTCAAAGCAAGTGAAGCGACTCGGTGATTTGTTTTGAGGCAGCCAACGATCGGCCTTTGTTTTCTGAGATTGCTGACATTTTGTTCTCGATTAGTTCCTGCAGCATTCCAGGCATTTCAAATAAACTATGCAACACATATTGCAGAATATGCTGATCTGATCAAGAGGATTGATCGGAGCATGTTCTATTGGACAGGGCACACTCGTCTGCCGATTGTTGCGAACTTGTATGTATGCATCGCGAATTCTTCAAAAAAATAAAAAATTCGTTTAAGAAGATTATGTTTGATTTGTCTTAGCAGGCTCCAATCTCACTGGCAATCATGTGTTGGTAGTTGCAAATCCTATTCGATTACGACAGCTGCAATGTCCACTGAAAACCGTGGTTAGTTCTGCTGCCGAGGACCAGTACGCCACCGGAACGAAAGAGATCAAGTTGAAGCCTCCACCTGGTAATTGATACGGGTCGAAGCCTGAGACTTCCGCGTGGTTTACCAAGGGGACCATAGAAAGGTAGCAACATTCAATGTCTTGCCCCGTGATCTGGTTGGCCGCGTTTTCTTTGTCGTTTATGAAGATTTCTGGGGGTTTTGATTGCTTGAAGTCTGAGTTTGAAGTGCTTACTTTCATGAATATAGATGATACCAACCACTAAAATATGAACTGAAAATGCCCACATTATGAGAGAAATCTTGCTGTCATCCTTTCCTTGGATTAGTGGGTACCATGACTCCGATATTTGAAACTTCGGATTACAGTTCTTAATTCAAGAAGCAGCTTTTGTTAGCCATGCCAGTCTCCACGGATTATAAGGGTTGCTTAGGGGAATGATCCTATGGGTTCGGTAGTTCTGAGAAATGTCGCTCACTTTTGTGGGTTTTGACAGACATCTGTTTTAAATCGCATGCCTCCGAAGCTCATTAGGCAGGGGATCCAATTCGGGGCTGTTTATTTCACAGAAGTTGTTCTGTCAGGCATTGAAGTCACCCAAGGAACGCAAGCACTTTGGAACTGGGATTAGCATCGGACAAAATGGTATTTTTCGACTCGAGAAGGAACTTATGCATGATTCCTCCTCAACTTTACTCTTTCATCTCAGGTTCTGTGTAGCACATGTTTATGCCATTGTAATGCAGAATTTGATGCCTCGCAACTTAGGGTCCATTCTTCTAGGTACTGCATTTAATGGCTCCTCATCTGTGCATTGCTCATTGACCTAGTGCGCTTTGACCTAACCCGCAGGCATTCAAGCGTTGGAAGGAATCAAGCCGGGGCTGAGCCAGAAAATGGAGTCAGAAGGGCAACGCACGAGACAATTTACGGCAAGAATTTGGGTGCAAGGCGAACCAGAAAAAGTTTTTACGCAATTGCCACAGTTGACGGAATCGGAGGTGATGTTTACGGTCGCCTGGAAAGGCGCCCTCGAGACACTAGCTGATGAATTGGATCCCAGTGTGGTGCATTAGAGGCACTCATTTGGTGACTACAAGCTTGTAGAGGTACTTACTAGAATTTGCATACATGGTTGATGTTGGAACGTAATTTGGATTGTGCTGATTTAGATTAATTGTATGACTTCTCGACGCTATCTAACCCTTCACTTCTTTGTCTCTGTTAGTATTCCCAGGTTGTTATGAAGTGCTAAGATTATGCAGAAGTATTCCTTGTTAATCAAATCGGAATTCGCAAACTCCAGGACAACTTGGAAGATGGCTTTGAAAGTTACATTACTGTTCAAATGATATTAGGAAATGTGATGTGGGCATTAAGTCCGGATTAACTCACGTGATGTTCTCATCCATGTGTGCACTGCTTTGGTAATGTTTGAGCTGCTTTGTGAATGCGGATTGTGGCGAGACGGTTGTTGACATGGAGTGTTTGGCTATTTGACAGAGTGCCTATGCTGTGCTGGTCATCACGTCTGCATGGCTGCCAATGTTGACGCCTATCAACCACGCGCCGATATTTGCTCTCTGCAATTTTGTAATGCTAGCAATCACAGGTTTGTGTGGATTATCTATTCTGCTGTTGCTTTGTGGTGCTATAGATGGAGCTCCTTTTGCTGATCTGTTCTAATTAGTTTCATGATAGAATTCTGTTCATGATTTTATCCCAGGCTCCATAGTCAAGGGCAATAACAGGATCACTCAGAGGGATAGGGTGTAGCTTCACTTCTTTCTCTTGCGTTTGAGCAGCACAACTGGGATTTTTAAGTTGTGTTCCTATGAAGATGTTGTTGATCTTGAATGTTCAGTCATTACGGGCATGTAACGCGAACCTTTTCCACGTTTGGGATTTTGAACTGATTTTTCAAAGCTGCTGTTGTTGAGTTAGCATGAGAGTTGACCTGCGTTGAGATCTAGCAGGTATATAGACCGGGGAGGATTAGTGGAGCAGCAAGCAGCACTTCTTCATTACCAGCTGGACAACCTCCAACATCTTAATAAAGAGGTACGATTTAACCATGTTCTTTCAGGACAGATAGTTTGTGTTCACTTGGAAGAGTTATTCTGGACTTCTGTATATTTTGACATACATTAGACTTGGTAGTCGACAACGTTTTTGTTATATTTTGTACATGGTGGTTCCCTGTTTTATGTCATTTGCTGAATTTGGAGTATTTGGAAACAGCTGAGCCGTTCGTTTCACCTAATTTTCTGCCAATCTCTATCTGTGGTGAACGGTCTAGACTTTTAGGGATTTCCTTAACGAAGTTTTTTTCTTCTAAATTCATACTGTTTAATCTTGGTTTGCAGTTGTCCAGACTTCAGAAAAGGTCTCTTGAACATGAGCACTCACAGGATGGTAGCACAACACCACTGGTATGATTAGGTGAAGGCCCTTATAGTTATGTTGATTAACGTGGGACTTATGCACATTTGGCGTCTTCTTTATATCCTAAGATTTCAAATTGGCGAGGCCCGAACCCATGTTCTACGTAATCTGAAACTTTGAAATAGCATGTCTTAACTGATTTTTTCATGTCAATGCCAGACAATGCTCATTTAGGAAACTACGCTTGGATTCGTTGTCTTTGTTATATAATTCGATTCAAACTGATACCATTGTATTGAAATCTGTCAGGTGGATTTGAAAGATCTACTCGACACTAGGGAACAAGAGTTGCGAGCAACTGCCGCTGAGGTACTAAAATAGAGACTGCAAATCAATGATTATACACTATCGGCAATGAATATTGTCTTAAATTCCTATCATTTATTTCTGATACTTGCTGCTTTTGTCAGAGAGATATTTTGCAGGACGAGATAAGAGTAGCAAGGAGTCTTATAGGTGGACGAGAGCATGATCTGCTAATTGTACGCTCAGAGAATGACAAGGTAAGATCTTATCCTCAGAATGCCAATTCCATTTTTATGAGCTGTAGAATTCTTGGCATGATGACTTTGTGAATGGGTCTCAGTTTTGTGTTCATACCTGGTGTTTGCGATGGCTTTTCTATATGATTTCATGTAATTAATATTGATCAAGCTGATCAAGTGTGTTTTGCTTTCATATCAGTATGTAGAAGAGAATGAAGGTTTGCGAGCTGAATTGGATGAGTGGAGTGTCCGGACAGCAAAGGTAAGCAGACTCGACACAGTAATCGTAACAGTAGAAGAGGACTATCATTTATTCTTGTGCGTATTTTTAGTTACGCTTAGCCAATTTTATGTGCAGTAGGTCCATCTCGTTAGTCTCCGAGTCTTTGCGTGTTGAGTGTTGCAAAACGATATACTGCCTATTATCGAAGTGTTGTTTGACTCTAGGGTTTTTTACGCATTGTACCAAGCAACCAAAGTGTTTGTAAAATTTGTGATGATAATATGCCCTTAAAGTGGTCTGAACAGATTAATAAGAATGTTTTGTTGAGTGCAGTTTGAGGTGGCACTTGAGGCCGAGCGACTCACAAGTTTGGACCTGCGGAGACAGAATCATGAACTTCGAGAGTCAGCCACCACCGGAACCTAATTTCAGATGGTGCTGCTGCTGAGTATTCCTAATGCAGTCGCGTTCAACTTATTTAGCTAAAGATAATGGAGTTATATCCATTTTCCTTCTTCGACCGGACATATTTCCTACATCACGTGAGTTAATGTGAGTCCGGATTGAGTCGGGCTTGGGTAGAAGAATTCGGTGTTTGTTTTTATTAGTTAAGTAGAATCGGTGATTTGGTGGAAGATTGATTTGTGGTTGTGAGCTTGTGATGGTGATGGTGATGGTGATGGTGGTGGTGTTCAGGTGAGTGAAGGAGGAGCAGCTATGGCTAGTTCACGCAAATTGCCGAAGCTGCAAGGCAGTCTGTTCAAATACGGTAGCAAATTGATTCAGGTTTTATAGCGATGTGCATCTTCTAGCAAATTGTGATCCCGTTGTTTAGAGTGCGAAGGAACTGATTGTTTGATTATGAGGATCGTCATTTCACGCTTCCTAAACCCTAATTTTTAAATGTATGCAACTGTTACATTTGATCTATTATACATCTGCGTCATTGTTACATTTGATCTATTTTACATCTGCGTCATTGTTACATTTGATCTATTATACATCTGCGTCATTGTTACATTGCATGAATATGGAATGTACACTTATATGTGTTTTATGGGCAGAAAATCTACCATGTGTTTACACTTCACTAATTCTAAATCTACCATATTCTCTCATGTCTCCAACTCTAAATCTACCCTGTAGCTACATGAGCATTCAGTCCGAAATCTACGAATATTAAATATTCCACCTCCAAAATTTAACAGAGAAGTGGATTCATGTGCAATTTTAAGAATTATTTCATGCAAATTTTATATGCCATTTATATAAAATTTATATAAATTTTACATTCAAAATTGTACTTATAATTAATGTTATTTTTATAGTACACAGGATACTAGTTAAATTGACAAAAGATTTACAATTATTTTATATAAATGGCTAGCTTGTTATATTCAACAGTAATTTTTTACAGAATTTATATAAAATTTACTCCATCAGACTTTCCTGATGCAGCCTAAGTTGGCCAAGGCTCACGATTGACGACCTGACTACTACTCTCTCCTTCCCCGGGTATCAATCTCTCTATGCTTATTATTCCTAAAACCGCCTCTTCGTGGCGTTTTGGGGTTTCGGTTTTGGGCACTGTCGAAGAGGATTGATGGTTTTGGGTGGGTGTGACGGGGATGGGTTGTAGGTTGAGGTTGTGGCGGGTAGGGGCGGGTATCGGGCGGCTATCTGATAGTTATTAGAGTGGGCTGGTCAATTGATGTGATTTTTCAATTGCTTTTTTATTGGAATAGGCCGGTGTGTGCATTTTTTGGCAGAAGGTTTTTCAAGCTTTCAGGAGTTTGAGGTGAAGGGTTTTAGCTCCTGAGTTTTTGATTTTTTCCTCCCCACTATCTATTTCAAAGGAGGTGTAGTTTGTATTTGAAAATTTTGGAGGTTTTAAAATGATTGAAAATTGTGTGAAAATAATTTTGGTGGAAGGAGGTCTAGTTTGGAATTCTTTTTGGCATTATGAAGTCAATTTTTAATACAATAGTTTTATGTTTGTGATTTTGTTTGATATAGATGTATATTGAAAATGGTTATAGGAAAAATTGATCTGAAAGTCTTTTATAGTGTAGATGTTTTAGAACCCAAATTGCTACTATCTAGATTTTAGAATTGAATTTTAATGGTGAACGATTATGATCTTCTAATAGGGGTAGGTAAAGAGTCCAAATTTGATTTGTGTCATGCATAAGTAGTTATTTATAAAATTGTATTGCAGCAAATTTTTTACCTTAACCCCTAATCGGCCGTGACCATTTTTCACCAAAAACACTCAAAAAACTACCGTTTATGAAGCAAGAGTAAACAAACCAAAACCAAAGATTTCTTTGCATTTTAAACTGTGGGATTTGATTAAAGACTTTGAGAGGATTATACACAAAAAAATTCAACAATTTCGACTGCGTGGATTAAAAGATTATATAGATGAAAGTAAGAAAACTTGTTCTTTTTAATCTTTTTCAAATAGGAATAGCAAACTTTGACTTCTTTTGTGTAAATATTTTGCACCATACAAGTTGGAGGTTTTGTATCAATATTTTGCACCATACAAGTTGGAGGTTTTGTATCAATGTTAGTAACTTGTGCTCTAAATTTTAGATTAAAAGAAAAGATGTAGCATTGTGAAAAAATTTATATAAGGAACATGGGTTCGTATTATTGCTAATACTCAATCTACTTTTTAGATAAACCATATTTTGTTAAAATAAAAATCCATACAGTCAACACATAGGTTACGTCTATTCTTAAAGTAGAAAAAAAGAAGGGAAAATAAAAACAAAATCTCTATCTTTTATGTGATAAATTAAAAGTTTTTTTCTAGCTTGAAGGAAAAAAAGATGATAAAACTTTGGCTCTTCATAGAATGAAAATCTTCCACATTGTATTTTTGATTTTTTTTTTTATATTCTTAAAGCCAATCATGTTAGCTAATTGCATGAAAAATCCCAAAGGTAGCTGATGGATGTATCAAAATTTTGGAGTTGCTCGAGAAGTAAGAAAATTTGCTTCAATAACCATAACTATTATTCTAATGTCTAGTGCAAAAAAAATATATATTCCCCCAAAGCTATTGCAATTTTCAACGTTTAAAAAACAATTCAACAGCCCATATCCAAAATAAACATTGTAAAAACTTGACCAAAATTTCCAAATGCCCATTTTAGGACAATGGTTGTTCAGGGTTTAAGTCCTACATGTTGAAAGAGAAGCTCTAACCTTAGGTAAATAAATAAATATATATATATATATATATATATATACACATGATATGATATTTTAATATAATGTGCATTACTGCATTCAAAAATAAATATATATAAAAAAAAAAAAAAAAAAAAAAAAAAAAAAAACTCAAGATTGAATGGCACACTATTGAATGACTTTACCATGAGTGCCTCTCTTGTGTGACCATAACCACATATGTTGATTGATATTGAAAATTGTAGATACCACTTCGTTAAAGTCTACATTAAACGTTTATTATTAAATGTATTGCCATTAAATAAATATGTCACATATCTAAATGATGTGTCGTTTATAAGAAATCTTAGATTGTATAAATCACATAGCATTGTCTATAATTAAAATTGGCGTATGTTTGTCTTATAAGAAACAAATTAAAGTTTCTTGGAAAAACATTTCCGCTAAACCATACTTTTTAATTGAATTTAAATTGAATTTTTTTATTTATAATGTACATAAATTTTACATCATAAAAATATTATATTTTCATTCCTAAATCAATTGCATTTATATATGAATAGTTTTGGATTTATAAGTCTTTTATATTAGAATGAACTTAAAAGTTATTGAAATTTAATTTGAATCATACATATGAAATTTAATTTTTGAATTTTTTTAAATATGATATATTATTATTAAAATTATTTCTATTTTTATTTCGCATTTCATATTTTGATATTAATATTTCATATTTCATATTTTAATAGCCCTTCCAATTTAAAGTAAAACAATATTACATCTTTATTCTACAAAATAGATATTGATTTCTATTTTAAAACAAAAATCATGATGTTTTAATTAATGTACAAAGCTAATTTTTCACACTTCAATTCTATCCAAAGACCTCTAAATCATTTCATTTTTATTTTTGTATATCATACTTTGATAAACAAAATGAAAATCTTTTAAAAAATTATATAAAATTTAAATGTTAGTGGGAAAAATAAAAGTACTTCTATGTTGAATTGTAAATTTTTGAATACTTACACTTGGAAGTTGGTGAAAAGGCAAAATAATATGAAGTTTTATCAAGCATTAGTAATCAAGACAAGAAACCATTTTCTTCATCTAGTATATAGATGTCAATAAAAAAATTAATTTGTATTACAACTAGAATTTTATAAATAGGTGCACTCTACACTTCAGATAGTGTCAATAAAATTTGGCATAAAAAACAATTGCTGTGAGCTTGAGATTTGGGAACTCTTTATCAACTACTTTATCAACTGCTCAGCAAAAACTTATACTAATTTGGATATTTGTCATTTCGAAATGCAAAAAGGTGACCTGAAGCAAGTGATTCGATTGGAGTATAAGCAGACAATACCGAAGGTCGTTTTAGACTACGCTGCTCCGAAGATCAAGCAATTTGTTTGGCACCAGTTCGTAGCTCGTTGGTAGGATACCTAATACAAGTAGTCGGTTCAGGATTTGAAGCCGAGAGAAGTGTTGGGTCTTATTGACTTTGCAGAAAACTATAGTTACAAGGGTCAGTTAGAAATTTAGTGTCAGCATTAGTTCTCATTCTAGTGCACGATTTTAGTCCACTTTACTTACCAGATCAATGAGGACCATGACCCACAAGACCTGTAGTCGAAGAGGCTGAGAACCGAGTACCACTACAATATTTCCGATGATAGAGTTCACGATTCTCTTTACGTACAAATTGTTTGATGTTGCACTGGACGTCTCTGGTTGCGGTAGATAACATCCCGTCTCGGCATAATGTTTGGAGTGACGGATGTGGTAGTCAATTTAAGGGAGCGAAGGCTTGGTTTTTTGTCTCCAAGGAAGTCCTTTTTCATTTGCATTTTCTTTGATGTTAATATTTATGTATTAATTTAGGATTTTAAATAATAGCTTACTAGTGTTAGTGAATGTAAACTCCCAGTAAACACTTTGATGTCTTGTGGTAGTGATAGCGAGGTTTTTTAGAGTAGTGGGGGTTAATGGAGGATAGATGCTGCAGCTGGATATTTGTAATTCAAGATCTGATTCAGGCTTTATTTGAAAGCTTGGTTATGCTATTGTAGAAAATTCACTGTCGCCAAAAAACAATCATTGTCTTGATGAACATGCTGCATTTTGCATAGGTGGGCGAGGTTTGCTTTATGTGCCGTGTTTTTTAAATGGTTTCAAATTTCTTGCTTTTTTTGCCTGTAAAACAATCATAAATGCACTGTAATTTGATATACTGTAGACTGATGTTAGCTTGAAATATGGTGCGGTTCTAATCACGTGCTAATCTTATGATGCAACTCGTATCCTAGTTTAACAACCCCTGATAGGTTGTTTATCGGTTGCATGATGGACTCAAACTACGGGGGTGCGGGACATGGAAAGGGTTCCTAGGACGGCAGTGGAGCATGTGTCAAGCAGTCCCTTCAAAGAGAGCAGGTCAAAGAAGATAGTGTTGACGTTTATAATGAATAATTCTCCATCAACAAAGCTAGACAATGATATAGACCTAATCACTAAAAACATAGAATGACACAAAATAACAAATATGAAAAATAAAATTTTACAGTTAATTACAATGAAATTAAGTTGCCGTCATTAAAACTTTTGTTATCATTCAAACCTTTGCCATTATAGATGGCCGTTGTTTTTTAGATAGTTCTTTAAAAAAACATATGACGAGGCAAAAGAGGAGTAATTTGAATGCGCAACGTTCTTGCTTTTTTTGTCACATTCTACATTTGTTTTGTCGTTTCAAATGCCTTATATAATAAGAGTATAAACATTTGTGAATAATCTTGCTCACTTAATAAGATCAAAACTATTGTTTTTTTATTATATTGGTCATTGCTTACATTCTTTAGATCAATTTAATGCTTTGACAATCAACGATTGAATCATAATTAAGTTTTGTTAATTAGACCAAAAGTTGTAATCCTTAACAACTTTGTCCACAATAAAAAAAAAAAAAAATCTTAAAGTAATTTCAACATATATAAATTGAACTTGACAATAGACGTTGCTATAGTTATAATAAAAATTTCTTAATAAGTATCATAGAAGTGTTATAGTATATAAAATTGACAATTTGAGTTTTTGATTTTTTTTATAGATAGCAAATGAATGTAAAGGTTTTCATATTTAAAAAATATATACTCTTATGATTTATATATATATATATATATATATGGAAAATCTATAAAATAAATTTTTAGCAATACAATGATGTAATATAATATGAAAAAATAGAATTTTTTTTCATTAAAGGTTTAATAATCTTAAAAAACAAAGTTTCAACTAAATCTCAAATCATCATATTTAAAGGTGAAATTGAATAAATGACTTGAAAATAATTACTTAATACATAAAAATTTATAGTATATTTTAATTCAAGAGTTCTTGAATTATAAAAGTTTGCTATATTTAAGAACAATTTTATTAATTTTTTGATTGAAAAAAAAAAAAAAAAAAATTATTTTTGAGTAATTATGCAAAGGCTCACCACAAATCATTAACATCTTTGGCGCCAAAACAGAATCGTTTCCTAAGTATTTATTAATTTATACAATGTAAAACTACAATTTATACACCATCAAGAGATTTTGCAAGTTACACAATCTTTTATATTTTTCTAAATCAAATAATTGCATTCATTCTTTCAAGGAATTTTGCAACAACAAAATATTAAAAGTTTCCAATTTTACACTATAATAGTATTATTTTGATTGTTTTAAAAATATTTTTAATCACCTAAAATTATTCTATGACTAAAAAACCACAAATGTATATTGAATTGTAAAGATGATGAATAATTTTTAAAAATTATACAATAATGTCATAATATTCCAAAGTTATCTTCCATTGACTAATTTAATTTTAAAATACAATTTCATATTTTAGGAAACATATCAAAAACTAAGAGAAACTAAGATAAACTTATGCAAACAAGTAGGAATGCATTTAAGATGTGCATGGTGTGAAGGTTTAAAAAAACATGTAATTAGAGGAGTATAATTATTTAAAATACATTGAAAGCAATACAAAAATTCCAAAAAAAATAACACTTCAAGTAATAAAGGAGAACTACACATTTTATTTTCAATCTCAAAAGTTGAAGAATTTAAGCATCAATACTCAAATATGAAGAATGATGAAAGCTTCAAATGTTAATTAAAGATGATGCATGGTCTAGAGGCTTCTTCGATTCTTTTATATTAGTACAATACAATTTAAAGGTTTCAAATCCGTCATCAATAATATGAGTGAAATAATTTATAGACTTGTAAAAATCTTTATGTTCTACATAATATCCAATGATTTATCATTTGTTGTACTAAGTACATATAACTACACTATTCCGTTTTTATTGTTTCAACAATATTTAATAAATCAACTAGCAATATCTACCAGGTTAGAAGAAAGATACGACTTGAGCGGTGGGAGGTGATCAATCCCACACGTCAACACCGTTCAAATGTTGCATATGTTTGATAATTCAATAAAAATGCACCATCTATTTTGATGGATGTTACTAAAAATTGTGTAAAGGAATCACACCTTTGTGCATGGGCTTGTATGGAATGGGTGGTTTAGGAAAGACAACCACATGTCAGGCGTTTGGCAACCAAATGATGAAGTAGTATATTGGAAGAGTATGCCACATTGAAATTTAAAATAAATTATCGCAGTCGCGCAAAAGGTGCTATAAAGCATTGACTTGGTTAATTCAAAATCGTGATATAATGCATTGGCTTGGTCCTTCATCAAAAAACCTGTAATTCCATTTCAGAATTTTTTTATATTTTAAATGATTAAAGATCTTGTGTAGGTTCAAAAAGGATTTTGATGTATGAAAATACAATTTTGAATTTTTTTGGCCTTAGAAGGTCAATTTAAAATAAAATGATGTTATGTTTGTGATTTTGTTTGATATGGATGTATATTTAAAATGCTTGTGAAAAACTTTGAATTTGAAGTTTCGTACCGCAAATGTTTTAAAATTCAAAGTGCTCCAATTCAAATCTCAAAATTGAATTTTAATTGCAAAACATTATAGTATTCTAATATGCAGCTTCATGAATAAGAAGTTCATTATAAAATTGCACTGCTCAAATTTTAGTACCTTAAGTCTTATAGATAGAGAAAGAAGCTCTAATCTAAAAAAAAATCAATAAAATTCATAAATATGTTTAAATGTTTTTAAATATTTGCTTATTTTTATATTTGTTATTTTAAAGTAACAATATTCATTATTAAAAATGGCATATATATAGATTCAATAAATTAAAAAAAAAAATCTAAACAACCTTTCAAATAAGAAGGTTGTATTATAATGATCATGATCTTGAGAACACTTAATTTCTAACCTTCTTATTTCTTTGTTTAAAACATTGACAACATAAAAACAAAACTCATTTAGTTTGTATTTATGCAGTACAAATTAAATGAAAGCTTATATCTATATAATGTTTCATTCATAAAAAATCCTAAATTGTATTAATTACATAGCATTTTTTATATTTATAAACGACATATATTTGTTTTATGAAAAACAAATTCAACTTTTTAAAAAATGAACATATCAAATAATTTAGAGTATCAAACTTAATCAAGATTGAATTTGTCCAATCACAATAATATGGTTTCAATAAAGTATACATAATAAAGATATTTAAATTTCAACACTTTCCAAAATAAAATACATCCTTCAATTCACATATTATATTAGCATCTAATGTCACTCATTTAATTTTAAAATAAAATAAAACATTGATAGATTTACTATCCACCCTATTATTCATTTTTATATTTATATATTTTTTTATTTTTTTAAAATATAATTAAAGAAATCATATTCAAGAAATAAAATTTTGTGACCAATGATCAGTAATAGCAATGATACCAAATCATATAATTAATTTATATTCTTTGAATTTCCATCTATATTGCAATACAACTCAATTTGTCTCACTTAATCATTCAGCGTTGGAATTTGTTGAGGAGACAAACCGAGCTATATAAAAATGTATGTATTTTTTTTATTATATTTAGTTTTTATATTATTTCTTATTAAATATATATTTTTAATTTTCATTAGAAGAATGTGCTCAATGGCGTAGGTTCCATTAGTTTTCAATAACTAATAATTGTATTTTAGACTCATTCTTTATATATATATATATAAATATATATATATATCCAAATACACGGAAATCAAAGGTGATATTTAAATCTATATTTATTTACATTGAGTAGGAAAGCAATGATAATGGAAGTTGTTGAGATTAAAAGCTCGAAGCTTCAAAGAGTAAGAAAAGGCAAAATATAACTTAATTATGTTCCAATTCAATCTTCAATTAGATTTAAGAGTTGTGACCACATTTTTATTGCCATTTTGTTAATAAAAAGCGTAAAGACTATGCTTCTTAAAGCCTATCCTTCAAAATTGTTATCCTTAATGAAAATGTATGTGAATCTTTTAAAATAGTATTTCAACAACAATATGATATGATAAATTACAATAGAATTTTTACAATAAATTACAAAAAATATTGTTTCTACTCAATCCAAAATCATCATATGTAATGGTAAATTAGAATTTTCTAACTTCTATATGCATATTATTGATTTACATTGATTCAGTTTCAATGCACCTCATTTAGAGCTTTTTAATTCTTCTCTTCTTATTATGAAATGGTCTAATGCTAATGCACTACATATAAAATTGTCACGTAAGTGAAGGGCACTGTTGAAGTTGTGTAATTAAAGCACACATGTTCTTAGCTCGGAGTCTTTTGATTGCAATTCGCATGTTGTCAGCTTGAAGTCGTCTAATTGCAGTGTGCACATGTTGTCAGAACTTAGAGTTGTCTAATCGCAATTCACATGTTGGTAGCTTGAAGTCGTCTAAGTCCAGTGCACATGTTGTCAGCTTCTAAAGAGTCGTCTGAATCGTCTAAGTTGTCTGCTTGCAGTGCACATGCTTTCAGTTGAGAGTTATATAATTGGAGTACACATGTTGTCCATTTAGGGTTGTCTAACTCCAGTTCATCCATCTTCATTTAAGAGTTATCATGTTATCATCATTTTATGCTTACATTGACAGATGTGATTAGAAGATTAAGTCATCCATCAACTATCGTTACTTATCCTCTAACTACCCTTAAAATCCAAAATGGGTTTTTGCACTTTCGGGCAGCCTAAATGAGGAGGTTAAAAGTAATATTTTTTTTGAAGATTTGTACTGGATGCTCCCTTTCCGGTAAGGTCTATGTAGTAAAACTTTTGAAGCCAAATTCCAATTTTAGAACCTTCGTCTAGAAATTTTAGGTTTAAGTCCAAAACAAGCAGTCTAAAATTAGGTCTTTTTAAAAAGACAAAAATTGAAATATGTTCATAACCAAATCACTACTCAAATTCCATAGTGACTCAAGTCAAAAAGTTTATCAACTTTACAAGGGCAACCTCCAAAACTTACAAAGACGAGCTTCAATTTTTTTATTGATTTTTGAGTTTTTCCTATAAAAATTTTGTCAAAATTCGAGATTTTTGAATTTTTTAAAAATCAAATTTTCTAAAAATCAGAAATTCATAAAGGTACCTACTCATTGTTCTCTTTTTCCTTAGCTCACAAATTGTTTTTGTAATGCATGTTTTACTATTTTGTCAATTTTATACCTTCTTATAGAAAATAATTTGCATGAAGGTCTAAAAAGCGTTTTGAGTTCCTGAAATTTTGCATGACCATACCTAACCTAATTAGCTAGAGGGAAAAAAATATGACCAAAATGTTTGACGTAACAATCTTCAAGTTTCCCTTCGCATTGTGGAAGGAATGGCTCTCAAGCTATGGCCAAAAATGTTTTTGCACAAACTTCGAATATTACGATCTTGAAAACGATAATCATCCAACGGCCAGTTTTTGGAACTAGAACTACAAATAGGCTTAGATCCAAGATCTTACGGTTGAAAGTTTTAAAAAAGTTTTAAAAATTTGGTTACACCCTTGAAAGTGCATAGAGGTAAAAAAGCGCAGTTTTGACGTTTCAAGCTTCCAAAAACACAAGGAAAGTTAGGGGTTATATCACATACAGATTACACAAATCCTTCTATTAAACTGGGGGTATAGGTATATAAAGCGGCAATGGGCCTTTGTCATTTGTAACCCTAATAGTGTCAGGACTCTCCACCTCTCTTAAATCTCTCTTCTAATCACAGAAGTAGTCAAGCTTCCTTTGACCTCCAAATAGAGTAACCCCAAGTAACTTGAGGTATACCCTATGGACTTCCGCTTTAATATGAAATATACAGTAGAACCTGTCTAAACTAATACTGTCTAAACTAATAACCTCTGTAATCTAATAGAAATGTCTAATAAACCTCCCTAAACTAATAAGGAGAAACCGTTGCAAAGGGGGAAAAAATAAACCGACCTCCATTAACTAATAACCTGCCTAATCTAATGGTCCCAGCTGTATTAGTTTAGACAGGTTCTACTGTAGTGGTCAAATTCTTTTATCCCATCAAGTTTGAGATGTGAAAATATCTTACTGGTCTTTGGTCTATGCAAGTTCATAATGAATAACATGATGTGTTTCCTGAGAAGCAAGTAGCTGGAAATTTAGACATAGCAAAGACAGCTGGTGGCAGTAGTTGCAGTTTTTGTTGCATGGGAGTTGATGTGTGTTGGTGAAACAAGTGCGATTTCTACACAGCCGCAGGCAAGTGGTAACCTCTGGCAATGACATAACCTTTTTGACTTGGGTACAAGAATTTCTCTTGCTCTAATCTGTTGACCATGGTTTCCTTACATGATCACCTGAATATCACGTGCACAATCCAAGAGTAGCAGAGAAGGAGATATCCTTTGGCAGAAACAAAAACAGTAAACATACACCAAAGTCCAATTGTTAGGTGACCATCTAGTCACAAATTTGTAGCAAATGTGGTAATTTGTCGACCAACACCACATCTGGTTGTTTTATTAAATGGCATAGAACACATACTTTTCACTTATTCCGTGGTCTCAAAGGACACAAATCCTTCTAGTGTATCCCCATCTCAAAGGTCTCTAAATTGTCACTGATGCCAAAGTCATTTTGCCCTCACTGTTTCTGAAATTTGACAAAATGAGGTGCATCAGGAAGACTACTGCTTATTTTCTCACCTTATTTTCTCCTAGTATACATCTCCTCTGTTTCGTAAATACACAACACTATTTCTCCTATCTCTCCTCTAACTCCACTGATTACTGAACCATATATCACACAATCTAAACAAGTCTGGCTATGCTACAGCAATATACTTATAAGTTCCTAATGAAATAAAAATACAACCAGCTGCCCCCTTCTCCAGACAAGCCAGGAAAATTTTCAAAAAAATCTAAAAAATACATATACAATGCAATCTACCTCCACCTTGGAGCCTTCGGAACAGGCCGCTTATCAAACCTGTACAATGTCGGAGGTCTGCAGCTTGAAGCATCGACATAGACATGATCATTTAAGCCCAATCCCACCATGGCAACACGCCGCGCTCCAACATGGGAGGCAAGAAGTAGTTGCAGTTTGGGTCGACTTGGAAGCCGCAGCCATCTTCGAGCTTCACAGGAAACGGTTCTCCTGGTCCTCCGAAACTCTCCGGAGGGAAGTCGCAGGCGAGCTCTTCCTGGAGCCCAGACAAGTGGTTGCTGGCGGTGGTGCGGGGACTGTCTGTGTCTAGAAGCTCAGAGCTGGAGTCCACGGTTGAGTCCTCCTTCTCCTTGCAGAGTTCGATCGTAGGTGAGCACTTGGCGTTCGTCTTCGACGGGTCCGTTGGTGGACTGCAATGTGCTAGCTCGGATTTACATTGGGATGAGTCCACAGATTGCGAGTCCTGGTTGGAGGTTGTCTTGTTGCCTGAGAGGCGTTGGACCTGTGGAGTGCAAGAGATGGGAGTTAGAACTGGACCGTGGTTTAGGAGGGAGGACGCAGAGGAGGAGGGAGCATGCAGAGGAGATGAGTTGATGATGGAAATGGATTTTGGAGGGAGGAGGTGGTTACTTCAGCTTTGAGGGCGTCTTTCTCTCGGAGTGCGGTTTCGAAGTCGGCTTTGAGTTTGAGGTAGCCCGAGTTCAGCATTTCGTAGTCGCGCTCCAGTTGTTTCGTTTTCCAGCGAGCGCGGCGGTTCTGGAACCAGACCGCTACCTGACGCGGCTGGAGGCCCAGCTCCTTGGCTAGCTGCATTTTGCGCTCGGGCTCTAGCTTGTTCTCCATCTCGAAGTTGCGCTCCAGCGAGCGCACCTGGTCGAACGAGAGGCGACGCTTCTTCTCCACCGGGTGGGAGAATCCCAGGTCCTCGTCCACGTCCTCGTCCGGCTCCTCCAGGGCTCCACCTTCAAATGTAGGATAGTAGGGCCGTTTCTGCCCGCACCCTGCAATTGCGTCCTCTAGACCACCAGTTGACCGTGGAACTGCAAACAAAACCGCAGCACAACCACACTAACACAATCAGACACCGACTAACAAGAGGAAACCAAAAGGGGACCAGACAACCAAAACTAGCTTTCATCTCAAATGTTCTCGAACCAATTCCCAAGCTCCAAAACCACACGATCGGACCTCTCCCACCCACCTTGGAAGCCAACATGAGGATTGCACGCGGACAACATCGCAACCAGCGAGTTCGAGCTTCCCATATCGTTTCGCATCATCATCACATTCTGTCCTCCATAGCTGCTCAAGCTAGAAGCCGCCATCGCCATGATGGATTAACAATCGTAACGCAGCTGCCAATTCTAGATCATCAGCACTAGCACCGTGACTCCAATTCTAGAAGGTATCATAGTCGACACCATAGCCAGGCCTTGAATATCAAACGCTCATCGAAATGCTGATGATCGAATCTGGCCCTCAAACATGTCCTCTGTACCTGGTTACCTTGGTCTGAACCAGAGCCCACCCCTGCAAGAACTCAGAAGCCACCCAGCTCTGCGGCAGTGACACACCGGCCAACAAAGTAAAGAAACTGGAGCAGGTTGAGATTTATAATGGTGAGCCTGCTTTCTTCAAGGCCAAGCTGGATCCCATCCCACCGTCACCACCAAAGTGGGATGACACCCTGCAAAGTTACCCGAATCAATTGCAAGCAAGAAAAAAAGCTGACATTCGGGGTGATTTTCGGCAATAATTTCACTCGGGGTAAACGTGGTCGGATTAAAAAGGGCGTCAATAGTGGCTCCACGGAGGCCGTCGGTTGGAAGTCAATGCTGTGCAGCATGGCTCAGGGTCACAGACAGTGGGGCGCCATGAGCAGAGGCCAGTCCGCCCAATCTCCACCCGGCCCGGGCACCCGGAGCAACAGTGATGCTCTAAGTTGCTGCAACTGTGGTAGGTCCGACTGGTTCTTCGTTTGCCCACGAGAGCCTACAGGATGAGTTTCGGAGACTCTTGGAAATTACAACTGGAGTATCGTATCTTTGGCATGCATTTTCCCTGCCTTTGGTCTTTTTTTCACCGCATGAGAGGTGGTTTGTCTTCCAAGCTCCACCTTCGCCGGCATGGGTCCCCCCGGTCCGCTTCGTCCAGCTGTGCGAGTACCTTCCATGACAGATTTGGGCCTCCATCTCCAAGAGAAAACAAGCTACAAGACACAACACCTCCAGGAACGCACTGTAGTGCATGACAGTCGGGCGCTTACCCGGTCGTCCCTTGCACTCTTTCCTAGTCTGCAACCTTGCTACTCCAACAGTGCCCTCTGCCCCCAGCCTGCCCTGGTTTCGCTTGTCCAAATTAAGCGTAGGCTACCTGCTTCCATTTTCTTTTTTTAAATTACTTATATTTTATTTAGCACAAAACTCGTGGGCTGTAGTTCGTGAAATTTTAATTTAATTTAATTTATTTCATTTCATTTTCTCGACACAAGCGAATTTTTATTTCATTCTTAATTAGTTTTCTTCCCCAACAACCTCTGTGCCTTCCCAACCAATCCATGAATATTATTTGCACATTCTTAATGCATGCTTCTCAATGTAACGTATTAAAAATCAGCTGTATGAATATAGCTTTCCTAAACACATTTTGTACATCCCCTGAATTCATTCCTGCCTCATTGGTGGTGAAAATTGCGAAGTTTTTCCTTACCGGCACCAAAAAGAATTTAGAACTTTAATTTTATTTTTTAAATTACTTCCACTAAAACGAGTTTTTGTTTCTGATTACTCACCTACACAAGTATTTACACTGCGTGGTGACGACCCAAGTATTCTGTTTTCGGAGAATTGTACTTGCGCTGTATCTGCTACCTCAGCTAGCTCCCAGAGACTTGTGCGTCAACCCAGTCAGACTTCTTAGAAGACAACAGGTCTGAGGAAGAGTCAAAGCTGTCAGTGTTGGCGATTAACATGCACTGGAAGCTCCTTCGTTTATCCTTCTTCATTTAGGCGGAGTTGTTCAAGAAACCTACCTAATGATACAGCTTTAGAATGTACTTGTACGTTCCTGATTGCGCTTCAAGTGCATTATGCTCGATCAATCCCCTGGAATTTGATCGAAAATTCTCTACCATATAAGTTACACAACACAATTAGCCCAACAATTTGTCTGTCGAGGAGATTTACTTTGTCTTTAATTACAGTGGTGAATCTACCGTGCTGGCATCATCAAATAAGATCGGTAGCACTATCTTTGGATATATACAAACGGGCCATTTTCACGTTTTCGAGCCATGTCATCCTTTTAGTGGCCTCGTGAACGGTTAGCGTATATTACCGTGTACCAGGCCTGGTTTGTTTGTTTCTATGCTTGCACGACTGAAATTGCAGCAATTTGTTATATCAAAAGAAAATGGTTGCTTGTAACCGTGAGCCTGACATTAGGCTAAAGTCCATGGGATGGGCTGCAAGTGTGCACGAGCAGGATGTCGTGAAGCACTGGTGTTGTAAGTACCTCTGTACTTCGTAGATTGAGTGCTTAATGGATCACTAAACGAATAACATTTTAGATAACTCGTACTTGATCACTAATCGAATAACATTACATCATGATAACGCAGAACCTCGTGACTGGTCCAAATAAGGGATCGGCTGGGTTACAACGAAGCAGCAGCTTCAAGAGATTCAAAGGGTGTGCCTCCTGCAAAAGATCTAGAAGCATCCAGGTAGGAAAAATGAAAACAAAATTGAGTTTTGTAGTGTAAATCGTAAAATGGGATCATATTAAAATCAATTACTTCCACTAAAATAATTCCCAGAGTCCATTAAGATTCGAGAACACGTCCAACTTTTCACCTTTACCCATTATCACACACAGTTCAAAATTCTTTACTTTTGCAGTCACTTGAATCCAGTGCAATTACCCCCTGGTGCACAGACTTGAGATGTTGAGAAGATGAAATTAATTTTGTGATTCAGAGTGAAAGAAAGGACTGAGGACACAAAGGGCGCGTCTCGGTGAGCTCGTCTACAACACTGTTGACTAGTTGAATCTCCGGTGGTTGGTCTCTGCAGTGTCGCAAGTGATGTCTCCATCCGATCGAGAACCGCTGCACAGTCTCCGAGATCGCCATTACACACTGCTGATTTCAGCAAACTGTGGCTGGCCTTGTTTGCGGAAGACAAACCTGGGGTCTAATTTCACCAGTACTAACTTACCACTGTCTGAACGCCGGGGATCCAAAGTCGAGCCCATCTTCTTCACCTGCACGTACGTTTTGACCTGGTTAAAAGGCGTATTACCACCTCCACGGAAGGCTGCAAATCCATCATACACAGCACTCGTGACCCTGACATGACAAGCTCTTTGGGTGAGAGCTAGACGCCAACAAACGGGGAAAGAAGAACACGGTTGTGCACAAGTGAATTAAGTTGCAAAAAAAGGGGGAGTGTTTGCACTCATCACTTCTCCACCACACTTGGACGACCTGTACCGTGCGCATGCAGCTGCAGCCTTCAATCTGGAGTGCATTTGCCATCCCATGAATTATTATGCTGCCCGCTTCTCCTAAAGTGAAAGCAACAGACAACCAAAAAGACACACGGTGAGTTTCACTCTCCAACAACAAGACAAAGGACACAATATGCAACCAGTGTCCCTCCTCTGCAAAGCCTGCCATGCACGGTCACCTCCCCTCAAAATTCCTTCCCCCTCAAGCTGCAGCCTGGCTTCCCACTTAACTCAGATTGAACATTGTAACTTCGTACTTTGAACTCTCATGGACATATACTAAGCCTCTGCTGTTGATTATGCTAATCTCTTCATTTGTAAATGGCTTAGCTTGGTGATAGTTCTGGATCTGTTTCTGTAAATTATCTCTCTCTTCTGATGATTGACATGGTTTTTCTGGAGACTAGTTTCTGTTACCGGCACCTTCATGTGTGTATTATGGAAGCTGGGCCACCTTTGAGAGAGACTTGAGTCTGCAGCTGATCTGTTGGCGATGTGGAAGGTTGCCATTGCTGTGGTTACTTATTGGAGGATGATGTGCATCCTGCACCTGCAGCGGAGTGGTTTTGCTGGCATTTTCTTAAGAAAATAACGGAGTTCATGATTGTGTAGAGTTTGTGTAATGTGCGCTTGCCTTGAAGCTGGGATTGAATTTCTGTGATTTTGGGCATGTTTTGCTTCAATAATAACAATCCTCTTCATGTGCTCTTCTCCCTGTTGAATGATTCTTTTGGTGGAACAACTCAAACTTCTTGGCTAAACAATTCTTTATATGGAATTCTTATATTTATCAATTAAAATGTATAGTAACTTTTCTAGACATAGCTTTCAACAATGTTACATAATATGCTCAATTGCGAAATTTTAGCATGAATGTTATTAGAGTACAAGACCTATAATTATACATGTATTTTCTACACGTGGAAGATATCACTGAATTCACCTACTTTCACACCCAACATAGTTATATTGAAAGCACTCATAAATTAACTTGGTGTTGAGCAAATATAAAAGAACTTGATGATTCTAAATTTTATAGAAGAATCAAGACTCCTCTGCACATACATGGTGAATTATGATACAAGGGAGATATACAAGAAGAATCAAGGCATAATTATGTTCACCATGTATTTGCAACTCACAATCAAATTCATATTCTTGTTATTAAAAAAAAAATGATCTTTAAGGATAACTCTAATATGACAGCCATAATCTTATATGTTCCTTTTAATTCATTAATGTTTGTGATTGAAATACATATAATAATATAGATGTCTTAGATCACCAATTATTTTGAAGACATATTTTAATCAAATGTGTTCACAAATTTCCTAATAGTACATGTATTTCTCTTTCAATGGTTTTTATTAGGAAGAATTTGGTGGAGATTTGGACTACATCTAACATTAAAGATTATATGACAATAATTAGTGTACACTCTACCAAGCACATGCTCAATACAACTTATTTTTTCCCGACATGAAACAAATCTGCACGGAAATGTCAAACTTCAACTTCTACAAATAAGTACTTCAAGTGTATGATTGAAAAACATTCTACAAGACTTTTGGTATTCCTAGAAACTGAACTCTTACCTCGCAGCGTACTGTTAGCTGTTACAATTATCATACACAAAGCTCAACCCCAACAGCCATATTGACAAAGAAATTGAACCTTTTTCTTCGCATGCTCACACACCATTGAATGGCCTCACCGCAAGTGCTTCTCTTGTGTGACCAAAACCCATCATCCGCAGTTGCAAGTACTTGAAGTGAGAATTCAATGCGGCTAAAATGCAATGGAGTGCACCGGCTGCTGCGTATGATGAAGCGTTCCAATGTAGTGCCAATCAAACCGGAGGGCGGAGCTGGAATTGTTGTACTTTTGTACTACCACTGTTGAAAGAGAGGAAAGACATGGCCTTTGAAGATTGTTGCGACATCCATGGACTGTAATGGGTCGCTCCGCATATACAGTGGACATGTTAATAGCATGGTCTGCAATTAATTGGAAGGTGCATAAAGCTGGAACAAACCACATTGACATCAAGTGATATGGTGAGAGTCCATAGTCAAGGAGCAATTCCACCAAGCCATCCCACCAGCCTTTTAAAATACTGTAGCTTTTCCCAGCAACTTGGGTAGAGAAGAAATAGTGAAGGGTGGAATAAATTACTGGGAAATATTTAAAATTTCCTATTCAAAGTCATACAATTTAATGTTATGATGGTAATATTCAAAATTGTAGTAAAACAGTCCATTTACATTTTTCTGAAGTACTATGTGTTTATTTTTTGAGAATCAGGATAACAATGTGTCTTATTATACCTTAAAATAAATAATAAAGGCTGTGTATGGAAAACGGATTTTGGCTCACTACTAATTTGGAAATTAAATCTAATGAAGCTTGAAAAGTAATTTTATAAAGAAAATAATTTTAATCTAAAATAAAATTATGAATTCTCTACAAAACATTTTGAATGAAAATGGCTTTATTTTATTTAACTTATATGTCTTTAAATTTATAAAATGATCACATTATTGCTTTTAAAGTGCTACATGTGTAAATGGAAGCAACATATGGGAATCTCAATCGTATAATTTAGTAGTAGATTTTTTGTAGATGATGTGGATTGAATTTGGACTATTGAAGTCTTGTGGATTAGAAATTGATAATTTTAAGCATTAAAAAACAATTCGTGAAATTCGGAAACAAGCATTTTGTTGTTAAATTCTAAACCTAGACTTTTTTGCAATAAAAATAACTTTAATTACAGAGTTGTTCAAACTAATCTTAAGTATATATTTGAATCCAAAAAGTTATGATGTCTCTTTATTGTAGCCATCAACGATATTCCTATCTCAACAAATGGCCCAAACCTAACAAGGCAAAAAAGAAGCCGAAAACAAGACCATCTTGTACTAAAATGATTGCCAAAATATTGACAACTTTTTAGATTAAGTTGGAATTTATCACTAAAACTATACTTGAATTAAAATCAAATATTTGTCACAACTTGAATCAATATTTTTTTTTAAAAGTTGTCGACAAACACACATACACTTTATTCAAGGTGGTCTCCTTTAAAGACCATCATTTCTTTTATAAGTGCGAGATCTTAAGTATACTTAATGTACGCTTTGCTAATAATCGTCACATGATTTGACAACATAAATACAATAACTAGAATAGAAAATTGTAGCATAAAACTTCTAATCTTATTATCAAGTTCTAAATTCTAATACACTAGTCTACTACTATAGCAAGTTAGCCACCTTCAAAACAAATATATATATTCTTTTTGAAATTAAAATAAGGTTTTTTTTTTCAAAACTAATTTTTTTTGTTTTTTAGTTTTTGAAAAAACAATGACAAAAAATTTCAAAGAATATTTAAAAAAAGAAAAAACATTTAAAATGAAATAAATGAATTTTATTTTCGTATTTTTGACAAGGAATGACCAAAAATACCTCAAATAGCTATGAAAAAAATGTTTTGAAAATGGATAGATTATATTTTCGTCTTTTTGACCTTAGATTTTTATTTTTTATTTTATGGAGAATAATGTGTTGGACAAATCTGCTATGACGTTACAGTAAATTGGGTCTCACAGGCTTCAGCAGGCAGAATTTTTTGTTTTATGTGGAAGTGATTGGCTCCCCAAGAAGTGGATGCCAATAGCCATTGGTCAATACAGGAACAGAATTTCCTTTACCTTAATTCAGTGGTCAAATTTGATTAAAAAAGAAATACTGCAGCTGGTAATTATTGACTGGAGGAACTACCTGATGTAATATTCTCTCCACTGCAGCTCCCTGAATCCTTCATCATTTGTTGCTTCATTATAATCAGTAAACTAACTCAGTTGTACTATTTCACAATTGGTCCCCAAGCAATAAAATAGTATTATATCTACCATATATTTTACCATTTACTCTTTAAAATAATTTATAAATTTTCGAGAAAAGACTTTTGTGTGGCTTCTGGTAAAGGTTGCAGTTATTGGGTTATAAATTCCTTACCTACTACTGTGGGTTGCAGTATTTTCAAACAGCTATACTCAGAATTATTTTCTCAAAATATTGCGGCGAGATTTATCCAAATGTATGAAATTGAGTTCTAATTGACAAATGTACCGACAATTTCTACTATCACATTTTTTCTCATTTAAAAAATCAGACATATTTTTTTGGATTTGTTCTCTACTTTGAAGAGACTTAGGTCTTTTTTCTTATCCTCTATATTTGGATTCTATAAAAAAATCAAAATTTCTAAAGATACCATATATATATATTTCTAAATACATATAATAGTAATGAATTTACACCATGTGCAGGGTAAAATTTGACATTAGGAAGATTTATATCTATTTATTTTATCCAGGTGCAATTGAAAAATAACACTTTATCTTGACTTCAAATCTTTGATTTTTTTAAATTTTTTTTTTTTTAATGGTTTCAAAGCAAGTCCAAAAAATAATCACTTTATTTTGTTTAATTATTTTCCTCAAATTTGGAAGAAATTTTTCCCAGATCCACCCATTATCTCATATATATCTGGTCGGGATGTAAAACTGGGTGTATTCATCTAAATAGATTTGTGATATTAGTACCTTGACAATGTCAAGTAAGCAACCACATGCAACTTATTATTTCTTTACAATTCTCTCCATGAACTCCCCAATGAATTTTGGAATAACCAAGCTATCACAGACAAACTAAAATCCCGTCTCATCAAATTTCGCATAGGAACTTACATGGGCTAAGCTAGAAAACAAAGTTTTTTGGACGAGATAGATTCCCGCCTATCTCATGCTCCATTTGTAACTCTCATGAACCGGATACATGGTTACATGTACTACTCACATACCAACAACAACACATCCATTCAGTCCGAGTCAAACGACATAACAAAGCAGTCTGGGAAATTAAAAAATTACTAGTCTCATCCAAAAAATCTCACAGTTTTATTCTCATGAATGTTGGCACCTTCAACGATAAACCTCCAAAAAGTATTGTATATGAACTGGCTACTTCCTTGCACATGAATGTGGCACACGAAGATGCCATTGTAACTCAAGATTTAGACCAGACATTCTTTGCATCAAAGGCTTACCATACCAAAGCGACTCCCCTACAGAAATTGACCCCAATATTACCATATAATTCATTGAATTCACATACTGCAATAACTGATTCTCCCTATAAACACTTGAAGCTAAAATCAACAAATATACTCCATTAATTGCCAGCATCATTGCTAAAGGATGGAAAATCGACCCCTTTATAGTCATCACAACGGTGCCATAGATACTACACACATTCCATCAATAAAACTACTTGAAGACAACTTCAAAATACCTATGCCTACCATCAAAAATACTTTTACAACTATAAACACCATTGCCATACAATATGCCATCTCTATCCTTGTCCACAAAAGAAGAATAGAAAATCACCAACCATTACTCGAAACATTAGACCCTCCATAGTCAAAATTACAAAACGACACGAAATAAAAATAAATTAGTAGCTAGAGCTACTTTATAATTTAAATGTTAGCATACGGGTGTAAAGTCTCTTGTCACTTCTCGCTTGGTGAGTTCTTGGTTGGCACAAGTCATTTCCTCCCTGCGATCGCTCACTCAATAGTACCAAGCTACTTCATCCCCCACATCTACTCAAACGAATCCATCAGGGTTCGAACCAAGACCAATTATATGAGACAAACGCTTACCTCCAACCAACAATGAGCTCGTGGCTTAGTGGCCAAACATTTATTACAAACTAACTTATACGCTCGATTTCTCTGGGTTGTTTTTGTTACCGGTTACTTGTGACTAAAGTGTTTACTCTCAAAAAGGGAGAGTAGATCTTTACTTCTATACCATTATCCTGCGGATATTGGATTCAGGGTGGATCGAACAGACAATTAAATTCACATCGGTCTCCTCTGTAGACCGAAGTTTCTCTCTCTCTTCTTCACATTTCTGTTCTACGAAGTAGAATAGCAGAGCAATTTATGTATCAATTTAAGATGAATCAACATGACAATTAGAGGAGTTGATTGGGTTTTGAATTCAAATTTTAAATTGAATAAAAAATTGTAGAAGGTATAAATCTATGAATTAATATTCTTCTTGATGATGTATTTCCTCTCAAGTAAGAAAAATGAACTTGTTAAAACATTCTTTTTATTTTCATTATACAAAACTTGTTATCTTCTCAATTTTTGATATTTCTAGTTTAAGACACATTTCCTTCTGAACAATCAACATTTTCTAAGGAGACGATTTCCTATTTCTACTTCAAAAACTTAATAATAATGAGATAGTAAGTCCACTTTACACATTGTCTAGGCTTGCTAGAAGGTGGGCTAGATTGCTCATTATTTAAAAGAAATCGAGGCCTTAGTTCCGGCCCAAGTTGGAAGTTCATGCCAAAGGAAACCTTGTCCCAATTGCATCAACAAGAACCAAACATTTTGGTGCCAAAACACTGCCATATAGAATGCCACATAGGATGCCACATAGGATGGCACATAGGATGCCACATAGGATGGCACATAGGATGCTACATAGGATGCCACATAGGATAAATCGAAGTTCCAATCGGGCCTTAGTATTAAACCCTTGGGCCCAATTTGAAAGAATCGAGCAATCTTATTGGTTAAAATTTGAAGAGTTAGGGCCAGCCTTCAATCCGACCCAAGTATAAACCAGCCCTTAGAAAGCTTACTTTCTTTTAAGTCCCACTGAGGGCCGCTTCACGCTAAAGCCAAATTTTGAGAGGAAAAGCGTTCCAACTAATGAAAACGCTGAAATGGCCAAAGTTCCTCCTCTCAACCTTTACACTAGAGGCCGACATCCAAAGGACGTCACCACCAAAGGAGCTTAGGTGGCATCACTTTGAGCAAGTTTTGGCGCCAAGAGTTTCTCCTCTCCACCAAAGTTTGGGTCGAGCAAAATGCTCGATCAAAACTTCTGTCAAGAGGAGAAACTTTTTTTTTTCCATTAAAATATGCACAAGAAGATAATGCTCATGGGCTAATAAGAGTTGGTAATGCTCCACTAGCCTTGTCATTTTCTATTCAATGAACTTTTTGACAATCATTGGGTTTAGACCAATGCTGTCCAAAAATAAGCTGAACTTCAATCACCTATAACTTTGTTCTAACAATGTAGAATTTGCTGAATTTTTTTCCACATATTCTTCATTAGTTTATACACCTCCCCCATTTTTTCTAGATTTTATTTATTTATTTTTATTTTCTATAATTGTCTGAATATTCGGATCATACTCCTTGGCCTTTGGCCTTCTCCTTTGGACCTTCACACTATGCCCGGCCAAAGCTCTCAAGTGGATTATTTTAAGATTACTTTTCAGCCCAAAGGCTTCTCCTCTCGACCAAGTTCAGGACACTGGCCAGACCCTTCTCCTCTCTAGTTTGGCCATAGTGTGAAGCGGCCCTGACAAGGAATTGACAACGGGTTTGGATTCCTGGTGATCAAACCACTCTTGAGTCTTGTGCTCCTTGACTGGTGCTGTATTTGGTCTACCAAAGGGAGTCAACAACTACAGTAGCCCCACTGCATTGAATTCCAAATTCCAATTCAACTCTCTGGCAGGCATTTTTTTATAACAAAACTGGATCATCTATAGAGATTATACCGTTCCAATGTCACCAAACCAGAAGAGAATCAAAAGTCACTCTTGTATTTATTCCAAAATCACCTTGTAAACAAATGATGAATTAAATACAAGTTAAGTCCGCCCTGGACTCTTGTCCGATGAGGGTTGTACTTTATTATTTTTTGCAATGAATTCCTTTCATTTGCCTTCAAAAAAAATAAATAAAATACAAGTTAAGCAATACCTTATCAGCCAAATTGGGACAAGAAGTTAAGAACCATAACATCAGAAGTTTCTCATCAAATTGCGGGGGTGTCTTTGAAGGCTATCTTAGGCAGGTATGTGGGAAAAAGAGAAGGAACAGTGACTGAGCCGAGTCACAAGGAAGAGCAGCAGCCTTTGTTTCCTTTCTATGGAGTGGAGAGGATCTAGACGACCGACCATTTCAGTTGCCAGGGAGTGAACCCAGGAGAGCCAGAGCAACAAGTGTTGTTTATTACCCATATGCCTCTTGATCAGCCTTGTTTTGGCTGCCTTTCTGTGCCCCTTACCAAGTACACTCTAAATTTACTGAATTATGATTATTCTATTGGATAGAGATTTCAGTGCATTTGGGTGGAGATTCCGCAACTGGGTTACTTGGGAGGGGGCTCCGCATTGAAGGGGCAGCAAGCAACTCTTGTGATGTTGTACTCTGGATGGTGCATGGTAAGTTAGTTTCCGGATGGACAAGTTTTTTGGACCAAGTTTGACGCCACTGATGACGCCTTTAGACAGGGCTGAAATTGTTACGTATTTAGTGGATGGTGATTGTAATGCAGATAGGGTTATCAGATGAATCGTGAGATCGGTCCACGGTGATTCTTCTAGGAATAATCTTCAGATTGAGAGATCAATTCTGATTTAGTTACGGAAGTTGATATAGATATTTGCAGACTGAAGCTACATATGGTGCATACAATGTGCTATTTGTATGGAAATCCCCCAAAAATTTCATTTGAAAATAGAAATTTTAAAATGAAACACTAGAAGATTTTCTAGATTTTAAAAACAACATTTAAAAAAATAAAAAAATAGATGTTATAATGTTTACAACTTGTTTAAAGCTTAACCAAATTTTGTTTGTGTTATATGCACCTTGTAGTGTTTAACAAGATTTTTTTGATGAACCAAAGATCTAATGCTATTTCCAACACTAGTGGAAAACCTGCTCTCAAACACCGGAGAATACACCAGCAAACGGTCTATATCTGGCAGATTAGGTTTGGTGTAGAGCTGGGACTGTTTGGTGTTTTTGGGCAACTGACACTGCTAATGTCGACCCACAGGAATAGCAGGCAAGATCTGCTTCGAGGGCCCACGGTAGGCCCATGATTTCGCGAAATGAGTGTCAGACTTTTGATTACCATCCTGCGACTGTAACTTTGGAAAGAATCCTACGTGAATTGAATTGGATGTGTACTGGCGGATGATCTCCGCAAGAACGTGGGTCCAGGGGTAAACTTCAAGCGGGTGGTCACTGTAATATGTGGTAGTTACCACATGAGGTATCCGGCTTGATAACCAGGTCCTCTGTCGAGTACCCGTTTTGGTATCCGGGTTGAAGTCCTGGTAAATAAATCGAATAATATTTTCCACTAGTAGAGGCCCTGTCGTTCATGATATACCCTTGTTTTTACCATACCCGGTTCCAATATACAGGTTAAGTGGGAAAAAGAGTATCCGGACCCCCCATACCGGTGCATACCTCGGTGCACGACATTCATGGATCGATGACCGGGGTGAATGAATTCATACCCGCCGCGCGGAATATACTCGTCGGTTTATCGTGATTCTGTCGGGTATCATCGGTATAAAAGAAATATACCCGGATGTGTAACGGATATCAGTAGTGAAGCGGGTATACTGCATGAGATTCGTGGTCGAATCTTGAAGAACTCGTGCATTGTGCGTTTTTCGCCATGCAGAGAGCGTTTTCACAACGTAAACCGAATTGCAAGCGACGAGGATGGGAGATCAAACAACATGTCAATTCACATGAACGGTTACATGACGCTGGAATTATGAGAAGCGCTTGCCAAATAGTTTAGTGGATCGGAGTTCAACGGGATTGGGAAAGTTGTTCCATGCAAATCCAGTCCGGTACTCTACTCTGCTAAGTACTCTGAACTGGTAACTAACAAAAGGTGTAACCGCAATCATTTGATGGGTGGTGCTCCTTTCTTCTTGCGGATTAAGAGACGTGTGTTCCATTTCACATACACGCTCGAACCCATGGGTTTCACAAGGGCGTGATCCATCGTGGAAAACGGCTGCCGGTCTTCAAGGAAAATAAGCGGCAGTCCAGGCTTCAATATTCTGTGGATCTGCACCATTTGCTCCCCCTTTGAGCATAGATTTCCAAGCTTCTGAGATGGTGACTTCCAGCTCCCACCTGTTTTCCCTTCAGCCACAACCGCAAGTGGATAATCAGGGTGCAGTATGAGGCACAAGCAGTTGGCTGGAAGGGCGTCACTCGTAATTCGAGGGAGCAAGCCGATTTCAAATTTCTCTCGCGCAGATCTTGTAGGAGGAACTTCCTCCTGTGCAGCCATCCTGCGAGTGGCCACGCCATCCTGTATGCCCGAGTTCACTTGAATTTCATCCACCGATGCCAAGGAGTGGACTACGTCGCTGGAGTTGGGATGCGCTAAACGCTGCGGTGGCGAATACTGGTTGCCTGAGCTCAATCGCGGTGACATCGAATGAGAACCAGATCCAATTGAGCCTGATACCTCTGTGCTCACTGCGGCGCCTATAGGCATTTTATTTGTAAACTTCTGCAACATGGAGTTGGGGGTTACTGGGACTGTGTCCCCACTTCCCCATGAAGGAGATGCTGCCGCTATGGTTCGGACGACGCCATAACTCTTCTCATTAGGGACGATATTGTTGCACGCTGGTACTGGATCATTCGTCATCCCTGCGACTGAAAGGGTAGCCGTTGACGATGGAGTCGGACCACTCGACAACAATGGAGTTGAGGGAGTGCTGTGAGTCTGCAGCGGATTACGGGGCAACGTCGGCTGCTGAGGTGTTGAATTCGTATCCGGAGTCGGGGAATGGACCTGTGGAGACGGCATTGCTCCGGGGTTGATGAGGCGCAGTAGCATGTCATGAACCTGCTTGAGCTGTTCCTTTGAGCTCGTAAGGTCGTTCGCCATTCTCTCCACTGTTGATTCGAGAGCATTAATCCTGGTTGCTTCCCGAACAAGGTATGGAGGGGTCCCTGGACGCTGCGACATAAGATTCATAATGTGAGTAATCGGTCATGCTCATATGCCAACTTTCGAGTGCTTTACCGTGGATTTAAATGAGAGCTACGTCAGGAATTCCAAGTGCGTGACTTCACGGATGCACGCATGCATCCGACTTCTGCTCAGCATAGGACGTTAAAATACTCACCCGTGGGAAACTTGGAGTCGTGTCCTCAAGTCGGGGACCCTGAGCAGATGCGCATGTCGTCACATGGTTCTGACATGTGTTCGGAGTGCTCTGGCTGTTGGTCGACTCAGAGTTGAAAGTCGAAAAACTGGGCACAGGTATCGGAGTGCGTTGAACCATGGGGGTGGTGTAAACCTGCGACTACAAGGTAAGTGAAGTAGACTGTCAGATTGATCTCCAGTTACCTAATTAATTCGAAAGAATAATTCAAACTTTTGTCCACAAAGGTACCTGCGACGGCTGAATTATGAAGTCATCCTCTTCCGGCGTGGAGGAAGGGCTATCCTCTGCTGATTGAATCGCCATCCTTTTCCCTTTACGCATCTCTTTCATCTGCTCTGATTCACTCTTCCCTGCTTCTGACACCCAATACTTCTTGAGCTCGGTGAACGCCTCCACTGGACAACGACTGTGTCTCAATCCCGAAGTGGCAATAAAGTGTTTTTTCCAAAGCTTCCTATCATTCTTTAACGTGTTCTTTATAAATTTACCTAGGTATCCTATGTCTAAGGGTCTGGAATAAGTGAAGGTCTGAGCTAATTTCTCAGCAATAAATTGAATCAAAGTCTCCCAATACTCCCTGTTATTCTTGTAACTTCTAATTTTGAAATTTATGGTTTGCCGGGCACATAGGCGTGCTGCCCGTTGCCACGGGCCTAGGAGACCAAGGATTTTACCTGAAATGCAGACAGGGATCTCGATGCGGGGATCTCTGTTCTCCGCGTGAGCTTGGGCCATTTCCTTCAGATAAGGACGCTGGAGTTCACGAGCCGCATTTCGCTTCCTGTTGTCAAGGTTGCGTCTGCTTTCCTCCCCTCCGCTGATCGTCTGGACCCACTGCCCGTTGTTCTCTGTATGCAGGGCGTTGGATGCTGGAGTCCAACTCCCTGGAGAAGATGGTGGAGGTACTCCGTTACTCTGTCGACGATCAGTGACATCGCAGGCGGCGTGGCTTATGGACGGATATGGACGTTGGCTTGTACCCCACGGGCCGGATGTTGGTGCATCGCCACAATGCGGATTGAAATCCGTAGGACCTCTGCCATGTGACGAATTTGCACGTGACTGCACAGGAAGACTTGGAGCGGCATAGGTGAATTCTGTGGTGCCGCTATGAATTGCATGTTCGTAATCCTGCATCATATAGTGCACTGCGGACTGGTGACGATTGTTTTCATAGAGCGGCTACTGCCCTGTACTATTCGATTTGTACATAAACAACATATAAATTTCACAAACCATGGAATTAAAGAGGAATTGACACACTACCTACAATTTAAACAATTAAGATTGGCAAGAAGAAGGGACTGTTTTACCGTATTCAGAGGGTTGGAGTTGAGGACGCGCCCCTCAATGACTGGTAGATCCGACATCCTTGCAGGAAAGGCCATGGAGATTGAACGAACCGAGAGACTCTGGTGATGCCTCAATGGAGAATCCTCTCCCACAGAGTCGGAGCTATCCTGCGATGAGGAATCAGGTGAACTCTCTTCGAAGGCAGAATGCCAAGGGCATCCACATTCTGTGTAGCCGCCCATTAGGGTTTAGGGAGGGCGGCGATGCAGATTTTACAGAATCGAAGTAGTTGTGAGAAAATAGGTAGCCGTAAAGTGGGTCTAGCATCAGTCATTCGCCAAAACAGACTGGGATCTATGCTAGATTTCGCACTAACAGCAGATCATGCACTACTGCCTGAGGCAGTCGCTATTCTAGAGAGCACGCGCTCAGTTGCAGGACCACGAAGCGATGAATCTCTCTGACTGCGGCGGCTAAGTACTGGGTCTTCATAATGTAACATGTTATTCATAGACGATGTAGGGGTGCGTGGCACTGTCATTGTGAACAGTGGGAACTAATCCAGGACTTAAAGGGAACACAGTGTTTTGGGAGTCGGGATATGAGCTTTTCTCTGATGACGGCGACTACAATCACTCTCAAGTCAACGGTGGTATGCGTGGCGAGGACCACTACTTTGGCATAATAAGGCATTGTACTCTACCAATGTGTTTTTTGTACTGCACAGCTCTAAGTAGTTAGCTCACTCTCTTTCACCCGGCTGATCGAAGACGTCTTAGGTACTCTGCTGTGTTTTTGGTGATGGACGGTTGGAGTCCCCGTACACTAGTTCGGTATGGTTTTTGCCGAGAGGATTCAGAAGGGAACATAGTCGACATCTCGAATTTTAAGGAGCTCCACGAGGCGCTGAATGGAATTGAGACTAGCTCAGACGACGAGGATGTTCCTACATGCGGGACTGAGGTCGGAGTAGCTGTGACAGTATCTGCTGACGATGTCGCAGGAGGATTGGAGGGGAGTTTCGAGGACAACGTTGTAGTAACTGGAGATGCAGGCGAGGCGGTACATGCATTCACTGAGGAAGGCGACTGCCGTCACGGTCATCGTCGACAACTGCGTGAACAGGGTTACCAAGTCAACGACGCTGGTGGTATCGAAGTATACTTTGAACCCTGTCCACTGTGTGAATGGGAGTACCGTGAACTCGTAGAAGATTTCTACGCGGACATGCCGCCGTTACTGCATTATATTCGCACAAACGGCGATGAGTTGGAGAGCCTGCCCGACCTGGAGTGTGCGACGCCACCTTATGGAGTCCAGCCTTAGCAACGTCGTGTAAGTGTGGCCAACATGGACGTTACGTATTGCTTCACTCGTACGAGACAGCTCAGCTACTTGTGTGCAAGGTACCTGTTGTTGCAGATGATTGGTACCGTCTTCGACGTACCCACACCGGTATTCACCGACACGCTTGGGGGACTCCTATGTCTCTGTTTCTTCCAAACATTCTAAGTGCGAGTACAAGTTATTTGTAATCTAGAATCACCGTATAGCATATAGAAGAACCAAATTGTTCATAGCAGGACTAGAAGTCTATAAACTAGAAAGTCTATTCTGTAAAGGAGGATTCATGCATTCTCTATATGGTGCAATGTGCGAGTTATGAATAAACTGGTTTTTTAAATTTCAGTGTCCATGTGACCATTTCTCTTTACTCAGTACACGGTCAATGCCCTCGTATTCTCAGAGGCGACTCATCTGCGAGGTCTGAATTCACTGCTGGCCCGATGTTTCTGTAGGACTACAAAGGTCTGCAATTTCCGATAATAAAGACGGCGTGACTCTGTGTGAGGTCACATTCGTCATGGACAGCGCCATGAGACTACCTGTCCACGACAGACAGAGGAGGGAAGCACGCGATTTAAAGCTGCAGCTACGAGAGGAGTTAATTGCAGACAGAACGAGAGCAGTCAGGCGCGTATGCCCTTGCAACATCTGCTTGGGCGAGAATAGATCTCTGAGGTTCAGAGCAGTAGTCCGCGACCACTTACGGCGTTATGGCAGGCATGCGTTTCATCGAGGGCGTACAGAGGTAAAAATTTATTTGTTGAAGTGTATGCACAATTTAGGTGGACCTGATTAGGCCATTTCTATGTATATGTTGTTCTCGTTAAGGATCAGTGTAATATGTAATCGCACTTATGTACGTTCAGAGGGGAACATGAGAACTACAACATGACTCTGTACAAATGTGCAATCAATCCATGTTACGAATTCACATGGTGACACTGAATTGCATTATCCTGGAAAAAAGGATTACAGTCGGCATTCATGGAATTTCATTCTGTTGCATGAGAACTCGTAATTGTAACGTGGAGTCCACTGTTTTCTTGCCGATGTGTATCGTTTTGCAGGGCATCGACCCAGACTTATCAGATGTGGAATGGGACGACGACATTCGGGTACAGTTCGGAGCAAGGGGTGTCGGCCATGGCCGCGACGGTCGTAGGGACATGGACGAAGGTATGGCCATGGAAAATTTAGTCCAACATACTTTTCACGTTTATGATGGATTAGTTGGGGATCTTGGCGTGGCGGATGAGCCACAGGGGAATGGAGTCGGTTTAGAAGATGGGGGGGACAGATTCGGCGCTGAATTTGAAGAGGACGGCATGGACGGGGAACCTGACAGAACGAACGGCCCAGCAAACCCAGACCATCGAAACGAGAGAGGGGGCACGGCTGCAAATGAGGAGAGAAATCTTCCGCGTGAGGAAGGTCTAGTCGATGACGACCTACTAGGTATGGAGGTGGAACCACCAACAGCTCATGAAATTCTTCAGGATAGCGCCCGAACCCCACTGTTCGAAGGAGCTGGCTTGACGCAGCTTGGTGGCACGTTACTTTTGCTTAATTGCTTGCGCACTCACGGAGCGTCTAATCAACTTGTAAACGAGGTGTTTACAATCCTCAGCAAAAGTATGCTACCGAAGGTGAACTCCTTACCATGTAATGAATATCAGGCATCGAAGGTTTTGAAGCAGCTCGGATTAGCATATGATACAATCCACTGTTGTCCGGGCCCGAAGACATGCGTGTTATTTCGCGGACCTGAATACAAGGACTTGGAGCGTTGTCCAGTTTGCAATGCTAACCGTTATAAGCTTGTCGGTAAATCAAGGGTACCTGCTAAAGTTCTTCGTCACTTCCCTCTAATTCCTAGACTGCAGCGGATGTTTAGCACTCCTCTCCAAGCAAGTTTCATGACGTGGCATGCTAGGCATGCAAGTGACGACGATGTCATGAGGGGAGCAGTTGATTCATACCAGTGGAAATATATTGATTGGAGGTATCCGGAGTTTGCCTCCGAGCATCGGAATTTGAGGCTGGGATTAGCTACAGACGGAGTGAATCCATTTTCAATAAAGAGGTCTACTTGGAGCACGTGGCCTGTGCTAATTCTGAACTACAATTTGCCACCGTGGATGACCACGAAGAAGCATTTTATCATGTTGAGCTTGATAATCCCAGGCAAGAGATCTGTTACAGGTGAGAATTTTGATGTGTATTTGCAGCCGCTTCTCGAGGAACTTAAGGTTCTCTGGCACGAAGGAGTGCCAACTCCTGATGCATCGTTGTATCAGGGTAGCCGACGATTTAACATGAAAGCCATGCTAATGTGGACCATTCATGATTTCCCGGCGTACGGGATCGTAGCCGGTTGTGTGACTAAAGGGTACCGAGGTTGCCCAGTATGCGGTGAGCATACCATCTCTAGACGGTCCCTTGCACTCCGCAAGAACGTCTATGATGACCAATACAGGAGATTTTTGCCCTCTGATCACCCGTGGAGACGGCCTAGACCTGAATTTCATGGCATTGCAGAGACCCGACAGGCCCCTCCAAGAATGTCTGCAGAAAACATTCTAAGGTATGGTCGACTTCGAGAGAGCTGGCTTGCAGTTAGCGGTGGCCCTGCCTCAGAAGATCCTGCACGTGCCTTTGGTGTGAAGAGGGTTTCATCCCTCTTCGAGCTCCCCTACTGGCAGGTTCGGCTTTTTCGTTTTCAATGTAATTGACTTGTTTAACATTGATACAACATATCTACATGATTGGTGTAAAAGCTTATAGGAGGGTGTGTTTCGAAGTTTCATTGAGGATAAGTTATTGTAATTTGGAAGGGGATTTCAGGCATAGCCATGTTCGTATCTTTCCGGTTCTTTTTATTGCTCAAACTAAGGTTTAATTCATGTCCGTTACAAGTGCTCGATGATACTTATCGAGCATGCCACATGAAACAAACGCTGATGATGGCAGCACATTGCGGCTTCTGCTGCACGGCAATCGAATTGACGCAGCTATGAGCGGGCACTTAAACTCCTCTGCTCTGTACTCTGTGAATTAACCGGTCACACTCCAGCTGAAGAGGGCGTAAATTCTAACGTTGATCAGTCAGTTTCATGAGAATGCGGGGTTTTGAACAAGAGAGTTGTAGCAGTAGTTGCACCGCATTACCTCTGCATGCATTAACTAAATTCAAAATTGTGTTATGTGTGTACTAGGAACTGCCAATTCGCAACACTCTCGATGTGATGCACATCGAGAGGAATGTCTCCGACAACGTTCTAAAGCACTTATTTGGCGAGAAGGATACCTTAGAGACTAGACGAGATATGATGCAGGCTGGACGAATGCACAATTTGCATCTACAGGAAGGGCGGAATGGGAATTTTTTGAAGCCGAGAGCTCCCTATGTGTTCTCGGAGAGAGAGAAAACTGAGTTCCTCGGACTGGTATCGAGCACGCGCGTACCCACCGGATTCAGCAGTACCCTTACAAAGCATATGGGCGAGCGTAGACTCAATGGCCTTAAGTCACACGATCATCATGTGTTGCTCCAGCAAATACTTCCGGCATCAATCCGCAATTTCCTTTCAAGTGGGGTACGTGAAACTCTTGTACGCCTCGGTAATCTTTTTCAGCGCATTTGTGCCAAGGTGGTACGTCGCTCGGATATAGAACCCTTGCGGATATACGCTGTTGAAGTTCTTTGCTTGATGGAATTAAATTTACCACCTGGGTTTTTTGATATCATGACCCATTTAATAGTCCATTTAGTAGACGAGCTGGAAGTGTGCGGGCCGGTGCATGCTCGATGGTGCTACTCCGTGGAAAGATACCTCGGTGTTCTAACAAAATATGTGAGGGACAAGTCAAAACCAGAGGCCGGGATAGCGTCTGGTTACATGATTGATGAGAGCTTGGGCTTCTGCACGGAATACTTTTCTCTTTACGAACACACCAAAAGTCGTGTGTGGGATCCCGAAGAAGAACTGAAAGACGCCGGAGAGTTCCTTTTGGGTAAACCAGTCCTGAAGCGATTAAGTGACAGAGAGCTGGAATTTGCACATGACTATATTATCAAACATTCTGTTCATACAGAAGAGCTGATGAGGTGAGCATCCCTAACATGTAGTTCCTTTTTAATTTCATAAGTTCACAGCAATGCTGTTCATGGCCCATGGGCTCGGTGTTACATACTCAGTTCTATGTGAATGCTCGAAGAACTTGGCTGATTGTTAATTCGTCGTACAGAGAGTGGGAGGAGCAAAAGCAGGCTTTCAAAGAACGGCGCCAAAATCACGTAAACTCTCTGCCTAGGCAACGAAGACACGCAGTACAATATCCACCTGAATTATCCTGTCCTTTCCCGAAGTTTGGGGCATGGCTGAACGCACACGTCCGGCAACTGAAAGAGCAAGAGTTCCCTGTGTCCAGAGAGCTCGAATCCCTGCATTGCTTACCATCCGAACATGTTTGGAGCTTCAACGCCATGTGGGCTTACGGAGCTCATTACTCCTGCAATGACGAAATTACGCCCACTACTGTTTCGTTTGACTCAGGGATCGCTGCAATCCCTCCTTCCCCGACATGCTCAGAAATTGACGTCGGCATCTTGAAAAATATAATCTTCGTTTCATACCTTGGGTTCAATTCCGTGCTAATGGAGGGTTCCTGGATTAAATCCTCCAATGAGGGCCGGAGAGTAGTGAAGAAAGACCCTTACGGATTCTGGACCGTCCAGTTCCTCTGTAGGGAAGTCAGAAACAAAGATAATCCGTACGTTTTCCCTGTTAATGTGTCGCAGGTATTTTTCGTTTCAGATTCCTCTGACCCTGCCTGGAGAGTGGTTTTACGGCACGACCCCAGGGCGAAGCGAATTCATGGAGATGCCGAGATCCGGTTGTTTGGAGCTCCTGGTACTTCTAGACCAACTCATAGCTCTCGATCCAGTTCAGGTCGAGGTGAAACAAGTGACATCCGAACAGTCCCAACGGAGGACATCGTCGAGGAAGTGCCTCTAGCACAGATTGACGCCTTCATACGCGCTGAGGAGCGGGAAGACGATGAGACACACCTTGACGACACTCAATGGCTTGATGAAATAGAAATTCAATACGTGGAGTAGCACACACTCAGAGGTAAGTACATAAATATGTACTTAAAAATACGAGCAGAATCTTAAATTGTAAAGGCTGGAACTGCACCCTCAGTGAAGATGGGGCATGGTCAGCAAATGAGCATGTACGACGTTGATGAATCGATCCGAAGGGGGGGGCTTCGTAGTATGACCAACAGAAGTGGTTGCTGTGGCAATGGAGTATCCTTTCTCCTACCGTTTGTGATCAGCAGCACCTACCTCCACTATTCCACCTCCTCATGTTAGTAGAGGAGCCATGCTTTTTTTCCAAAAGGCCACCTCTCCCTCGTTTCTTACCCTGTCTCACGGTATTGAAACAGTCCCTCCTCTCCATGTACAGGAATTGCGGAAGTTGCTCTTATTTCACTCGGAATTCATAGTTTAATTCTCTGAGTGGTATCATGTATCTTGTAATGCAGCAGAGTCTAACGCATTAGGTTTATGTGTGTATTCAGGATGATACGAATGACCCTTCAATCATTAATTTTACAAGTGGTCGCGATACAAATATTACACACAACGTTGATGCGAAGGGTTGGTTTCTCACGGGTGCCTTTGTTGCGAACTGTGCGTGTGTCACGGAGATGAACTGCAAGAGGTTATTATATCTGCTTAAGTCTCCGATTTTTCGAAGGACTGAATCCCCGTCAACATGCACCTCCACAGTCCGTGTATGGAGATGATGAAGTTATCGTTACCTGCATTTCATTCTGAACTTCTGTTTATGATCTGATGTCAATATATGGCTTGTTCACAGGATGAAGCATAGTTATTGTGTAGCCTGTGCGGAGTGGAAAATAACATCACCTATCTGTGCAGATAAGAACGTGGAAAATTGTGAAAATTAAGACAGGCCATGGACCTACGAAATTGGCCACAGAAGACGATGACCTGCCTTCATCTATCAAAGTCACGAAGTCCGTTCCAAGTCGCTTAGGAAATGGCGAGAACAAAGAGACCGATCTTCTCGCCCAAGTCCGGAGTCGTAGAGGAGATGTACCCTCTGAATGTGGTATGCGAGCCATCTACTTTCCCACGAATTCATTTGGTTTCAGAGCAGGTATTTCTTGCCTTCGTGGCATGTCATAAAAATAAAAAAATTGTCGTTGCCATGTTGCAGGGAACGCAGAGGTGAGTAGACAGAGAAGCATTGCACAAGAAATTGCTTTCTCCTCAATATGAAGTCAATTGTAGACGATGAATGTGGCCCAATAAACGATGCACTCTGGGAATTATCCCTTTGACATGCCATTTGAGAGACTAATCGAACTTGTTGGTTTTGCTGGTTGTCAACTGAGGGTGTAATTTGTTTGCAATAGCTAGTTTCAGGGGGAAATTCATTGGGGTTAATACAAGTGAATTGCATGTGTCTTTAAGGTTTCCTGTGCTAATTCCAGTACACCAAGGGATGGACTTACGGTTCCTGCACAAATTGTAAGGTGACGATTAATTAATGATTTCCTAATGACAGAATTGGAGTTAGAGTTTGCCAATCAACCCGATCGACAAATATGTGTCCAAATTCTACTTAGAGGTGCTACACAGAGATGTTTGTATTTCAGTCCTCAGCAAATTTCTCTTCCGTGGATGGTGCAGATTGTCCTTTCTCTCGGAAGGGGATGTCTGTGGCTCGCAGGATATCAGAAAGGGAGATCTAGCTGCAGAAATAATCGCCAAGCTTGAGCTTCATCATGTTCAGCAAGCGGTGGGAAGGTGGTTCGACCATGGAGATGTAAGAACTGCACTTCCTATGTTTGCAATATGACGCCCGGTTACAAGTGAAATTGCAATGTCTCACATTCGTCGGACAGAATTTATTGTCAGGTATGAATGCTGGATTGCTCGGTATTCGATTGTCTCCTTGCTTGCTGCAAGCAAGAATGATGTACAACTCTTTTAGCATATCCTTTTGTGTTCATCGGAAGATGCACCTAATGTGAGGATTGATGTTCGTGAAGGTCGGCAGAGGCGGAGGTGGAATACGAAATGACCATTATTGCTGGGAGAGACCAGAGGATCTAGACCACTTCAATGACACACGTCGGTCCACCATTTCTGTGGCTTGGGGCTCGGACTTGGGAGGAGAGATGGCTGCAGCTATGGCAGCTGCATCCATCGTGTTGAAAGACCGGCCAAACTATGCGGTGTAACTCCTCACAGGCGCTAAAGCTCTGTACGATTTTGCCAAGCTGCGTCCTAACCTCTACGTCAATAACACTAGCATTCCTCCTTCTGAAAGGGCCCTCTACAACGGAACGAGTTTCAATGACGAGTTGATCTGGGGGAGCACCTGGTTGTATTTTGCCACTGGCAATTTGACATACGTCGGTGACGCGACCATTCGTGCCTCGAACAATAGCAACTGTGGAGGCGCTACTGCTTTCGGTGCCTTCGATTGGGATAGCAAGCTCCTGGGTGCTCAGGTAAGTTATCACGGAGATTTTCTGCAACTTTTGATAGGGAAGATGTTTTGATGTATAGATGTACATGGCCACAGAAATTACTGAGTCTCACTTTGAGTATCTGAATAAGGTCGTGACGAGGGGGTATCTTCGGAGATCAAAGATCTTGGAAACTTAAGTCTTAGTTCGAGTAGACGTCAAATTCTTCGTACGGTAATCTTTCACATTGAGGAATCCACAATCCTAGAAATCGCTGTCTGAGAGTTGCTGGACATGCCCAATAACCAGTTGCACCGTCGTCCACTTGCTTCCAGAACATAACTCCACCCTTGCTTGACAAGATGGAGAAATCGCCCAATGTCACTTCAGATGGCATTTCAGCTGGGGATTACTATGCAGCCGGAGTCATGGACTATGATGATTGGACATCCAGGCTCTTGATTTTACGTCTTAGGTACTTCCGACTTCATCACCCATGGTGTTAGTGTCATTAATTTACCCTACTGCGTGGCATTTCCATTACTTCCAGGATTTCCCATATCATCAAAAGGGCTAGAACTATGATATCATTATGCAGCCAAGGACGTGACAGCATGCAGTTCTGGGCGTGATTTCGCCACTGCAGTTTTGGGACCCCAGAGCCTATGACCGTCTTCTCCCTGAGCTCGCGACCTTGGCATATGCATTACGGAGTCCTCATCCCTTCTCAATTTGCACTTTATTTTGGAACTCTAGGTCGTCCTTCATCTGTAGTACTCTTCCACACACAGTGCGCAGAGTCAGTGTCGAAGGTCAGATTCTGTTTTATCGATGGCGGAACCTGCAGAGGCCTCCATTCTCTGGTTTGCGGTGTTCATGCGACTTCCAGACTCGGGACTAACTCCGTCGGTGAGTCCGTCAAGCTGCTTCCTAGACCGACCCGACATGGCCCGATTCTGGGGTCCGAAACGCAATTCGTCATACACATTTGACAATCACGATTCGGAAGAGTACGAGAATTATGTGAAGGAGTTGTTCAAGCGAGTACTACAGACGAACTGGCCACTGAGCAAGCTGCTACCTTTTCACTTCGCCCGCGGCCTCATGGCAGAGGCTCTGGGCTCAGAGATAAATTGGGCAGAATTCGGCTTCAAGGCGACCCACCCGCACCAATCACGTAGTGGCATTCCCCGTGTTCTTCCGGAGTTTGAGAACTTACCAGCACCCCTTCCTCCTCTACGGAAAGTTATGCCCCCCCTCTTCACGGATCAGGTTCCCCCTTCTTTCCCGTTAATAACTACAGTATTTTGATGTTTACTCTGTTTTCAATTAAGCCACTCCCATGCCGTACTCTGAAATGCAGGACATGAGTGCGCCATTGGTTCCTAATTGGTTCAGAATGTGCTTAACGTAGACGTTATCTTCTTCCAGACTTTGTTGCTTTCAATTCTCATTTGCACGGTAGCCATTAATTTACCGTGGCTTCGGAATTTGTTCGTCTAATCTCAAAGTTTCACAATATTAACTGTTGCGAGTATCCGTAGTATTAATGTGTCCAATTTCCACCCTAAACCGCTCCTATAAATTTCCAGTTTGCATGTCTTAACAGTACGTGAATTCTGATGATTCTGATGAAAGTATCATCGAATTTCCGTTTCTCTACATATTTCTAACGCATTGCCATGCTGTTCTCCAGATCGGGCAGAACAGTGCCGTTCCCGAAGTAGTCTCAGAGGAACCTCTGTATGCCAGGGCCCCGTCTACCGCGATTAATGAAGTGGAGTCTCCGATGCTTACCGAGAACCATCCGGCCATGCAGAATGCCTACTCCACAGCTGCAGACCCCACTGTAACCTTACCCGCTGATGTAGCGGAGTCATCCGGAACTCGAAGTCAGGCACGACCCCTAGAGGATTTGGAGATATCATCTACTTTGGTCAGCAAGGTTCTTCACGGATTATTCGCCATCCAGTCGTCCTTGACCCCCCTCGTGAAGGCTGAAACCACGAAGATGAAGGAGGCCCGCCACCATGCATTCACCGTAGTCAGCAAATGCAAAGAGCGGTTGAAGGAAGAAAAGGAGAAACAGAAATGGATCGAGCGCAGACTCGGAGAAAGGTGCGATGTGCATACACGGGCTGCGGAGGATTACGAAAAGGCACGCTTGAACTTCGTGGCCGCCAGGCTTGGTGCCAGTACATGCACATCAATGGAGGAGAAGAATCTTAGGTCGAGTATGGTGGAGAATGCAGAGGCACTAGTACACTCCTGGTACGAAACCATGGACGGGGCTTTACATAACCGCTACGCTTGGGAATTCAGGGCGAATCATCAAGCAACCGTCGTCACAAAAGTTACCTCCGACCTGGCCATCGCTGAAGAGAAATACCGAAAAATCTGCGAAGACATTGACTCTGACTTGGCTAATCTCCTCGCTGTAGCGGAACTGATGGAAGAATGGAAGGCATGAAACTACTGACATCACCACCGAACACCGAATAGGAGTACTCTGCCTTCAATTTGTACATAGTAGTTCGTTCTCCCGTAATGTGATATCAAACAAAGCCGGATGTACAGGATAGATTCTCTGAAATCTCATGACATAGTTCAGAGACTAGACGGAGAGAGAGTGGCAACTGGTCTGCTTACCACCCTTGTTCTGTCGAGAATTCGGAGGAGTGAAGAGAGATGCTGGACATGGAACTCTCCATTTGGAAAACCTCAGACACTTCTAACGTTTTGGCAATCGTAGAGGTAGTATGTCAATATGCTAGAAAACATTTCCCCTGACTTGTGCATGCTTCTGAGACTTTCGTTCATTCAGATTAAGACAACGTCAATTTTGTAAATACTTCCACGAATGGATCTTGCAGCTCCTTCTATATGCTCGGCCGACTTAATATAGTGCCATGTCCGGGTATGTTGCAGCTGGGAGTCGAAATGGGAACCTCATAACATGACTACATACCCGGTTGCGACACCGGGCATCAACACCCTCCGTCTTTGGTAACGAAAATGAGCGTAAACAGGGGATGACACACAGTATTCATCCGCAAAAGAACAGTTAAGAAGTATCCTGAAGTTCACTAGGAAGTAAGTAGAGGTAAACTGCAACGACAACCCGATTCTTTCCATCCATTCCTACGATATGTGCTTCTCATCCCCCACAGTTACCGAGCTCCGACAATCATACGTTACCCTCTGTAACTTCGCATTCACCTCTGCCTAATATCCGAGCACGAACATTACACTCTGCACTCTCTAAAAAAATCTCGGCACCTCATTGGTTAACACACGCTACCCTACAGTGAACCCCACAATCTCATCGTCAGTGCTCGGATTTAGTGCGTACTCTACACCAGAAAGAATTTCAAGCCAATCAGCGACGTTTTCCAATTTTGAAGTACACCATTCCCAAACTCTGGTGTAATGTCTCGGTGTTCAGCACCTTCATTTCCACTGGTGCAAGTATTAAATGAAATAGGGGCTATTCATTCCTAAAGCTTCTTTTGATCTATAATGGATAATGGATACTGAAGAGCTTAGATGAAGTAATAAAAATACTATTTTGACGTGATTTGTCTTAGGTCGTTCGTTGAAAATTCAAGTGTTTATGGAGATTGAAGGATTCAAATGAATATTCAAACAAGACCTCCTATATTTAGCATTCAATCCTATTGTCGTGGACTAAATTGTAGTGCAAATACAAACCTTAGAATAAAAGTACTACCATTGCAATTGAAAGAGGTTGCAAAAATGACACAAGCAACAATACAAACAAAACCAAGACTATTAGGAAGATGAGAGACAAGGGGTTGGAATAATAAATTGATGGAAGAGAATACGTTGTGAAGAAAATAATGATGAAGAATTAGAATGTATCAAAAACAAAGGCGATAGGCGCTTACAACATCAAAGAGGAGGGCAAGAAGGAAAGCCACCATGGAGCATGAATTGTGAAGAAGAGCTACAATGTTGTCAACGGGGCACAATGGCACCTCCAAACCCTAGAGTGGAGAAAGAACAACCCCAGCGATGGTAGGGCTATTTTTGGGCATGCTTGTAGACTTGGGCAGGGCATGAAGGAGGGACAAGATGGCAAGAGAGTTTCGGAGTGCGCCACTCGGAGTGCGTATAGACCTGGCAACTGCCAGGTTGTATGTCAGAACCGACACGTGGTGCAAAAAAAAAAGCGGACGATATCGGACATTCGTCCAGGATTGAATGAAGTATACCTGTAGAAACGCTGTACACGTACAGTCGCCTAGAACGATGATAAAAATTTGGTACACAAATGTATTTCATCCAGTACAGAATACGTATGTACATACAAAATACGAACATACGATCCACTACGGCACAAAATAGAGCCATAAAAATGAAGAAGAGAAGGGTAGATTAGAATAAACGCCAAAACATGACATCAACAAAAACAAAAGAATTTAAATTATCTTGTTCAAGACTGGATAATGTTTCGTGTGATTAACGTAAATGAATCAATTAGATTTGACAGGAAATAAATTAACAGTTCTCGCTGAGATCCCGAGTGCGCAACCGTTATAGTTTGATAACCCGAAATTGATAAAACAACATATCCATCACACATACAAGCAGCTTGGACCGAATATTGACTTCATAAAAACGTAACTGACTAGATCGGATAAAATCAGCTCCTAAACTGCATAATCAAGAGAGGAGGTCCAAATCAAATCTTCATCTGGCGCCGGCGCCAAATGCAAATCAAAGAAAATATAGCAGCCTCGGGGTATCAGAGCAGACACGCAGTAAAAACAAATTCAAAAAATCGGGAACCGAATCGCGAATGGATCCATTGAAATGACCAAGGCAATGATACCATACGAATCACAAGAGAATACTCTGAATATGGGACGCAAGCAGCCTCATTGGCGCCAGCGCCACTCGACATTGGAATGCGGAAAATAAAAAATACAGTGTGGAAGAAAAACAAACATGCGACTAAGATTAAAATCTGATAGGGACAGAGGCGATTGATATTACCAATCAGACATCAATAGTCGTACAAAATATCCTCATCTAAACAAAACTAAACGAAACAAGAAAGAAATAGTACGCACGATAGGTAGTGTTCCAATGCAAGATCCTTATAGTCGACTAGTAATCCCTTCATGTGTGAGTTAGCTGGAGCTCAAGTTCCTCCCAGCGGTTGTTGCCAGTTACCAAATATCTCCCAGTACCACGGTGTATCCAACGCTTCGCCTTTCGGTCTAGCTGCCAAAAATCAAGGACTTGCATACAAAGGCATCCTTTGACCCGCCTCGAAAGAAGTACCTGCATTGCGGGCAGCGATTCCCAATTACGATCCAAGTAAAGCGATACTTGGTCGGAAACTGGCCCAAAACTCCCTCCACGAATCAATATAAAGTGAGGATGATAAGGAAACATATCGGCGCTAACTCCATCGTAGACCGATGTCCAAGGGAACAACTCATCTGGGCATGGATCTAACAAGGGTAGAATCTCAGATAGCAGCTTCATCAATCTACTAGCGGACAGTGATCGAAACCATCGAGAACTCAATGAGGAATTCGGCACAATAGAATCATGGTTCGGTTCGAAATCGGAGTCGCTACTGTCCCCACCGGCTTCATCGGAGACAACCTGCGCACCAGGAATAAAATCAACCCACCGTGTTGCCATACCAGCCATCAATGCGTCAAATATTGGACCCTTCGACGGAGGAACCCCAGGGCTCACCATCGAGGCTGATGGAACATATGCTGAGCGCTTCCCTGCCATCGAACTCACGATTATCCGGAATCAAAATGACACCAAGTACTCACTGGAAGAAGGGCAATGGTGCAAAAAGGGCAAACACTTCAAAAATCAATCAACACGGTCCTACATATTAAAAAAGGCCAAGGAAGACGATGACAATGTCAAGCAAGCCACGTCCTGGACTTGCTCAAAAACAATGCAGCCAAAGGTGTTAATGCACTAATTAGATTACCAATACATATGCGAATTCAAACAAACAGGTGCTTCTACGTGAATATGCAGGTTATAAATATGCATCACCTCAAAAACTCTCTAGAAGAATACATTATGGATCTAAAGAATCTGAACACGTACAGTCGTGAACTGAAACTGGCGCATCCTCCATAATGGGAACTGTTACCCTTGGAAACCGTGCTAGCCCTACTTACGGCGCATCTTGGCACGATCATACGCACTTAATGCAAAAAATTGAAATTCAACGAACTCTAAACACAAAGGCCTAACTGTGGGATATAAACACGGGAGTGAAAGGCCATTCTCCAGAGCTTACACTCCGTCATTTCAGATGGCTGCTCCCAGGCGAAGGTTGCGCAAGGCTCCGAAGCGGAGGAGTCGCCATGGATTGAATTGGGAAGCGCAGAAGCGGGCGAGGAGCAGGAAGACGATTGATACAAGCTGTTCAGGTACCTTGACTCCAGTCTTCAGATTAGTGTCACAATATGATTTAGAATCCACGGTCAGATATCGCTTCCAGCAGATCGTAGAGTATCGTGATAATCACATTTCACGGTGCTTGTGCAGAATGCAGCTGTCACCGGCACTCGCCACTCCATCGACCGATAGCGTATGCGCCGTGGTTACCCAGCACGGGGAGTGCAGAACGAATGACCTTGCCCTTGCCTCCCACCAATGGGACTGTGGAGCAAACAAGCAACATATTGCAGCCAGCAACGACGGAGCAGGAGCGCCAAGCAGATACAGAAGCAGGTGATCTAGTAAATGACTTTGATGTGATTTCTAAGTTCTGGGTCGATATAGTAAGTGACACAGACAGTGAGGCGTAGTCAATATTGCTTACCGAAAGCAATGAATCGAATGTCGTAGGACATGAATGGGCAAATCAAATATTGGGAACCCAAAGAAGTGGACTTTGAATTTCGATCAATGTTTGTATTATTTCAATAAGCTTAGGGTAACAATAACATGGCAATAAACTTCTGAGCAAGTAGGTCTGATATACGACTAGGTTTTTACGGAACTAAACTGTTGAACTCCAAATCCCGCCTCCTAATTCCCCATTCCCTGTGAACTACCGCTGAGGGCAGGTTGTACCGTAGGTTGGGAGAATTGACCATCGAGCTCGGCCAAGTGCTGATGCAAGGTTCGCATTCGATTATCCTCGAATCCACTGTCCCCGGCGGGAGTCACTGGGAATTCATTTAGACACATATTGTATGCAGCCTCGTCCGCCTCTAAGGCGAGAACATGTCTCCCACTTAGCTCACATGCCCGGACAGATGATCCTGCGTCATGAACAGAGTCATCAAAAAGTGCCCATTCTCCTCATTATTTAGAAACTCGTAAATGAATCACAAGAGTAGCAATTCATAGTCTACTAAGCGACCTTACCGATTCCGCCCGTTAAGTCGAGGACAGCGCTCCCTTTCCCAGTGCAGATTTCTATCATTGTTTCCATGAAAGCGGGTGACTTTTGTTTAGAGCCACGATATGACACCGTCTCCTCGCACCGCAGTAGATTCTCATCAGTCACCACATTCTCCAGCACATCGGACGATTCAGGATTCCAATCCATAACTTTGCTTGCAATTTCATTAAACTGGAACTTCATGTGGCTCATGGACTTACGCCTTAGCACTTTAGCTTTAAAGAGCCGCTTCTGAAGTCAGCACAAATAACACACTTTAGCGAACCATAAAGATATGACAAAAAGGCTTTTGCAGAATGCATAGGAACGTTTTTATAAAGTAGGCGTAGTGGAAAGAAAAGATTTACCCAAAGGGGGAAAAATGGCCTGTGGTTGATGACATAGAATGTCCTCATACATTCCCAATCGCTAGCCCAGACAGGCGACATTAGTGTGGGCTGCTCTTCCGCCGGAACAAAGAGCAGAATAAAACCCGTATCCGCAAGAACTGACTCTGCCACATGAAAAATCGCTGGAAATGTGGTCCGCTTAACCATATTCCATGGCGGCGTATCAGAACCAACGACATTAACATCAGGAACTTCACTATTATCCGGAGTGTCGCAGACAATTAGGTCGACGCAATGCGGGCTCCAAACTTTATTGTGCTGGCGAAGTCTTCCTCCATTAATCTACATGAAAAATGAGATAAGAGTAATTAGAAAGGTGGTGAGAAAATGCCAAATGGCGCCGGCGCCAAGTATTAATATTTTGATGTCGATAAAATTCTAAGTCCCACAATAAGAAGCAGTCCAGTATAAAAAGTCGAAAGTATATATTATAAACAAACGATTTATCTAGAGTAAGTAAGTTGATTCAAAAATTTCGATTCTGAAGAAAAAATTAGTTGGCGCCGGCGCCAACCACACACAGTATGAAATCCAGTAACATCCAAATGGTTCACGTCGACCTCAGAACTGTAGAAGCTGTCTATTACCATATCCAGCTACTCTACATATGAAAATGCGCCATCCAACATACAAATCGAAAACAATTATGATAAATATTGGTGATCAGTAGCTTTGATTAAGAGAACTCAGTTTGTACGCGAACAGAATAGTCACTGCAGAAAATGAACCGTCGAAGGCTGGACGGGGCTTAACAACTAAAGGCGCCGGCGCCAATTGGATCGAAAAGATGACCGCATGCTCCCATCAAGGCATTAAATACCAAGCAAGTCCGATACCGTCCACTGACTCCCAAATTTACACATGAAAGAAATTGAAAAAGACTGGAAAAAGAAATCGAATACAAGATAATCAGAGGAAACCGACGGCAGCACGTTTACCTGCAGTATTTTCCGACCTCACCAGGTGACCTCAGCTATGAAACTCTGATCCTGCTGATATTCAAACTAATCTAAATGACATACAACAATTACTTCGGGATTTCCATAACTTACTGTTTTACTGGTTCCTGAATAAGATCCGAATAGTCACTGCAGAAAATGTACCGTCGTAGGCTGGACAGGGCTTAACAACTAAAGGCGCCGGCGCCAAATGGAACTAAAGGATGACCGCATGCTCCCATCACAGCATTAAATACAAGCAAGTCTGCTACCATCCACTCACTACCAAATTTACACATGAAAAAAATTGAGAAGGACTGGAAAAAGAGATCGAATACGAGCTAAATCGAGGAAACC